>JAZKJV010005189.1:0-1200000 GCA_037367405.1 Ottelia alismoides | reverse complement strand
AAATTAAAATAATTTATTTTTGAAAGACAATCTAGAGAGATAAATCAAAAGAGAGGTAAAGAGATATTTTATTTTTTTACTAAAAATAGTCTAAAGTGAGAGAAATGTTTAATTCTATATGTCAAGAAGATAATTTTAAAATCATAATAGATACTTTTTTTAAATACTGGTCTAATAAAGAAATTGGAGGGAGAGAGAGAGAGAAATTGCATAGATAGATAAAAAAGGAAAGTTGAGTGGGGACTTTTGAGAGAGAGAGAGAGAGGAGGGAAGGTGGGGTAGCGTGGTATTGAGAGAGAGAGAGAGGAGGTGGGGTAACGTGGTATTGTGGAAGGGAGAGAGAATGGTCGGTGTGAAAGCGGGGAGAGGGGGAGTGCTCAGGAGTCGGGCGAAGCTAAAAAAATCGGGAGAGGAAAGAGGCTTCACATGAAGCCACGTGGCGATCTGAGGAGGAAAGATGGGAAAACTCAGCAATAGTTGGAGTTATAGATGTTATGTTATGTCGTTGTTCTATTAGTTTGTATTGTTTCTTATTTCTTTTCTACTTATGTACTCTTTATGTAATTTACCCATATGCACCTCTCTTATATAAGAGAGCCTAGGGTTTGTGGAATAAACTATGCAGTATTTTCCTCCAACATGGTATCAGAGCGGCGGTCCTAAACCGGAGCTCGAATACCTAACCCTAATCCTGTCCCCACCCGCCGGCTTCTCTCTCTCTTTCTCTTGTCTTCCGCCGCCGGCGCCGCCTTCCTTGTGTGCCACCCGCGCACTGTCCACGTGCCACCCGCGCTCCACCTGAGCATCGCCTGCGCGTTGTTCGCACATCGCCAGCGCTCCACCTAAGCATTGCCCGTGTGCCGCCTGCGTCCGGCACCTCTCCAGCACGCCGACGGTGAGGCTGTGTGACCACCCCAGTGCGTGAGTGCACGCATAAGCCGTGCAAGCCCGTGTGTCTTCACGCAAGCTTTTGTGTGCACATCTTCTTCCTCGACTAACCCTATTGCATGATGAGGTTGGGTGCATGAGACTACACAAGCAATCCAATCTCTTTATGTTGGTGTAGACACAATTCAGTCAAGTATTCATTCCTAGCCTTCTCAAGCCGATATGTCAGAGAACAAGGTGGATATTCCCTCCATAGGTGCCTTCAGAGGTTCAGTGCCCATAGTCAAGATGGATGGGTCGAATTATGAACTGTGGGCTATGCAGTTCATGAGTATGTTGAAGTCGACTGGTAAGAAACACATTCTTACCGAGGAAGAACCGCTGAAAAGACTGTGGTTAATGCCTCATGGGAGGCAGATGATGCATATGCCAAAGTATGGCTCTCAGGTACATTGGCAATAAAGATTGCCAACGATATACTCCACCAGCTCACAGCCAAAGCAATGTGGGATATTCTTGCTGCAATGTATTCACAAGCTAAGAATGAGACGAAGATTTTACAGCTTCAACATGATATCTTCACCATCAAACAAAATGGTCGTCCATTACACTCTTTATATGCGTCCCTTCGATGTTTGAGAAGCTGTACAGCTTTATGCCTCTCGCGTCTACCCCAGAGCAGCAGAAGACCTATAGGAACGCCACCATGGTTGGCATTTTCCTGGCAGCACTTGATCCAGAATACGAGGCAGCGCAGTCTCAGATACTGGCGGACTCTACCATTCCTCCTATGGAGGAAGCCTTTCGCAGACTTAGTCGTATAATTGTCCCATCTTCCACTACAAATCAGACATCCTCAGCAATTGCAGCATCCCGAGGTCGTGGTGGTTCCTCTTCATTCTGTGGACGTGGACCTCGAGGAATGAGAGGTCGTGTTCGCCAACCATGTACTTTCTGTCATCGCCCTGGACATACTTAGGATACATGCTACTCCAAGCATGGATTCCCTGCTTCTGCACGAGTGGCTAAACAGATTGAGCCTCCAGTTGTGTTTTCCTTGGACCAACGCTTTGATGATATTGTAGCTCGTTTGAGGGGTATTATACCTCCATCCGGTCCTGTAATGTCCTCGTCAGTACATGAGAGTCATCCAGATGTTGCGGCCTCAGCCTCCTATAGTAGCTCAGGTAGTACTTATGCTCTTACTAGCAGTACTGGATCTGATACTATGGAGTGGATCATGGATTCTGGTGCTACACCTCATTTGTATGGAGACCGGGTCAACTTTCAACTTACAGATAGATTTCTCCTGGACGCACTGTGGGTATTGCAGATGGAACACACTCCTCGATTACTGGTCAAGGGGGAGATTAGCTTGACACCTTCTATGCATCTAAAGAACGTGTTGCATGTGCCTGATTTTTCTATGAATTTATTGTCGATTAGTCAGATTACGAAGGATTTACATTACGAGTCATTTTTGATCCATCTTCTCTTATTTTTCAGGACATCCTTACGTGCAACGTGATTGGTCATGGCCATGAGCAGGGGGGTCTCTATCGCCTTGTTCGGCCTCCATATGCCGAAATCTCCTCTCTACCTACCGGACCCGTTTCTCCATTTTTGTGGCACCTGCGCTTTGGCCATCTCCAGCTTCAAAAGTTGTGTTGTGTTCTTCCCCAGATTTCACCTCACATGTCCTTTCAATGTGAGGCTTGTCAGTTGGGAAAGCATCATCGGTCTACCTTTCCCAGTCGTCAGAGTCGGAATAGTACCTCCAATCCTGAGTTGTTTCATGTAGACATTTGGGGCCCAAGTCGTGTTCCTGATCATCAGGGATACATATTTTATCTTGTCTTTATTGATGATTTTTCTCGTTTGTCATGGGTATTTTTTATTAAAGAATAAATCTTAAGCTGGAAATGTTATCAAAAATTTCATAAATGAAGTTCGGAATGTCTTCTTTGCTCATGTGAAAATTGTGAGGACTGATAATGCCCTGGAATTTTGTACCAACTCTCTTTCTAGCTATTTTTCAACCCAAGGAATTATCCACCAAACAACCTGTGCCTATACTTCTCAACAGAATGGGGTTGCAGAGAGAAAACGTCATTTGCTTGAAGTCACTAGGACACTTCTCATACAGAGTCGTGTTCTTCATTCCTTCTGGGGCGATGTTGTTCTTACAGCATGTTATCTTATCAATCGTATGCCATCGTCAGTCTTGGGTGAGAAGATTCCTTTCTCTGTGGCCTTTCCTGAAAAGGAATTGTTCTCGCTTATCCCTCGAGTTTTTGGCTCGGTTGCCTTTGTCCACCAGCTATCTCCAGGTATTGACAAGCTCTCTCCTAGAGCTGTCAAATGTGTTTTTGTTGTGTACTCCAGAACACAAAAAGGGTACAGGTGTTATGATATATTGCGCAGGAAATATTATGTTAGTGCTGATGTTACATTTTTTGAGTCTGTTATGTACTTCTCTCCCTCAGGTGACAGGTTGATACCGTCTGAAGCCGATGACTCCATATACATGCCACCTCTTTCACCATCACCACAACCATCCTTGGCATTACCACCACCTCCACCACCTCTGCCTACATAAGCCTCCCTTCCCACTACAGTTCATGTTCCACCATTGCCACATCATTATACATGTCGGCCTGCATCTGCTCATGGTCATCGCTCATCATCTAGCTCGCATGAGGTATGTTCTGAGAATATTATTTCTAATGATGGATCTAATGATTTACTTGAGCAAGCTTCCTTACAGGGGACAGATGAGGGGGCTACTGATTTAGATCTACCTATTGCGCTTCGGAAACAGAAGCGAAGTGCGTCATATCCTATTGCCTCTGTGGTTTCTTTTGATCGGCTGCATGGTGAATTCAGGAGCTTTGTTATTGCTCTATCTGTTGTGGACATTCAACGAAATTACAAGGAGGCCTTGCAAGATGATAGATGGCGATTAGCTATGGAGAAAGAAATGGTGGCTCTTCAGTCGAGAGCATGGAAGGCTGTATCGATATCGTTTCGGTCCGCCCAGAAATGGACATATCGGGATATATCGACGATATATCGACGATATCGGTGGAAATGTCGAAAATGGCGCAAAAGGCCAATTTTTTGGCATTTAAGATCATCCAAGATATTAAAACAACAAATAACGTACAAATACACACTTATGTCACACATATCGATCCATATATAGACCATATATCGCACATATCGGTACCATTGCTATCGCAAATATCGGTCATGTCGACGTTAATAACTGAATGTTGATTCTTGACTTATAAATATTGGGAAATGGATTATATTCAAGTTCCTATAAGTTTATAACATGAAATACTACAAATATACACCTCATAAGTCATAACACACATAGATAATTTATGACTATGGTCCTTAAACTGCACATATCGGTCATATCGATGGGAATATATAATGAGACAATCATTGTTTGGCATAAAGATTTATCTATATAAAAGCTACAACAACAAATGAGAAATATCCATATCAATTTAACAATGTAAAATGAGATGACCTAAAACCAAGAATTCCGCGGCGGATCTAAATCGCCCCCCCTGCCTTGTTGTCTCTCATAGTGGATTGCGGACTCAATGAACTCGCAGTAGTTTTCCCATGTCAAGTACGAGTACATGGCCTTACAATCCATAATATATTGCATGTATTGGTGGGCATCAATCCCTATGAGTATCCCGAGTCGAGGATAAGCATTGCTAGATCCAGTGTCACGAGGTGCACGTCGAGGTTGCGAAGTACTAGGTTGAAATCCTCGGGATGGCGACGACGGAGTAGGAGAAGATCTCTGCGGAGGAGGACCTGGAGGAGCGTAATACTCAGGGAAGAAACCGAAACTGTCACCACCAAAGAAGTTGTCCTGGCTGAGCTGGATCTGCTCGGGTTGGCTACCTTGATAATTCCCACCGTTGTAGCTGCTATATCCTCCATACCCATTGTTGCTACCATATCCATAAGATGGAGTATACGCCTGAGGAGGAGGTCCAGGTGGAGGAGCAGAAAAATATTCAGGGAAGACGCCAAATGATCTTTCATCTTATTAGGTTCCATATCCTCCCATGGGACTGGGTGTTCCTCAACGGTATGGGCTATCAATGTCCATGCAACTCAACGAGCCTACAGATGATATCAAATCGTCCATGTAGCTATATGTAGGATGATGGCCACGTCGTCCATATGCATCGTAATCCATAGGTCCTGGACTCGGACTTGGGACAAACTACCCATGTATGTTTCCACGTCGTTCCATGTATTCTAGCTCTGACTCGAATCTTGTATCATCACGTGGTCCACGGCCACCTGACCCCCCTGAATATGTGTACCCATTACCTGATCCACCACGGCCACCAATAGCAGCAGCATCATCATCATCGCTCCCACTGTCATCTTTTGATTTGGAGTTGGATTTCGATCCAGTAGAGAGAATGACGTCCACAATCGCATCAAGTTCCACCCCTCCAAGAGGGTCCGTGATTCACCTAGATCTGGTCATGTAGTCGCCAACATCTGTTCCCATTTGTTGGCTTGTATTCTCATTCGGCCTTCCTCCCGGTTGATCGAGCAATGGAGCAATGTTGGAATCCAACCACCTCTGCAGAACATTTTCATCTGCATCGTCGTCATGCATCTTGAAAATATATGCAAGATCGATGGGGTCTGTGTAGTCCTCTCTGTCATGCCCCTCTCTTGCATGTTTCATCTTCAACCTCAAGTTGTAGTGCACGAAAACAAGATCGTGGAGTCGTTCTCCCAACTTGTTCCATCTCCTCGAAAGGATCAAGTTGAATGTGCTCCAATTTCTCTCACAACCACCCGCAGATGCTATTTGCGACAATACTTTCACTGCCACTTTGCGGAGATTGGGAGCTTCCATCCCATACAGTAACCACCATTCGGCGGCCGAAAATCCAAAATAGATAAATCATAAATCAATAATAGTCAAATCGTTACACATCTCAATCAATAGACTTAATCCTTACCAGGAAGAGTACTACAGCGTCCATTAACCGCGGTTACCCTACCGAAAGAACCCAAGGCATCCCTAAAGTATTTAATCTGCACATTAATCGAAACTTTAAGTCAAAACATGGTTTGTGCCTCAAAATAATTTTAAAGACTCTGTATGACTGTAAAACTATATGCGATTATAGATTATACATTATACAAGCGTTCTTACGGTCTTACCTCATTCATGCACGAGGTTTGTGCCTTCTCGTCATTGACGAGCTTCTCCACCACAACTTGTACAGCTGCTAGAAGGTCAGCATTTGTACCAAGATTGTTCTTGTATTAGTACTTCGAATTCAAGTAATATGCTGGAGACGAACAATTCTCAAATTTTATTCATTCAAAAGTACATACCTACGAAAACGGATTAAAAAAACTAAATGGATAATAAAACGTACCAGCCTTGTGAAGAGGATGTGAGAGCATCGTGGACCATCGTTCGTCTATGATGTCCAATCATGCTTTAAATCCTCTCCCAACTGCTTCTCTAACATTCTCCCTCATGCAGCGCATTGCCTCGTAGATGACTCCCATCGTTGGCTTCTTATCCCCATCTACGATACGCAATGCAGAAACAACAGATTCCATTATTTTTGTGACCCTTGTCACGTCATCCCAAAAATGGAGATCATTGATGATTGTCTCCACTCTCCTTCCTCCTTCAGTTTGAGCTTATGGGTTCTCGAACCATTCACCTTGCAGCACATGTTCTTCAATCCTGCCTCGTGTTTTTTGAGGCTTTGCAACGTTATAAAATTGGTTGCAAAGCGTGTGATCCCAGGCCTCACCAACTCACCATTGCATGTCCGCCTCATCAAAGCCAACACTTTGGAATGGTTGTAAATGAAAGTCGTGATCGTCCGTGCTTGTTCCATCACCTTCACGACGAGATTCCTCTTGTCGAAGTCCTTCAGAATCAGATCTATGCAATGCGCAGCACACGGTGTCCAAAAAATGCCGTAGCTGTTGGACTTCATTATTGTTTCTCCTGCTTTCTTAAAGTTGATGTCGTTGCCCGCCACAATCTGTACGATGTTCTCTTTCCCAACGTCTTTAATGATGTCCTTCAGCAACTTCAGCAGGTACTTCTAGTCCTTGACCTGTTCAGAAGCATCGACGGATTTAAGGAATATCATCTTACCATCGCAGTAAACGATGAAATTGATGATCTGCTTCCTCGTATAACTTGTCCAGCCATCACACATCAGTGTCACGCCGTACTCTGGCCATCTCTTCCTCAAGTCCGAGAGGTACTCGTTCATCTCCTCCTTCTCTTGCGCAAGATATTTGTTCATCAACTCTTTGGCACTTAGAGACTTCACTCTCGTTCCAGCTACGGCGATCTCATCAATGACGTGCTGTAAGAAAGTTCCACTAACGACATGGGCTGGGATGCTCCCCCTAAAGAAGAGCTTGCCGATGGCCCTGCCCACTCTCTCTCTCGTGCATCGGTGAACATCCCCTTCACCGTCTTTTGCTTCGGGTCCTTACTTGGCTTGTACTACATGGACCCGCTCGACGTCAAGAATGGTTCTAGTCTCTTCCCCTTGTGTTTCTTAGTGGGTGGTGGTACTGTTCCACCTCCAGAACCACTCCCACTACCACCAGCATCAGGGAAGCCGCTGCGTGCACCAGCGAGTTCTCTCCTCTCAAACTCGCTCCTCATGTACTCTTTTGTCGCCCTCATGTACCCCTCCTCTCCGCTTCAATCTGAACCTCATGGGGGTAGACAAAGTCCTCGTCGTATGAATCTGAGAGGACATTGAACTCCCTCTCAAACAAGAACTCCTTGAACTGTTCATCCCGTCTTGACCTCTCCACTTCCTTCTCCTTTTTCCCCTCCATACTGGCCTTCACCAAGTCCCTCACGTCTTTTGGACATCGAGTGCACTTGGCAATATTTTTATTGCTACCAACAAGGTGATGCTTCAGTCTAGTAATCCCACCCTCCTCCCGGCCTCTTACCATAGAAGTTGCATTGCGGTTTCGCTCTGTTTCCATCTGGAGCGGTGGCATACTTCCAACCAATCTCTCCACTCCCGAAATCTATATGTCCACGAGAACTATCATAGTCTGAACCAGAGTGTGTCATGATCTTGAATCCTTGATCTGAAAAAACAAACAAAAAAATCAAAAGCCTCAAAATTCTACACCAAATTACTCAATAATTTGAATTATTTCTACTATTTTCGGATTTAATATTACCCCAATTTACCTAACATAAATCACCATGAAAAATTTTTAACTAAGGCTATATCATGAGATCCAAGTCCATACTACCATAACATCACCTGATAAACCCAAAAAAACCAAAAGCCCCTAAATTCAACACCAAATTACTCAATAATTTGACGAATTACTTCTTCTATTTTCGAATTTAATAAATTACCCTAATTTACCTAACATAAATTACCATGAAAAAATTTTAATTAAGGCTAAATCATGAAATCCAAGTCCATCCTACCATAACATCACATGGTAAACCCAAAAAAATCAAAAGCCCCAAAATTCAACACCATCTTACTCAATAATTTGAAGAATTATTTCTACTATTTTCGGATTTAATAAATTACCCCCAATTTACCTAACATAAATCACCATGAAAAATTTTTAACCAAGTCTAAATCATCATATCCAAGTCCATCCTACCATAACATCACCTAATAAAACCAAAAAAACCAAAAGCCCCAAAATTCAACACTAAATTACTCAATAATTTGAAGAATTATTTCTATTATTTTCGGATTTACAAAATTACCCCAATTTACCTAACATAAATCACCACGAAAAAATTTTAACTAAGTCTAAATCATGAGATCCAAGTCCATCCAACCATAGCATCACCTAATAAACCCAAAAAAATCAAAAGTCCAAAAATTCAACACCAAATTACTTAATAATTTGATGAATTATTTCTACTATTTTTCGGATTTAATAAATTACTCCAATTTACCTAACATAAATCACCATGAAAAAAATTTAACTAAGTCTAAATCATGAGATCCAAGTCCATCCTATCATAACATCACCTAATAAACCCAAAAAAACCAAAATCCCCAAAATTCAACACCAAATTACTCAATAATTTGATGAATTATTTCTACTATTTTCGGATTTAATAAATTACTCCAACTTACCTAACATAAATCACCATGAAAAAATTTTAACTAAGTCTAAATCATGAGATCCATGTCCATCCTACCATAACATCACCTAATAAACCCAAAAAAACCAAAAGCCCCAAAATTCAACACCAAATTACTCAATAATTTGAAGAGTTATTTCAACTATTTTTTGATTTAATAAATTACCCCAATTTACCTAACATAAATCACCATGAAAAAATTTTAACTAAGTCTAAATCATGAGATCCAAGTCCATCCTACTATAACATCACCTAATAAACCCAAAAAAAACAAAAGACCAAAAATTCAACACCAAATTACTCAATAATTTGGAGAATTATTTCTACTATTTTCGGGTTTAATAAATTACCCCAATTTACCTAACATAAATCATCGTGAAAAAATTTTAACTAAGTCTAAATCAAGAGATCCAAGTCCATCCTCCCATAACATCACCTAATAAACCTAAAAAAATCAAAAACCCAAAAATTCAACACCAAATTACACAATAATTTGAAGAATTATTTCTACTATTTTCGGATTTAATAAATTACCCCAATTTACCTAACATAAATCACCATGAAAAATTTTTAACTAAGTCTAAATCATGAGATCCAAGTCCATCCTACCATAACATCACCTAATAAACCCAAAAAAACCAAAAGCCCCAGAATCCAAAACCAAATTACTCAATAATTTGACGAATTATTTCTTCTATTTTCGGATTTAATAAATTACACAACAAGACTTAACAAAAATCAACATGGAATATAGTTTCGTAAGGCTAAAATATGTAATTCAACTATACTCATTCCAAATTTTACAAAAACAAAAGAGGATTATGGATCAAATAACCATCACGAACAAAAGCCCTGACAAATTTAGAAATTTTATCACTAATTAAGAAAAGATCATACTATCATACCTCAAAATGCAATGGAGATGGAAGAAGGGAGCTTGGGAGCTTCAAATTTCAGTGTGGGCGAAATAGAGGCGATATGGCATTTCTATAACCGAAATTAGACAATATGGGACCTCCATTTTGTGCAAGTGAAGAAACGAATATGTCAAGTGTCGACGATATATCGCCAACACCCACTATTTAGATATTCATAGTAATATCGATATCCCAGACCCGTCGATACCGATATATCGCCAATATATCGCGATACGGCCTTCCATGGTCGAGAGGCACCTGGAGTCTTGTTTCTACACCTACAGGCGTGTCTACGGTTGGCTATAAATGGGTGTTCGCAGTCAAGCAAAATGCGGATGGCAGCATCGATAGATACAAGGCATGCCTAGTTGTACGAGGAATTACACAAACGTATGGGGTGGATTATCTGGATACATTCTCACATGTTGCTCATCATTCCACCTTACGGATTCTTCTATCTGTTGTTGTTATTTGAGATTGGCCACTATTCCGGTTAGATGTCAAGAATGCATTCTTATATGGTGACCTTCAAGAGGAGGTCTACATGCAACAGCCACCTGATTTTACTGTTAAGGGGGAGTATTCACAGGTGTATAGACTTCATAAGGCGCTTTATGGCCCTAAGCAGAGTCCTAGGGTTCGTTTGGTTGCAGGGTTGGGCAGGGTTGGATTGGCCCAACCTGGAATACCCCTCCTTCCAAACATCCCAATCCTCCTCACAGTTTACTATTCACAGGGTTACCTCAACCCAACCCTGCCCAACCCTGCAACCAAACGAACCCCTAGAGCTTGGTTCAAGAAGCTTTCAGATCTGTTTGAAAAACAGGGTATAAACGCTCCAATGCAGATCATTCCCTCTTTATACAGAAAACACCTAGAGGCATGGTTGTCATTATGGTATATGTTGATGATATTCTCATTATAGGAGATGATCTACAAGGAATCACAAGGGCAAAAGAAATGTCGGGTCGTGAATTTGTCACCAAGGACCTGGGAGTCCTGAGATATCTTCTAGGATTAGAATTTGCTAGGAATCAACAAGGACTAGTGATGACTCAAAGGAAATATGGCACTGCCTTGCTGAATGAAACAAGAATGCTTGGATGTCGGTTGCCACTACACCTATGGTATGGATCCAAGCATGAAACTATATGATGATGATACTGACGAGGTGGATAGGAGGAGATACAGAAAACTGGTTGGAAAACTTCTGTATGTTACCATTACTAGACCCGATATATCTTTTGCACTTAGTCGGGTGAGTCAGGTCATGGAGCAACCACGTCAGGTACATATGGATGCTATACATATGATACTCAGGTATCTTAAATCATCTCTAGGTGCAAGACTATTATTCATGAAAGGCAAAGAAATCACTATCTCAGCATGCGTAGATGCAGATTATGCAGGGTGTCCTAAAGATAGGAAGTCCACCACTGGATTTGTTGTGTATGTTGGGGATTCTCTCGTCTCATGGAGAAGCAAGAAGCAAATGGTGGTAGCAAGATCCAGTGCAGAGTCTGAATATGGGGCGATGGCTCAAGGTAGTACAGAAATGATGTGGGTTAAGGTTGTTCTCACTGATTTATATATAGATGTGCCACTTCCTATGGCACTGGAATGTGACAATCAAACTATTATATTCATTGCAAATAATCCAACATTTCATGAACGAACCAAGCACATTGAGGTTGATTGTCACTTTATACAAGATATGATTCAAAAGGGTTTTGTCTCCACATCTCATGTCAGCTCAGGGGACCAGATTGCAGATATCTTCACCAAGGTCCTACTTAGAGGACCATTCCAGAAGTGCTCGTCTAAGCTGAGCATGATCGACATCTATGCTCCATCTTGAGGGAGAGTGTAGAGATATATGTTATGATATGCCGTTGTTCTATTAGTTTGTATTGTTTCTTATTTCTTTTCTACTTATGGACTCTTTATGTAACTTACCCATAGGCACCTCTCCTATACAAGAGAGCCTAGGGTTTGTGGAATAAACTATGCAGTATTTTCCTCCAACACTTCTAGTTAGCAACTTTGGTTTTTAAAGGCTCAATATGGCACTCGACTTCCAAAGATGGGTGTTGCTTTGTAGGTGGAGAATTTTAGGTATGGTGCTCTCTATAATATGGTGTATCTCATTGTGGCCAACGAACTACCAAAGACCTTAGAGGCATTACGTTAATTCCAGGATGATATGAGAATGAAAGTACTTGTTGCCATTGATGTAGCGCATATTCCACATATAGAGTAGTATGTCAAAATTACACACCCCTACATGGATATGCTAGATGTATAAACGATCCACTGTACCCACTCTAAAGAGAGAAAGCATAACTCGTAATACAATGTGGAAAAGCGATCAACAAAATGGAATACAAGGATTTATGTGAAAATCCCTTCTCAACGGAAGGGAAACACTGGTTAGATTTTCTTTTTATTCCACCCAACTATCAACGGATGGGTGTGTACATTATTTATACGGTGGAGGGTTAAATGGACCCACACCTAACAGTTACCCAAGTACAACACTTGACAATGTATTTCACAATTTCACAAGTTTGATAATCAATCTTCGTAGTTACTTGCATGTGTTTCAGGAGTATATTGTCACAATTTCTTGATGAAGTCGTGTTTCTACACTGGAAGGAGACTTAAAATGTCCTAACAAAGGGAACCATGACTATTTGGGTCTCCAACGTAAACTATAATCAAGTATGATAGATATTAGGATGAAAAAACACATATTTAATATAAAATCCCCTTGAATGATCTGGAGGTTAGAGCATTGTGTCTACCGTCCAATAAAGGTCCAGGGAGTGAACTTTACAATTACTATTTTCAAACAAAATAATGAATATGGAATCTCCTTAAGAAACTTGCAATGTAGAGTTCACAGAACATAATAGTCCGTTTACGCAAAAACAAACAAATCACAAGTACTTTCATAATCTAAATTCAGCTTACAAACTTTGGAGGTTGGAGAGATTCCCAATGAAGTCTGGTAATTGGCCAACAAAGTAATTATCTGAAGCAACCCTGGTGTCACAGAAACAAGAGGATTCAGTTCTAAAATTGACCACCTACTCACGCTCAAAAATGAGGAATGACATGAATTTCAGTCTGTGAAGTCGAGATAATGATGTTGGTATCTCGCCACTTAAGCCAAGGCCATCCACGTATCTGTTAAAGAAGATACGTAAACTTTAATGAGAACACATTGATGAAAAACAGTCCTATATGAATAGAAGAGATGTCTGTTTTTTTGTATATTCACATTTGCTCTAGACTGGTCATATTCCCAAGCTCCGATGGAAGGGAGCCGCTCAAATTATTTGCATTCATGCCCCTGTAGAAGTGCCCATAGAAAAACGTAATTAATACCCTAGGTGACAAAAAATGAGAATTTAAACGTGTAATATAAAGTTATTGAATCTACAACAAACTTCTTTAAAATACTAACAATAAAGACAACAAAAGAACAGAATAAAATATGACAACATCTCTTTATAGATTAATATTTAAATTCTTTTGACAAACAACATATGAAAACCAATGAAAAGATTAAAGAGTAAATTACACAAAAGTCCCTGAATTATACACCCGAATTCAATATCATACCTAAACTTTAAAAGGTAGCAATGTGGTACCCAATCTTTAATATTCATCTCAATGTAGTTTTGAGCTATTGTTATTTAAGTTTAGAAAAATAAAACGATCGACTAAATTTCAATTATCAAGACCAGATTAAGACAAATCTTAAAGATCGAGTACTACATTGTTACCTTTCAAAGTTCAGTCAGACGGACGTTGGTAATGAATAGTGAGCATTATTATCACATAGCAATTGCATGGGAAGAGGTATGTCAATAGCTTGGTAAGTCAGACAGACCAGACCCACGTCATATCTTCATTACACCATGGCTTTGTATTCGGATTTAGCACTTAAAATAGCAACCACAGTGTGCTTCTTATTGTTCCATAAGATTGATGAGCTTCCTATGAATGCAACAAAACTAGAGGTGGACTTCCTATCTCTTGGACATCATGTATACTCAGCATCTGTTTAATGGCGAAAAAAGAGATGTCCCTCTACTGAATAGCAATCATGTACCAGGAGAAGACTTCAGCTACCTCAGGATTACGAAGATTGCATCTATGTGAGCCTGACGTGGTTGCTCCATAAACAAGCTCAATGTAAAGGGGATATCAAACCTAGTGATAGACATATAGAGAAGCTTCACCACGAGCTCGTTACATCTCCTCTTTTCCACTTCATCTGTATAATCATCATAGAGCTTCATGTTGGGATCCATAGGAAAACTAGCAAGTCTACAATTTGTCATCACAGTCTCTAGAAGGAGATATGTAATGTACTCATTTGATTCATCGCAATACCTCTTTGATTCCTAGTGAATTCGAGCTCAATGAAGTATCGTAGTTTGCAAAGGTCCTTGGTGGAAAACCGTCCAAGGAACTCAGTAGTCTCACTAATCCCATGTAAATCATGTCCTGTAATAACAATGTTGTCAACATAGACCAAAATGACAGCAATACACCATAGTGTCATGTGCACAAAGAGCGAGTGAAACGCAATTGATATCTTGAAACGCCGCTACTCTATCAGATCCGAGAGCTTGCAGTACCATGCTCAAGGATTCTTCTTAAGACCATAAATAGCCTTATGAAGTCCCCATATCCTCCGCTACTACCCCTCATCAGCAAACCTAGGTGGCAGTTGCATATAGACTATTTCCCGCATATCGTCATACAAGAAGGCATTCTTGACATCAAGTTGGGAGAGCAACCAGACTCGTATCACAGTAATAGAGAGGACCCGAAGAGTAGAATGATCTGCCACGGGAGAGGAAGTGTTGTGATAATATCCCATAGGTCTGAGTGCATCCACATACCACAAGTTTAGCCTTGTAGCAATCAACAATGTCGCATGCTCTCTGCTTCACTATAAAGACCCACTTGCACCCAACCATAGAAGCCCATGTTGAGGCAGTAACCAAGCTCCATGTGCTTCATGACTGGAGTCCAGCCATCTTTTCCTCTATAGCAAGACACTATGGGATCGTAAAGACTGATAGTCCCACCAAAAACTTCTTGAAGTCCTCCGATAGATGCCCTAGTGAAACATGACCTAAGAGAGGATACATGGCACGTGTACGCCCCCTTTTCAAAAGTGCAATAGACCGATCAAGATCCTCTAAATGATATGTCATGAACCATAATATCCGGAGGAGATGCACTGTCATTTTGTAAAGTCTCCCGTTATACAAAAACATCAACAGTGGCATCAGTGGTAACCAAATGTCCGTCATTTACTTAGGGCATGTTGGATGATGGGGAAGGCACAAGAGCAGTTTGTCTAGTAGTTGTCCTGTGAATGTACAAACGAGCCGAAGTCTGAGACACATGAGGTGTGGTTGGAGATGGAGCTAAAGGACGAGGTGGAATATATACCTCCTCACCAGAATCAAAATAAGACATCATGTCATCGGTGGAAGAAAAATGCAAACTGACTCAAAAAAATGTGACATCAGCACTAACATAGTACTTTCGTCTGACAGGATCGAAGCACCAGTACCCCTTCTACGTCCAGGAGTAGCCAACAAAGATGCACTTGACAGCTCTGTGGAGAGCTTCTCACAACTAGGAGTTAGGTGATGAACAGAGGCTACAGATACCGTTGAGGTGAAATGAAAAGTTGTATTCCATCTAACCCTAGAGCTCTCTTATATAGGAGAAAAGCTCAAAGAGAAAAGCTCAAAGGGTAAATTACATAAACAGGACAAGAGAAATAAACAATATAAATAAATACGACAATAACATAGGAATCTTAGCACTCCCCCTCAAGCTAGAGCATATATATCTATCATGCTCAGCTTGGAATAACAATGATGAAATGGACCTCTTGCAAGAGCTTTGGTGAACATATCTGCAATCTGATCACATGAAGCAACATAAGACGTTGAAATAAGCCCCTTTTGGATCATGTCACGAGTATAGTGACAGGCCACCTCAATATGCTTTGTTCTCTCATGAAATGCTGGATTATTAGCTATGAACAAAGTTGTTCGATTATCACATTTGAAGTGCATAGGAAGAGGCACATCAATCATTAGATCAGTCAGGACAGACTTGACTCACATCATTTCTGTAATCCCTTGGGCCATGGCCCTATATTCTGATTCCTCACTAGACCAAGAAACAATAGTTTGTTTCTTACTTTTCCATGAAACAATGAGCTACCAACAAACATGATGAAGCCTGAAGTGGACTTCCTGTCCTTGGGATGCCCAACATAATCTGCATTTGCACATCCAGTAACTGTAAGAGAAGTATCTCTTCTAAAAAGAAGACCCGTACCTAGAGATGACTCCAGATATCTTACGATCATGCACATTGCATCCATGTGTGCATGCCTGGGATGCTCCATGAACTGGCTCACTTTGCTTACGGTGAAAGATATATCAGGCCTGGTAATAGTAACTGTTGACGCATATTGAGTCATTGTATCTCTTTGTTATTTCTTTTTCTTGTTATTCTCTTTATGTAATTTACCCATAGGCTACTCTCCTATATAAGAGAGCCTAGGGCTATGGAATAGAATCATCTCATTCACGTTTCCCAACATGGTATCAGAGCGACGGTCCTAGACCGGAGTTCTCGAAACCTAACCCTAACCCTAACCCCACCGGCCGGCCTCTCTTCTTCCTCTCTCCCTCGAGTCGGCGCCGCCTAGCCGATCAGCCACCATCTCCGCGCAGGCGACGCTGCATCGACTCCAGCGCCTGTGCGCCAGTGCGCACATCTCGCGCCTGTGCGCGCGCATCTTGCGCATCATCGGCGCCTCTGCGCGCATCGCGCACGCTCGCGCATAGCTTCGTACGCCTGTGCGTGCATCGCCGCACGCCTACGCGCATAAGTCTTGCGCCTCTACTCGCGCAGCACCGTGCGCACCATCCCCGTGCAACTGTGCGCACTATTACGTGCACAGTTGCGCGCTCCAGTGCGCGTGTGATTTTCCAGAAACGCACTCCAGTGCGCGCGTGATACTCCAGGTGCGTGCGCGCGTGCCCCTCGCACGTGCTTACGTGCCCTAAGTTCCAAAACCCTAGGGCACAGATCCGGATCTATATGGGGTTAGTTGCTTGAAGTCTACACACGCAACTAATCCCGGTTATGTCACTGTAGACAAAGATTATTTCTCTTTCAGTCGCTCCAGTCTTCCGTTTCCAGTATGTCGGACAGCAAGGCAGATATCCCGTCCATTGGCGCATTTCGTGGTCCAGCGCCTATTGTCAAAATGGATGGTACGAACTATGAACTGTGGGCAATGCAGTTCATGAGCATGATGAAGTCTACAGGTAAGAAGCACATTCTTACCGAGCCAGAGCCTGCAGAGAAGACTGGAGTTCATGCCTCTTGGGAGGCCGATGATGCATATGCCAAGGTGTGGCTATCCGGTACATTGGCTATTGAAATTGCCAATGACATCTTACATCAACCCACGGCTAAAGACATGTGGGATATCCTGGCAGCAACGTATTCTCAGGCGAAAAATGAGACGAAGATCCTGCAGCTACAACATGACATATTCACAATAAAGCAGAACGGCCGTCCTTTACATTCTCTCTATACATCATTGAGAGGGATGTTTGAGAAGCTCTACAGCTTCATGCCTCTTACCGCCACGCCAGAACAGCAGAAGACATACAGGAATGCGACGATGGTGGGTGTGTTTCTCGCTGCACTTGATCCAGAATATGAGGCCGCACGTTCACAAATTTTGGCGGACTCGACTATTCCTCCCATGGAGGAGGCTTTTCACAGATTGCGTAGGATCACAGTACCTTCAGCAGCTGCTAGTCAGAATCCCTCAGCCATGGCGGCCAACAGAGGCCGTGGTTCTCATTACCAGGGCCGTGGACGTACTCCCCGTGGAAGGGGTGGCCGCACTAGGCCAACATGCTCATATTGTCACAGAGTCGGCCATACTGAAGACACATGCTACTCAAAGCATGGATTTCCTGCATCCGCACGAGCCGCTGAGCAGATAGAGCCCCCGTCTGCAGCTACACTGGATCAACGATTTGATGATCTAGTTGCCCGTCTCAGGGGCATTATCCCACCATCTGGCCCAGCACCGTCGACAGAGAGTCATACTGATGCTGCTGCTTCTGCTTCTGCCTCTACGAGTACTTCAGGTAGTACACTTGCACTCCACAGTAGTAGATCTGATACATTGCCATGGATCATGGACTCTGGCGCTACACATCATCTATGTGGCGACCAGAGCCTACTTACAGGATACACTCAGATTCCTCCAGGACGGACAGTAGTTATTGCCAATGGCACGCATTCTCCTATCACGGGTCAGGGGGAGATTAGACTGACGTCTTCCATGCAGCTCAAGAATGTTGTGCATGCACCGCATTTTTCTATGAATCCGTTGTCAATTAGTCAGATTACGAAGGATCTTCATTGTCGAGCTATTTTTGATTCATCTACATTGATTTTTCAGGACATCCGTACGGGCAACGTGATTGGTCATGGCTATGAGCAAGGAGGCCTTTATCGTCTGAACAAGACCCCATTTGCCGGAATCACAGCTTCTCCCGCAGAACAAGTATCACCTCTCCTGTGGCATCTGCGTTTTGGTTATTTACCGCTTCAGAAGTTGTGTCTAGTCCTACCTTATAGTCTTTCTCACACACCTATCCAGTGTGAGGCGTGTCAGTTGGGAAAACATCACAGGTCATCTTTTCCCAGTAGTCAAGGTCGGAGTAGTAACTCCAAGTTTGAGTTGTTTCATGTCAACGTCTGGGGTCCGAGTCGTGTTCCCGATCACCAGGGGCACAGGTTTTATATTGTATTTGTGGATGATTTTTCTAGAGCATCATGGGTATTTCTAATGAAAAATAAGTCTGAAGCAGGAAATATTATTATTCACTTTCTAAATGAGATTCAGAATGTTTTTTCCACAACTGTCAAAATTATGAGAAGTGACAATGCCTTAGAGTTGTGCACCAACAATCTAGCCAACTACTACTCCTCTAAAGGAATTATACACCAAACATCCTGCGCTCATACGTCTCAACAAAATGGGGTTGCAGAAAGGAAACATCGTCACCTACTTGATGTCACAAGGTCACTTCTTATTCAGAGTCATGTTCCGTACTCCTACTGGGGTGATGCCGTCCTCACTGCATGCTATCTTATCAATCGTATGCCCTCGTCTGTCTTGAATGAACAGGTTCCTTTTTCACTTATTTATCCTGACAAGGATCTGTTCATTCTTACCCCTCGTGTGTTTGGGTCAGTTGCATTTGTCCACCAGTTGTCGCCTGGTTCTGACAAGCTCTCTCCTAGGGCTGTCAAGTGCGTCTTTGTGGGGTACTCCAGAACTCAAAAGGGGTACAAGTATTTTGACCCTGTGCGTCGGCGGTATATGATCAGTGCAGATGTTACATTTTTTGAATCCATTATGTATTTTTCAGAATCCGGAAACATGCAGCCACCACCTATATCTCCTGATATAGTATTCATGGCACCACCAACATCACCACCATCATCATCACCACCACCGCCGCCGCCACCACCACCATCTACAGTATCCCCTTTACCATTCCATTACACCCGCAGGCCGCATACAGCTCATGGTCCTGACCAGTCAACTAGCTCGCCTATGGTATGTAATGAAATTATTAATGTTGATGGATCTAACGACATTTCTCAGCAGGATGCATTACAGGAGCATGGTGATAATCTGGATATTCCAATCGCTCTACGCAAACAAAAGAGAAGATGTGCCAAGTATCCAATATCAGCCGCGGTGTCTTTTGAGAGGCTATCTGGACATTTCAGGACGTTTGCATTGGCACTTTCAGCTACAGACATTCCACGGACCCACCATGAGGCTTTGCAGGATTCTAGATGGCGGCTAGCAATGGAGGAAGAGATGGCGGCACTTCAGTCTAGAGGAACATGGAGTTTGGTTACTATACCTCCAGATGTCAGCCCGGTGAGTTGTAAATGGGTGTTTACAGTTAAACACAATGCAGATGGCTCCATTGACAGGTACAAGGCACGATTAGTTGCACGGGGATTCACACAGACATATGGGGTAGATTACCTTGACACGTTCTCCCCTGTGGCTCGTCATTTTACTCTGTGGATCCTCTTATCAGTTGCAGTTACTAAAGACTGGCCACTCTATCAACTGGATGTGAAGAATGCATTTCTGTATGGAGACTTGCAGGAGGAAGTTTATATGCAACAGCCACCTGGTTTTGCTGTTGAGGGGGAGTGTTCCAAGGTTTGCAGATTACATAAGGCCATCTATGGCCTTAAGAAGAGCCCCAGAGCATGGTTCCAGAAGCTGTCAGACCTCTTTGAGAAACAAGGATATAAACGCTCCAATGCTGATCATTCCTTGTTTGTACAGAAGACGGCAAGAGGTATTGTTGTCATCATGGTTTATGTTGACGATATCTTGATTACAGGTGATGATGACCAGGGCATTAAGCAGGCAAAAGAAAGGCTGGGGACCGAGTTTGTCACCAAGGACCTGGGAGTCCTTAGATATTTTCTGGGGCTGGAGTTTGCCAGAAATTCGTATGGATTAGTCATGTCACAGAGGAAGTATGTTACAGATCTACTGAGTGAGACAGGTATGCTAGGGTGTCGACCTGCTACGACACCAATGGACCCCAGCATGAAGCTGTATGATGATGACACAGAGGAGGTTGATAGGAGAAGATATAGAGAACTGGTAGGCAAATTGTTATATGTCACGGTCACTAGGCCAGATATATTATTTGCAGTGAGCCGTGTGAGCCAGTTTATGGAGCAGCCACGCCAAGTGCATATGGATGCAATAAATATGATACTTAGATATCTCAAATCTTCTCCAGGTAAAGGTCTGCTATTCAAGAAAGGAAAAGGGATTTCTATCTCAGCGTGCGCAGATGCAGACTATGCAGGATGTCCTAAGGATAGAAAGTCCACCTCAGGGTATGCTGTTTATGTTGGAGATGCCCTAGTCTCATGGAGAAGCAAGAAACAAACTGTGGTAGCTAGATCTAGTGTTGAATCCGAATATAGGGCTATGGCCCAGGCTACTACAGAGATGATGTGGGTGAAAGCGGTGATGACAGATTTATGTTTAAATGTACCACTTCCTATGAACTTGGAATGTGATAATCAGGCTGCTTTGTTCATTGCGAACAACCCTGCATTCCATTAGCGGACCAAGCATATTGAGGTGGATTGTCACTTCATACGTGATATGATTCAGAAAGGGTTCATTGCCACATCTCATGTTACTTCAGAGAACCAGACTGCAGATATATTCACCAAGGCATTGTTACGAGGTCCATTTCAGAAGTGTGCTTCCAAGCTGAGCATGATTGACATCTATGCTCCATCTTGAGGGGGAGTGTTGACGCATATTGAGTCATTGTATCTCTTTGTTATTTCTTTTTCTTGTTATTCTCTTTATATAATTTACCCATAGGCTACTCTCCTATATAAGAGAACCTAGGGCTATGGAATAGAATCATCTCATTCACGTTTCCCAACATAACATATAATAATTTCCCTACCAGCTCTCTATATCGTCTCTTGTCCACCTCCGCACAGTCATCATAAAGCCTAGAATTAGGATCCATTGCGGTTGTAGCTGGTCTACATCCTGTCACGCATGTCTCAGATAAAAGATCAGTAACATACTTCCTTTACGTCATAACTATACCCTGTTGATTACAAGTAAACTCCAAGCCAAGGAAGTAACGAAGCGTGCCAAGGTCCTTGGTAACAAACTATTGCCCAAGAAAGTCCTTAGTTGCTTGAATGCATTGTTCATCGCTGCCAGTGATAACAATGTCTAACATAAACCAAGACAACTACAATACCTCTTTGATTTCTCTTAACAAAGAGAGTATGATCTGCAGTGGATCTGACAAACCCCTTATGTTCAATCAACTCCGAAAGCTTCTGGAACCAAGCCCTCGGACTCTGCTTAAGGCCATAGATAGCATTATGAAGACGGCATACCATACTGTACTCCCCCTCAGCAGCAAACCCAAGTGGTTGCTGCATGTAAACTTCCTGTTGCAGATCTCCATAAAAGAAAGCATTCTTTACATCTAATTGGAGAAGCTGCCAATCGCGAACCACGGCAACAACAATAAGAATCCGCAGGGTAGAGTCACGTGCAACAGGAGAAATAGTGTCTTGATAATCCACCCCATAGGTTTGGGTGAACCCACGAACAACCAATCTGGCCTTCTATTTGTCTATTGTACCGTCAGCCCGATGCTTCACAGTAAATACCCAGTTGCTACCAACAATAGATACACCTGGTAAAGCATGGACAACACTCCATGTACCTCATAATTGTAAAGTTGTCATCTCCTCCTCCATTGCCAGATGCCATTGACTGCTCCGTATTGCCTCCTGATATGACCATGGTATTTCCACGGTAGACAGACCAACAACAAATTTCTGAAAATCCTTGGAAAGACATCCCATGGAAACATGAGACCCAATAGGATGAATAGTACATGCATGTTTCTTCCTCCTTAGTGTAATAGGCACATTTAGATCCTCAGCAGATGTAGAAGAGATAGTATTCACGTCTTGTACCTCAGTCTGTACAAGCAAATCACCAGTACCATCAGTAATACCCAAATGTTTAAAACATACCTCGGGTGTGCTGGATGGCAGAGGAGGCACAGGAGCAGGGGGTCGTCGTAGGTAAACCTACGGAAAGAAAGTAGGTGGCGGGGGAGGTGAGGGTGGAGGAGGTGGTGATGGTGGAGGTGGTGGAGGAGGAGTTGGTGGTGGAGATGATAATGATGGAGGAGGTGGCACACATACCTCTTCTCCATCCTCTAAAGGAGTGAGCTTGTCACCTGTGGGAGAAAAATACATAACTGACTTGAAAAAGGTAACATCAACACTAACATAGTATCTTTGTCGAACAGGATCAAAGCAGCGATATCCTTTTTGGATCTTGAAATACCCAACAAGCACACATTTGACAGCTCTAGGAGAGAGCTTATCAAGACCTGGAGACAGTTGATGAACAAAAGCTACAGAACCAAAGACACGAGCGTTAACGAGAAAAGATCCGTCTCGAGAAACGCAATCAAGAATGGAATCTTCCCTCCTAGCACCGAATATGGCATACGATTTACCAGATAGCAAGCAGTTAGAACCACAGCTCTCCAATATGAATGAGGGGCACAGCTCTGAATCAACAGAGTTCTGGTGATGTCTAACAGATGACGGCATTTTCGTTCTGCTATCCCATTCTGTTGGGACGTATATGCACACGATGTCTGATGCACAATGCCAAGGGACCTAAGGAATTGAGAAATCTGTGTACTGCAAAATTCTAATGCATTATCGGAATGAATAAACTTGACTTTCGTAGAAAAATATTTCTTATTTCATTAATAAAGGACTGGATAACAGGGCTTGCATCAGACTTGTTCTTAAGAAGAAATACCAAAGACAATCTCGAAAACTCATCAACTGCAGCAAGATAAAACCTATGTCCCTTATGATCTGGGACACGACTGAGATCCCAAATATCAAAATGCAATAACTCAAACAGACTACGACTACTACGTCCCTGACGACTCTAAAAGGTAGAGCGATGATGTTTCCCAAGCTGGCAGGCCTCACACTGAAAGGTGGAGCGAGGAGAAATCTGTGGAAGAACGTGACACAACTTTTACAGAGGAAGATGACCAAATCGAAGATGCCACATATAGAAAGAAACTGATCCAGTGCGAAGAGAAGAGGCACCAGCATAAGGACACTGCACCAATTTGTAGAGACCCCCTTGCTCATGGCCAGTTCCAATCACCCTGCCCATTAGTATATCCTGAAACACAAGAGTAGATGGATCAAATATAACACGACAATGTAAGCCTTTGATGATTTGACTAATTGAAAGTAGATTCATAGAAAATTTAGGAGCATAAAGAACATTCTGAAGTCTCATTCCGGGGGTCAACTGCACCTCCCCCTGACCAGTGATGGGAGAGTGTGTCTCATCTGCTATCACGACAGATCGTCCATTCTGAGCCGAGCGAAATACGCTAAACTAGCCTCTGTCACCAAATAAATGATGTGATGCTCCTGAATCCATGATCCGTTCTGACGAGTATGCCCTGTAACAAGTAATAAAGGCATATGTAGTACCTGATGTAGACATTGATGCTGAGATCGCCACCTCTGAGGATCCTGAAGGAGAGGTAGTTGACCTAGTAGTGGGCATAATCTCCCTGAGACGAGCAACAAGTTCATCAAATCTCTGATCTGCAACAGGTGAGGGACTCCCAACTAGTTGTGTTTGTTCTGCAACCCGAGCTGAAGCAGGAAGCCCATGCTTAGAATAGCACGTTTCCTCATAATGGCCAGATCTGTGGCAATAGGTGCAAGGCTGACGGGGTCGACTACCCCATCCTCGGCCACGGCTAGAGCTTCCTCTGTCGCGATATGGTATATGACTTCGCCTACCACGAGAGGCAACCATAGCTGAAGATGTCTATTGCTGCAAGGTACCACATGAAGATATAGACATCCTACTTAATCTGCGATATGCCTCCTCCATTGGAGGTATGGTAGCATCAGTAAGAATCTGGACACGAGCAACGTCATACTCAGGGTCAAGAGCTACTAGAAAAACTCCTATCATCACAGAGTCTCTGTATGCCTTGAGTTGCTCAGGTGTAGCAGTCAAGGGAATGTAACCATGTAACTTCTCAAACATACCCCTCAAGGAAGTATAGAGGGTATGAAGGGGGCAGCCATTCTGCTTGGATATGAAGATATCATGTTGGAGCTGCAGTATCTTCGACTCGTTCTTCGTCGGTGACTATGTAGCCGTGAGAATGTCCCACATAGCCTTCGCAGTCGGCTGACTCAGAATATCATCAGCTATCTCTGATGACACAGTCCCAGATAGTCATACTCATGCATAGGCATCATCTTCCTCCTATGAGGCATTTATCCCAGTCTTGTCACTTGGCTCCTCCACCGTGAAGATGTGCTTCTTGCCAATACACCGCATCAGACTCATGAACTGCATGGCCCACAGTTTATAGTTCGTACCATCCATTTTGACGATGGGGGCTGGACCATTGAAGCCCCCCATGGATGGAACATATGCTTTGTTGTCAACCATGATAACAACAATCACCGAGACTGGGACTTGCAACAAATACGACATGTGTCTACACTCTACACACATATGGGAAGATGGTTGTGGATGTAGACTTATACCAAAACCTCTTCCATTCTTCAAAGTTGCCTTTAGTTGGCAAGGGTGTTTTAGATGAACATGTCACACCCTAGAGATTCAAGCGAGGACTGGAAACCAAGATCGAAGGATGCACGCGAGACATGCAGGGCTATGCCAGCCTTAGAGGGGCGGAGGCACCAGCCCACACGTGAAAGGGGGGGCGCTGGTTAGCAGCAGGCACGGCAGCAGCAAGCTGTGGTAGCGCGTGAGGAAGGAGGATGCAGGTGGTGGCTCGTACAATGCACGTCGGTTGCCTTTGCCGCGCGTGAGAAAGGCGGCAGCGGGGTGAGGCACGTGCGGCGCAAGGCAGCGCGCTGAGGAGGATTTTGGTGGGGAGGGGCTACGGTTAGGTCACAGGCTTCGGTCTAGGATCGTCGCTCTGATATCATGTTGAGGTGAAACGAAAAGTTGTATTCCATCTAACCCTAGAGCTCTCTTATATAGGAGAAAAGCTTAAAGGGTAAATTACATAAACAGGACAAGAGAAATAAACAATATAAATAAATACGACAATAATATAAGAATGAAAAGGTCATTTTCGAAAATACAATCGAATAAGGAATCTTCCCTAACACGGAAAACCACATATAGTTGATGAGGTAGCAGGAAGTAAGGACGGCCTTCCCCAACTAAGAGTGAGGAGCATGACTTTGTATAAGGAGAATCCGTGTAACATCAAGGAGATGACAATGTTTGTGCTTGGCAACATTGTTCTGCTAAGAAGTATATGCCCACAAGGTATGTTGGAGAATCGTAAGAGACTTGAAGAACTGAGATTGTTGAATAGTACAAAACTCCAAGGCACTTCCGAGCAAAATACTTGACGACAGCAAGAAACATGTTCTTTAATTCAATGATGAAAATTTTCATAATGAAACCAGCCTTAGACTTGTTTTTCAATAGAAAAGCCCAAAAACTTTTGGAAAAATTATCAACTACAGGTAGAACATGTGTTCCTCGTGATTAGGAACATGACTGAGGTTCCTTTTTTCTTAGTTTCTTTAAATATAAATCAGGGGCGAGCACTACTGAGTGTATCCCCCTATTTCTAGACTTCAAAAAAAAGGAACATGACTGAGAAGTATCAAAATACAACTCAAATAAAAAAATACTACTACAACTCTGGTGATAGGAAAAATCCGTACAATGATACTTCCCAAGCCAGCAAGCCTGATACTGAAAAATTGACTGAGAAGGAATCTGCAGGAGGACACTACACAAATTCTACAGAGAAAGATGATCGAACTGAAGATCATGTATAGAGAAACTAATCCACTAGGGATAGAAGATCTACATGCATAAGAGACCGGATCATATTGTAGAGACCCCATTGCTCATGACCACATCTACTCACCATGCTAGTAAGTATATCATGAAATGCAAGAGAAGATGGGTTAAAATGGCATGCCAATTTAGATCCTTGGAAATCTAACAAGCAGACAAAAAATTCATAGAAAAGTCGGTGCATGTAGCACACTTTATAGACTCATTGAGGGTATCAACTGAATCACTCAATGTCCTGTAATAGAAGAATGCCTCCTATTGGCAATAAAAGATCAATCATTGTGAACAGAATTGTAGGATGTCAAATATTCTGTCACCGCAGAGATACTGCGATGCTCCAGAGTCCATGATCCATTCTGAAATATCTACTACGGGATAAGTGATAACTGCATAAGCTGTACCTAAGAACTAGAAGAGGTTGCAACGTCAGATGTGTTCAGAGGAGCATTAGTAGAGCTGGTGGTAAGAACCATAATCTCCCTCAGACGGGAGACAGGATCTTCATACTTCTGATAGACACAACCTTTCCCATCAACTCTAGAGGTACTCTAGGGAAGGCGGACAAGAAGGGTCATGCTAGGTAGAGTCGCACGTTGTGACATGGGGAAGGAGGCATGTTAGGTAGAGATGTGTGAAGGTATAGGTGTGTCGACTAGCATGTGGTGGTGTGTAGTGGTGGAGGCACGGAGGCAGAGGGCGGTGGGTGGGGTTAGGGTTCTGAAGATACCAGGGCTCTAGCCTAGGGCAATCGCTCTGATACCATGTCGAAAGAAATGAAGTATTTATTCTGAGGTCATAGGGCTCCTTTATATAGAGGTGAAAATCGAGAGGGTGAATAAGCATCGGAGACAATCTCCCTGAAAGAGTCTTCATGAAGCCAAGCCAACTCGAATATAAAGAAACCCCGCAGTTGTGACACAATCCAAAAGTTCAAGATAATGGGTGAATGCTTTGACCTTGTTCTCGGTCTAGATGTGCAGAAAGATAGAGGAAAAGCACTCGCGAACTCGTGAGAGGACATTAAACGATCAATACGAGAACGAGAATCCAAACTCCTCCCGTTAAACCTCATGTCAATAGCATCCAACACCTCAAACTCAAGTTCATCAATAAGCTCTGCAAAATCTGCTGACCCAAGGTCCTGTCCCCCATGCAAATGCAAGCAGACAGAAGTGAGAAGGGAGACACTAAATCCCCACCCACCTCAACCCTCCCGAGGAGCCAAGCCACCCCCAATCAGTAGAATTGTTCTCCAAAAGAACCGTGAGAACACGCATGTCCTTAGTTATAGAGCGGTGTAAAGGGTGGGTCTTTCCGCACAAGAATCAGACACCCAGACGCACCTACTGCATCAAGAGTTTTGTAGCCGGATATTGATCCAGCCCCCAATGGATCCCATAACAAAATGGGGCAAGAAGATAGTTTGGTTTCCAAAAGAAGGACAATATGGGTTTCAATGTTATAACAAGGCATCCATCAAGCTTGCAAATAATCTTGATTAACATGATTGCACCAATTGTGTTTAAGTTGATAGACTCTTTATTCGAGAAATTGATCTTTTGCTAGTTATTCCTTACGGATCAAATACCTTGATTCTAACGTGTTAGCTTTGACACATCTCAATCTCCAAAATGGTACCCCAAACATATAAGATTGTGTGATACAACATACAAATGTGAGACACGTAGAAGGATTCCCATTCCCATTTACAAGAAAGAGATGTCAAAAGTATGCTCAAACTTTGCAGCTTATAGTGTTGTGTATAGAGAGAGGTACTTAAATATATAAAAAACCTAATACAAATGAATAGTAGCCTTGGTGAATCATATTTTCTCTAATTATTTTTTTCTAAGAATTATTTAACATCTCAATTGGCATACAGTTTTAATGTTTTTGGAATATGATGTATACTTTATGTTGAAATCTAAAGAATGCGGAAGCAATCGGTAATCAAGAAATAATAAACATGGAACACTTTGGACTTTACGTGGAACCCTACTCCGTGACGAGCAGGGATGATACCATTGTGAGATGGCATCAACAGGTCGGATATTCTATATTGAATTTTCTCAATGAGTACAGGGTTGTGAGGCTCCTTATATATCCCCATAGACAGACCAAAGTCCCACAGATAGTAGATGTGGGACTAAACATGACATGAGTGGGTGGTAATGGGATACTAGAGAGATCCAATTACCACTCTATTACATTCTCCCGCACTCCCCCCTCAAGTTGGAGCTGAGAAAGCTGCAGATTGCAACAAAAGGAAAATGTATACATCACATTTTCACACGATACATCAAAGAACATGCGTATGTTGTTGGTAGAAGACCTCGTTCGATGATGGGTATGCGACTTTCAGGTCACCGGAATGTATTTCCTGCCATGCTTGTAGAGTTGTCACGATATCAAGTCACCGGAACGTATCTTTGTCATGCCTACAGATCACCGGAACGTATCTCTGTCGTGCATGGAGAAGAATCACATTAGAAGAAGTCTATCATGGATTAGTAGTCAAGGATAGTAGTCGATGTTCGGTGAAGATAGGTGATAGCAGTAGTAGTCCCGAGTGCTGATATGTCATCATGGACATGCAGAAGTCCTGAAGAATATGTTCATCTCTGACTCTCATTTTCTCCCATGCTTAATAGAATAAGAGTGTGAATCAAGTTGGTAGAATAAAAAAACATGCATTTTTTCCTTTTTTGTGCTTTTCTTTTTTTCACGTACAGTTTCATTTTTTGTACGTAGCCTTTTTGAAGCCGTTTATTTTTTTTCAACTTTCCGCTTCTCTCCTTTTTTTACAAATCAAACCCCCCTCCTTTTTCTTGGCCCAATGGGGCCCTCCCTTTCGGTTTTCGCACGGGGCCTTTCTTGGGCTTTTACAAAAATTCCAGGAGAAAAAAATTGGTTGTAAAAGAATTAGGCCCAATATTTGGACCCAAAATACAGCAGACTGGGCCACCACCTTTTCATTTAAATGAAAGGGGTATCAGGCCTCTATTTCTCTACTCTTCATCCGATAGGTTTCCAGGGAACCCAACAGTTGCAGCTTATGGTTCAGGAGAACCCATCGCCCGCTGAAGCTGCCGCCAGCCGCTGGAGCATCAAGGAGGATGCGGGGAGGCAATGCCAGAGGGGTTCACCTGCCAGGAAGGGACCTTGTGAGGAGTCCTTGTCTATCTCCGGCGGTTTGGAGTGCTACTGGCGGAGATGCGGGCCTCCTGGCGGAGGGCTGATCTCATGCGAAGGTGATGGATTTGGAGATATGCTGATAGGGATTCGTGCAAGGGGGACAAGTTGTTGAATAAGGAGCGGGGGAGCGGCTATAGCTTCATGGTGCTGCAGCCTAGGAGGGTTGCTTCTGTGAGTTTTGCTGCTGGGAGGGTGCAGCAGGATATCGCCTCTACCCCTTGGAAACCACATCTAGAGTTCCCCGAAGAGAAAACCATCTTCCGATCTGCGCTACGTCTTGTTGGAGCACCGAGGTGGGTGTGGAGATGCTCTAGAATACTTGAACATCAAGATATGAACATCAAGATCTTGAACAACTACCAAGAGATGTTGCATGGAAGATGCCCTAGATTTTTTAACAGCAAGATCTGGAGCAGAATCTAAGACAACCCTAGATTTTTTTTTCAAACAGATGATGAAGATCTACAACACTTGAAAATAAAACTCGAACAAATCTTCAGAACAACTAATCAAATTTTAAAATGAACAAACAGTTGATGCCCGAACAATAAAACAATATCCCAAAGATCGAATTGCTCTGATACCATGTTAGAATCTAGAATCATGGAAGCAAATCGATAAACGAGATAGAATAAATATTGAATACTGCAATTTCACGTGGAACACTACTACATAAGGAGTAGGATGAAACCACAGGAGAAGGCCTCAAAGGGCTGAATCTTCTGATGAAGTTTCTCAATGAGTATAGGGGGTGTGGGACTTCATATCTAGCCCCACAGACAGACCTGAGTCCCACAGATAGTATATTTGGGACTAAACATGAGTGGGCGATAATTGCATCGTGGTGGGATCCAATTACCCCTCTATTACATAATCCAAAAGTCCTGTAGATATATCTTTAGTAGAAGAATGTGCCCTCTCTTACTCCTCCTTTCTCCCATACTTGATAGAATAAGAGCATAATTTATCAAGTTGGGAGAAACAAAATATGCATTTTGTGTGCTTCTCTTCCCTTTTTTTCACAACAATTTTTTGTAGACGTTTCCACTTTTTCAGTTATTTTTTTATAAGATTTTTTGTAGGAACCTCTTTTTCTAAAGAAAACTCTTTTGTTAAAATCAAACTGTTTTTTTTCTTGTGTAGCCCACTTGGGCCGAAACAACCCTACACCCTAAGGAACAAGATGAAACTATAGGAGAAGACCTCAAAGGATCATATCTTCTATTAGAATTTCTCATTGAGTATAAGAGATGTGGGGCTCCTTATGTAGCCCCACAGACAGACCGAATTCCCATAATAGCAGATGTGAGACTAATCATTAGTGGGGAGGTCCCCTCTATTACATACTTCAATACCCCCCCCCTCAAGCTGGAGCTGAGGAAGCTGTAGCTTGCAACAAATAGAAAAGGTATACATCACATCTTCACACGATACATCAAAGATGAACATATGTCTGTTGCTGATAGAAGACATCGCTCGATGACGAGTCTGCGACTTTCAGGTCACTGGAACGTATTCTCTGCAATGCTTGTAGAGTCGCTGCTGTTATAAAATATGAAGAATGCGGAAGCGAACATGGAAAAGATAAAGAACAAAATAAGAACGCGGGATTTTAACGTGGAACCCTACTCCGTGAGGAGCGGGATGAAACCACGGGAGAAGCCCTCAAAGGGGCGTGTCTTGTATTGCACTTTCTCAATGAGTACAGGAGGTCTGGGGCTCCTTATATAGCCTCTCCAGAACCTCCAAGTCCCACCATTGGTCCATGTGGGACTAAACACTGGATGGGGTAAATGGATCTTCTCCAGGATCCATTTACCCTGCTATAACACAATAGGTGCACTACCAAATACTCCAACACTCCCCCTCAAGCTGGAGCATGCAATGCTCATCTTGGACAAACAAACAGAAAGAAACTCAACTCACGCTACAGGACACTACGGACAATATCAACCCAACGCGCACATGCTGCAGTCGAGGACGTTGCTTCTCATGCCGTGAAGGTGAGGAGGACGAACGGGATGGAGTGTGAGTCAACTGAAGACTCGAGACCTGACCATCGAGTCTGAACTTGCGCCTGAAGTCTCCTCGTCGGAGAACTGGGTCTCTCCCATCTGGCTCAGAGAATGGTGCACTGCTCTGGTGTACCTATGATACCACATGAAAACCCTTGCCCTCAAGGGAATGGTCCTCTGCTCTGGAGTCCCTATGGTTCACATGAAAACTCTGGCCGAACAACAAGAAGAATGATGGGGACCTCGAACAAATGATGGCAACATATGCTCATCTGACAATGACCGCACACTTGTGCGTGTCTGAAACTAAGGACTCGGGATCAATCGTCGAGTCTGACAAAATCTGATTATCTGTAGAGTCTGAAATTCTGAACTGGTCTGGAGACTGGCATCTGAATCTGGATCTGGAAGAATAGAACAGACCTGTGACTCTACATATACTCCCCCTTTCTCCCATACTTGTCGGAAAATATGGACGTCGACCAAGTTGGGAGAAGACAACAATGATGGGGACAAAAACAAACCACTTAGCCGATCACAACTTTGTCGGCTTTTCAAAACATTCATCATTTTCATTTTTTTTCGAATTTTTTTTTCTAAGCCATTTCAAATTTTTTTACGGCTTTTACTTCGCACATTTTTTTTTGCAAATGCGTACGGCTTTTTATTTTGTACGCGCCTTTTCACTTTTTGTTTTTCCTTTTTTTTCCTCTTTTTTTTTATAAAACAACTCACAGCCCGAAAAGGGCCCATAACAATCCTCCCCCCCTCTTTTTTTTTAACGGCTCTCCCTCTCATTTTTTTTAACAGGCCCTGGCCGCCGGGCTTCAATGACAATTTTTTTTAAAAAAAAAACTGGGTCGTGCTCTAATTCTGAGCTCACTGTTGGGCTTTTAAAAAAACTTCTCCCTTTTTCTTTATAACATCGGGAAACCCAACCCTAGGGTTCTCCCATATGCCGCCAACCCCATAAGGGGTTTCAACCTTCACCCCGTCGCCGCTGGAGATGCGGCAGGAGTGTCGTGATGACATGGGGAAGATGGTGCGACACGAGCTGACGAGGAAGATGCGCCGCGAACCTGGAGAAGATCGCAGAAGGAAGCCGCGGCTTGGAGCCGCTTGGAGGCGCGCGCGCGGAGGAGGAGGAGCGCCGCCTGGGCGCGTGTTCGTGCGGGATTGGCTCCGCCTGGAGCCCTCACGCAATGGCTCCTTGTAGATGCGCTGCTGGTGCTTGCTCGTGCTTTTGGCGGGGAGCGGAGATAGGAGGGCCGCCAGAGACAGACACGACCTGGTCGATGATATGTGCTGCCAAGATAGAGGAGGAAGGGTGGTGCCTAGCCTGTTGTTGATCTGGATTCGCGCATGCCTGGTCGATGATCCTCCGCCTTGAGGTGGTCGAGATCAGGGCTTCGCCCTCCCCCACTTTTGTTTTGCGTGATATCTGGGAGGTTGCTTCGCGCGGGTGCCTGGACACTTGGAGGACGTGCATCTGCTGCTGCAACTTGCGTTGATCTGATCCTGTAATCTGTAGCCCTTCCTTTAGGGTTCCATCTTGGAAACCCAATTGCTTCATGAAAAACGCCTAATGGAATTAGGGTTTCATAATGAAAACTCCAGTTTTCTTCGAACAACGTGATCATCAAGAACTGAATATTTGATCGAGAAAATCTCCAGAACAATTGATAATGATCTCATAATCTTGAACATAAATAATCAAGATGAGAATTCAAATCGAATCTCGACAAAATAAATAAAACATGATTCCTCGAGAATCGAACCCGCTCTGATACCATGTTATAAAATATGAAGAATGCGGAAGCGAACATGGAAAAGATAAAGAACAAAATAAGAACGCGGGATTTTAACGTGGAACCCTACTCCGTGAGGAGCGGGATGAAACCACGGGAGAAGCCCTCAAAGGGGCGTGTCTTGTATTGCACTTTCTCAATGAGTACAGGAGGTCTGGGGCTCCTTATATAGCCTCTCCAGAACCTCCAAGTCCCACCACTGGTCCATGTGGGACTAAACACTGGATGGGGTAAATGGATCTTCTCCAGGATCCATTTACCCTGCTATAACACAATAGGTGCACTACCAAATACTCCAACAGCTGCCATATCAGATCACCATAACATATCTTTGTCATGCCTACAGAAGAATCGCAGTAGAAGAAGAAAGTCCAGCATGGAGTAACAGTCGGGGATAGAGACACCCCGATGAAGAAGTTGATGCTCGGGGAAGACGAATGATAGCAGCGGCAGTCTAGAGTGCTCATCTGTCAGTCATGGACATCCAAAACTCCTGAAGAATATGTTCATTTCTGACTCCCCCTTTCTCCCATACTTGATAGAATAAGAGTGTGAAACAAGTTGGGAGAATAAAAAATATGCATTTTTTGTTTTTTTTGTGCTTCTCTTTTTTTGCACAAATCAGTCTTTTTTTACGTACAGCTTCTTTTTGTACGTAGCCTTTTTTAAGCCATTCGTCATTTTTTTCTATTTTCTAATTTTTTCAAAAGCTCCCACTTTGGAGTCAATAGAAGCATGCATTTCTTTTTCATTTTTAAATTCAGTCGCAACCCGCTTTTAAACTATCCTTTTTTTAAGTTGCTCTCCTCTCCTCTTTTTTTCTTCACAGGATGTAGCAGCGGGCCTAAAACAAATGACCCCTTATCCCTTTGAGGCAAAATCCTTAGTAATACTCCACGACTACATAGGACCCTGAGTAGTACGAAATGTTTTTTTACTCGAGTACTACAGAAATATCGCAATTCCTAAATGTGACATTCATATCGCATTTCTTATCCCTTTACTAAAATATAGCAAAGCATAATCCCCCCCCCACCTTAAATGAAAGGCGTATCATCCCCCTTTTCCACGCATGCCTCGGCTAGGGTTCCAAGATGCGGAACCCATAGCTGTCGCATGGAGATGGCAGGTCTCGCCTTGCCTCACCGTCGTTCATGAGATGATGCTACGTGCAGCTGCATGAGTTGACTGTGCAATGCTTGGAGAAGGAATTGTTGGGTGGCCGGTGCACCACTGAGGGAGAAAAGTATGCATGGAGAGCATTTTACATAGGGGATCGTCGACGCTTCAAGTTTTGTGGAGCATCGCGTAGCCTGGAGGATGCTTTAAGTTGCCAGCTAGGCAACATAGAACCCTACTCCACATCTGATTTCGTGTCGCTGTCGCCTGATGCTTAGAGGTGCCGCCTGTGAGAAGGGTGAGGGCCCTCCTGCGCGCGGGTTGCAGCTGCTGTCACTAGAAGGAGAGCCACGTATAGCGTGGAGATTGTAAGGTGCGGCCTCAAAAAATTTAGATCCTCTAGGAGCCCAACTTTTTTCTTGATGGTTGTCGTGGAGAGCTTGGGAATTGCATGTGGCCTAGAGTTGAAGGAGGTGACGATGGGGGTTACCTCGTGGGTGATTTTTTTTAGAATAGGGGTATCGTGATCTAAGGTTTTGATGGAACGCTTTATGCCACCGTTTGAGATGCTTCTTCACTGCTTGCCTTAAAGAAGGCCTAAGATTCTGGAAGCACCATATAGATGGAAGAGAGATCCGTACGAAGCCTGGAGATGTACTTCTTCTCGACCTAGAGAGATGGGACATAGATTGTGATGCGGGAGCCTGATCTGGAAATTGTACGCACATGAACAACATCTAGGGTTTCTTGCTGGAATGCTCGATCTACTTGGAGAAGAATCTCGGCGCATGGGTTGTTGTATTGTGTGATCTAGAGTTCCAATATGGGAACCCTAGTCGTGTATCCGCAGAATCAAGCAATCACAAACATGAATAGAATTTTGAATATGAATGTAATAAAATCTCTAAGAACGGCAAATCACATAATCGAACCGCTTTAATACCATGTTGATATCTAGAATCGCAGAAGCAAATAGATAAACAAGATAGAATAAACATTGAATACTGGAATTTTCATGGAACCATGCTCCTTAAAGAGTAGGATGAAATCACGTGAGAAGGCCTCAAAGGGTCGGATCTACTATTGATGTTTCTCAATGAGTACAAGGGTGTGGGGCTCCATATAGCCCCACAGACATACCAGAGTCCTACAGATAGTAGATGTGGGACTAAATATGAGTGGGTGGTAATTGGATCCTGGTGGAATCTAATTACCACTCTATTACATATTCCAACATCCCCCCTCAAGCTGGAGCTGAGAAAGTTGCAACTTGCAACAAAAAGAAAAATACATGACTCGTCTTCATTCGATAAATCAGATAAGAATATATGCCCGTTGCAGGTAGAAGACCTTGCACGAGGACGGGTATGTGACTTTCAGGTCATCGAACCATATCTCTGCCATGCATGTAGAGATGCTGCGATACCAAAACATTGGGACATACTTTAGTCATGCCTGAAAAAGAGTTGCAGTAGAAGAATAAAATCCAGTGTGGAGTAGTAGTCGAGGACAAAGACACCCCAACAAAGCAATCGATACTCGACGAAGACAACTAAAAGCAGTAGTAGTCTGGAGTGCAGATCTGACAATTGCGGACGGGCAAAAAATATATTTCTAGTAGAAGAATGCGCCATCTCTTACTCCTCCTTTCTCTTATACCTGACAGAAAAAGAGCATGGTTCATCAAGTTGGGAGAAACAAAATATGCATTTTTTGGCGTACTTCTCTTCCTTTTTTTGTACAATAATTTTTTATTTAGTCGTTTCCCCTTTTTTGGCTATTTTTTTATAAGATTCTTTTATATGATCCTCTTTTTTAAAGAAAACTCTCTTTTCTTTCAAATCAGACTGTTTTTTCTTGTGTGGTCCAGTTGGGCCGAAACAACCACTCATGGCCCCTTTGGGCCCCTCTTTTCAGTTTTTGTGAAGCCATGGCCCAATTAGGCCCTAAAAGTGCAGCAGTACAGGACCCCTTCCTCTCTTTTTTCGGTAATACAGGCGTGTTGGGCCTAAATCAAACATTCCTCTCTTTTTTAATTGTTAGAAAATAGGAATGCAGAAGCTAAATGATAAACAGAGCATAAAGAACAGAAAGATAAATTTGACACAATGATTTTTACGTGGAACCCTACTCCCTAAGGAGTGGGATGAAACCACGGGTGTATATTGATTTTCTCACTAGACACATCGGAAGTAGGCTTCTGATATAGCCCTCACACAAACACATATACTCCAACACTAATAAAGAAGACTTCCCCTCTTAAACCCACTCGAATAGGGTTCCTACCAGAGAACCCATCTTCTTGTGGATGTGCTGTCGTTATGTGTCTAAATTGGAGAACGAGGAGCCACACGCGGTCATTTAAGGTGTCGTTGATGCCTGAAGACGTGGGGAGGCGAGGTGTGTGAAGGAGGAACTCAGAGGATCGGAGCCACCTTCCACCCAGGTGGGCTCTCGCCTGTTGTCGGGCCATATGCAGCACCGAGATTGTGGAGGGGGGGCAGCATTTGTTGCTTCATCAACTCAAGGCGACGGCCGCGATGCTGATTGTATGTCGGCATAACAAGGATTTCGATGTTGCAGCCAGAGGATGGTTGCGATGTTATTGAGAAAGGTGTCGGGGGTTGCGCTTCCTCTTCTTACTTCGTTCTTCTTTGGGTTCTCATATCAAAACCCATCGATCATGGAGATGGCCTTGAATATGGTACGCAATAGGTGATTGCATACTGGTCTAGGGTTTTGTACGGAAAACCAAGGTCACATATGATGTTGTTGGCATCATTTTTTCAGTATTTGTGGATTTCCTGGAACATGTAATTTGCTAAAAGAACATGAATGTGGTTGCAGATTTAAGGTTCAATAAAAAAGAAACCCATCGCAAGTAACCCTCTTCCTTTGACTTTTAGGGTGTGTTTGGATAGTGGGTTTAGGTGGGTTAAACTGGTTGCAGGTAACCTATTTTTGGGTTTTGGTGTTTGGATAGAAGGTTAAACTGGGGGTGGGTTAGAAGTGGGTTTATTGTGATATGATTGTATTGAAGTTTGAAAAAGTGAGTAGTTATTGTGATGTGATTGTATTGGAGTTTGAAAAAGTGAGTAGAAGTGGAGTAGTTTATAATTTTTATATGATATGATGGTATAATATATTATTTTTTGATGGAATAGATGGAATAAAATTAATTTATTTAGTATTTAAATAAAGAATAAATAGTGGGCCCCACAAGAAAGAGAAAATGGGGGTTTTGGGGGGTAAACCCACCCCCAAGGGGGGGGTAAACCCCCATCCGAACAGCCCCTCAGGGTTTTCAATGGAAAATCCATCTTGCTACATGGGGGCTATCATCCTCGTTGGAGCAGATCTTTTGGAATGCTATGCTGCTCGAGATCATCAATGGCATTCTGCTCGAGATCATCAATGGCATTAGGGTTTCGAGGAGAAAAACGCAGTCGCGTGGAACCCTACCCATGTTGAAATAAACAAATTCGAACATCGTCGAAGCACTTGAAGAACAAATCTGTAGCGCAAACTTTGAGATCATAAAAATTTGAATCACAAAAACCCAAAATTGACTTGCTCTGATACCATGTTGAAATTTAAAGAACGTGAAAGCAATCGGTAATCAAGAAATAATAAACATGGAACAATTGAGATTTTATATGGAACCCTACTACTTGAGGAGCGGGATGAAAGCACGGGAGAAGGCCTCAAAGGGCCGAATATTCTATATTGAATTTTTTTAATGAGTAGAGGGGGTGTGGGGCTCCTTATATAGCCCCACAGACAGACCAGAGTCCCACAGATAGTAGATGTAGGACTAAACATGAGTGGGTGGTAGATCCAATTACCACTCTATTACATTCTCCAGCACTTTACATGCCCTTCAGACTTGGTTATGGGGGCATCAAACAAGTAGGATATTTCTTATTAACCACTTTAATATAAAAGCGTAGTTAAATTTTTAAAAATGTCCCTTTCTTTATCGTCAACATGAAATGATGGAAAGAAAAAAAATCATACCATGCACATAATCCTCTCGAATTAAATTCCTAGATATATATATATAAGAAGCAATCTTACAGGGAGATTAGGTTCTGAAGTTTTCCTAGCTCCTTGGGAACAGTTCCAGATAAAGCATTTATCCCAATACTCCTAGGAAACAGGTTACAAGACAATTAGGATATTGCAAACAGTGAGACCTGGGAGAATTCCTAGATGGGTTATATTTAGAAGAACAATAATTTTATGTCATATAACTTACAAATATTTCATGTAAGAAAAATTCCCAATGTATGCAGGAAAAGGTCCACTGAGGTAGTTTCTAGCTATGTCCCTGCAAAAGAAACGATAAAAGGCAACTCATCACAACAATATTGGATGAAAATATGAACGTGAACAGAATAATAAACAAAGATGAGAAGACTAATTTATAATGTGGTTCAAGATGGCAGAGAACTATCCTAACACGAAAAGCATCCTACCCTTCCCATCCTCTAATCATTCTCCTTGTTAAAACAAGAACTACATGGTCTTAGAATAGATAAAAATGGTAAAACGTAACTTGATTTTTCTCATTGAATGGGCTCCCTTGTACAGAAGGGAGTCTAGGGATTACTTGAAACAATTACAGACACACACCTCATATTACAAATAATGTTCATACACCCAATATACTTCAATACTTCCACTCAAGCTTGAGCATAAATACTCATCATGCTCAGCTTGGAGATGCACTTTGTGAGCAAGGACCAAGTGTGGTTGGGTGAAAACATAAGCTATTTGTTCTTCTAATGCAACAGACTGTGTCTTGATGTTTCCTTGTTGAATCACATCTCTTGTATAATGGCAATCTACCTCCGCATTGTATAATGGCAATCTACCTCCACATGCTTTGTACGTTGATGGAAGGTAGGATTATTCGCAATGAACATTGCAGCAGAATTGGCACAATGCATTGTCATAGAACTAGGATCTGTAAAGTGTAAATCCTTCAAAACTGACTTGATCCACATTATAGTTCTATCGTGGCTTGGGCCATTGCCCTATATTCAGATTCTGCGCTGGATCTAGCGATCATTGCTTACTTCTTACTTCTTCATGTGACTAGGTTGCCACAAAGATAGGTGCAGTAACATGTAGACTTTCTGTCATTTGGACACCCTGCATAATCAGCATCAAATTAGGTCATAACATCAAGTGTCTTTCTGCATGTAAACAATAGACTTTTCCCTAGAGCAGATTTCAAGTATCTCATAATCATCAGCAATGCCTCCCAGCGCACTTGGCATGGTTTGACCATGAACAGACTTGCTCAGTTAACAACAAAAGATATATCATGTCGAGTAATGGTAACATACAAAAGTTTTTCCACCGGACATATGCATTGTTTTGCATCAGCATACATAGGCGAGTCTTCACATTCTTGCACTAGGGTGCATAGGAATAGATGATGTCTTAGCCCTTAACATTTTTTTCTCATGTAAAAGATCAATAGCTATTGAGATAGATGTTTTTACTTGTCCTTTATTTATATTTCTTATTCCTCTTCCTACTTTCTGTAATTTTCCCTTAGGGCTTTTCTCCTATATAAGAGAGCCCTAAGGACTCAATGGAAAGCAATTAACTCTCTTCCCTCTCCACATGGTACCAGCACGACGATCCTAGATCGGAGCATGTGCCCTAGCTACCCCTTCCCCACCAAAATCCTAAGGGGACGTTCCCTCCCCCCTTTTGGCAGTAGCAGCAGCGGCCAGAGGCCGTCGCCGCTGCCACCATAGCCGCGCAGCATAAGCACTGCAGCCATCACTGTCGCCGCCGTGAACCCGCAACAGAAGCAACGACCGCTCATCGTGACAGTCGTGAAGGGATCCCCCCCCCCTTCTAAGTAGTTGCAGTCCTTATAACACCCTAGAGGTCTTCTTCAACATCCGTTGAAGTCTGGAAACCGCTTCCAAGAGCAATTTGAACCACAGTTCAGTCTGTTTTTGGGGTTTTTAGGGTGTTGATTAATCATTTAAACCACACTAGTTACCCAAAGAAGCCTCTAGCGGAAGGAAGAGGTTGTCATATGAGTCTACACCTACAACCATCTTCTTGTATGCCTATGTAGATGTGTTTATTCTTGTCTGCAACCCCAGTTTTCGTAGCAGTCGTCATCATATCAGACAACAAGATCGACTCCAAAGTCGACGTCCCATCCCTTGGGTGCCTTCAAAGGTTCAGCACTCATTGTCAAGATGAATGGGAGTAATTATGAGTTATGGGTTATACAGTTCATGATCCTATCATTGCAACGGCAAGAAGCACATTCTGATGCATTATGAACCAATCAACAAAACTGGGGCTAATGCCTCGTGGAAGGCAGATGATGCATATGCGCGTGCCTGGCTGTCAGGGATGATGTTCGTGGAGATAGCCAATAATATTCTGAGTCAGCCCATCGTGAAGGCGATGAGAGACATCCTCGTCGCTACTTACTCGCAGGCAAAGAATGGGCCGAAGATACTGCAATTTTAGCATGATACCTTCACATCTGAGCAGAACGGGCATCATCTTCGTACGATTTACACTTCTCTTAGTGATATGTTTGAGAAGCTACATGGTTTCATTCCCTTGACTGCTTCGCCAGAACAAACCAAGGCTTACAGAGATTCAGTGATGACTGGAGCCTTTCTAGAAGCTCGTGATCCTGAATATGATGCAGTTCGATCACAAATCCTTATTGATGCCACTATGCCACCAATGGAGGCGATATATCGCAGATTGAGTAGGCTCTCTATAAAACCAAGTGGTGCAACTCAGTACTCACATGAAGCCACAGCTATAGTCGCATCTCGTGGTAGACGGAGTTCTACGCAATACAGAGGGCGGGGAACCCGTTGCAGGGGAGGGGGTAGTCGACCCCATTAGTGGTACATTTACTGGCACAGACCAAGATGGCTTGTTAGACATGTGAGCCCGAGGCGAACCATTCTTATAATAAATGTTATTGTAATATATATATATATATGTTTTATCAATAAAAGTTATTGATTGTTTCACTTCATTTCTGAAATTAAATGAATGAATGCACTATAAGGTCCCTCTGTACAATTAGGGTTATGTACCATGGCCGTCTTGACAATCATATAGCTGTTGGTTCATTAATTGAATCATAGAGGCCGGTGTTTGGATGAATATCTAAAGAGTTAGATAGAGGGCTCATCAAGCACCGTCAAATGATTATTAAGAGATGATCTCCAGCTTGAGTAGGAGATGACAATCATTCCTCATAAAGGCTGATATCTGACCGACCTCTTGATGCAGCTCCTATGCATGGGAATAATGATTCGGAGGTGTCAGATTAGTTAGGTCAAAGGGTTGACTTAACGAGATCGAGATAACCTAAGTCCTATGTTGAATGTTGTTACAGCATAGGCACACATCCTCTGACCAGAGACAGATGTGTTACTATATGTCTGAGTGTGTACATTTGGCAGACCAATAGGTTGATGACCTAACCAAGGTCTATACACCGGCGAGCTGGTGTGCATGTAAGGGCATATGAGTAATACGATCTCTCCAAGGTTGCAAAAAGCGGTAGTCGGTACTCGGTCGGCGGGGTCACTGACTAAGGATTAATCGGCAGTCGGGAGAGTAATCGGATTTAGTCGGGCATTAGTCGGTTTTGATTTTTTTTTAATATTTTAAATATATAAATCGATTTTTAATACATACACTCTCATATATATACACAAATTTAGCAATTTTAATACATACAAACACAAAGCTAACCAAATTCACAAGTTACTAATCAACAAACTCACATGTTACTAATCATTGTAATTAAGAATCACGAAGCTAATTAACAAATCACAAAAGATAAATAAAAAGATGTAATAATTATATAACCTTATAGTTATTGACATAATTTGATAATGTAAAAGAATTCATATACATATCTGTCGTAGTCAAGGATGCTAAATGTTTGTTAGAACGTTAGTTTACACTGTACTTTCATGTGTCCACAAGGATGTTAAGGCAAAAGGAGGTATATTTTTGTATTATTTTAAGTATAAAACCACTTCATATATATTTGAATTTATAGTAATAATGACTAAGTAATAACAACACAAACAATTAAAAGTATATAAAAAAGTATACAAAAACAGTATACAAACAGTTTAAAACTTCTATGCAAAAGTCGGCCGACTAGTCGGCCAACTAGGTCGATTACTCGGGCGACTAATCGGGACGACCCGACTATAGGCCGATTTGGCCTAGTCGAGTCGGATACCCCACCGACTCGACTAGTCGGGCCGACTAGTCAGCCTAGTCGGGCGACTTTTACAACAGTGGATCTCTCAAAGGGATCATATAGGTTTACTTGTGAACCGGAAGACATGAGCTCACTCATGAGGTATTGGGACCGATCAAATTCCATGCATGGTCGTCGTGCTTAGGAAGCATGACAAGAATTTGAATGTATGATATATGCTTTGGGAAAGCATATGATCGATATCGATTTTCAATGACCAAGATTGAGAAACTTGATGATCAAACCATGAAGATGACAGTGTAAAATTGATTTATATCTTCAGGTTGATCGTAGGTCTTCCAGTATGCAGGATGTACAGGTATTGGGAATACCTGAGGGTGATGTGATCATAAACGATTGTATAACCATGACGCTTCCATTCCGAGGGAGAGATGAAACAGGTTTGGATTTTAGTGGCTCCTCTCAGTAGGTAAATAATCTGATCTTGGTCCAAGTGTTGGACATTGATCTGAATGAGATTCAGATGCAATGAGAAGATTAGATTTGCGGTCTTGATGTAATCAAGCATCTATGAGAGATTCGTGAGATCTGGATTTGAGATGAGATCTCAACATCCAAGTCACTATACGTGTAACAATACAATCGCCCTGTCCTTATCTCCAAGTATCTGCAGAGAAGGCGCACTATTCTTGAAAGAGTTCAAGAATAATCCCTTTGATGAATTATGTATCCAAGCAACAAGATGTTGATAATTAAATGAGATTTAATTATCAAGAATAATATGAATAAGATTCATATTATGAGAATGATTATCCAAGATAATTAAATGAGATTTAATTATCAAGGAAATGCATATTGTGGATAGTACTATCCATGCTATCCATAATATCAGTGTATATTATAAATATGATTTATAATATATTAGAGAGAGATCACCTTTGTAAATGGCATTTATTAATTGTTAATGTGAATGAGATTCACATTAAGCAATTAATTGGAAATGTAATTTACAATTTTGTTTGGGTTGTGAATATGATTCACAAATTTTTAATGGCATGATTGAAATATTCACTAATTAATTTGGAATTATTTAGTGAATATATTTGCAATAAATGTTGTTGTAAATAAATAAGAGATAATGAGATAATATAAAAAGGAGAATAAAATCCACCAAAAAGAGGTGATGTCACCCATGAATTGATCATGAGTGACGCCCCCCCTTAGGAGTGGATTATTATCCCTTTTATTATTATCTTGTGATAATTAATTTTATTGAATTAAATTATGTTGATGATAATGCAACATATATTCAATTTAATATAAATTAATAAGTTGTTTTAAACAACAATGATCGTGGCCAGTGATTAAAAACACATATCAATCTAACCATTGATTTTGTGTATCCCATGGATTGTGATCCATGGACTCCCAAACTAATATATAAGAAGGGCAACCCTAGCCCTTTGAGGATACGCAATATTATACACGTCTACTCTCTCTCTCTCTCTACTCTCATTCTCACACCATCTCTCTCTATATCTCTCTAAAGGTGGTCGTCCACCTTCAGACCTTGAGGGAATTGCAATCGTAGCTACGCCGTCGTGTTGTCGCCTCGATTGCTTGTGTATCTTCGTCTTCTTTGGAGTTTCTTCCACTAGAAGGAGACGTCGGATTTCGTTGGACGAAATCAGGAGATTCAAGGCTTGGATCTTCATCGACGATTGCGGGAAGCACGCGCCTCATCATTGCGCCCGCAAATGCCATCTTCGTGGATCGGACTTGAGTCAGGAGGATCTCTTACTTTAGAGATCAAGTGATCGCAACCACGCTTCAAGAGGTATTTCTAATACTTTGTGGTTAGATGAAACGATCCAAGAAACGTTCTTTGGATCATGTGGTTTCATCTTATGGTTTAAAAAATTTTAAATTCCGCTGTACCAAGCGACTAGTCGCTCCGATCGCATAAGATGCGATCATCACGCTTCCGTGATGCATTTAAGGATTTCCCTAACATCCTTCATGGCTTTCTTGTGTCATCTCGTGTTGCAGAGCAGAAATAGTCATATAGTGGTCCTACAACATATGATTAGAGGTTCGATGAGCTTGTGGCAAGACTGAGAGAGATTATGCCCGCAACTGAGTCGTCTACTACTCCTTCAGGATCTTCAGAGGTAGTTGTGTCAGCATCTGCCATCACATCAGGCTGCATATGCTCTTACTAGATATTACAAAGCATATTTGTCAGAATGGATTACGGATTCAGGAGCGTTATACCACCTCTGTGGTGATAGAGGGTAGTTTAGTGTACACAAATCGATTTATCCAGGCAAATCTATCATTATAGCAGATGGGACTCACTCTCTCATTACTGGACAAGGGGAGGTGCAGTTGACTTCAATAATGTGTTTACATGATGTTCTTCATGCTCACGATTTTTCTATGAATTTACCGTCTTTAGTCCAATCACCAAAGACTTACATTGCCATGCCATATTTGATATGTCTTCTCTTATGTTTAAGGGCATTCTTACGGATATGGTGATTGACTCTGGCCGTGAGCAAGGATGTATCTAGAGAATGGTCCAGTCCCCATATGTTGATGCTTCAACCATTCGCACTGGATCAGTTTCCCTTATGTGTGGCACCTCTGGTTTGGCCACCTTCCTCTAAAGAAGTTGTATTACATTCTTTCTCAGATTTCTCCTCACTCTACCCTCTAGTGCAAGTTTGCCAGTTTGAGAAGCAACATTGTCTACTTTTCATAGTCGTCAGGGTTGTGATAGTCTTAGTATTTTAAGTTGATGCATCTTCATATTTGGGGACCAAATCGCATCCCAGATCATCAGGGACAGATTTTATCTTGTTGCTGTTGATTTTTCTATGTTGTCTTGCATATTTCTACTTAAAAATAAGACTGATGGTAATCATGTTATTCAGTCTTTTATTAATGAAATAAAGAATGTTTTTTCAGGAAATGTCAAGTATATTCATTCTAACAATCCATTAGAATTATATAGCTTACAACTCTCTCGGTTCTTCAGGACTCTTGGTATTATACATCAGACTTCATGTGCCTATATGTCCCAACAAAATGGAGTGGTTGAATGCAAACATCATCACCTTTTGGATGTCACCAGAACCCTCTTAATTCAGAGTCGTAATCATCTTTTTTATTGGGGAGATGTGGTTCTAACTGCTTGTTACCTGGTGAATCATATGCGCTCGTCTGTGTTGGACGAGAAGATTCCGTTCTTGATTGTGTTTCCCAAGAAGGATGTTTTCTCCCTCACTCGTGTATTTGGGTATATTGCCTTCGTTCACGATACGTCTCATGGCCATGACAAACTCTCTCCTAGACTTGTCAAGTGTATCTTTGTGAGGTATTCCAGAACTCAAAAGGGATGTCGTTGTTTTGATCCTGTTTGACAAAAATATTATGTTAATGTGGATGTCACTTTCTTTGAGTCTATTATGTTTTTTCTCTCCTACAGGTAATAGGTTGATTCTGTCGCATTCTAGAGAAGCGGTATACATACCTCTACCTCTAGTTTCTTCAACCATGCCTACAACTACTACATCTCACTCCATCTCATGTTTCATCAATCCCTTCATCTCCACCACCTTCACCATCATCACCAGCACCTCCTCCTCCACTTCCACCAACTGCCTCCATCATTTTGCCACAGGTCTACACGTGTCGACCTCGTGCTCATGAGCCTCTTCCATCATCCAGCACGCCACAAGTATGTTCTGAGCATTTGGTTTCTACTGATGGCACTGATGATTTGCATTTACATCATAATGAGCAGGTGGCAATAGATGTTCATGCATCGGTCGTTGAGGACCTTGATGTGCCCACTGCTTTACGGAAATAGAGGCATACATATGCTATGTACCCTCCTACTTCCCACGTTACTCTTGCACGTTTCTCATAGAAGTTTCAGAAGTTTGTTGTAGGACTATCTGTCGTGAGCATACCATGCACATACCAGCATGCATTACATATTAGTCAGTGGTGCCTTGCTATAGAGGAAGAGATGGCTACATTACAGTTATATGGCACGTGGAGTGTTGTTCCTGCTCCACCTGATGTATCTGTTGTAGGGAGTAAGTGGGTGTTTACGGTAAAACACCGTGCAGATGGTAGTGTGGATAGATACAAGGCCAGGCTTGTTGCTTGTGGGTTCACCCAGACATAGTGGGTGGACTATCTGGATATGTTTCCTCCAGTTGTATGGCATTCTACATTGAGGATTTTTCTTTATGTTGTTGTGGTACGTGATTGACCATTTTTCAGTAGAATGTCAAGAATTCCTTCTTGTATGGTGACTTGCAGGAGGAAGTCCACATGCAACAGCCACTGGGTTTTACTGATGAGGGGGAGTCTCATATGGTTTGTAGACTTAAGCATAATCAAGGGCTTGGTTCCATAAGCTCTCTGAGTTGATTGAGCAACAGGGATTTGTCAGGTCGACCGCAGATTACTCTCTTTTCGTCTAGAGATCCCAAAAAGGTATTGTTGCTATTTTGGATTATGTGGATGACATCATTGTTACTGGGGATGATAAGCAAGGTATTCATGATGCTAAGGATTTCCATGGACAGTAGTTTGTGATCAAGGACCTTGGTAACCTTCGTCATTTTCTTGGCCTCGAATTTGCAAGGAACTCAGTGTGGCATGGTGATGATGCAAAGGAAGTATGTTATTGATCTCCTAGTTGACACGGGCATGACAAAATGTAAGCATGATACTACTCCTATGGATCCAAATGTGAAACTCTGATGATGACACGGAGGAGGTTGACAAGAGATGATATAGAGAGATTGTGGTGAAACTGTTATACGTCACTATTATCAGACCTAATCTATCCTTCGCAGTGAGCAGAGTTGGTCAATTTATGAAGCAGCCCAGGCAGGTACATATGGATGTTGACTCGTATTCAGTAGAAACACATCCCTTGCAATTACAGCATGTATTGATGCAGATTATGCAGGATGCCCCAAAGACAAGAAGTCTACCTCAAGTTTCGTTGTCTTTGTAGGGAGTTCACTTGTTTCATGGAAGAGTAAGAAACAGACGGTTGTTATTAGATCTAGTGATGAATCAGAATATAAAGCATGGTACAATGGAGCACAGAGATGATGTGGGCCAGATTCATCCTGATTGGCATGAATATTGAGGGGTGACTTCCTATGCACCTCCAATGTGGCAACCATGCCGCCCTTTTCATAGCCAATAATCCAGTCTTCCTTGAAAGAACCAAGCACGGTGAGGTAGACTGTCACTACACTTGAGATGTGATTAAGAAGGGATTTATCTCTACTTTTCATTTTACTTCAGGAGATCAGACTCCAAATATGTTCACCAAGGCACTTGCTAGATGTCCATTTCATTGGTGTTGTTCTAAGCTGAGCATGATACATATATAAGCTCCATCTTGTGAGGGAGTGTTGAGATAGATGTTTTTACTTGTCTTTTATTTGTATTTCTTATTTCTCTGTCAACTTTATGTAATTTTCCCTTAGGACTTTTCTCCTATATAAGAGATCCCTAGGGTCTCAATGGAAAGCAATCAACTCTTTTCCCTCTCCACAATAACATATTTTCTCTGCAGGAGAATCAGGCCACCAGTATATCTTGCAACTTCAATGCCCAAAAAATAACGAAGTTCTAGATCATTATTAACAAAATGTCCTACAAGATACCTTTTAGCATCTACCATGCCACTAGTATCATCCCTAGTTAGCATTATGTCGTCAACATATACCAGCATAACAACAGCCTCTTTCTATGTTTTCTTAAAAATAAAGAAAGAAAGATATGTGGTAAAGCGAATAAAACCAACCATGGACACAATATCAGACAGTTTCTAAAACCTGGATCAGGGGCTTTGTTTGAGACCATATATTGCCTTGTGGAGTCTGCATACCTTCTGATACTTCCCCTTAGTATCAAAACAAGGTGGTTGTTGCATATAACTAAGCGACCTCATACAGATCAGCATAAAGGAAAGCATTGTACACATCAAGCTGATATAGTGGCCATGAGAGATGGACTGTGATGGAAATAAGAATATGCATGGTAGGGAGGCAAGCCACTAATGCAAAAGTGTCAAGATAATCAAGACTGTATGTTTATGTGTTCCCCTTGGCCACTATACGAGCCTTAAATCACTATTTAGAGATGTTTGGTAGTAAATACCCATTGGCTACCAACAGTGGTTGCATCCTTCGGAGGATCAACTAGTTGTCATGTACCCCTAGACAGAAGAGTCTTCATTTCTTCATACATGGCAGTGTTCCACTCATGAACTAATAGTGCATGATGACAAGAAGGAATGGTAACAACAGATAGTCCTGCCGGGAAGGTCTTGTATCACGGAGACAATCTCCTTGTCGACTCATGCTTGGAAATGGGATGTAGTGCACATGTCAGTTTCCCTTTTTGAAGAGCAATAGGTAGATCAAAATGATCGAAAGATTCTTTAATCTCCACCTCAATAGCATGTTCCCCTATAGATATATTTTCCTCAAGTGCAAGCTCATTAGTATTCGTATCTTGACATACTTAGCATCATGTGCTGGTGTGATAATAGGAGGTGTCATCAGATGGGAATACACTAACCGCAATGGCAGATTATCAGCCACACTAGTGTTCTGAGATGAGGACTACTCAAAGGAGATGGCATAAGAATACTGGCAATCTCTTTTTGTCACCAGGAAACACAACTCGAGAACCAGAGGTGGAATAATACGATATAAACTCAAAGAATGTCATATCCGCACTAACATGGTAATGACGATGAAACGGGTCATAACACATGTACCAACGATGAGTTCTGGAGTAGCCTACAAAGATACATTTCACAGCATGGGGAGAGAATTAAACACGACCGACGGAATGAATGTGAATAAAGGAGGTGCACCCAAATATTTTTGGTGGAACGTAGAACAAATTCTGGTTAGGAAAGAGCAGAGACTCTTCCAAAGACATATGATTTATTAGGTACGTAGCAGTGAGAACAGCATCACCCCAAAAGGTGAGAGGAGTCGCACTCTGAACAAGTAACGTGCGAGCTACATTAAGGATGTGGCGGTGTTTCTTTTCGATCATACCATCTGTTGGGGCGTATATGGGCATGATGTTTGGTGGATGATCACATGCGCAGTTTGAAAAAAAATGAAGATATTGATTGTAGAAATCAAGAGCATTATTTTTTTCGTATACCCTAAGAACTATGAACGGTCCAAGTTTCAAGTTGGTGGGGTGATTTCAGACCTATAAGACACCTCATTTGCCCTAAAGCACCGTCGAAGTTGATTGGAACGATTGTGGCATGAGTTTGCATATGCAACCAGTTCCTCATATGATCGAGGAGGCAGATGTCTACGTCAGCAGTGCACCTATTGTCACTGCTCTAGCCACTCCGAGGAAACATGCTACCTAAAGCAAGGTTACCCCACTTATGCTTGTGTTGTCGAGTAAAATGATCTCCCTCCGATTTACGCGGATCAGAAGTTCAATGATCTTATCGCCCATCTAAAGGAGATTATGATTCATGTAATCGCCTCTACTAGTACCCATCTGTACCCGACTGACGTTGTTGTCATAGCTTATGCTAGTACCTCAAGTAGTTTATGCCCTTTATTACTTGTCATAAGGCAGATATTTCAAAGTGGATTATGGATTCTAAAGTATATCATCATCTCTGCGGAGACAAAGGTCAGTTCACTTACTACATATATGTGCATCTTGACAGATTTATTATCATTGTTGATGGAACACATTCTCACATTACAAGACAAGGGGATATTCATTTGACACCATCTACGTACCTACAGAATGTGCATCGTACACCTAATTTTCTATAAATTGCTTATCAATTATTCAAATCACCAAAAAATTACATTACTGCACCATATTTGATCCCCTTTTCATTGTGATTCTGGGCATACTAGCAGGCAGAGTGTGGCCATGAAGGGGTCTCTACAGACTGATCTAGTCTGATTATGTTGGTGGTTCTTCCATTCCCATTGAGTCAGTCTCTATATGCATGCGGCACCTTCGATTTGGTCATCTTCCTCTACAAAAGTTGTGTAGAGTCCTCCCTCAAATTCTTTCTCAGTTCACTTTTCAGTGCGAGGCTCGCCATCTTAGGAAGCATCACCGATCTAGTTGTCCTAGTCGTTAGAGTCGTAGTAGCGGTACTATATTTGAGCTGATCCATTTTGATATTTGGGGTCTTAGACGTGTCCTCCACCATGAGGGAAACAAGTTTATCTTGTTGATGTCGATTACTATTCTATGCTTTCTTTGATTTTTCTTTTGAAAATAAGTCAGCGGTTGGGCATGTCATTTAGATTTTCATTCATGAAATAAAAAATAGTTTTCTGCTAGTATTAGGTATATTCGCTCTAACAATGCATTGGAGTTTTGTACCATTTAGCTTTCTGAATTCTTTTTGTTATTAGCATTATACATCAAACTTATTATGCATACACTTCTCAACAGAATGGTGTAGTTAAATTCAAATATCGTCGTCTTCTTTATATGACCAGGACACTTCTTATCTAGAGTCATGCTCCCCACTCTTTCTGGGGAGATGTGATCCTTACTGCATCCTATCTGGTCAATCGTATGGCATACTCTGTGTTAGGAGAAATGTTTCCTTTTTAATTGTGTTTCCTGATAAGGACTTTTTCCCTAGCACCCCACATCTTTAGCTCTGATGTTTTTCCATCATATGACTCTTGTTCACGACAAGCTCACTCCCAAAGCTGTCAAATATGTATTTCTGGACTACTTCTAAACCCAGAAAAGGAATTGAAGCCTTGATCCAATCAGTTGAAAGTACTATATTAGTGCTAACGTCACCTTCTTTGAGTTGTCATATACTTTTCTCCTATATGTGACAGGATGACACCGTTTGAATCTGGTGAGGAGGTTTACATACCACCTCCTCCTATGTTGCCGTCACCGCCACCTCCTCTTATAGATTCTCTGCCACCTACCGTGGTTCTTCCACCACCATCACCTTATCATCATGTAATTCTAACTCTACCTACGTGGTTCCTCTTGTGGCTTAAATTTTTACCTTATTTTTATATGTGTAGGCCTCTGATTGTACCCCCTGCTCAAGTGCATTCCCCAATCATCCAGCATGACCTGTGAATTCTAAGCACTTGATTTCTACATATGGCACTGGTGATTTGTTTGTACCGCAGACCACGTTACAGGTTGAGCAGGTAGCATCTTGAGTTTCTATTTTACAGGATGCGGATTGCCCAGACGACCTTGGTCATCCCATTGCTCTTCAAAAGCCAAGGCTGGTTCGAAGGTTTGGCGATGCTAGGGCGTTGGGGGGAGATGTGACCTCTCGCTCGATCGCAGCGAGGGTTTGCGGCGCGACTCCCCTCTCGATCGCGGCGTGGGTGTGCAACGTGACTCCGCTCTCGAACGCGGGGGCTTCGCGGGAGCTGGTGCGGAGGGAGTCTCCGCTTTCGCCAACGGCAAGGGCTCGCATCGCGAGTGGGAGTGACGCGCACGGAGGGTGTCGAGGGTGCGGGAGGGCGGTTCCTATCTCGGTCGCGGCGAAGCTTGGCGTCGCCAGTGGGAGCGGCGCGCACAAGGTGGAGCAAGGGTTGGCGCGAGTGTGCGTCTCAGTGCGTGGGAGGTGGAGAGTAGGCACTGGGCGAGCGGCGGTTCCCTCTCTCTCGGAGGGTCTCGGCAAGGTCGTCAGGTGCTCCATTCCTTGGCGGGTGCGCCTCTCTATGGTTCCGAGCATGGCTGTCGGGGCGTCAGCTCCCCTGGTCCCGCGACCTGTGTCGTGGGGGGGGTGTTTGGCCACGAGGGAAAGCAGAGGAAGGCAGTTTCAGGCAAGGGCGCTTGTGAGTAGGGTTGGCGCCTTGTGGAGGGTCGTCGCCGAGGGAGGGGTGCTGCTGCTGGGCAAGGGCATGGGCCGTCGAGGTCCTCACCTTTCGGTCGTGGTTGTTTCTGCTGCGGTGGGCTGGACCATTGGGCGCAGGCGTGCCGGGAGCCCTTGCGTTGTTTCTCGTGCCGGTGCTTCGGGCATTCTCGAAGGCGATGCCCGAAGGCTGACCTCCTTGCAGATGTGTTGGTTGGCAAGGTGGTGGTGAAGGCGCGCTATTCTTGGCGACCTCTGACATGGGCCTCGTGTCCAAGGCTTCGTTTAAGGGTGATGTGGCTCGGCTCTCTTCATGGAGGGTGGTGGCGAGGGGGCTCCGTGACTCCGAGGTGCGGTGTTTGTTGCACGGGCCGGAGGCTGAGAGCTTGCAGTTGAGGTGGCGGAGGCCGAGGGAGTGGGATGTTGCCGTGCAGCCAGGCAGGGTGGAGAGGGTTGTTGTCAGGGGGCTTCCGCTGGGGGCGAGGTCGAGGGAGTGCATCTCAGAGTTGCTGCATGGCGTTATCGTGGTTGTCTCCGTCGAGAGTTCAGGGTGTCAACCCGAACAGCCTTTAGAGGTGATGCTTCGGGCGAGGCTGGTTGGTGTCGAGAAGCTGGGTTGGTGGGAGGTTAGGTTCACTGGTCGACGGTTGCTTCTTGAGGTGGTGGCAGCGGATGTTTGGGCGGCTCTTCAGGCTGCCGGTTGTCGATGGAGGGTGAGCGCTTTGGCCGAGGTGTCCTCGGGAGGTGGTGGGTCGGAGTAGCAGCCTGATGCGGTGGAGGGGGCTCGGCTTCTGGCGGAGGAGCAGGCTTGTGCAGAGGGGCGGCTTCCGAGCGTGGCGCGTTCCACGAAGGGGGCGATTCGGTTCGGCGCCATATCTGTAGTGGATCTTCCGAAGTTGGCGGTGGTTTCTCTGCCTTGGTGTCTTGCGGTTGGCGTGGGTGTCGCTTTGGGAGGTGGTGGGGCCCGGTCTGTTGGCGAGGGGGATGTTTTGGGAGGGATTGGAGCAGGGTCTGCAGATGCTGCATCAGATATGCATTCGGTCGGGTCGGATCCTGGTCAGTCGTGGACCTCTTCGTCTCTTGGTGCTGAGGTGGTGCATGTTGAGGTGGGGGATTCGGCTCGAGGTTTGGAGGAGCCTGCTTTGGGCGTCGGTTGGAAGAGGGGGGGAGCTGCGAGCCTTTCGCGGGTGGAGGTTTCTGCTAGGGAGCGGCTTGCGGTTCAGGGGGGCTGGGGTATCCCGCTGGGAGGGGAGGCCGGCTTGTCTGAGTCTGCAGTCTTGAGGGGGGCTCGGCTGGAGGTGGGGACGATCCGGTTGGGTTGGGGATGATGGGTGGGTCTTTGCCGCTTCTGGTTGGGGGGTGCCGCTGCGTTTTGGTTTGGCGTATGGGAGGGGGAGAGGGGAGCGGAGGAGGGCTGAGAAGGTGGCGAGGGCTGCTATGAGGGCATCTTTCGCATCGGGGGCGGCTGCGGAGGTTGTGAGTCGGGGGGAGGCCAGCCCGTTGGTGGTGCGCAACCGTTTTGCTGCTTTTGACAGGGATATGGCGCTGCGCTTGGGGGTTATTCCCGAGGAAGATGGACGCTTTGTTAACCAAATGAAGCTGCTATCTTTGAACGTGAGGGGACTGGGTCGGCCCGAAAAAAGCTCGGGGTACATAATCTTGTGAGAGAAGCTGGGGCGGATATCTTCTTGATTCAAGAGACTAAGTTGCACTCTTTGGATGACCAGATGCGGCGGGAGTTTAGGGGGGAGATTTTCGTGGTGGCTGAGAAGGAGGCAGGAGGTGCTTCGGGGGGGGCTGATTTCCGGTTGGCGATCCGATTCCTTCGATCTGCTGGGGACTTTCGCCTCCCAATTCACCTTGTCGGTGAGGCTGCTGCGGAGATCGGATGGGATCTGTCAGTTCTTAACTAATGTGCATGGCATGTGTCGACGTGAGGATGGTAGCTTGGCTGCGGATCTGGAGAGTGTTGTGCCTGAGGTTGGCGATGGTATTTGGATCATTTGTGGCGACTTCAATGTCACTTTGTTACCGGATGACAGGCCGGGGGGAAGCGGTGGTTTTGATCCTGGATCTGCTGATTTTAGGGGGGTGGTTCGTTCTCAGGGATTGTATGTTGTGGATGCGGTCGGATGCAAGTACACTTGGAGGAATGCGAGGTCGAGGTCCAGACTTGACAGGTTCCTGATGTCAGTTGAGGCAGGGGAGGCTTTCCCTTTGGCGAGGGCTTGGGCTCTTCCGACTCTATCTGATCACACTACTGTTCTATGGTTTTCTGGGTAGGAGCGCTTGGCTCGGTTCTCCTTTTGTTTTGAGAAGAAGTGGCTACTGGAGGAGGGGTTCCGGGACCTGGTGAATGAACATTGGCGGGCTGTAGCGGTGGTGTGCTCGGCGGTGTCGCGATTTGCGGCCAAACTTGAATCTCTAAGGCGGTTGCAATTGACTTATGGAAAGGATGTCGCCAGGAGGCGACAGGCCGTCAGGGCGGAGGCAGAGGCTGGGATCTCCAGGTTGGATGGGCTTGATGATGATCGGGACTGTCTCCAGAGAAGGTAGAGGAGAGGGCAACGTCGCTTGAGGCTGTGCTTCGGGAGGACAGAAAAGAGGAGGTTTATTGGCGGCAGAGAGCGAGGCAGAAGTGGCTGAGGGAAGGTGACGCGAACATGCGGTTCTTCCATTCCGTGGCATCCGGAAGGAGGAGAAGGAGCTTCTTGCATGAGGTGGAGGTGGAGGGTCTAAGAGTGTATGGCGAGAGGGACATTGGGGTCGCCTTGCGGGAGCACTTTGTGAGGGCTTCCAGGAGGGTGCCGGTTGAGGATGGTTGGGGCTGGTCGGGTCGGGGGGCGAGGTCCCTGAGTGGGACCCAGGCTGATTCGTTAGTAGTCGTTTTCACGGAGGAAGAGGTACGCAGGGCGGTTTGGGAGCTGAATGCGGATGGGGCTCCGGGGCCGGATGGTTTCTCTATTTCCTTTTACAGGGAATTCTGGGATCTGCTGAAGGGGGGTCTCTTGGAGGTTCTGACAGAATTCAGGGAGGAAACAGGGGTTTTGAGAAAGTTAACAGGGCTTTGATTTTTTTGCTGCCAAAGAAAGAGACCCCAGTTGGGGTTGGTGACTACAGGCCAATTTCTATCTACAATGGCATTTATCTCATTGTCGCCAAGGTGTTGGCGTGCAGACTTAGTGGGTTCTTGCCCTCTGTGATCTTACCGGCTCAATCTACCTTCATTCTGGGTCGGTGTATGGCGGATGGAATAGTGACTGCTTCAGAGATCAGTCGTAAGTGGAAGAGGGCGCAAAAAAAGGGGCAGTTTGGAAGATTGACCACGCTAAGGCCTACGATTGTGTCAGTTGGAGATTCCTGTGGACAACGCTGCAGAAAAGGGGTTTCCCAGAAGAATGGATTGCTTGGGTTAAGAGATGCGTCACCACTAGCTCCTGCTCGGTGTTGGTCCATGGAAGGCCGGAGGGGGGATGGTTCCAACCACAGAGGGGGTGCGTCAGGGTTGCCCCCTTGATCCCCTGCTTTTTGTGTTGGTTGCCGATTGTCTTGCGGTCTTGTTTCAGCGGGCGGTGGAGGAGAACTGGTGCGAGGGCTTCAGGATGGGGGACATCTCAGTCCCGGTGTTGCAGTATGCGGACGGCACGCTGATCTTCCTGGGTGGGACGGAGGAGCAGAACCGTAATGCGGTTATTTTGGTGGATATCATGGCCTCAAATTTCAGCGAAATTCGGTCGAATTTCTGTTGAATATCGATATCCACTCGAAATCGAAATTTGACCGAAATGACCGAAATATGGGGGTCCTAATACAAAAAATGACCGAAATTCCGGTCGAATTTCCACCGAAATTCCATCGAAATTCTGTTTTGGTCGATACGGAAATGGTGACCGAAACCGACATTTAGGGCCTTGGATATGTTTGGGTGCCTCTCTGGGTTGCAGATTAACAGGCAGAAGTCGGTCCTAGTTCCTATGGGTATGGATGACGAGGAGAGTATCGGGCTGGCGGGGTGGGCAGGATGCCCCCTGGGGAGATTACCGATTACCTATCTGGTGTTGCCTCTGGTTGATGGCAGGTTGAAGAGGTCCGATTGGGACTGTGTTCTGCGGAGAATGGAGGAGCGGCTGGAAGGGTGGAAGGTTGTCACTCTGACCAAGGGTGGGAAGCTTACTCTGCTGAAGCATGTTCTTTCAGCCATCCCGACTTTTTTCTTCTCGGCGAGATTAATGCCTGTTGGTGTTAGAAGGAAGGTGGAGACTTTGATGAGATCCTTTTTCTAGTCAGATGGAAGGCAGACAAAGAGGGGGTTGCACCTAGTGGCATGGAAGGATATTGTTGTACCTGTTGCGGAGGGGGGCCTGGGGGTCAGGGATGTGGAATCTATAAACAAAGCTTTGTTAGCCAAATGGGTGGTGCGCATTTGGGGTCCGTCCGATTCGCCGGTCTTGCAACTGCTGAGAGATTTATGGTGTTCCAGGGGAGTTGGTGGCAGTGAGGCAGCGTCATGAGTCTTCTTTGTGGCGTGGGATTCGTGCCGTGCTTCCGGGGCTCCGACCTCTTCTTAGGCTGATTTTGGGGGACGGTCTCCGATTCCGTTTCTGGCTGGATGACTGGACGGGTGAGGGGGCCTAGGCCTACCGCTTTTCGAGATTGTTGGCGTTAACCGTGGATAGGGGGCACGGGTGGCGGAGGCCATCGACTCTGGGGCGTGGGCGCCGAGGTTCCTTTCGGAACTCTCGGATCAAAGATTGGAGGATTTTTTGCGGATGCAGTCTGAGATTCCCCCTGTCGGGGAGATGTCGGGCGACCCGAACCATTTTGAGTGGAATGATGGTAAGTTCTCGGTTAAGGCTGCCTATCGGAAGTTGAGTGTTGTTTTGGTGGAGTGCGATGAAGATCTCTACGCTGACTTGAAGGTGATTTGGGCTGCTAAGATTCATGTTCGGGTTTAAGGTCTTTCTGTGGTGTATGAGGAGAGATCGTATTTGTGACAAAGTGAGAAGAGGCAGACTGTTGGGCGGGACGGATCTAACATGTGACAGATGCGAGGACGAATTGGAGGACGTGGACCACATTTTTTTTTGTTGCAGGTCGTCGGCAAAGGTTTGGGAGTCTTTGGGGCTTCCGTGGGTCCAGGCATCCGATGCGGTACAATTTTGGAGATCGATTCGTGGGGTCGGCACGGGGTCTTCTGATGATGTCTCCAAGTCCTTTGCCGCGGTTTGGGCTATTTGGCTTGGTAGGAATGATACAATTTTCAAGGGGCAGCGGTTGTACTTTGAAAATGTTCTTGCACACTGTAATGCTTTGTACAACTTCTGGAAATCCTACTGATGTAACCTCTCTTTTCTAATGAATGCTTTGGTGTGGTGACTCCCGACTCGGGAGGGCTCCCCCATTATTTTATTCAAAAAAAAATGTTGCTTTGGAGCATCTTTTAGAGGACTTTTAGAGGTTTATGGTGGGATTGTCAGCCATAGAGATTCCACGCACGTATCGAGTGGCTATACAAGAAAGTCAACAACGTTTTGCTATGGAGGAGGATATGGCAACGCTCCAATCCCGTAGCACATAGAGCTTGGTTACTGCCCCAGTAGAGTCACCTGTGGTTAGTTGCAAATGAGTCTTTACAATGAAGTACCAAGCAGATAATGGTGTTGATCGCTACAAGGCTAGGCTCTTAGCTCGTGGATTCACCCAAAGTTATGGGGTGGACAATCATGACAACTTTTCTCCAGTGACTCATCATTCGACACTTCAAATCCTCATCTCAGGTGTTGTAGTACGAGATTGGTCTCTTTCCCGACTGGATGTAAAGAATGATTTTCTTTATGGTAACCTGTGAGAGGAAGTCTATATGCAGCCACCCGAGGTTGCTGCTAAGGGGGAGTGTCAAAAGATATGCTGACTTCATAAGGCTACATATGAGCTTAAGCAAAGTCCCAGAGCATAATCCCAGAAGCTCTTGAACTTGACAGAGCAGCATGGGTTCATGAGATCGGTCGTATATCATTCAGTCTTTGTACATAGGATACAAAGAGGTATTGTCCTCATTCTGGTTCATGTTGATGACATCATTGTTATAGGAGATGACTTACATGGTATTAGTGAGGGTAAGGAGTTCCTCATATAGCAGCTTGTCACCAAGGACCTTAGTGAATTACGATACTTTCTTAGGCATGAGTTTGTCCAAAATCAACAGAGTTTTGTGATGACACAAATAAAGTACATTACTATTAAAAATGAGGAATGCGGAAGCGAATTTGATAAAAAGAGCAAAGAAATATGAAACATGGACACTCAAGATTTCACGTGGAATCCTACTACGTGAGGAGCGAGATGAAACCACGGGAGAACACCTCAAAGGGTTGATGTGTCTATTGACTTTCTCATCTAATACAGGAGGTATGGGGCTTCTTATATAGCCTCCACAGACCCTTCAAGTCCCACTACTGGCAGATGTGGTAAATGGATCCTGGAGAGATCCATTTACCCATCTACCACATAAGTGACGCACAACATATATGCTCCAACACTCCCCCTCAAGCTGGAGTATGCAATGTTCAGCTTGGACAAATAGAAAGAAATTACTCAAACTCGCAATACAAGATAATGCATACAATATCAACTCAACGCAAACACAACTATCGGTTGTTGTCGAGGACGTTGCATCCCATGCCGTGCAGGTGAGGAGGAACAAATGGGCTAGAGTGTTAGTCAAACTAAATCTCCTCGTCGGAGAGCTTGTGCTATGTATTGCACCTGTCAAAGTCACTGCAATTGAAAATGAGTCTCCACCTGGAAAACTCTGGCTCGTCACATCATGTGGACAACTGTTCCATCTCTCTAAAGGGCCAAACTGAAAAGGCTGTGGAGACATCCTCGTCGAAGTCCACAGTCGCTGGAAAATGGAGTCTAAAAAAAGTATCCTCGTCAAAGAACTGGGTCTCTCCCATACTAGCTCAAAGAATAGGATCTCTACTCTGGAGTCCCTATGAAACCACATGAAAACCCTATCCCGCTTGGCATAGGGAATGGGATCTCTTCTCTGGAGTTCCTATCGATCACATGAAAACTCTGCGACCAAAAACAAAGATGGGGACCACATAAATAATGACGCCAAACATATGCATATTAAATTGAAGACTCGGAATCTGATCGTCGAGTCAGAAATCTGAAGAATTGTAGAATCTAGATAACTAGCATGGAGAATCTGAATCTGAAACAGACTTATAACTCTACACAGTACTCCCTTTTCTCCATACTTGTCGAAACACAATGACATCGACAAAGTTAGGAGAAGACAAGAAAATGTGGGGAAGAAACAAACACGACATAAGCCGATTACATTTCTTCTTCGGTTTTTCCTTTCAAAAGAAATTTTCAAATCATTTTTTTCCGAATCATTTTTCTCTGGTTATTTCATTTTTTTAATAGCCGTCAAATTTTTTTAATAAATCGTTCATCATTTTTTCAGCTTTCCCTTTTTTCTCTCTTTACGTATGGCTTTTATTTTGTAAGCATCTTTTCTCAAAACATTTTTTAAGCATACAGGTTTTTTTTTGCGTACCTCTCCCTCTTTTTGAACAAAACCACTCGGCCCAAAGTGAGCCTAAACATGCAACAGCCCGAATTTGGGTTGCTCTCTCTCCCCCACCCCCCCCCCTCTTCTTCTTACTTTTTTTGTAAAACCTTCATTCCATTTACGGCCTAACCCTATTTAGGGCTCCCCTAATTGGGAACCCTCATAAGATCGAAAGAGCTGTCGCCACTGCCTAGGATTTGGGACGGCTCCACCTGTCAACAATCTCGAAAGCAAGATGAACGACATGTTTATCTCCATCTGTCCCACAAGCAATCAACAATTTCTGTTTGTACTTACCGTACAAATGAGTCCCATCAATATTTATCAAAGGCCTGCAATATTTGAATGCTTCAATGCACGATTTGAATGATCAAAAGCACCGTTGAAATCTACGACAATATGGTTTCTCCAAATCTGGGTGTTCGGTATGTTCAATATCTATTTGAGTCCCCAGAATGGCAGACTTCAATGCACGCAGAAGATACGGCATCTTGACATAAAACTTCTTCCAATCGCTGAAAATTATTCCAATTGCTTATCTCTGAGCATCACATGTCCTTTTTTTTGCTACCCGGTAAATGTGAGCTCTATAGCTCGACACCCGAATAGTAGGGCCATCCTTCACCAGGGGATAGAAGTGATATAGCCATGAAATTACAGTCCAATTGAGGATGATCATGATTAAAAGTTGGGTTTATACAAGTGTGTGAACCGACGATCTTAGAGATCACCCACATACCATCGAATTTCATGTAATGACCACGTAAATACCAAATGCATCCTTTCGATTGGTTAGCGCAAAAAATATACCAGATCAAGGCGGTGGATTCTTTAACCATGAAGTCGTAGTGTGCAAGGATGTGATGTTACTTCACAGCATAAATCAAATCATCTTTACACTTGAAGGCTCTGCCCTTTCGAAGTTCAATACCGTCAAGCCCAGAATTCTTTCGAATTTCATCCTCATGTTGAATGGGTGTCAGATCCTATAACCCCAAAAATGATAAATGGGGAAAATTGCTTGACGAATGGGTTCATCGGCTCTCATCTGCTCATTTACAATATTATCTTCAACCTCACAATAGTTGTCCTCATCCAACTCATCGTTCGTTACCCTAGGGATGACGTCGTCCAAGGCATGATTAACCTCTCTCAAGAACGTGTCACTCATGAGCCATTCGTAACATTCAGTTGGCTGCAATATGGGGTCACTAGTGCTCCAAATAATGAAAGGACCTGAAGGGAAGCGATCGGTCGCATCAACAACATTCGACACCACATACAAACCCGATTGACTCTCAATAATAATGTCAATAGGTGTTGATTTCCCAGTAGTCCGAGCATAGACAAAAACTTCTTGCACATCATCGTCATCCACGGTAGATTTCAATGTAGGCGCTTCGCATGCCCCGTATGGAATGTGATGCGAGTTTAATTTGATGGTTGTCCTTATCCAAGTTGAACTTATAGTAGATTAGATTCACCAACTCATCATAGGTCATGGTCGGCATTAACCCGAAACCACGAACATTGGCCATCGAGGAATCACTAATAGAACCCTTCAAATAGAACATGCAATAAATCGACTCTACTTTGACCTAATACATGGATTACACTTGATTTATACCCAACGTTAGAGTTGAAAAAAATGTTTAGATTATATCCAAAAAAACCCTAACACCCTAACAGAACTATAGATATATTTATGTATTCGTACTGCTTTATTATTTTCTTGTTCGTGTGTCTATTACATGTAATTTACCTAAAGGTCTCTCCTCTATATAAGAAAGCCTAGGGTTCACAGGAATAGACAATTCTCTCATTTTCTCCCAACATGGTATCAGAGCGACAATCCTAGGTCGAAGCTCTCGTACCCCAACCCTAACCCTAGCCCCACCCTCATCTCCCGCACCTCCAGACGTACCGCACCCCAGCCCCCGCCCAGCAGCCCCAGTCGCTTCCCCCGCGGCCCGTGTGCTGCTTCATGCCGCCCAGCGGCCCCACATAGCCACCGCACGCACGTCGTGCACGCCTAGCGGCCTCACAGCCTCCTTGTGCGCGATCTACTCGCGTGTAGCGCCTCCGTGCGCGGTGCGCCATCTAGCCGCTCCATTGTCGGTAAAGGTCTCTCTGTGTATTTAATAGATTTGGGTGCAAAAGTCTATATATGCATTCAAATCCATGTGTGTTTGTGTAGACATTAGTCTACAAAATCCCAGTTCTCTACATCTGGCAATATGTCATAGAGCAAGGTCGATATACCCGCCAGATGCGCCTTCAGAGGTCCAACGCCTATTATCAAGATGGATGGGACAAACTATGAGCTCTTGGCAATGCAGTTTATGAGCCTCATGAAGTCAAGCGGTAAGAAGCATATTCTTACTGTGGAGGAGTCGGCTGAGAAAATTGGGATCAATCCCTCATGGGAGGTTGATGATGCTTATGTCAAGGTTTGACTTTCAGGTACATGGGCGATAAAGATCGTCAATGATGTATTGCATCAGCCGACCGCAAAGGCGATGTGGGATATCCTTGGTGCTACTTTTTTTTTTGAAACCAAAGCTCTTCGGGGGATACACGCCATGGTGATCGCCCTAAGTTTTTATTAAAAAGTCGAAGAAGGAAGGGAGGAAGAGAGTTTTACAAACACAAAGGATCGAGTGGATCTCGCAGGAAGCCCCAAAAGAGAAACGAAATGAACCGCATTACATAAGCGCCCAGTCATTCACAAGCAAAGAGACGTGTGCGATAATATTCTCCTTGTAAAAACTTTGACCCCTGAAAATCTTCGCGTTCCGACCAAGCCACAGCGCCCAAATGCACGCGAACGGGCGAAGAAGCTCCCTCCTCGGCCGACCATTATTCGAACGCATAGAGTCCCAAAACGACGCAGCTGAAGAGGCGTTAACCCACGGCACATGGGCGTCCTCCCAAACTGCGGCAGTGCTCGGGCAAAGAAAAAAGAGGTGCTCCAAGGTCTCCACATAGCCACCACACAACGCACAGTCCAAGGAGTCAATCCCCCCAACAAACCTCGCACATCTATCACGGGTCAACACCCTCCCGCGCCTCAAAAGCCACAGGAAGAACACAACCCTCTCCGGGAGCTTCAGGCGCCACAACCAACTAAGATCCTTGCATAATATGTTTTGCTGCGAGGACTGCTGCTTATTCCCAGGCAAGGAATGAGACGAAGATTTTGCAACTCCATCACGATATTTTCACTATCAAGCATAATGGACAGGCCATTCATTCATTATATACATCCTTGCGTGGAATGTTCGAGAAGCTCCATAACTCCGGAGCAACATAAGACTTGTAGGAATGCCACCATGGTGGGCGTATTCCTAGCAGCCCTAGACCCTGAGTATGAGGCTACTCACTCTCATATTCTGGTTGATGCACTATTCCTCCCATGGAGGAAGCTTTTCGTCGACTAAGTAGGATCATCGTTACATCTACTCCTGCCAGTCAGACTTCCTCAGCGATGGTTGCCTCTCGAGGTCGAGGAGGTCCTTCTCAGTTTCGTGGGTGTGGACCCCATGGACGAGGAGGTCATATTCGTCAGTCGTGCACTTATTACCACCGTCTTGGACATACAAAGGATATGTGATATTCCAAGCATGGATTTCCCGCTCTGCACGAGTCGTTGAACAGGTTAAACCCCATGTTGCTTCCTCTTTGGATCAGAGATTTAATGACCTTGTTGCACGATTGAGGGGCTTATACCGCCCTCCAACTCAGTTGCTTCTTCATCGGCCCTTGGGAATTATTCAGATGTGGCTGCTTCAACATCTTCTAGTACCTCGTGTAGCACTTTTGCACTTACTACTTGTAGTGGATCTGATGTTACAAAATGAATCATGGACTCCGGTGCTACACAACACCTTTGTGGAGACAAAGGTCGGCTTACAGACAGGTTCCCCCAGGACAAACTATGGTTATAGCAGATGGCACTCATTCCCCGATCACTGGATAAGGGGAGATTAGCCTAACACCATCTATGCGCCCACAGAATGTGCTTCATGCCCCTGACTTTTCTATGAACTTGCTATTTATTAGACAGATTACGAAAGATTTACATTGTCGAGCACTTTTTGATCTCTGCTATTGTATTTCAGGACATCCTCACGGGCAAGGTGATTGGTTGTGGCCGTGAGCAAGGCGGTCTCTATCGTTTGGTTCGTGCACCTTATGTAGGTGTTTTCTCCCATTCTGCTAGATTCGTCTCTCCCTTTACATGGCACATGCGCTTTGGTCATGTTCCGCTCCAGAAGTTGTGTCACGTTCTTCCTCGTATTTCTCCTCGTTCATCGTTTCAATGTGAGGCATGTCAGTTGGGAAAGCATCACCGGTTTACTTTCCATAGTCGTCAGAGTCAGAGCAGTAGCTCCATTTTTGAGTTCTTTCATATAAATATTTGGGGTCCTAGTCGTGTTCCTGATCATCAGGGACACATTTTCTATCTAGTTGTTGTTGATGATTTCTCTTGTTTGTCTTGGGTGTCTTTACTAAAGAATAAATCAGAGGCCGGAGATGTTATCAAGAATTTTATCAATGAAGTGCAAAATGTCTTCTCTTCGTATGTTAAATTTGTGCGTATTGATATACCTTTGGAATTCTGTACTCATAATCTTTCTACATATTTTCTGCCTATGGTATTATTCATCAAACGTCATGTTCTTATACTTCCCAGCAAAATGGTGTAGCAGAAGGGAAGCATCGTCACCTACTTGATATTACCATAATTCTTCTCATTCAAAGTCATGCCCCACATTCCTTATGAAGTAATGTTGTTCTTACGGCATGTTATCTAGTCTGTCGTATGTCGTCGTCGGTCTTAGGTGAGAAAATTCTTTTTTCTCTCGCATTTCCTAAAAAAGAATTGTTCTCCCATACTCCTCGTGTGTTTGGCTCGGTTGCTTTAAGTCCACCAACTGTCTTCGGGTACTGACAAACTCTCTCCTAGGGCAGTCAAGTGTGTTTTTGTTGGGTACTCTAGGACACAAAAGGGATACAGATGTTATGATCCACTGCGCAGGAAATATTATGTTAGTGCGGATGTCACCTTCTTTGAGTCTGTGATGTACTTTTCTCCTACAGGTGATTGTTTGACTTCCTCAAACACGGATGATGAAATTTATGTGCCACCACCACCATCAAACCCGCCACCATCACCTCCTTCACCACCTTCTCCATCACCATCACCTTCTCCTATACTACCGAGTCCCATCATCCATGTCCCACCATTAACCCGGCATTATGCGCGTCGTCCTGCATCTGCTCATGCTCACTGCTCGTCATCTAGCACGTCTGAGGTATGTTCTGAATACATTATTCCTACGATTGGATATGATAGCTTGCTTGAGCAGGATTCCTTACAGAAGACGGTCATGAAGGTTGTAGATCTAGACCTTCCTATTGCGCTTCGAAGCCGAAGTGTAGTTGTGCCTCTTATCCTTTGGCCTCCCTGGTCTCGTTTCAGCGCTTGACTAGTGATTTCAAGCAAGGTTTTAAAACCGAACCAGACATCAAACCAGACATGTATCGATTTTTTATTTTTATGGTCAGACCAATGGGACCGACCGGTCGAACCGATGATGACGTCAGCAGTTCAAAGAAATCAGAAAAGACCGAACCGTTGTATTGTTGGTTTGGTTCGTACGGTTCAACCGGGTCGAACCGAGTTAGACCGGTATATCATACAAATAAATACGAAAAATGCTACATCATATCTTTCGAGGATTAGTTTACTCTTGTCCTTCCAAGTTTTTTTCAATAACACTTATACCCTTATTTTTAATACGATTGCATCTGTCCCCTATATTTTTACAAAATCAACGGTAGTGGCCTTTTATTAGTACACTTGTGCTCCTATTTTATACCAACATAAGGATGATATTGTGATTTTTGTAAGAAAATATAGGAGCACAAGTGAAATTGCTTAAAAGTTAGGGGTATAAATGTTCTGAAAAAAAGAAAGTGCATAATAATCATATTTCGTAAAATTTATATAAATACATATATGATGTAAAAAATTAATAATTTCAAAATTATTTAAACTCTTATTTACGACAAGTGTTGTTAATTTATTGCTTCTCATAGTATGACTATGGCAACGTCTTCTTCGTTTGTTATTCTTATAAGTGGACAGCCTCATACACAATGTGGGAAGAGAGAGACAATGATCTGGAAAGGACAAACGATAATGAGTCATTAGCACATGTGAAGGAGAATAGATAAAGGGGTCTATATTATGGGTTAGAACAAGGTTTAAAAAAGTGCGAGATGGTCCGAGGCGTTTTCCCAAAATGTGAGGCGAGGCGTAAGCCTCGAGGCGGTCGAGGCGTAAGCCTCAATTTTATGGAAAGAAAAATTAAAACTAAAGCAAAATAAATTAGAATAAATAACAACACAAAATATTGCAATATATTGTCCAAAAGTTCAATACAAACTACGAACTACAACTATGATTGTTCAAGGTTCAAATACGATTGCGAAATTGGAAAAGAAAACATAAGGTAGAAAATAAAGTTCGGCACAAGCATGAAATTAATGCAGTATATTGTCCATCACTATTATGTGATACATCAAAATCACTAATCATCGATATTGATTCAATGAATCAACATCAGTCGTCTCACCCCTCAGTATTGTTGTCGTCGCCACCGTCGTCACTGCTCCTACTACTCATTGGATCGTCATCAGAATCATCCATATAATTCAAATGCACATCATCATCAGCCTCATCATCACTTCCATCCTAAGAATTGGAGTACTCCTCAACATTAATTGGAGTTTTTCATTTACCTAATCAAGAAAGTAATATGCATAGTCATTCATTTGAAAGTTAAACACAAAAAAGCATCGAACATTCTTTTAATTTGTAATATTGTATTGCACCTTTGTCGTATTTTTTCCCCTTCTTTTTACGTCGAGCGACTTGAGTTCCTTCACCTCTTTCACCTCCTTCCTCCTCAAGAGGATCATCCTCAAGGGGTATATTTGCATCAAGATCCTAATAGGCCTCGACATCTTGAGCTTCTGAAATCCATTCATCACAGGAGTCAATATCTTCCAAACATAAAGGATCTTCTATTGTTTTCTTCCTTAATTCTCTATGTTTCAATTTCAAATTGAACATGACGTAAACAAGATCATTGAGCTTCGCTTGTGATAAACGATTTCTCCTCTTTATGTGGACCTATATAGACATACGTAAGTTTTAAGTGTTAAACATGAAACAAAAACACTATCATAAAAATAAATAATGCTTTAACCACTTACTTGATTAAACGAGTTCCAATTACATTCACACCCAGACGCACTACAAGTCAAGCTCAATACCCTAATAGCAAATGCTGCCAATTCAGGTGTTTCATCTCCAAATAACATCCACCAATCCGCTGATAATGGTCAACACATATTAGTAATTACATTAAAGTATATGCAAAACTCTTAAATTTTATTTACAATACTCACCAGGACTTCTTGTGTTCCTAGAATTAACAGCATTTGCCCATCCGAAAATCCTCTAGCATGCATAAAAGAATCAAGTTGTGAATATGCTTTCATCCTCGCATCTGGATCAATGATCAATCTTTCCATGCATGAAAACAATCTCATTTTGACTTTTACGTGATTAGAGAATGTCGGTTCATAATGAAAGTAGGGATTAAGGAAATAAGCAGCAGCATGTAAAGGCCTATGTAGCTGACGATCCCAACGACTATCCACAATATTCCAAATAATCTTATATTTGATCTTGTCACTTTCAAGATTTCTAGCTATCTCCTCCTTGGCCCTGTCCATGGCTTCATAAATAAATCCCATTGGTGGATATTTTTCAGAATCCAACAACCTCAAAACGGTGACCAAAGGTTTCATGGTGTCGAGAACATATGCAATACCATGCCAAAAAGACTTGCTCTTCACAACTATTTTCACCACACTTTGCCCCAATGGTCGATTCACTTAGGAACTGTTCTTCCATGCTCTTGAAGTGAAGAAGGATCCAAGTGAATCCTTGGCTCTAATCAAGCTTTGTAGTGTAAGAAATGCAGTGGCAAATCGAGTAACGGAAGGTTTCACCAAATCACAAGCTGCAAATTTTCTCACCATTGCTAAAATCCAAGCATGAGCATACACAAAATTAATTATTTTTTTTACTTTTTGAACAACGATGCATGAAGAGGCAATTTGAGGATATCCTCCAACATCAAATCTATGCAATGCGCTGCACAAGGTGTCCAATAAAGATTCTTTCTTTTTTCCATCAACATTTGTCCAGCTGCTTTATAAGCTGATGCTTTATCCGTTATCACTTGGACAATTATTCTCTTCGACCTCCTCAACAACTTCATCCAACAGTTTAAAAAGCATCCTGGCATCTTTAACTTGATCGGATGCATCAATCGACTTCAAGAAGTAAGTGCTTTTGGGATTATTTACCAAAAAATTAATCAATGTGCGTACTTTCGTGTCACTCCAACCGTCCGACATGATGCTACAAACCGTGGCAATCCAAGAAGCCTTTGCCTCATCAACAAGAGTGGTAATGGCCTGCTTCTCTTCTTTCAAAATCCAAGTTCGGAGTTCATGCATGGTTGGTGGCTTGAAACCTCTTCCGTATCCACATACATCAGTCATCATCGCCAGATAAAAAGGACTATTGGCTATATTGAATGACAATGAATTCTAAAAAAAATCTCCCAATGCTCCTGCAAATCCTTCTTCTCTCATCTTTTTTTCCAGCTTGCATTTAAAGTGAGTTGTCGTGCGAGAGGATCCGAAGTACCTACACCCCTGCCTCCTTGTGCAATAAAAAAATACATCGATCCTCAAGCTTGCTTGATACTGCTAGAATATGCCGGTGCTCTTTGTAACGGTTGATTTTTATCACCTTCCGATGGCCCTTGCATCCCAACTCGGCAAACTTCTTCCATATTTTCAAATCGTCTTCTCTTCTCATTACCCTTGTTGTCCATGAACATCTTCATCTCTTGTTGAACTTCAATGAGAACGCCTGGACAAGCTCTCACATTCTTGTATGTCTTTGCAAGATGGTCTTTTACTCGCTTCACCCCACCGGTGATCCTCATCGAAAAAAATTATATTCAACATATACATATCCTTTCCCTTTGTGATGCTCGTCCATTTCAAGTTCTCGGCAGTATCTCCACCCAGGATTCGATCACCCCCCACTTTGGCCTTTCCTTCCCATATCTACAAGTTATACAATAACATACATATATACGTATAGTACAAGATAAACACACATGTAATCCTTCATCATGGATCAGAATTTAACCCAAAAAATTGGAAAAAATACATAAAGAAGGAGAACACATCAAAACAACCATCGAAAAATATATCGAAAGCCTCCCCCATAATGAAACCCTCCAATAGAAAAACAAATAAAGAGGATGAACACAAGTATAACATAAAAGAACATGGGAAAAGCCAAAAAATAACGGTTCGGAGGTGGTGGCAGCGCAGGGCTGCTCCGGCTGGGCAGCGAGAGGGTCGACGATGGAGATGGCAGCGTTGCGGCGACTCCGGTTGGGCGGCGATGTGCGGCTAGACCTCTGCAAACCTGGAGGTTCCATGAGATAACAGGGGCGGGCGGGGGTTTTGTTTCTGTCAAAAAGAACGACCCCCTCCCCCCGACTCTTCATTTTTACAAAAAAGGTCATGTGCTTTGCACGTGACCCGAAAATGGAAGAAAAACGTTTATCTGAGGCTGAGGCGTACGCCCCTTAGTATAGACTTGAGGCATGCACCTCGGGGCACTTTGGGCGGTTCGGGTATGCATTTGGTTAGTTGGGATATGATTATCCTCACTAAAGGGGGAGGCTTGGAGTGACTCGCTTGGAGATTATGAACAAGACGTTGCTGCTAAAATGGATGGCCAGAATTTAAGGATGGAGTGAGGATATGTGTTGCAGGTTGATCATGATATTTATGGTAGGAAGTGTATACGTAATCAACCTTCTAGTCATCTACATTTTGGAAGAGCATTGCCTCATGATTCCTCAAATCCCTATACTGTTTAGACTTGCCCTAGGTGATGGACGATCCTTTGCTTTTTGGACTAACGATTGGACTAATGGGGGACCCCTTGCAACTCGGTACCCTTGTCTCTTTGCTCTAGCCGACAATCGGGAAGCTATAGTCGTTGAATGCTAGGATAATGGGATGTGGATGCCCACCTTTGTAGCGGATTTCTCGAAACAACGTATGGATGACTTTTTACAGATGCTTTATGTTCTTGCCCGCATCTCTGGACCTGAAATTAGAAAACACCATTGGACCTAGAGAACAAAGGAGATTTTACTGTGAAACATGCTTATAAGATTCTAGGTAACTATGTACCAACCTCCAATGAAGCTGTTACCCATGACTGTCACTTGATATGGAGCTTCAAAATACCAAGTTGTGTTGTTTTTATGTGGCTGTGAGTGTTTGAAAAGATTATAGGCCCACTTGGATAAATTTACATAATTTAGAATGCTTTTGGGAATCCCTTTGACAGAATAAACTACGTCCAAATAGAGATCTTCTCTTTCTCTTATCTGGGCTATCTGGCAGATGCATTATGGTGTTATTTTTTCTTCAGAATATTTTTACGTGGAAAATGTAATTTCTCATGCCAAAACTCTTAAAGAGTCTTGGCCGCTGTTAGTATTCTCCTTCCTTTATAGTTTAATATATCTGGGGTGGACACTTACCCCTTTTTGATCTCAAAAAAAAGTATGAAAGAATGGGGGAGTTATATAAGGCATATATTCTTCTTCTTGAGATGTATCTACAAGACTTATATTGCCCGTCCACGACTGACAGAATGACACTCCAAACTATTAATGATATCATCCATCTTCATTGACCATCAACTTCTTCATCGAGGTGTCTCTATCCCCGACTACTACTTGGTTGGATTTTCTTCCTTTAAAACGACTCTACTCCATGCACAACATGGTTGTCGCAGCGACTACTACAGACACGATTGATGTCCTTACCAGGTGACCTAGTCATCGCAGACCCGTCCTCGAGTGAGGTCTTTAACTAGTAGCGGTTACTTCAAACGGGGTGACTTTATCCCTATCCGAGTAGGGTGTCTCTATCCCTATCACTCTTTGATGTATCGAGTGACGATGTGTTGCATTTTTCTTCTTTTGTTGCAAGCTGCAGCTTTCTCAGTTCCAGCTAAATGTGGAGTGTTAGAGTACGTAATATAGGGGTAATCAGACTTCTCCAACATTCAAATATCCCCCACTCATGTTTAGTCCCACATCTACTATCTGAGGGACTCCAGTCTACCAGTAGGTAAGGATCCCTAAACCTACTCATGGAGAAATTCTAATAGAAGATCTGGCTCTTTGAGGCCTTCTCCTATGGTTTCATCGCGTGCCTCTTAGAGTTGGGTTCCATGTAAAACAAGACATTTATGTTTCTTGTGTTCTAATTATCTATTTTGCTCCGCATTTATATTTCAACACTTTTTATATTAAATAATGTGCCCTAGGCTTCATTATGTAGAGACTATGGTTAGGGTTAACGTAACAAACAAAGTACATAAATACCTCCAAAGAGGTAGGCATTCAATCATTAACCTAATGCTCGCATACTAAGAAGTCTTATAGCGGGCATAAGATTTTCCCCTCTGTTTTGGAACTATGTAGAAAAGTGAAGAATCAACGACAAGGTTTTCTGAACATGCCTACAGATAAATATACCAAAGACTAAAGCTTTATCAATAAAGATTATCAAGAATGCGTACAAGTTGTCAAGATATGTAAATCTCTCTAGCTCCCCGGGGATATATCCTGTTAACCCCAGTTCACGAGCTTTCCTGTTGGTAAAAAAATGGTTGCATGAACTATACATTCAGAAGAAAATAATTGCTGAAAAATGATGGGTTTCTTGAAATGCTTACAGTCGAGTTATGTGGCATAAGGTTCCATTTCTGAAGCTGCAATCACATAATACGCCTGGATTGAAGTCAGGGTTATCATAAACTCGGAAATCCCCTAGAGCTCCAGCATCGCATATCATGCCGCTCACATTCCAAGGGATGCGAGACAGAGATGAATTGATGCTCCATCGACTGAATAGAGATTTCAGTGCATCAACTGTTAAGGTAAAGAAAATTCGAGTATTACATCCATAATTTTAGCATACATATCTTGAACCCAGTAAAGGATCATATAAGGGCAATCCTAGACGAGAAGTCCTTCCTATGCTAGTTATTTAGATAACAAACTATGTATACCATTTATCAGTAACTAATCAATTCACTAACAGGGCTGAATTTGGAGACTGGTGTTTAGAAGTTCAATAAAAAGACATTAGCCCTGGTCTTCTCATCATTATTCCTTGGGACATCAGAGCTACTACAGGATGAGTACATCTACCAACATCCCAACATGAACTAATGAATGTCAAATTAAAATACATCCGCTAACCAGAGAGTTTGGCTGGTAAATAGATGGGATGTATAATTTCTCAATAACTGATTATACAAATTCAGTAATTATCTAGAGCCAATAAGGAAAAAAACATGTGTGAGCGAAAAAAACATGTGTGAGCATTCACTACAATATTTCATCTTAAGGCTGTGTTTACCATTGTTCCCCTACCGTTTCTGCAATGTCACTTGTACCATACATTCTTTGCAATATCACTTGTACCGCAATCTTTTTAGGAGATTAGCAGTTGTGCCTCTCGGGTTAGTTGCCCTCCATTCTCCTCCTAAATGAACGTTATCTCAAGAGGCACAAGCATAATTAGGAGTAAAAAAGAGGGGTACAAGTGCAATTTATTTGGGGAAGCTACACCACCCTCCTCCCTATCCTCCAGCATCTTTCTCCTTCCCCTTCTAGACCTTCTCCGCCACGCGCTCCCCTCCTCCCGTATGCTCCCTTCGCCTCCCCCTTGCTCTCCACCGCTTTGGCCCAAGCTCCCTCCCTCCACTCGTGTCTTCTGTCTCCCCCTCCCTTTGCCTTGAGCTCTCCTTCTGATGCGCAATGACACGTAGCAAAAGAGAGAGATGTCTACGGAATGGTGGTGATGTTGGAGCGGAGTCGAGAGGTATAATATGTTGTGTTCTGATGCGTAATAATCAATGTTCAGGAAGGCGGTATGCGGTGTCCAGTCGAAGGGGTCACTGCATAGAGAGTATGCGATATGCAGGAGAGTATGCGAGGAGTATGGTTTTATGCGGCTTGATATTTTTTATTATTAAAAAATATAAATAAATATTTAATATTATGTTAATATCCTCTAAATAGTATATCTTGATTATAATAATAAAGAATTGAAGGTACAAGGAACAAAACTATTGGGAAAAAGTAATATAAAGACAAATGAACAAAAGAATTGAAAGGTTTTCGTTTTAGTTTAAGGCGGTTGGGTTATTTGGGTTTGGATGAATAAAAAATATTAGAAAGCGGGCAAGTAGGCGGCCGCATAGGGGGTATACTCGGTCGAGTATGTGGGTCGCATATATGACGGTTTCATCATACTCAGAGCGGTAAGGCTACTGAGTACGAGTATGCAGCCGAGTATGCGGTATACTCGGTCGCTTTCCAGAACACTGGCAATTATGCATATTAGAAGTGGGAGATGACTCTGGAGTAGTGGTGATGTCGGAGAAGATAGTCAGGATCTCTGATAAGTTGTGTTTTGATGCGCAATGATGCGTACGAAAGACAAGAGACCTATCCGGAGTGGTGGTATTGTCCGAGTAGAGAGTCGAGAGCTCTGATATTTTGTGCAAGGCGGTAGCAAGATGTTGAACCAATGGAAGTGTAGTTGTTCTTTTCACAAGAAAAAAGTAGCTGCAGTTGTTGAATGGGGATGACTTTGATAATGTTATCCCTCTCCGTAAAGGTGGCCCATACCACCTAACACCCTTAGAATAGATGCCTCACAACAATCAATCTTCGAGTGTCAATCGTCGACCATGCTTGTCGCGTTGTTAAACCTGAAATTACAGCCACTAGAGTTGTTGTTGCGAATGATGATCTTTGGCGATGACGATGAAGACGTTCTGGGTGTTGGACATGGTGTAAGAGGTGTTTTCAATGGACATAATCCATGGGGAGTGATTGTTGCAGCATAATAAGTTGTTGGTAGCCCCAATAGATGGCCATGAACACCAACACTCGAGCTGGCGGGAGACTTACGTAGATGGGGGTATCGGAGGAGTTTTTTTTAGGTGAAGCTAAAGTCAAGGACCATGTAGCAGCCCTTGGGGTCGTCGATAATGCCGAAAGGATGGGAGAGTTCGACTCCTTTGCAAGAACAATGATAGTTGCAGGTGGTGATGTTGAGAGTGGTTGGGCAACGACTATGGCAAGAGTTAGGATGTGACCCAACTATGAAGCCCATTGTTCGCCCTACCTATGCATCTTTCTCCTCCCAACATCTCCACCCCAAGCTTCTCTCCCTTCACAACCCTTTACAGGCTCCAGCCTTTCAATCCCAAGCTCCTCCTCAGTGTCCTTCACCTCTCCCTCCCCTTCGTCATGTTAGTACATGATTTCATGCTAATTGTATTATTTTTTGATAATAATCGCATGGCCTTAAATTTCGATCGAAATTCGATTCCGACAAGTGCTCAAAATCGATACCCCATAACATTTCCCTTTCCCGGATTTTGCCGACATTTCAATCCATGTCATTGGAATTTTGATCCCTTTCGATGGAATTTCAGTCCATTTCAGTGGAATTCTAGTCTATTTCATTGGAATTTCGACTGAAACAATATAAAAGGAGGAATCTAGCCTCATTGCACCGAAATTCGTCCTCCCATACTCTTAGGCCACTCTTTCATCTAATTTCCACCACTTCGGGGCACTTTTTGAGCTTTATGTATTGGTGCATTACATTGCATCATTTCATCTCACAAGACACTAGAAATTTGCTCATTTCTCGAACTCCCTTCTTGTTGCTTCTCTCTACTACAAGGAATAGGTGTAGTTGTGCGAGTTCTAGGCTGTTAGAAACCCCCCAAGTCATGTGGCTGTAAGTATTTTCCTACTATTAAGTTGGATATAGATTGTGCATGTGAATGCTACACAATTTTTTATGTTAATTGATCTGTTTATGTCTTGTATAATCAAGGGTGGAACCAAGAATTTTATCGAGGAGCCAAGTATACAACTATCATGTAAACTCAAAAATACAAAAGAAATATATTTTTTCAAGTGATATTTTTTAAATAGAGTGATTATATTTTAGTATTTTTAAAGTTTCGAGAAACTTATAATTTAAATTTTATTTGAAGCAATCTGATATGATTGGATTTTCAAATAAATTATTATCTATTATTACAATTTTAATATTTTGCTAAATTTAATAATTTATACCATCCAATTTCATCTATTAATAGAGCATTATACTCCATTATAAATATAATTTAATATATTTTAAAAATGATTAAAATTGATGTTTTTAAAGATGATAAAATTATGACCTAGCAAGATTCGAACCTTGCTCCTTACTGCAACAGTCAATTACTACTACCACCAAACCACCAAGCAAGTTTTGTCACTACTTTTGAAGGAATAATATTGAACTCAAGAAAGTGCCATCTTAGAAACTAAGATCATTATGCAAAGCGAATATTAGTATTAAGGAGAGGTCATGGCCCCCACATAGGGTATGCTAGTTCCACCCCTACGTATAACATATACTTTGCAATCATAAGTTCCACAATATATCTAGTAGACATACATGTGTGTGTCTTATTTTATTCCTAAAATTAAATATTTTTCTAACGTCAAAGTATTTTGGATACTAGTTATAAGCTATCATTTTGATCTTCAATTTATTACATAAGATATCATTTTGCTAGTCCGCTTTGCTTGCCTACGTTTTTCTCTGTATTGCACGTGTCATTATTCTCTTCATGTTCACAAGGTAAACTGATGGCTTCTAATTCCAATTCCAAATCCTGTTCTAGCTCTGAGCAGCGTACTACGAATGTTGGAGAGATTAGATGGAAATTTAAGATAACATATCACCTTAACATCTTATTATTAGCAAAAAATTATGTATTTTTATCTCATTTCATGATTAAAGAATATTAGAAAATCTTAATTCTAGACAAAATACCTTTTCAAGTAATTTCTTGAATTTCCAACAATTTAACTAAATTCCACTTAATTTCTCTTTCCAAGCTTACAGATACGAATTTGAAATCCGACATTTAAGTCTTGTCGAAACGTGAGTGTAGCTTCATAATAACCTCACTCCAAGTTTGAATCGTAAAAAAACCAAAATATGGAGATTGAAGTACAAAAGAAAACCTACTTAGATGCTCAAGCACCTGGTTTAGAAAGATAGAAAATGCATATTCAATAGACAAGCTGAAAGATGAGGACAATGAAAACAAAAGAAAGAAAATCTCTGTGATAAGCATACATAAAAAGTTTCAATATATATGCATATTTAATATGTAGGCATATTATGTCTAAGCCGCTTACGATCGATCAATCTTCAGTATTTGATCGATCAACCTTCAGACTTGATCGAACATTACCTAATTATTCAATGTCTACCTCGGATCGATCAATTTATGATCGACCAATAGTTTCCTCATGATCCACTACTTTCCAGACCTGATTGATCATTTCAAATTCTATCTAACAATTTTGATCGAACAACTGAGATCGAGTGATTGATCAACTTTGATCGTATGATCGATCAACTTAGCAGAATCTCTTTAATTCATTTCCATTTTGGGACTAGTGACAATTTTTTGAATGGACGACCCTACCACTATAAGCCGCAAACTTCTATTGTAGACACACATCCCGATGCATTACTCTACCCTCTCTCAAATCTCTACTCGAGACGGCCTCTCTCTCTTTCTCTTTACATCAAGCTCACATCTTAAGATCCACTGGCTTACACACTCGATTTGCAAGTTTATTACTTATATAGCAAGCATTTCTTAACCTCAGTACTCATTGCACATTTATATTTGATGCTTTATAGATTGATGTACTTTTCCTATACTATATTGATGTACTGCAACACTTAGTGGTTGGTCCAATGTGTAAAAAGAACTTGATTCGTAATCCGAGTTGCGGGAAAGTCTTTGGTGTGTTATACAAAGTACATAGAAGCAATTATGATATCCATGGGAAAATAACTTGAGAAAGTGAAATAATTGATTGACTCGGTCAATCGAAAATCCTATGTCAGTGGACTCGGGTAGTGGTTTTTACCGAGTGGAGTTTCCATACTAAAATACTTTGTCTCTTATGGTTGCATTTCTTATGTATAATGACAGTATAAATTTATGGCAATTATCATATGTGATAATTATTTATTGACCATAACAATTTATTTAGCGATCCATAGGCACTCTCACACCCCCTCCAAGTCCATCTCGGTCCTAAGCACTAAACCATCTCATCCCCCATCCCCAACTCTTACCGGCTATCTACAACAATATAGGGGCAAAAGTGTAAATCATAATTGTTAGAATAAAGTAGCAGGACCCCCACCATGATAGCATTCCTAAATGTCTTTTGTTGTTCTGGGGTCGTTGTAAGAGGAATGATGCTGTAGAACTTCTCAAACATCCCTCGCGAGGATGTATATAATGAGTGAAGGGGCCGCCCATTCTGCTTTACTGTAAATATGTCATGCTGGAGATGAGGGATCTTGGTCTCATTTTGCACCTGTGAATATGTTGTTGCAAGTATGTCCACACGTCTTAGCAGTGGTCTGATGGAGAATATCTTAGCAATCTCCATCGATAGAGTGCCTGAAAGCCAGACTTTGGCGTATGAATCATCAGCCTCCTACGAGGCATAAATCCCGGTCTTTTCTTCCAGCTCATCCTCGGTAAGAATGTGCTTCTTACCATTCGACTTCATGAGACTCATGAACTGCATTGCCCAGAGCTCATAGTTCGTCCCATCCATCTTTACAATCGGCTTGAAAGTGCCTATGGAGGGCATCTCAACCTTGTTTTCTGACATATTATCGGAGATATAGAACTAGAGTTTGTAGATCAAAGGACAAGTGTCTACAATCTACATAAACTCCAGAGGATTTGAGTGCATATGTAAACCTTATGCACTCAAATCCATAGATAAGAGGGGACGGCAGTAGACGGGACCGACGGGCGGCGACGGCTAGAGGGTGGACTGGCGACGGCGGGAGGGTGGTGGGGTGAGGTCGGCAGAGAGAGAGGATCCGGCGAGAGAGAGAGAGAGAGGGAGGGAAGGAGGGGTGGTGAGGGCGAGAGGGAGGAGAGGAGGGCGGTGGTGCTAGGGTTTTGGCTCTGATACCATGTTAGAAGAAAGTGATTCATCTTATTCCAAAGAACCCTAGGCTCTCTTATACAGAGACAGTCTATGGGTAAATTACATAAGGTGAAAACAAGAAAATAAAATTAACAGAAAACGGTACGTAGAATATATAATTATCTCCACGATAATTACTTAACCATACCTTGGTTTGAAAAAATCATGGTCGGTTTATTCTAACATATGGTCAACTAATAGAAGGGCATAAATGTTAACGGTGCAAGAAGGTGGCAGCACAAGTGAGGCAAAAAAAGTAGGAGTATAACTGTAATTGTATAATCTCGGAGATAAACAAGTGTAAAAAGCCCTTTATCTAGAGTATTCATGTTTAAATGGCATTGACTTCTATTAAACAGATCACTTTACGGAGGGGAACAAGTGCGATCTTCCCAAGTATCGCTCAATATGGGCGATATTCTCCAATGTATTACCCCTTTTTCAGGCTGCTTCTCTGCTTCCTCTTGTTCTCGATGTTTCTTCTACTTGTGATGTCATTTTCTTCCACGTGTTGTGAGAACATGGTGACCACTCATACATGCTTTGTGTTACAATATTGACTCCCTGTCCTGCATTTCTCCTCTGTTGGTGTTTCTTATTAGTTTTCTTGTTGTTGGTGTTTGCGCCTGTTCATGTTATTGTTGACTGCAGGTTGCAGCTGTTATGATACAATGATGTGTACAGTTTCATCTCTGCCTAGTACAACTACAAACTACATGGAGATGTTAACTCCATATAAAAATCGATGAGTACTGATCTTTATAATTAGGTTTTCGGAGCTTCCCAGTAAATGGACAATGATAATCACATCGGGCGTACATACATCATAACTGTTCATGTAAACGGGATGTACTCTGAAACTAATTCATGTAAATGGGATGTGCTCTGAAACCAAGGGCATCAATCCAATGCAAGGGAAAAAAATTCGGTGAAGAAAATGCTTGGAGAGCTTTTATCTATTCTTTTCTTTACTTCAGAGAGGGCGTTGTTCCGCCTCCCCATTCCGCAGAAGATGCGATCCATCAACAGAAACAAGATTAGTAAATTAAACAAAAAATGTTTCCCCGAAAAATGAGAAACCCAACAAATCTTTCTAAAGGGAAAAAACCTAAAAGAAAACACGTGAGCAAAAGAATAAACAGACAGAAATCTGACAATAAGGACCAGAGAGAGAGAGAGAGATGTGCTGACGTTCAGTTGGGTCCAGAGTGGGCAGATATTGAGACGATGAAGGAACGAAGGAGACGGCGAGGCAGAGGAGGAAGAAGGAGATGAATGATGCCGGCATGACGGAGGTTGTGGAGAAGGGAGGCTCTGGAGAAGGCGGAGATGCGACTAGATCGCTGGAACTGGAAATTGATATATCGGATATTCTCGTCAGGGCCATCGTAAAGCCGGACCCGTCTGTTTTGAGCGAGCTACGAACGAAACCGACATATCCCAGACAGCACATCTCTCTTTCTCAAGTCAATTTCTTAAGTCAACAATGATAACGATGACACAGGCAAAAGTAAATAAAGTTTTTTTCAGTTTTAGTTTCATCTATAATAATCATTTGTGTTTATCTGTTAGTTGTTGTTCATCTTTTTTTAAGTAAATGTAACGGTAGCCAATTGGAAAACATCAGTTCAGTTGTGTAAGGGAAGAGGACACAAAGAAATCTAAGAAGACAAAAACTTGGGTTCCTTCAATTCTTCTATATCAAATTAATAATACGCACAATGTTGTCAATGGTTGGCGCTGCAGAGAGGGAGCTCGACAACATTCATCTACAGTTACGTTCACTCCAAATTGACCATACCACAACTGCAAGGAGCGTAGCCACGGCTGACCGGGTGCGTGAAACGACTATGCGAGCAATCCAGGGGATCGTATCAGCAAGAGACTTGACTGGAGTGTTGGAAGATCGAGGACCGCACAGGGGAAGATCGAGGACCGCACAAGCACCCTTCCAAACTTTGGAATAAAACATGCATTGGAAAAGAAGGTGCGCGTGAGATTCTTGCTCGATCAAACATAAATAACATGTGGAGGGAATAAGCAAGCCCCAACTAGTAAGCATGTCAGAGGTAGGAAGCCGCTCATGGATAGCACGATAGAGCACGAAGGAGAATCTCGGTGGAATTCGACGGTCCCAAACAACAGGAGCCCATGCAAGCTGCGAGGCCCTCGGGCAAAGAAGCTCAAATGCATCTACGAAGGAAAATCCTCGAGGAGAGTGAACCCAGGCGTAGGGTGGGGGGGCATCCCCTCGGATAGCGTCACGGATATAACTTCTTTTCCCCCAATATGTTGCGCCACACATGGGGGGCTGAAGGAGAGGGCGAGATCTCCCAGAACGATCCCTCGTGCAGATACTTCTTACGCAAATACACAGCATAAATGGATGTGTCTGCCGATATGAGCCTCCAAGCCCAGGCGACGATCATGGCATCACGAAGGCAGACAAACGACTACAGCCCCAAGCACCCCCTCCTACTTTGGGAGGCACACGGTCTCCCATGAGATATCATGGCGACGTCGACCCTAGAGGAAGTCAGCACAGAGCATATCGAGCCGGTGAACGACTTTAATAGGAAGAAGGGTGCCCGCAATCCAATATAGGAAAACACCATGCACCACCGAATTAATTAGTTGAGCCCGCCCAGCCATAGAGAGAACCTTAGAACTCCACCCATGAAGCAGAGAGCTTATACGGTCTTCCAAGCACTTGGAGTCGCAGCTTCTTCCAAAAGAAGACGTGAGTGGGAGACCCAAATAAATAGAAGGCAGCGATAGATTCAGGATACCCAATTGATGTGTAGTTGCAAAATCTGGAGAGGCCAATTTAGGACTAAACAATTTACTTTTCTCTGGATTTAATTTCAGACCCGATATCAATTCAAAATCGTGTAGGATCTCTTTACCGCCAAGAGAGAACGAGGAGTACCTCTATAGAAGAAGAGCAGTCATCCGCATAAATAAGATGGGATGGTGCAACATTACGTCCCCAACCCATTGTGAAGAAGCGGACATCAGAAGCAGCCTTCTCTACCAGGCAAGTGAGCGACTCCACACCAATAGTGAATGTTGGACATGCGAGCCCACGGTGAGCCATTTATGCAATAAATGTTATTGCAATTCACTCCTTAATCTGAAATGAAGAATAACTCATTTGCTTAATAGGTCTCTTAGTACAATTAGTGTTATGTAACATGGCCATATTAAAGATCATAAAGTTGTTGATCCAATTATGAATCATAGAGACTGGTCCTTGGATGAATATCTAAAGAGTTAGATTGAGGACTCATCAAGCACCGTCAAATGATTGTTAAGATGCAATCTCCAGCTTGAGTAGGAGATGGCAATCCTTATCTCTAAAGACTGATATCTGACCGACCTCTTGATGCAGGTCCTCTACATAGGAATAGAGATTCGGAGGTGTCAGGTCAGTTAGGTCAAAGAGTTGACTTAATGAAATCGAGATAACCAAAGACCTATGTCGTATGTTGTCATGGTATAGGCACGCGTCCTCTGACCGGAGACAGATGTGTTACTATATGTCGTAGTATGTGCATTTGGTAGACCGATAGGTTGATGGCCTAGTCATGGTCTATATATCGGCGAGCTGGTGTGCATATAAAGGCATATGAGTAATACAATCTCTCAAAGGGATCATACAGGTTCATTTACTGAACCCGAAGACATAAGCTCGCTCATGAGATATTGGGAAGAATAAAATTTCGTGCACGGTCATCTCGCTTTGGAAGCTTGACTAAATTTGTAGGCTTGATATATGCTTTTGGAAAGCATATGATCAACATCTAGGTATGATATGTGCTTTTGGAAAGTACATGATCGGTACCGACTCCCAATGATCGAATGAGAAACTTAATGATAAAACCCTGAAGGAGACAGTCCAAAAGAGATCTAAAACTTCAGGTTTAATCATAGATCTTCCAGTATGCAGGATGTACAGGTATTGGGAATACCTGAGGGTGATGTGATCATAAACGATTGTATGACCATGACGCTTCCATTTATAGGGAGTGATGAAACAGGTCTGAATTTTAGTGATTCCTCTCAGTAGAGAAGTAATCTGATCTTGATCCAAATGTTGGACATTGATCTGAATGTGATTCAGATGCAATGAGAAGATTAGATTTGTGGTATTGATTTAATTAAGTATCTGTGGGAGGTTCGCAAGATCTGGATTTGAGATGTGATCTCAATATCCAAGTCACTATACATGGAACAATACAATCACCTTGTCCTTATCTCCAAGTATCCACGGAGAAAGCGCATTATCCTTGAAGGAGTTCAAGAATGATTCCATTGTTGATTTATATATATCCAAGCATTGAGATATGGATGATTAAATGTGATTTAATTGTAAAAATATAATATGAATTTGATACGTATTATTTATCCATATAAGAATATTTATCTAAGATAATTAAATGTGATTTAGTTATCAAAGATGTGAATAATGTGAATGTGATTCATATTATTTGGACACATGAGAATAGAGATTCAAGATGATTAAATATGATTTAATTATCATGGATATGAATAATATGGATAATATTATCCATATTAATCAGTTATATTATAAATGTGATTTATAATATATTAGAGAGAGCATATTGTGATTTATATTTATTAATTAATTATTGATGTGAATTGGATTCACATTGGATAATTAATTGAAAATATAATTTACATTTTATTTTGAGATGTGAATGTGATTCACATTTTCCCAATGGTGTGATTGTAATATTTCACAAGATAATTATGAATTATTTTTGTGAAATAGATTACAATAATTATTGTTGTAAATCCTGTAGATAGCATGAGATAATGGTATCTCATGAGATAATGAGATCTCATGAGATAATGAGATCTCATGAGATGTTGGTAGTTGTTTCCCCTTTTTAGGGGATATGATTTATGTCCTCATATCTCCAAGGATAATTAATTGATTTGATTTGAATTTAAATATATTGATTTATCGATATATATTAATTTAAATTAAATTAATTGTTGTTGTGTTTTCACAACAAAATCATGGCCATTGAAAGAAACACAAATTAATCTCATCCGTTGATTTTGTGTTGTCCATGGATTGTGATCCATGGATCCCAAAACACTATTTAAGAAGAGGCCCCCCTTGCTCTTTGTAGAGACTTATATATATGTTACGTTTTATTGTTTCGTAATTTCTATTTATATTCTGTAAGACTCTGTAATTTACCCAAGGGTTTTCTCCCTATATAAGAGACCCGAGGGCTCTATGGAATAACAGAACATCAGAGTATTGTTTTACTCTAACATGGTATCAGAGCCATAACCCTAACCTAGGGTTTTTCTCCACCCGCCCCCCCCCCCCGCCGCCGGCCTCTCGAAAACCCTCCCGCCGCCGCCCACAAGCCCGCCGGGCCCCCAGCCCTCTCCGCCGGGCCCCCAGCCGGCCCTCGTCAGCCCTCCTGCGGGGCTCCTAGCCATCCCGCCGGCGCCCTCTCTCCGCCCCCGGCCTCTAGCCGCCGTCGGGACCCATCCGCGCCGCCCAGCCCCACCGCCGGGACCATCCCGGCTGCCGTCTCTCTTCGGTAGAGGCTTCCACAGCCTTTACTCGTCACCGGGGCGCCTCTCCCTCGGTCGGTCTCGGCTAGATGTTGGGTTCAAGTGCATAACGTCTACATATGCACTTGAATCCTAAAAGGTCTTGGTAGACAACATTTTCTTGGTCTATCACTACTTGTTCTTCTCCGGCAGTATGTCAGAACAAAAGGTCGATATGCCCGCCATGGGTGCCTTCAAGGGTTCGGCACCAATCGTCAAAATGGACGGGACAAATTACAAACTGTGGGCTATGCAGTTCCTCAGTCTCATGAAGTCGTGTGGTAAGAAGCATATTCTTACCGAGGATGAACCGCCGGAGAAGACAGGAATATATGCCTCATGGGAGGCCGATGATGCGTATGCCAAGGTTTGGCTCTCAGGAACGCTCACGATGGAGATAGCGAATGATGTCCTCCACCAGCCCACCGCCAAGGCGATGTGGGATATTTTGGCCACGACGTACTCTCAGGTACGCAACGAGACGAAGATGCTCCAGTTGCAGCATGATATCTTTACCACGAAGCAGAATGGGAGGCCTCTACATTCCCTGTACACGTCTCTTCATGGAATGTTCGAGAAACTCTATAGCACCATTCCGCTCACAGCCACGCCGGAACAGCAGAAGGCGTTCCGCAACGCCACTATGGTTGGCGTATTACTCGCTGCCCTTGACCCTGAGTACGAGGCAACACGCTCTCAGATCCTTGCAGATGCCACCATCCCACCGATGGAAGAAGTATACAGGAGGCTCAGTCGTGTACCTGTTCCATCGAATACAGCGACTGCACCTCCATCAGCAATGGCAGTTTCCAGGGGACGTGGTGGTTCGTCCTCATTCCGTGGCAGAGGAAGTGGTGGACGTGGCCGAGGAGGTCGCATACGCTCTACGTGCTCATTCTGTCGCCGTACTGGTCACTCGGAGGATACATGCTATTCCAAGCATGGCTTTCCTCCTTCTGCACGTGTCGCTGATCATGTTCAGGGTCCACAAGCATCTACTCCAGATCACAGGTTCGAGGAGCTAGTGGCACGGCTTCGTGATATCATGCCACAGTCATCGTCAGAGGGTGATGACGCCTCTGATATTGCCGCTTCGGCATCTGCCAGTACATCTGCCTCTGCCACTGCCTCAGGTAGTCCTCCGGTCTCATATCATAACCATGATCTCACAGGTTGGATTGTTGATTCTGGAGCCACCCATCATCTATGTCATGATAGAGATATCCTGCAGTCCTATAGAGTTGTTCAGCCTGGTCGCTCTGTACTCATTGCTGATGGTACTCATTCCCCGATCGTCGGTCAGGGGGAGACGGACTTGCTGCCCTATATGCACTTACAGAATGTTTTACATGCACAAGAATTCTCTATGAATCTATTATCCATTAGTCAGATTACTAGAGATTTGCATTGTTGTGCTATATTTGATCCATCTTCTGTTATCTTTCAGGACATACTAACGGGCAGGGTGATTGGCTGTGGTTCTGAGCACAGTGTCCTCTATCGTCTTGTACGGACCTCGTACACTGGAGTCTCACTACATTCTCAGGGCTCCGTCTCACCATATACCTGGCATCTTCGATTTGGTCACCTGCCACTATAGAAAATGCGCCACCTCCTGCCTCAGATATCTCCGGGTTCGTCTTTTCGTTGTGAAGCATGTCAGTTAGGGAAGCACCATCGGTCCAGCTTCCCCAGTCGTCAGGGTCGGAGCAGTCGCTCTCCATTTGAGTTATTTCACATAGATATTTGGGGTCCCAGTCGTGTCCCAGATCATCAGGGGCACAGGTTTTATCTAGTTGTTGTTGATGATTTTTCTAAAGTGTCCTGGACTTTTCTTCTTAAAAATAAATCAGAAGCAGGAAGTGTTATTCAAAATCTTATCACTGAGGTTCAAAATGTTTTTTCGTCTACTGTTAAGTATGTGCGTACTGACAATGCCTTGGAATTTTGCACTCATTCTCTTGCTCGCTTTCTTTCTTCTAAGGGTATTATTCACCAAACAACATGTGCATACACATCTCAACAAAATGGTGTTGCAGAACGAAAGCATAGACACTTTCTTGATATTGCTCGCACATTACTTATTCAAAGTTCCGCACCCTTGTCTTTTTGGGGGGATGCTATCCTTACAGCATGCTATCTGGTTAACCGCATGCCTACAACTGTACTTGGCGAAAAGTCTCCTTTCTCTCTTCTATTTCCTGACAAAGATTTGTTTACACTTACACCTCGGGTCTTTGGTACTGTTGCGTTTGTCCACCGGTTATCTCCAGGACTTGATAAGCTCTCTCCTAGGGCTATCAAGTGTGTTTTTGTGGGCTACTACAGGACGCAGAAAGGATATCGTTGTTATGATCCCATTCATAACAAATACTATGTGAGTGCTGATGTTACCTTTTTCGAACCAGTTATGTACTTCTCCCCTGCAGGTGACAGACTGATCTCCTCCACATCCACGGACTCTCATGTCTATGTGCCTCCACCTCCAAGTCTGAGTCAATCCTCTAATCCACCTCCACCACCACCACCACCACCTCCAATTATACCATTTCCTAATTTCTATACAAGGCGAACAGGGCCAGCTCAAGCTACATGCCAACCATCCAGCACGCCTCAGGTATGTTCTGATGTTACCACTAATGATGGATTAGCCAATGCACCGGTGCAGGAGTCTTTACAACAGGAGGAGGATCCGCCAGTCATAGACGATCTTGATCGGCCTATAGCTCAAAGGAAGCCAAGGCGACAGTGTGCTTCGTACCCGCTTGCTTCTCAAGTCTCATTTCATCGTCTCAATGGAGACTTCCAGAAGTTTGTAGCTGTTGTCTCGTCTGTTGAGATTCCACAAACCTATCAAGATGCCATGAAGATTGATTGCTGGCGTCTAGCCATGGAAGAGGAGATGCGTGCTCTGCAGTCTCGAGGGACTTGGTCTCTTGTTCCCATTCCTTCAGGTGCTCCCGTGGTGAGTTGCAAGTGGATCTTTACGGTGAAATATCATGCGGATGGACGTCTTGATAGGTACAAGGCAAGACTTGTAGCACGGGGATTTACCCAGACATATGGGGTAGATTATTTGGATACTTTTTCACCGGTGTCTAGACACTCCACTCTTCGCATCCTCCTATCTGTTGCTGTGGTACGTAACTGGACCATTTTTCAGCTTGACGTCAAGAATGCTTTTTTGTATGGAGACCTACAGGAGGAAGTATACATGCAGCAGCCACCAGGATTTGCTGCTGAGGGGGAGACTCAGATGGAGTGCAGACTTCATAAGGCTATCTATGGCCTTAAACAAAGTCCCCGAGCGTGGTTCCAGAAGCTGTCTCAGCTAATTGAAAAACAGGGGTTCAGGAGATCAAATGCGGACCATTCATTGTTCATCCAGAAGACCCCTAGAGGTACAGTTGTTGTTATGATATATGTTGATGACATCTTGGTCACAGGAGATGATGCTCAGGGGATTGAGATAACCAAGTCTCTGTTGGGAAACCAGTTCATTACGAAGGATCTGGGCACGATACGATATTTTCTGGGGATAGAGTTTGCACGAAATGCGCAAGGAATGGTGATGACCCAAAGAAAATATGTCACGGACTTGCTAGCTGAAGCAGGAATGACTGGATGCAGACCTTCAAGTACACCTATGGACCCAAGCATGAAGCTGTACGATGATGATACCGAGGAGGTGGACAAAAGAAGGTACAGAGAGATGGTGGGTAAGCTCTTATATATTACTATAACTCGACCGGATATTGCCTTTGCAGTAAACCGGGTGAGTCAATTTGTGGAGCAGCCAAGGCAAGTTCATATGGATGCCTTGCATATGATATTGAGATATCTGAAGTCTTCCCCAGGCACAGGGTTGCTATTTAGGAAAGATACGGACCTATCTATTTCAGCTTGTGCAGATGCAGATTATGCAGGATGTCCAAGGGATCGTAAATCCACTTCTGGATTTGCTATCTTTATAGGAAGCTCTTTAGTTTCTTGGAAAAGCAAGAAACAGACTGTTGTGGCGAGGTCCAGTGCGGAATCCGAGTACAGAGCCATGGCACAAGCAACTGCAGAAATGATGTGGGTTAGAGCAGTCTTAGAAGATCTGACTGTAGATGTCCCCTTTGCCTATGAATCTCCAATGTGACAATCAGGCAGCATTGTTTATTGCCAATAATCCAGCTTTTCACGAGAGAACAAAGCACATCGAGGTGGATTGTCATTTTACTAGAGACATTATTCAGAAGGGCTTCATTTCCACCTCTCATGTCAGTTCAGAGGATCAGACGGCTGACATATTCACCAAACCACTGCTCAGAGGACCTTTCCAGAGATGTTCTTCCAAGCTGAGCATGATAGATATCTATGCTCCATCTTGAGGGGGAGTGTAGAGACTTATATATATGTTATGTTTTATTGTTTCGTAATTTCTATTTATATTTTGTAAGACTCTGTAATTTACCCAAGGGTTTTCTCCCTATATAAGAGACCCGAGGGCTCTATGGAATAACAGAACATCAGAGTATTGTTTTACTCTAACACTCTTCAAGTGACATGATTAATCCATAAGCTCTCTCTCTCTCTCTACACGCCAAAGGTGATCTCCCTCTCTCTCATCGTGGCCGTCCACCATGGAGCCTAAGAGAGAGTCGTCATCGCTGCAACATCGTTGTTATGCTACCGGATCATCTACTCATGGATCTCCATCTCCTTCGGTGCACCTCGCTCATGAAGAAGATGTTGCATCTCGTATGACGAGATCAGGAGATCTGCTTCTTGGATCATCAACATGGATTGCGAGGAGTACGTGTCTCATCAACGTGCTCACAAGTATCTCCTTCGTTGGATCGGACTTGAGACAGGAGGTCTCTTGGTTTAACAACCACGCTTCAAGAGGTAAGCCTTATACCTATTGTGATCTAGATAAAACGATCCGAGAAAGGTTCTTGGATCATGTGGTTTCATCACATTTAAAAATTTTAAATTCCGCCGCTCGGAGCAACTAGTGAGACTAGTCGCTCCAGATCGCATTTGATGCGATCCACACGCTTCCGTGATGTGCTTGAGGATCTCCCCATATCCTTCAAGTGGTATACGATCCAAGTTATTGAAGGTTTTGGATGAGATCCATGAACCTACGAAGATTTGGGCTCGTTGGGGTTCGTGAAAATTTTTATCGCATTTCAATTTTCATAGCCCTGTTTTGTGATATTTTTCAACCATATTTATAATGTTTAAACATTAATTCATCACATGGATTATGTTCCCCATTAAACAAGGAAATTGTGGAATTTGAGTTTGCGTAATTTGAATTTTGTTTGCTCAAGATATGATTGTTTTAATGATCATATGTCCACTGTTTCGGGGATAGCAGTTAGTGACATGATTAAGATGTTAATTACTGTTTTAAAACACCTGGAAATGCATGCTAATTACATGGTTTCTATTTTAAATCAAATTATCAAACTCTGGAAATTGATCTTGCTTAATTTGAATTTAAAATGAAAGAGATATGCTAATTTTGGTTGGTGAGGGTCACTACTGAAAATTACATACTCAACCATGAACCTTGTGATTGTCATTTAAGAATCTTGCGAAATTAATGGTTAATTTCCTGGAATAATTATGGATAATATTTGGGAAATATTAGAATAATAATTGTTCCCTTAAATGACACTGCCTCAACCAATGAATGATTAGATTAGATCTAGATCACCAATCGGTTACTTGATACACTTTCATCAAGCTTGTTACCTGAATAGTTTTTGGGAATTTGTCTATAAATTTCCTTATAATCAAAATGATTTTGATTATTACTATATGGTATAATTTCGATTGAAAACCCGATGAACATCTCAAGTACAAAGTGATTTACTCGGCATTCTTTTTTCCCGAGGTGGGTATGGTGCCTAATCGGGGAGCGTTGGGGTAACAAGTTGCACCGTGTGTGGTATGTCCCACTCCCATCGGTATTGTCCATGACAACGGATAGGGAACGAATGATGCTTGAGAGATCATGATGTATTTTCTAATTATTAAAATTTGAATAATACATACTTTGAGATAATACCACTATTTTAAGTAACAATCAAGTTTGATGATTGAATTGGATTGATAATTGATTTAATGAGATTAAATGGATTATATCCAATTAATCCACTCTATTATGATAAATGTGTATTTCTCTTGGAAGAATTTATTATAATGAATGTGATTCGTGATAATTAATTAAATTTGAATATGAGGTGGAGGATCACATAAGTAAGAACAAAATGCCCAACAGGCCAAGCCCACAAAATGCCCAAAAGGCACCTCACGTGGAGTACCACGTCAGGTGACCTGACATTGGACTAAAGTTCAAATAAAATAACCATGAGGTTCTATGGGTAAAATATTCTGAAATTATTACATTGTATTTTGATTCTAATGGACTAAATATAAAACACGAAAGGCAGGAGGGTGAGGGTGCAATATTACCCTCATAGCACACGAGACAATGGTGTAGAGCGATCCACTTAACATTCAATGACCAAGATCAGCCGATACCAGATCACAGATGCACGAATCTGATTAGATCCTTAGATGGATCTAACGGTGGATGAGCTCCAATATCTGACGGTTCTGATTAGAACTAGAGCGGGCTTCTCATCGGACGATTGCTGCTTCATAGGAAGAATAGGGAAGAACACCAGGATTTAGCTCCTTTGATCGTGTCTATTTATGTCCGCTAGCCACCTCTCAAGCATAGGAAGAGCTCATGAGGTATTCGTGGTCTTTCGCAACTGCTGGTGCTTTCAGATGGGTCCAAGCCTCATCGGAGGAGGACTGGAGCTCACAGCAAACACAAACAAACTAGATGCCACTATGCTAAACCAAATACCCATAGATGGGGTTCCTTCTCATAGATACCTGCATGGTTAGAACCGTTGCTCGAGGAAGAAGGCCTTCGATCGATTATTAGGTGAAATGGCAAGGTATGAGGTGAAATGACTTGATATTTAGCGAGCGGCGGAGGGGGAGATTGTCGGACCTGATCTAAGCAAGATCATGGTGGATTGAGTGATCTGGAGTGCTATAAGAAGGAGGGGAAGATGCTGAAGGCGATGGATGGTTGGAACAAAGGTTAGAATATGGTGAGCAGAAGCTCGAGCTCTAAACTCTGTCATACTTAAGTTTTTGGATTTTGGATAAACGGGACGAAAATAAACAAAACAAAATGTAGAACTAAGCTAAAGAACTAAATGTGAAGTTAAAACAACTGGCTTACCTGACAGGAGCATAATCCACATGGAGGAGCTCCAACGATAGGTTGAATCGACCTTAGATGCCTTATCCATGCTTCAGATCGATTGGGGTGCACCTCCTGTCACTAGGGCACGCTCTCCGGACTCAATCCTAGGGGATACGATGCTCAAAAGGGGATTGCAACTTAAAAAATTCGGAAGAGAAGTATCTATAGTAGAGACGAGGATGCATTTCAAAAATTATGGTTAGGAACGAATCAGGCGAAAAGTGTCAGATTTTTTGATCTAGCACGAAAGTTGATGATACAACGAGCAAAGTTGCTGATGGAATCGAGTCTAAAAATAGAGTGAATCAAGCTGAGATATCGAATGAATCAAGGCTCCCGATAAGTCCTAACAGTTCTTCGAAAGGGGAGGGGGTGTTGACCAAGATGAACACTCCCTGCCTCTTGATTGGGCCTTGTAGGCCATAAGAGACAAAGTAGAACGAGTAATAAAAGAAAATTATAGTGAGTTTTATTTATTTTACAATCTTATTTATTAGGGTTTATTATTTTTATATTATTATTTATGGGTATTAATACATATGTATTATGTATTTGTATTTTATTTTATTGAAATATAATAATGAAATAATTTATTTATTTTAAATTTTATTTGATAGGTATTTACATATTTTTTGAGTATTTTTGTAACATCCGATTTCCAATCAAACCCGAACCCAGCCCGATTAGGGTCCGATGAACCCAATAAAGTTGTAGGTCAATACCAAACACCTTAAAACGATCAATTGATAGTGAATCAAAAGTTGTTCGGGTGAAATCAACTAAAAATCGGTCACTTCGTAATGCGCACCGCGAAAAAGCCGCGACGCAAATTCGAAAACCGCAAAACGAACCGAGACCATCATTGGATCTGATTCGACAATACGAGACCAGGGAATTGACCGTTCGTCAATCGGAGGTCGTTTGATAATTTTAATTCGTAAAATTTAAACCTTAAACAAAAACCGTATCCGAGAATTTCGAGTATTCAAAATCCGATCGAAAGTATATCAATATTATACTCATATTGACCGTCATTTTGAGACGATCAATTCGAGATATGGTATGTCGAAATCCGACACTCGAAGCTCAAATACGGTCAACTTTATATTAGTTAAGAAAGAATATATATATATATATATTAATTTAATCAATTGTTAAACAGTCTACTCGGCTGTGAATATAAAACAAAAATTTAATTAATTAAATTATTCTGTAAATATAGCAGACTGTCTATATAAAAAAAGAAAATTTACAGCCACCTAACCACATTTACCATATCTCTCCAGCTGTATTATATGCCCCACTTGGCACTTTTCTTCTCGCCATTTGTCAATACATAAAGCCCCTATCCTTGCTATATAAACCCCAACACCCAACCCTTCATCCCTCCTAATTCCAACGAGGGATCCCACAATTTCCCCAAATCTTCTCTAAATTCCAGCCGTAAGAATCTCTCCCTACTTTTGTATATTCCAACCTCCCTTAAATCCATCTTCCAAATGCCAGAAAAAGCTCCAGCCATCCTTCTTCCTTAGGGCTACTGCTACAGCCCTCTCCTCTTATGGTTGTGTTGCTTCAAGAACAACAATTGCAGAGCTGCAACCCCCAATTGCATCCAAGGGAGATACTGCTCCTTGCTCCTAGAGATCAGCCACTGCATGCTACAGATTTGAGCCTAATATACATCCCAAAAACTTAGGAACTAAAGGTACATCCTTTTCCCCTCGTTGCTGCCATACATGCTAATTCACATCTTATGCCATGCATGCTTATCATGCTTGATTTTATGAACAATCCAAGACTTTCTTTTGCTGTCATTCACTTATATTCTAACCATTCTAATCAAATATTAGGGGGTTTGTTTCTTCTTGTCAATTAATTGAATTGAAAAAATATTGACAAGGATGTCTAGCAATCTGTTTAGTTGTTTTGGATTTTGATTGAAGCTAATCTGAGTTACAATTAATGATCTGTTTGGATGTTTAGCAACCTGTTAGAAAATTACCCATACATAATATATATTAGTTGCATGTATTATCACAGACAGGGGGAGGGTGTGCACTTGTATATTGTAACCTCATACCAATTCATTAAATATGTTGTATTATCTTCACATATAGCACCATTTTCATCGAATGAATCAATAGTATTATATGCTATTAGTTAGGATAAAAATTTACTAGATTCAGTAAATTGAATATATAAATTTAATTACGAAAGTATCTGAACATTGAAATGGGTGCATCAGAACATCCAGACGTTTTGTTTGTCTTTGTTGGTATTTTATGGTTTGGCATTACATGTACTTCTGTAGTTAGAATTGTTGGTGTTCTTGGCCTTTTTCATATATTGATTATCTCAATGGACATTAACATTTGATATTCCAATCAGAACCATATGACAAGTAGTAAACACATTAGATTTATATTGCCTTCAAAAAAAAATCTAAGCCTCTAATGCAATGAATACAAAATGTATGTTCAGCCATTTTCAATTTTTCTTCTTACTGTCATATGCACTGCAAGAAAAGAGAGTTCGACATGTTTATCTTTAGACCACTTGACTATAACTTAATTTAGTGTTTCACATAGCATCATTGTAAGCTTGCAACATGATTTCATTGTAGTATTACGGTAGCATCATATACCACCTGAGTTGGACATATAGGAGTTGTAATGTACAACAAAATACAAAATAGTAATGATAATAATGATAATAACAGACACCGCAATCCGGTATTCTATTAACTAAATGATTACCTCATGCTTACAATTCATTACTCAAAATACTTATATAGTTACAATAAGATATCATATAATATTAATCAGTGATTGTCGGGTAAAGGGTTGAATAGCATCATGCTGACAAATCTCTTAAACTCTCTATATTCAATCTATCGTTAAGCTATTACATATGACCTTATATGAGTACTGAGACGCAAATATTAGGATTTGGACAGTTTTCTCTTTTGAGTCAACAAATGATTATTGATATCATTATGACTTCTAATATCACCAATTGTTTTTTTAGATATAGCATACTAAATATTGATCATTATTGAGAGGAGGCATTGACTAGCTAATTAGATCTGTAAGTTAACTCTATATGAGAATGAGAAAGGAAGGTAAATTTGTATACATCCATATGAGGTTGAATTGGTGAATCAAGATGACAATTAAATGGTGCCGGTCATGGTGGTCTTTACACCTGATCGTGCGAGAGCGCGGTGACTCTCAACTGGGCGGAAGAGAAGCCCAGTTAGGGCAGCGGCCGCCAAGTGCGCGGGTCTAGGATCCCAGTCCTCTTCGATTTTTAACGTGAGCTCACAGTGTTTTTACGCCTCGTTGGGAACCCGACTTTAGATCAGTTACGCTGACCCGTTGTTAGGATACCCAGGCGGGGGATCCTTGGTTTTCAGTTCTAGTACGAGCTCGGTTGCCCGTTACCGGTCGGGCTGTTTTCTAGAGCGACTTTTCCGGGAAGTCTCTCTCACCCGTCTCAGTGGCGTAGTTTGGGAGTGTAGACATATCCCTCTATTGGACCGTCCTTCCAATTAGAGGGCGAGACGGAAGAGCCTTTTGTTGGCTTCTTCACTGCTTGAGTTTTTCTTCGCCAACAGACTTGGCGATGTTACATCCAGATCATCCATATCTATATCTACATCATCTAGAGTTACATTTAGGTTGTTACACAGAGGTTTGAAGGGATTGATTTTACATCCAGATCATCCATTTCTATATCTACATCATATAGAGTTACATCTGAGACAGTTGCACTTGAGGTTTTAAGGGGTTACAATTAAAGTTGAATAAATGGAAAAGACTATAATCTAATTCGAAATCTCATTAAGCTAGTGGACGTATTGGGAACTTAGTTAGGATGCATTATACAACACCGCATGCCTACGGAGGCACCCCAACCCTAAGACATTCCCCAAGTCTTAGAGTCATAGTGTGAGGTTTCACAAGAACCAAGACCACAGACTATCCACTAGACTTAAGATTCTAATAAATCATTATATCTTCTCATCTCACCTTTCCCATCATCAAAAATCCATAAATATGATCTCTGAGTACTATGAGAATAAAATATACAATCACTTACGATAGAAATATGCTTATGTGGGGAATGTTGGGATAATAGCTAATCATAAGAGGTGCTTACTAGAATTTGGAAACCTTTTTCAATTGCAAGTAGAAATAAATTTTAATTTGAGTTGTTCTTGCCTCTCTACTTGCCTGCTTTTGGTCACAATAAATGCCTGTTATTTTATATAAGTTTTTGGGGGGTACCAGCAACCGCTGACTCCTCTTCTTGCCTAACATGTTTGGCAGGCAAACAGCCTGCAGTTCAGTAGCTATACAAGGGTCCAGGAGATAAATTTTATACCCAACGGTATGGTTTATTTTGTGCCAGTTTTTGTTCAATTTCTAATGTATTATGTTTCTTTCTCTTCAGTCAGATTTTAGGATATACTGTATGTACTGTCAGACTTTGTACATGTAAAATATATGGAAGATAATGAAATGAGATTTTGGTGACCATTGTTCTATGAGTTTGTGGTTATAAATGTTGATGTGAATGTCAGATTAAATTATTTCATTCGCGAAAAATTTTTCCCCGTACTTTCAGTTACTTAATGCGATAGTAATGAATGTTGTAACGCGAAATGTGTGATTAACGGGTACCCGGATCCCGAGGGATTACATTTTTGGTATCAGAGCAGTGGTACCCCGATACGCACCTTCGCAGTATTTCAATTCCGATCGCATTGAGTTCTCGGATAGCGGCAGTCTTCCGACTTGTCGTGAGTCCGAGAAGGGAAATATGACATTCAGATTCAATTACCACATCTGTCACCAATTTCATTAATTTTCATATTATATCCCAAGAAGAGAAAAACATATATCATATTATCTGCGAGCCATTGATTTTATGACTAATAAATGGTTCTCATGCAGAGCCATGTCATCCCGACCAGACCAGGAGATGACTAACAAACTAGCACACATACTGACTACTCGTATCGACCTTTCCATAGTCTATTTGATTCTAGTGTGACACATTATTTTCTTACTTCGAGGCTACTTGCTTCTTTAGGTAGAGTCGCAGAAACTCTCTCTTCTTCATATCACATTCAAGGGCCAGGTGGCCAGCTGGTTGTTATTTCTTAGATAGTTAGGCACTTGCTCGTACTGATTGAAGGACACAAGATGCTCGCAGATTGTCTACTTCTATGGCTTGATGAGTTTGACTTAATTTTGGGCATGGATTGGCTATCTACTCACCATGCACTTGTTAATTGCTTTAGGAAGACGGTTGTCTTCAGAATTACATATTTACCCGAGTTCACTTTTGAGAGTGCTATACATGACTCCACCACGAAGTGTAATTCAATGTTGCGAGCTCAACGACTTGTTGATTAGGATTGTGATTCAAATCTTGCATTTGTTCGGGAGATATCTGATCAGGAGCCGATGACACAGGACATCAGAATAGTATCTGAATATCCAGATATGTTTCCTGATGAGCTACCAGGATTTTCTCCTGAGAGAGAGATCGAGTTCGAGATCACATTATTACCAGACACCCACTCGATCTCAATGACTCCTTACCGTATGGCACCAGTTGAGTTGCGGGAGTTGAAGGTGCAGCTACATGAGTTACTTGACTTAGGATTCGTGAGGCCGAGCACTTCACCTTGGGGTGCTCCGATTCTATTTGTCAAGAAAGAAGGACGGATCCATGAGGTTATGCATCGATTACATGCAGTTGAAAAAGAGAACGGTGAAGAACCGTTTTACTTTGCCACGTATCGATGATTTATTCGATCAACTCCAAGGATCTTCAGTATTCTCGAAGATCGATCTTCGCTCCGGCTATCATCAGCTGAGAATTCGCGAGTCGGATATTCCGAAGACAACCTTCAGGACTCGTTATGAACACTACGAGTTTGTGGTGATGCCGTTTGGGCTCACCAACGCAGCTGCGGCTTTCATGGATATAATGAACAGGATCTTCCGTCTATACTTGGACAAGTTTGTAGTGGTGTTCATAGATGATGTGCTCATATATTCACGAAATGTATGTGATCATGCAAATAATCTACGGATCATCTTAGATACATTACGGGAGCACAAGCTACATGCTAAGTTGAGCAAGTGTGAGTTCTGGTTATCTCAGGTCTCATTTCTGGGGCATGTCATTTCTGGAGCAGGCATCGTAGTTGATCCTGCGAAGATTGAGGCAGTCATGTCTTGGGAGCAGCCCAAGACAGTTACTCATATTCGGAGTTTCCTCGGACTAGCGGGCTATTACAGACGCTTTGTCAATGGATTTTCACGCATCGTTCGTCCTTTGACATGATTGACGCAGAAGGGAGTTCCATTCAATTGGGACGATTCATGTGAGCAGGCCTTCCAGACACTGAAGGAGAGATTGACGACAACACCTATTCATGCTCTTCCATCAGGCACTCAGGACTATGCGATATACACAGTTGCATCTGTAGAAGGTCTAGGAGCAGTATTGATGCAAAGAGGACAGGTGATTGCTTACGCATCACGGCAGTTGAGACCGCACGAGCGGAACTACCCCACGGATGACTTAAGTTGACGACAGTTGTCTTCGCCTTGAAGATCTGGCGTCACTATCTATATGGGGTGAATTTCAAGATTTTTACTGATCACAAGAGCCTAAAGTATATCTTTGATCAGAAGGAGCTGAATATGAGACAACGCAGATAGCTCGAGCTACTGAAGGATTATGATTGCACGATCTCTTACTATCCCGGTAAGGGAAACGTGGTAGCCGATGCACTTAGCAGGAGAGCACATGCTGAGGGTACGACAAACTGGCTATACACGTGGGATATTCTTGCATCTTTGACAGATTGACATCCTCAAGAGAGCGCATCTATTTTTACTGCCGTGCCTCCACGATTCAGTATTTTGTGGGATCGCATGGTCGAAGGCCAGAAGACAGATCCTTGAATTCGAGACAGATACATGCGCGCTGTCAAGGACGAGGTTGATAATTTTGTTATGACAGAGTCTATTTTATGGAAGGCGGGTCGAGTCGTTGTGCCTAACAACGAGCAATTACGTAGAGATATTCTTGATGAGGCACACAGTTCACGGTTATCGATCCATCCAGGTAGCACGAAGATGTACCGTGATCTGCGCTGACATTTCTGGTGGATGGAATGAAGCGCGATGTGGCGCTACATGTCAGCAGATGCATGACCTGTCAGATGGTCAAGGCCGAGCACAGGAGATCACCAGGATTATTGCAGTCTCTCCCCATTCCCGAGTGGAAGTGGGAGAGCATCTCTATGGATTTTGTCACAGGATTACCAAAGATACCGGGTGGTCATGATTCCATTTGGGTTGTTGTTGATAGGTTGACCAAGTCACTCATTTCATACCTGTCAACACGACTTACACTCCATCCAGATTGGCCAAGCCGTATGTGCAGAACATCATTAGGTTACATGGTATGCCATGTGAGGTGGTGTCTGACAGAGATTCGAGATTTACATCACACTATTGGCATCAGTTCATGTCAGCACTACAAACAGAGTTGAAAATGAGTTCTGCATATCATCCAGACAGATGGACAGAGTGAGCGCACCATACAGACATTGTAGGATTTGCTCCGCGCATGCACTTTGGAGTGGAACGAGTCCTGGAAAGACCATTTGCCTTTGGTGGAATTCATGTACAACAACAGCTATCACTCCAGTATTCGTATGGCACCATTCGAAGTCCTATACGGGAGGAGATGTCTTACACTCTCAGTTGGCGTGAGGTAGGTGACCATGCTCTATACTCCATAGATCTCTTGGAGGAGACTGCGAGAGCTGTTGATCTTTTGAGACGGAGGCTTCTGATGGCACAGAGCTGCCAAAAGAGCTATGCAGACCGTCGGAGAAGAGATTTGGAGTTTCAGGTATCAAATACTTTCCTATTACTCCTTTTGCGAAATTAGTTAAAACTTATACTAATGGCATTCCCATAAATTACAGGTGGGAGATTGGGTATTCCTCCGTGTATCTCCCATGAAGGGAGTACAGAGATTTGGTGTTCGTGGCAAGCTGGCGCCACGATATGTTGGGCCATTCGAGATTCTTACGAGAGTGGGGAAAGTGGCCTACCGATTAGCCCTTCCTCCACATCTATTAGCTATCCATGATGTCTTTCACGTATCCAACTTGAGGAAGTATGTACACGACCCTCGACACGTCATTAGTTATGAGAATCTTGACGTGAGGCCTGATTTGACTTACAAGGAGAAGTCGGTACAGATCATTGACAATGCTGTGAAGAAGCTTCGCAGCAAAGAGATTCCATTAGTCAAGGTGTTGTGGCATCGACACGGCGTCAAAGAGGCAACATGGGAGACTGAAGCCGACATGCGGGCACGATACCCGCATCTTTTCTGATGTAATCATCAAAACAAGCTTTTGTAATTAGTTACATGATAAATATATGGCTTGTTTTCTCTTTGAGGTTTTTATGGGTTCAAAACCCTTTGAGGTTTTTATAGCCATATGAAATGCAAACAAGAACACTTAATGACCTTAACTCGAGTCTCGAGGACGAAACTCCCTTTGAGGTTTTTATATTTGTAACATCCGATTTCCAATCAAACCCGAACCCGGCCCGATTAGGGTCCGATGAACCCAATAAAGTTGTAGGTCAATACCAAACATCTTAAAATGATCAATTGATAGTGAATCAAAAGTTGTTCGGGTGAAATCAACTAAAAATCGGTCACTTCGTAATGCGCACCGCGAAAAAGCTGCGACGCAAATTCGAAAACCGCAAAACGAACCGAGACTGTCATTAGATCTGATTCGACAATACGAGACCAACGGAATTGACCGTTCGTCAATCGGAGGTCGTTTGATAATTTTAATTCGTAAAATTTAAACCTTAAACAAAAACCGTATCCGAAAATTTCGAGTATTCAAAATCCGATCGAAAGTATATCAATATTATACTCATATTGACCGTCATTTTGAGACGATCAATTCGAGATATGGTATGTCGAAATCCGACACTCGAAGCTCAAATACAGTCAACTTTATATTAGTTAAGAAAGAATATATATATATATATATATTAATTTAATCAATTGTTAAACAGTCTGCTCGGCTGTGAATATAAAACAAAAATTTAATTAATTAAATTATTCTGTAAATATAGCAGACTGTCTACATAAAAAAAGAAAATTTACAGCCACCTAACCACATTTACCATATCTCTCCAGCTGTATTATATGCCCCACTTGGCACTTTTCTTCTCGCCATTTATCAATACATAAAGCCCCTATCCTTGCTATATAAACCCCAACACCCAACCCTTCATCCCTCCTAATTCCAACGAGGGATCCCACAATTTCCCCAAATCTTCTCTAAATTCCAGCCGTAAGAATCTCTCCCTACTTTCGTATATTCCAACCTCCCTTAAATCCATCTTCCAAATGCCAGAAAAAGCTCCAGCCATCCTTCTTCCTTAGGGCTACTGCTACAGCCCTCTCCTCTTATGGTTGTGTTGCTTCAAGAACAACAATTGCAGAGCCGCAACCCCCAATTGCATCCAAGGGAGATACTGCTCCTTGCTCCTAGAGATCAGCCACTGCATGCTACAGATTTGAGCCTAATATACATCCCAAAAACTTAGGAACTAAAGGTACATCCTTTTCCCCTCATTGCTGCCATACATGCTAATTCACATCTTATGCCATGCATGCTTATCAGGCTTGATTTTATGAACAATCCAAGACTTTCTTTTGTTGTCATTCACTTATATTCTAACCATTCTAATCAAATATTAGGGGGTTTGTTTCTTCTTGTCAATTAATTGAATTAAAAAAATATTGACAAGGATGTCTAGCAATCTGTTTAGTTGTTTTGGATTTTGATTGAAGCTAATCTGAGTTACAATTAATGATCTGTTTGGATGTTTAGCAACCTGTTAGAAAATCACCCATGCATAATATATATTACTTGCATGTATTATCACAGACAGGGGAGGGTGTGTACTTGTATATTGTAACCTCATACCAATTCATTAAATATGTTGTATTATCTTCACATATAGCACCATTTTCATCGAATGAATCAATAGTATTATATGCTATTAGTTAGGATAAAAATTTACTAGATTCAGTAAATTGAATATATAAATTTGATTACGAAAGTATCTGAATTGAAATGGGTGCATCAGAACATCCAGACGTTTTGTTTGTCTTTGTTAGTATTTTATGGTTTGGCATTACATGTACTTCTTCACTGCTTGAGTTTTTCTTCGCCAACAGACTTGGCGATGTTACATCCAGATCATCCATATCTATATCTACATCATCTAGAGTTACATTTAGGTTGTTACATAGAGGTTTGAAGGGATTGATTTTACATCCAGATCATCCATTTCTATATCTACATCATATAGAGTTACATCTGAGACAGTTGCACTTGAGGTTTTAAGGGGTTACAATTAAAGTTGAATAAATGGAAAAGACTATAATCTAATTCGAAATCTCATTAAGCTAGTGGACGTATTGGGAACTTAGTTAGGATGCATTATACAACACCGCATGCCTACGGAGGCACCCCAACCCTAAGACATTCCCCAAGTCTTAGAGTCATAGTGTGAGGTTTCACAAGAACCAAGACCACAGACTATCCACTAGACTTAAGATTCTAATAAATCATTATATCTTCTCATCTCACCTTTCCCATCATAAAAAATCCATAAATATGATCTCTGAGTACTATGAGAATAAAATATACAATCACTTACGATAGAAATATGCTTATGTGGGGAATGTTGGGATAATAGCTAATCATAAGAGGTGCTTACTAGAATTTGGAAACCTTTTTCAATTGCAAGTAGAAATAAATTTTAATTTGAGTTGTTCTTGCCTCTCTACTTGCCTGCTTTTGGTCACAATAAATGCCTGTTATTTTATATAAGTTTTTGGGAGGTACCAACAACCGCTGACTCTTCTTTCCTAACATGTTTGGCAGGCAAACAGCCTGCAGTTCAGTAGCTATACAAGGGTCCAGGAGATAAATTTTATACCCAACGGTATGGTTTATTTTGTGCCAGTTTTTGTTCAATTTCTAATGTATTATGTTTCTTTTTCTTCAGTCAGATTTTGGGATATACTGTATGTACTGTCAAACTTTGTACATGTAAAATATATGGAAGATAATGAAATGAGATTTTGGTGACCATTGTTCTATGAGTTTGTGGTTATAAATGTTGATGTGAATGTCAGATTAAATTATTTCATTCGCGAAAAATTTTTCCCCGTACTTTCAGTTACTTAATGCGATAGTAATGAATGTTGTAACGCGAAATGTGTGATTAACGGGTACCCGGATCCCGAGGGATTACATTTTTGCTATCAGAGCAGTGGTACCCCGATACGCACATTCGCAGTATTTCAATTCCGATCGCATTGAGTTCTCGGATAGCGGCAGTCTTCCGACTTGTCGTGAGTCCGAGAAGGGAAATATGACATTCAGATTCAATTACCACAGATGTCACCAATTTCATTAATTTTCATATTATATCCCAAGAAGAGAAAAACATATATCATATTATCTGCGAGCCATTGATTTTATGACTAATAAATGGTTCTCATGCAGAGCCATGTCATCCCGACCAGACCAGGAGATGACTAACAAACTAGCACACATACTGACTACTCGTATCGACCTTTCCATAGTCTATTTGATTCTAGTGTGACACATTATTTTCTTACTTCGAGGCTACTTGCTTCTTTAGGTAGAGTCGAAGAAACTCTCTCTTCTTCATATCACATTCAAGGGCCAGGTGGCCAGCTGGTTGTTATTTCTTAGATAGTTAGGCACTTGCTCGTACTGATTGAAGGACACAAGATGCTCGCAGATTGTCTACTTCTATGGCTTGATGAGTTTGACTTAATTTTGGGCATGGATTGGCTATCTACTCACCATGCACTTGTTAATTGCTTTAGGAAGATGGTTGTCTTCAGAATTACATATTTACCCGAGTTTACTTTTGAGAGTGCTATACATGACTCCACCACGAAGTGTAATTCAATGTTGCGAGCTCAACGACTTGTTGATTAGGATTGTGATTCAAATCTTGCATTTGTTCGGGAGATATCTGATCAGGAGCCGATGACACAGGACATCAGAATAGTATCTGAATATCCAGATATGTTTCCTGATGAGCTACCAGGATTTTCTCCTGAGAGAGAGATCAAGTTCGAGATCACATTATTACCAGACACCCACTCGATCTCAATGACTCCTTACCGTATGGCACCAGTTGAGTTGCGGGAGTTGAAGGTGCAGCTACAGGAGTTACTTGACTTAGGATTCGTGAGGCCGAGCACTTCACCTTGGGGTGCTCCGATTCTATTTGTCAAGAAGGACAGATCCATGAGGTTATGCATCGATTACATGCAGTTGAAAAAGAGAACGGTGAAGAACCGTTTTACTTTGCCACGTATCGATGATTTATTCGATCAGCTCCAAGGATCTTCAGTATTCTCGAAGATCGATCTTCGCTCTGGCTATCATCAGCTGAGAATTCGCGAGTCGGATATTCCGAAGACAACCTTCAGGACTCGTTATGAACACTACGAGTTTGTGGTGATGCCGTTTGGGCTCACCAATGCAGCTGCGGCTTTCATGGATATAATGAACAGGATCTTCCGTCCATACTTGGACAAGTTTGTAGTGGTGTTCATAGATGATGTGCTCATATATTCACGAAATGTATGTGATCATGCAAATAATCTATGGATCGTCTTAGATACATTACGGGAGCACAAGCTATATGCTAAGTTGAGCAAGTGTGAGTTCTGGTTATCTCAGGTCTCATTTCTGGGGCATGTCATTTCTGGAGCAGGCATCGTAGTTGATCCTGCGAAGATTAAGGCAGTCATGTCTTGGGAGAAACCCAAGACAGTTACTCATATTCGGAGTTTCCTCGGACTAGCGGGCTATTACAGACGCTTTGTCAATGGATTTTCACGCATCCTTCGTCCTTTGACACGATTGACGCAGAAGGGAGTTCCATTCAATTGGGACGATTCATGTGAGCAGGCCTTCCAGACACTGAAGGAGAGATTGACGACAACACCTATTCATGCTCTTCCATCAGGCACTCAGGACTATGCGATATACACAGTTGCATCTGTAGAAGGTCTAGGAGCAGTATTGATGCAAAGAGGACAGGTGATTGCTTACGCATCACGGCAGTTGAGACCGCACGAGCGGAACTACCCCACGGATGACTTAAGTTGACGACAGTTGTCTTCGCCTTGAAGATCTGGCGTCACTATCTATATGGGGTGAATTTCAAGATTTTTACTGATCACAAGAGCCTAAAGTATATCTTTGATCAGAAGGAGCTGAATATGAGACAACGCAGATAGCTCGAGCTACTGAAGGATTATGATTGCACGATCTCTTACCATCCCGGTAAGGGAAACGTGGTAGCCGATGCACTTAGCAGGAAAGCACATGCTAAGGGTACGACAAACTGGCTATACACTTGGGATATGCTTGCATCTTTGACAGATTGGCATCCTCAAGAGAGCGCATCCATTTTTACTGCCGTGCCTCCACGATTCAGTATTTTGTGGGATCGCATGGTCAAAGGCCAGAAGACAGATCCTTGAATTCGAGACAGATACATGCGCGCTGTCAAGGACGAGGTTGATAATTTTGTTATGACAGAGTCTATTTTATGGAAGGCGGGTCGAGTCGTTGTGCCTAACGACGAGCAGTTACGTAGAGATATTCTTGATGAGGCACACAGTTCACGGTTATCGATCCATCCAGGTAGCACGAAGATGTACCGTGATCTGCGCTGACATTTCTGGTGGATGGAATGAAGCGCGATGTGGCGCTACATGTCAGCAGATGCATGACCTGTCAGATGGTCAAGGCCGAGCACAGGAGATCACCAGGATTATTGCAGTCTCTCCCCATTCCCGAGTGGAAGTGGGAGAGCATCTCTATGGATTTTGTCACAGGATTACCAAAGATACCGGGTGGTCATGATTCCATTTGGGTTGTTGTTGATAGGTTGACCAAGTCACTCATTTCATACCTGTCAACACGACTTACACTCCATCCAGATTGGCCAAGCCGTATGTGCAGAACATCATTAGATTACATGGTATGCCATGTGAGGTGGTGTCTGACAGAGATTCGAGATTTACATCACACTATTGGCATCAGTTCATGTCAGCACTACAGACAAAGTTGAAAATGAGTTCTGCATATCATCCACAGATAGATGGACAGAGTGAGCGCACCATACAGACATTGTAGGATTTGCTCCGCACATGCACTTTGGAGTGGAACGGGTCCTGGAAAGACCATTTGCCTTTGGTGGAATTCATGTACAACAACAGCTATCACTCCAGTATTCGTATGACACCATTCGAAGTCCTATACGGGCGGAGATGTCTTACACCTCTCAGTTGGCGTGAGGTAGGTGACCATGCTCTCTACTCCGTAGATCTCTTGGAGGAGACTGCGAGAGCTGTTGATCTTTTGAGACGGAGGCTTCTGATGGCACAAAGCCGCCAGAAGAGCTATGCAGACCGTCGGAGAAGAGATTTGGAGTTTCAGGTATCAAATACTTTCCTATTACTCCTTTTGAGAAATTAGTTAAACCTTATACTAGTGGCATTCCCATAAATTACAGGTGGGAGATTGGGTATTCCTCCGTGTATCTCCCATGAAGGGAGTACAGAGATTTGGTGTTCGTGGCAAGCTGGCGCCACGATATGTTGGGCCATTCGAGATTCTTACGAGAGTGGGGAAAGTGGCCTACCGATTAGCCCTTCCTCCACATCTATTAGCTATCCATGATGTCTTTCACGTATCCAACTTGAGGAAGTATGTACACGACCCTCGACACGTCATTAGTTATGAGAATCTTGACGTGAGGCCTGATTTGACTTACAAGGAGAAGTCGGTACAGATCATTGACAATGCTGTGAAGAAGCTTCGCAGCAAAGAGATTCCATTAGTCAAGGTGTTGTGGCATCGACACAGCGTCAAAGAGGCGACATGGGAGACTGAAGCCGACATGCGGGCACGATACCCGCATCTTTTCTGATGTAATCATCAAAACAAGCTTTTGTAATTAGTTACATGATAAATATATGGCTTGTTTTCTCTTTGAGGTTTTTATGGGTTCAAAACCCTTTGAGGTTTTTATAGCCATATGAAATGCAAACAAGAACACTTAATGACCTTAACTCGAGTCTCGAGGACGAAACTCCCTTTGAGGGTTTTTATATTTGTAACATCCGATTTCCAATCAAACCCGAACCCGGCCCGATTAGGGTCCGATGAACCCAATAAAGTTGTAGGTCAATACCAAACACCTTAAAACGATCAATTGATAGTGAATCAAAAGTTGTTCGGGTGAAATCAACTAAAAATCGGTCACTTCGTAATGCGCACCGCGAAAAAGCCGCGACGCAAATTCGAAAACTGCAAAACGAACCGAGACTGTCATTAGATCTGATTCGACAATATGAGACCAACGGAATTGACCGTTCGTCAATCGGAGGTCGTTTGATAATTTTAATTCGTAAAATTTAAACCTTAAACAAAAACCGTATCCGAAAATTTCGAGTATTCAAAATCCGATCGAAAGTATATCAATATTATACTCATATTGACCGTCATTTTGAGACGATCAATTCGAGATATGGTATGTCGAAATCCGACACTCGAAGCTCAAATACGGTCAACTTTATATTAGTTAAGAAAGAATATATATATATTAATTTAATCAATTGTTAAACAGTCTGCTCGGCTGTGAATATAAAACAAAAATTTAATTAATTAAATTATTCTGTAAATATAGCAGACTGTCTATATAAAAAAAGAAAATTTACAGCCACCTAACCACATTTACCATATCTCTCTAGCTGTATTATATGCCCCACTTGGCACTTTTCTTCTCGCAATTTATCAATACATAAAGCCCCTATCCTTGCTATATAAACCCCAACACCCAACCCTTCATCCCTCCTAATTCCAACGAGGGATCCCACAATTTCCCCAAATCTTCTCTAAATTCCAGCCGTAAGAATCTCTCCATACTTTCGTATATTCCAACCTCCCTTAAATCCATCTTCCAAATGCCAGAAAAAGCTCCAGCCATCCTTCTTCCTTAGGGCTACTGCTACAGCCCTCTCCTCTTATGGTTGTGTTGCTTCAAGAACAACAATTGCAGAGCCGCAACCCCCAATTGCATCCAAGGGAGATACTGCTCCTTGCTCCTAGAGATCAGCCACTGCATGCTACAGATTTGAGCCTAATATACATCCCAAAAACTTAGGAACTAAAGGTACATCCTTTTCCCCTCATTGCTGCCATACATGCTAATTCACATCTTATGCCATGCATGCTTATCATGCTTGATTTTATGAACAATCCAAGACTTTCTTTTGCTGTCATTCACTTATATTCTAACCATTCTAATCAAATATTGGGGGGTTTGTTTCTTCTTGTCAATTAATTGAATTGAAAAAAATATTGACAAGGATGTCTAGCAATCTGTTTAGTTGTTTTGGATTTTGATTGAAGCTAATCTGAGTTACAATTAATGATCTGTTTGGATGTTTAGCAACCTGTTAGAAAATTACCCATGCATAATATATATTACTTGCATGTATTATCACAGACAGGGGGAGGGTGTGTACTTGTATATTGTAACCTCATACCAATTCATTAAATATGTTGTATTATCTTCACATATAGCACCATTTTCATCGAATGAATCAATAGTATTATATGCTATTAGTTAGGATAAAAATTTACTAGATTCAGTAAATTGAATATATAAATTTGATTACGAAAGTATCTGAATTGAAATGGGTGCATCAGAACATCCAGACGTTTTGTTTGTCTTTGTTAGTATTTTATGGTTTGGCATTACATGTACTTCTTCACTACTTGAGTTTTTCTTCGCCAACAGACTTGGCGATGTTACATCCAGATCATCCATATCTATATCTACATCATCTAGAGTTACATTTAGGTTGTTACACAGAGGTTTGAAGGGATTGATTTTACATCCAGATCATCCATTTCTATATCTACATCATATAGAGTTACATCTGAGACAGTTGCACTTGAGGTTTTAAGGGGATACAATTAAAGTTGAATAAATGGAAAAGACTATAATCTAATTCGAAATCTCATTAAGCTAGTGGACGTGTTGGGAACTTAGTTAGGATGCATTATACAACACCGCATGCCTACGGAGGCACCCCAACCCTAAGACATTACCCAAGTCTTAGAGTCATAGTGTGAGGTTTCACAAGAACCAAGACCACAAACTATCCACTAGACTTAAGATTTTAATAAATCTTTATATCTTCTCATCTCACCTTTCCCATCATCAAAAATCCATAAATATGATCTCTGAGTACTATGAGAATAAAATATACAATCACTTACGATAGAAATATGCTTATGTGGGGAATGTTGGGATAATAGCTAATCATAAGAGGTGCTTACTAGAATTTGAAAATCTTTTTCAATTGCAAGTAGAAATAAATTTTAATTTGGGTTGTTCTTGCCTCTCTACTTGCCTGCTTTTGGTCACAATAAATGCCTGTTATTTTATATAAGTTTTTGGGAGGTACCAGCAACCGTTGACTCCTCTTCTTTCCTAACATGTTTGGCAGGCAAACAGCCTGCAGTTCAGTAGCTATACATGGGTCCAGGAGATAAATTTTATACCCAACGGTATGGTTTATTTTGTGCCAGTTTTTGTTCAATTTCTAATGTATTATGTTTCTTTCTCTTCAGTCAGATTTTGGGATATACTGTATGTACTGTCAGACTTTGTACATGTAAAATATATGGAAGATAATGAAATGAGATTTTGGTGACCATTGTTCTATGAGTTTGTGGTTATAAATGTTGATGTGAATGTCAGATTAAATTATTTCATTCGCGAAAAATTTTTCCCCGTACTTTCAGTTACTTAATGCGATAGTAATGAATGTTGTAACGCGAAATGTGTGATTAACGGGTACCCGGATCCTGAGGGATTACATTTTTTATGGATTTGTTTATATATACAGATAAATACATGTATAATAGACTATAGGTATATTACATATATTTATTTGTATTTATTAGTTATTTTTCGATATTTTAAATGGTTTTATGATTTATTTATATTTTATATAGGTGTTATATACTATGCACAATAATTTAAAAATACAGGGTATCTAAAAATATATACAATAAATAAAATGGCTAAAAATACATATGTACAAATACTTATGTATCCAATTAGTTGGCTTTCACATCTTAACTCCAATTCATGTATTGCTTTCATTTTATAGATAATTTAATTTGAAATACAATGGAAGTGAGTTTGGTTCAACTTGAGTTCATATGAAGATGATATTGATCATTGATGTTTCTTTTACGACCTTTTCAATTAAGTGTACTGAGTGGCATGTGCATGATTTATTTTTGTTAACAATTTTTTATTTTATATACATTATAATATGTACAAGTTTCACATTGAACATGTGATTATTTGATATGTATTTGATGTTAATAAAATAGTGCAAGATTGAGCTATATATACAATGCAACGTACTTAAATTATTTAGGATTTTCAAGGTATTTCTATATATTATTTCACCATATCTCCCCTACTTTATTCATGATCAACCTAGTCAATATTTGACTCGGTCTCGGGGTTCATGGTCAATTAATATCAAAGACACTTCTTTTATGTTTCTTTTCTATTCTTTGTTTTTTTATATTGAATTTAAATACACGTGTTTATACACTATTTACATGTTAATATAAGGATGTTAGTTCTTGCAAGTTAGTGCTATTTACATGTATTTAGCTAGGGAGTTAAAGCCTAAAATGGAAGAGTAAAAGTGCATGAGTGAGAATTCATAAGGTCCAAACCAAACTTTCTATTTTATTAACCAAGAAAACTCATAACTACTTTTAGAGTGATTCTTACACTCATTTACCTTGGCTCATCAATCTTATTGACTTGTTGCTGAAGAATATTAGCCCATACGCATGGCTTCTTAAGTGCTTGATCATAAATGAGAAATTAATAAACATACCCATGGGCATTTAGGATGGAGAATTTGATTACGAAAAAATCTGATTTAAGATCAAAACTCATACATAGACTCTTCAATTTAAATATGCTAAAATTAAAATTGCTACTTCTATTGAATTGTAAATGGATTTGGAGCTGGAAGGTTCCATTAAGAGTAAATATTTTTATGGTTGCTTTAATGGGCCATATTATGAATAGAGATTGCATGGACAAGATCTTTCAGGGGGTTGATACCTCTTGCTTTGTAGTGTTCCAATCACAGGGTAGATGGAGTAGGTGCTTCAAAGGATTGAGCATACACCCTTGGAGCCCTAGGTAGAAACTTAGGCACCACGAATCCAAAAGTTGCGTTGATCGGGGGACATGTTGCTTGGAACACCATGGAGTCACCATACGGTGTTTAGTCTCAGTACTTGCGTGCCTTTAGCCATGCTTCGAGTACGGACCAAGTAGTCATGGTTGGTAGCTTAGTATTTTTCTTCTTCACTTAAGGTTAACACTCGTGTACTGGCTGATGAAGGTTACATTGGTTAGTAATCCGGGTGGGAGCACTAAGAGGGGAATTCCGAGAAATCGTGGTTAATGAAGTTTGGAATGAAATACGAGTCTCCTATGCAAGAGAAGGGTTGGGATAGTTGTGAAGATTCCGACTATAGTATGAATGATCTTAGTAATCAATGCCTCGACTCGTGCCCGACGCTACGGTGGACTCTTACATGTGGGTATGGACTTGAGCGGTTCATAATAATCCGCGAGTTGGAAATTGATTTGGGAATCCAAGTTATAGTTTGATAAGTGAAGCTAGGTGGACGTGTTGGCAATTTAGTTAGGATGCATTGTACTCCACCGCATGCCTACGGAGGCATCCCAACCCAAATGTCTTCTCATTGCCTTAGAGTCATAGTGTGCCATCCCATATGGAGTAAGACTACAAACTATCCACTTGTGTTTCATATACAATGAGAATGATTAGAATTTATTTCTTTGTGAGGATGATTTACTAGTTGTTTTTTTACACACTTCTTAATACCTTACCTGTTGGAACTTTTATAACGTACCAGGCAACTTTGCACATAATGTACCTTTACATACATATGCATGTTCTCAGAAGCAACCACAATAGTGAGTGGGAGTTGTTTGCTTAAAGGTTTCTTTTTGTGCAGCTACATGGTCTTCTTGTGGTACAATTCTTGTAGCTAATTTTTACTGTAGTTTTACTGCTTATAATAATTTGAGAGACATGAGGTATGCAATGAATGCATGTACACACTTTTTGATGCATGCGTGTACTATTTTGTGGACGTAGATTGCAATTAATGAATAAGTAGATTGCAATTAATGAATGATGGATACGTTATGAATGAAAAAAGAAAGAAATTTTAAAATTTAGTCTTCTTTTATGCTACTTTCTTCTTCTTACAGTTATATTGCGTGTTTCGAATGTGGAAATGTATGTACGTAGAATCGATTTACAGAGTACCTCGATCATAGGGGAACAATCATTATAAAATAACAAATTGTCAACCTACTATATTTATGTCGGGGGTGGTTATGGTCTCCAAGATTAGGATATCTACCGTTTCTTCTCCATCCCATCAATGGAAAATATAGGACGCTGCATGGGAAATTTTGAACAGCTGAACATCTGTGTGTAGAAACTATTGCCTCAAGGTGATGCTATAAACTTTTGAAAACAATGGATTAAAAGAACTTTTAGCAAGAACAATATGGTAAGGACATAATATATACTCTTGGTTTCGATTTATATCTTTCATCTCGTGTCAGAGACATTGTTTTTTATTAAATCATTGCTTATTTTGTTTTTTTAAGAGAAATGGCAGTGCCTTAAGAAATGTTGTTGTCGTCAACATCCTTGCTTCCGCTATGTCAAATGAGAACTCTATGTTAGGAATATATTCCTGTTATATATTAGGATATACATTGATACTAAAAGTCATTGTTCGGTAATAATGCATAATAGATAACTATGCTAAATGGCTTGTTGGCTCTCATCGTACTTTTTCCTAGTGATTAATTACTTTATAATCTCAATGCATGTGACAATTGCAGAAGGAACTACTTTGCAACTAATACATGTATGCTCATAAGGCAAGTGTGATATTTTTTTTAAGATAGCTATTGGGCCAAAGAAATATTTCTATCACTGCATTAATATATGCAATTTGGAATAATTAAACGTCTATGATGGTAAAGTTATTGTTGTAGTCATAGGTTTAACCAAAGATAGATCTATTTGCTAAACACAAAAAAACATCGATATTTAAATATTAATGGGAATTTTATGTCGTAAATTATTGAAATTTTATAAATTATCTTCCCGTCCATGTATTATTCATAATTATCATCTAACCCATAGCAAATTCTTAGACGAAACGTGCTGTTAACTCCCATTTGTTTGACCTTCAAATGAATCGGTTTCTGTAAAAAAAAAGTCTATAGTACCATTTTTGTTTATCAAATTTACAAATGTAAACCCTCTTCTCCCTTACCCTCCTCATCCCCTCCCCTCCCCTCCTTAACCCTCCCTCACCATCCTTAGCATCATTTCACATGAGAGAGGAGAGAGTTGAAGAAATTCTCTGGTGACAACAAAGAACTTCATCCTTAGAGCAATGACCTTCGATCTCTGACAAGATCAGAAGGCCTACTGCTTTCTTACAACTTGCATCAGGTGTTGTCCAGCTCGAGCCCTGTTGTACCTTCAAGCGATAATCAGAGCCCCTACTTGAGATCCTTCACAGACATCTGATACCACATCAATCCACCTAATTAGCTTCTTCCCCCTCTATTTCTTTCCCCCTTTTTATTTTGTTTTTTCTATCTTCTTCTCTGCTACAATTTCCCCTTTATTCCCCAATTTCTTCATCTTTCTCCAATCAAAGTCAATGATTCTGACCATATTTCTTGTCATTCACAACTCATTATTCTGGCGCACCTAGATCTCTACTAGAACTCCACATCATCAAATTAACGAGTTTTTTGCTCTCGAATATCCAGTTGACCTATTAATTTTTTATAACGTACTTTATTTTTCTTTGCCAAATAAGCAAGTACTCAAATTTCTCCACTTAAACATATTCTTCGCCCCTCATTTCATTATTTCACCACTCCATTACCGGTCTTCCAGTTTTGAGTAGGTCCGCCTCTACAGGTATTAACAATCCCCCAAAGCAACGACCTCAAGTCACTCCTCCATTTCCCCCATATTTCGTTGAGCTTCGAACAACAATCACTTTCATGTTAGTTGTGTGTTGACCGAGAACCTTCCTCTACGTTAATAGCTCAGCCACCAAGGGGATCTATGGGTTTCATCTTCACTATCAAATGGAGATCTAAGTAGCTACTTCGTATAACCTCCGTTATTGTTGGAGCATCGAGTTATACTACATGTAGATGGCCTGCTATCGAAGGTCGAGCCTCCTCCAACCTAACACCTAAGAAGTAGAACATCGGAAGATGGGGGAGAATGCCAACAATCGTGCTCCTAATCTCCACCATCAAATTCACTATGGCTCTTTTGGTTTCCAAGTTAATCATAGGTAACTTAGCATATTGATTATTCACAAGAAATCATTGAGTTTGAATTATTTAAGAAAATGTTGTCACGATGTTGCTGCAACCCAACAATTCCCGAATCAAAAATAAATTATTATTCTAAAGAGAATGAGATACAATAAATTAACCAAGTATAACTTGCAGGATCGAATTCAGGAAGGCTACAAAGAAATGGGGTAAATTAATTATTGCTAATTAATGAGATTTTTCAACTTCTTTTCCTTTTCTTCTTTTTATTTATTTTAATGAATTTTATTTTTTTATGGATTTTTCAATGTTTTATATGTTTTATATTTTCTGTTTTTTTTAAATTTTATTAATTTATTATTTTTGCAAAATTTTATATATTTTTAATTTTTAAAATGAAGTTATGAATACTATATACACAAAGTAAAAAGAAGTATTTTGGTATTTTTAAAAATGTATAAAAAATGTTCAAAATACAAAAATAAAATGTTTTTGTGTTTTATCAAGATTTTCATCTTTTACCGATTTTTAAGGTATTTTTATATTTTTATGGACTATCTGATGTTTTAAAAATGAAAATAATTTCTAAAGTAAAACTATCTATTGTTGTGGTATTTTAAACAATATAAAGCAAAGGTAAAAAATCTGTAAACAGTTTTTTTACAAAATATTTTTTTATTAAGCTTTCAAACAAGACCAATTATATTTTTTTATTTTTCTACAATTTTATATGATTTTTAATGTGTTTTTGTGTATTTGAATTTTTAATGTTTTCTGATTATATTTTTAGTTGATTTTTGTATTGGTGATACAATAAAGTAAAATAAAGATACCATAATTTTTTAAGAGTTTTTAAAAATATTTTCAAATTTTTATGATTTTTCAATTATCAAACAACAACGTAATTGATGATGTTTTTGTATTTTTAAAAACAACAAAGTCAATTAATTTTGAAAACAGAAATTTCAAGAGATAAACTATTTAACATGAATTAACCTAATTTTGTGAATTTGATAGAGTTATTTAACTATTTATTCAAGTCAATTAATAAAGAAATAAAATGCAGCAGAAACATGACTTAATTGTAAACGATAGAAATATTAGACTGTTTACTAACAAGGAAATAACTAAGGAGAATTTATGTAACTTTTTCACGAATTCACGTGTTGCTACATGTGATCAACACATACAAGGACTAAACATAAAATATCAAAAACTTCATATCATTTATCAACACCATAAATCAATAAGGTAATTATTGTAATGGACTACAGAGCACATGCTTGTTCACGTGAGTTCACAAGTTAAGGACTGAAATACCAATTGAAATAAACACATAGGTTGGAAACTATTCCATCAATAAAAACCTGACACGTAGATAAAATAAAGTTTATTTAGAAACAATGAAAAGGCAAGGTAGAAAGTGCAACTTCACCACTAAATCATGCGATGCATGTGCATGCGCTGAACGATCGTGTGGTTGGGATTGACTCTCCTGGATCTGATCGGACGGTGTACTTTTCGGTGCGAATCAAATATTCAGATGCGATCTAGAATGTGCTTCTCTTGATCTGACGATTGTAACAGGGGATGAAAGAACACATATGAATGCTGCTGCATAAAAGATTCGATTGAGCAGATCGCCCTCAAATCAACTCGGATTTGAGCTTTGATGGGATCTTTCTCTTCCTTATCCAATTCTTCATTATTTTGAAGTAATAGACCGATTCGGATCTCACTGCTTAGAGATCTAGATGATGGAAAATGTTATTGTTCAGGTGGTTCAATCACAGCTTCTCAACTCGACCTCAAACAACCTGCAGGTGTTATTGCATGTCTCGAAGCTTCTTCGGCCTTGATCGAACATTATTCTAAGCAGAAAATGATGGGATGGGTGGATTTGGATCCTCGTCAGAGTTGTGGGAAGATGATTAGATCTCGGATCGGATCGAGAGGTAAGGTTATGGAAGAAGGTCTAGAGAAGTGGTGTTTAATGGGTGAGATAGTGATCGCAAATTTAGGGAAAATCAGAAGAAAATGACCTCCGATCAAGCATATCAAAAGTTGATTTTACAGAACTAAGAATTGAATGGAATTGCAATCAAATTAAAAGGGAAATGATAGGAAAAAGAACCTAGATTACCTACGATGGAAGTGCAATGATTTTCACCTCATTTCAACTATGGAAGGCTGCAGAAACTTCATCACGATGGAGCTCTGACCACTGGCGGTGGATGATGTCTATCCTTCTTGTCTTTGGGCAGCTATTGCTGTCACCAAAAACAAGCTCCAGGAATCAATCTCAAGGGAGAAAATGGGGGGAGAAATGGATCAAATCTGAATATGGGTGCCTGGAGATTATTATCGGTGCGGGAGATGGTGAATTTCAAATGACAATCTTGCGCGTAAACTAAGGTGACTTGGGTTGGAATTGAATGGACGTCGATCACGGATTGGCAAGGTTTATTCGGGTGGTGAAATCGGGTCGAATGGATGAACGAGTTGGATGAGATAAATCAGAGAAGGAGACTGTTCAGACACTTATTCGTGTTAAAGAGAAGAAAGGATCAGTTGACCCGGGTCAATTGAATCGGGTCCAACCAATCAATATCCAACCTGAATGGGGCCAAACACAAAATGACAAAAGGTAATAAAATAAATAGAAATAATTGAGAATAAATATAAAATGATTTTAAATTAAAAGTTTACAACATAAAAATTATTTATAAATTAGTAACATAAAAATTATTTATAAATTAGTAAACTAATTTTTAATGATTTTTTAATAAATTAAATTATTTATTTAGTTAAAATAATAAAATATTGTGATTGCAGGTATATAACACCTATGTGCAAAATATACATAATTTTAGTTATTTATTTATACAAATATAAATATTATTTTATATTTCATTTATTTATAAAATAATTAGAAGATTTTATACACTTATGTCTAATATATGCACATTATACATATGTGATAAATACAATTATTTTATTTTTGATTTATTTTTATTTTTGATTATTTTTTGTATTTTATATAAATAATATAAAATATGTACAAAATATGAAATAAACAATATGTTTAAAAATATAAAATTAATTAAATAAATAGATAAATAAGTACATCATACATAGAGATACAACAATACTCCCAAAAATTGATATTCATATCTTAATTACAAATTTTATTTATTTTCATTTTAAATCTTATTTAATTTATACACAATTAAAGTGAGTTTGTTTTATTTTGAGTTCATATGGAGGAGATATTAATTTTTTTAATTCTGGCTTTATGTCTTTTTCAAAGTATTGTCCCTTTTATTCTGTACATAGCTTATTTTTGTAATTATTTTTATTATTTAAAACAAATTTTTTATATACAAGTTTCTAAAAAAATATTTTTATTTAATATTTAATTGATGATAAATTAAATAGTACATGATATTTACAAAATGAATACTGATAAATATGTACATTATCAGATTGGTTTTCTGAGATTTTTTTTTTAAATTAAGGACCATATATCCCCCAACTTTATTCTTTATCAGTTAGGTTAAACTAGTCAAAGTATTGACCTACTCTTGAGGCCAGAGTTAGTCTGCATTTTTTAATGTATGTAACATTCTTTTCGTTCTTTTTCCATTATTTTTTATTTATTTAGGGTTAAAATAATGATAATAATACACTATTAATAAATAGTGTTAGATTGTTAAGGAGTGATAATTAATGCTAGTTGAATGTGTTTTGCAAGGGATTTTAAGCCAAAATAGATGAATAAATATGATGAATTGGTGATTTATTACCCCTAGCTCTACTCTTGCATTTCTGGTTGGAATTAGTCATACATACCACACAGTTTCTTTGTTGTAATTTTTAACCACATTCAAATACAAAAATTAACATCAAAATATAATATAATCATAAGAAAAGTTAATATAACACATAATCAATGTGACATCACATCACATTTATCATTCCAACCCTCTCCAACCATATGAATCATCCAAACAACTACTATTTATAGGAGGATACCCTTACCCAACCCAATCATGTTACCAAATTGGCCCCTATAGTTATATTAACCCAAGGTGTTGACTTAAATAAAATTAAAATTTACAGCATGGGGTGTGGTATAAGATGAAACATGTTGTGGGGGGGAGGGGTGATGGGAGGGTCAACTGATAATTATGAAGAATACATGGTTGAGAAGGTAATTAATAAAGTATGTGATGTAAAAAATCCATTATTAAATGATAAGAGTACTGTTAGTAAATTGATATCTATGTTCAATAATATCTATTCATGTTGCATTAAGTATCTTATGTTAGGAGTTTCCATTTTATCAATTTACTTATTTTTATACATGCTTGTGAACATTGATTTGAGATTTATATTTATTCTTGTGTAGTTAACTCCTCTGATTCAACAATTTCTGGCAACATCAATTATATTTTTGAGTTGAATGTCTTGGGTTATAAAAAATATATTCAAAAGGTTCTCCAAAATTATGGAATGAGTCAATATAGGCTAGGTAATACCCTTATTTCCAAGGGAGGCAAGGTTAGTCTCGCGCAATGCCATAAGAATCAAGGTGAAGCTAAGGAAATGAAAAGTATTCCATATGCATCAACCATAAGAAGTTTTATGTATGTTCAAGTTTATACATGTCCAAATATATATTGCATACATTGTTGCAATGTTGGATAGATATTTAAGAAACCCCGACCTAGATCATTTGAAGACAACCTAGTCGGTGATGTGAAGCCTACAAAGAATAAAAAAATTTATGCTCACATACAAGAGGTCATATAAATTGGAGATCATTGGATACTCGGATTCATACCTCTGTGGATGCCAGGATAATCATAGTTCACTTCTGGATACATTTTTCTTCTAGCTGGAGGAGCTATTTCATGGAGGAGTGCTAAGCAACCAATTATAGCTACTTCGAAAATATCAACAGGATTTATAGCTTGTTACGAGAAAACAGATCATGGAATATGGCTAATGAATTTCGTCATGGGTCTGCACATTCTTGATAAAATTGAAAGACCATTAAAGATATTCCACGATAACCAATTATCAGTGTTATATATCCCAGAAGTTCGTTAAAGTCTAAGAACATCGACATCATGTTGTTGGTAGTAAAGGAAAGAGTTCAAACTAGCCAAGTTTCTATAGAGTACATCAAAACAAACCTTTTAGTTTTGGATCCACATATATAGAGATTATCGCCTAAGGTCTTTCATGAGCATGTTGAACAAATGGTTGTTTTACCATTAAACGATACTTTGTTTTAGTGGGAGCTGTTCTTGAGTGCTTTTGTATTTTGGATATATTTTAGTTATGTAGAAGAAAAGCTTTTGATATTTTTAATTCTGAACTAATAAGTATACATCTTATTAGGAAACTACAATCAGACCAATTGGATATAGGAGGCAGTTTTCATGCTATGCAACCATAGCTGATCAATGCCATTGGTTATAGCTAAATATGTGACCATTGTAGGTCTAAGCACAAAAGATGAGATGACTAAGGCCTATTTAATCCTAGATTAACATAGTTATGGACGAGATTGATGAAGATGATATTTATGAGACAACGTTATTGAGTTCATGAGTTAAAGGTGAATTAGCACATAGCATGAACTATATGGCCCAAATAGGAGATTGTTAAAATAATTTGATAAACCTACATCGATCATTACATAATTTACATATGTTTGCTATCTTAAACATATTGACCAATAGAAGTGATCTATTAGAAGCAATGCAGATATTTGCATCACTTATTACATGGTAGAAAATTGTGGATATCCTTTGATTGTTTGCATATTTCTTAATGAGTGGAATAATAAATTGTCTATATACTATATATAGGTGGGAGGTTATGATCCTCAGGAGAAGGAATACAAATAGTCTTTTCTCCATACCATTGGAGAAATGCATAGGATGGTTCAAGATGTTTTGAATGATTACATGTCTCTCTCTTTGGAAAACATTGCCTCAAGGTGCTGCTGGAAACATTTTAAAATAATGAATTTAGGTAATTTTATTCTGAGTTATTGATTTAGAGAGAACACTATGCTAGTGACATAATCTATATTTCACTCCTCTCAAAGGAGCTTGTTCATATTGTATCTTGGGGGATTATTTGTCTAGAATACAACCAAAAATTCTCTACCTTAACTAATGGGGTAGACATTTGACCTATCATCTATCCTTAATGTCATTCACATTTTTTCAGGTTCTAAAATCAAAACTTTGTAGATAAATCAATCGTCTCCTAAACATGACCTATCAAAATTGAAACTAATGTATGAGACCTTGGATTTCAAACCTCCCAAACTCCAACTAGCAATCTTCAAAACCTTTTTACCCATGTATTCTAATGACTAGGGACACAATCAAGTAATAAATTAATAGAATTTAAATATTATGCATTAAAAGCCCACAAAGGTTACCATAATACTCTTTTGGATATATCATGCCCATTATAACATTAGATAAAAATCTAATGGATGAAAAATATGGCTTTTCATGATTGCAGGAAGACTCTCCTCATTCGGTGGTCCCACCTCACCTCGTTTGCGTCCATGTATGCATGTATGTTTGTGTCTACCAAGACTTTGTCCACTAACACTATTACACTATTGAAAACTTAACCCATACCCTAATTGCTTTTTTAATTATGAATTCATAAAATTGAGTGTCCCGATTGGTATTCATGCTTTCTGTTTCACAAGGGAAATCGTTGATCTAATAATTCTGTTATTACATTTCTCACTAAAAATATGTTTATGAGTTCTAATTGAATGGAGTAATTCAAATTTGATTATGTTTCATTTGAGAAAACAAAAAATGATCCAGAAATGCAAATTCAATTCCCAAACCAAATATAAATCAACATGACTTTGTTCAGAATAATTCGATTTGATTCGACTTACTCACAAACATACACATACACAAACACACACATATCCTATTAGTTAAATACTAGAGGCCCCATATAGAAACAAATTATAGAAAACTTTTATAATTTCATTAGGCACGATTTTTTGTGGTTTTCATGTTGACTTTGGACTTTATCCTTAAGTTTCAATAACTCTAACAATGGTAAAAATTTTGTGATTAATAAGATCACCTGAGGAATTGTAGTGCTCTTAAACTCTTGGCCAAATATTGAACAACCTACACAATCACGTAGCTTGACTAACTTCATTTTGCAAGATATCATCATGATCTAGTTGAGGTTAGGATTTACCCTCCCGATTTTATCTGAAACATGCCTATGGTCGATGAAGGAACTTGATCTGGGATGCATCATACTCTGTCTAGTCTAGTTTGTTAATAACTAAGGCTTGTACCATGCCCTACAAGATAATGCTATACGAGTATATTTAGCCAAAAAAGATGCAAAATTCCCCCAAAAGGAAAGGTATATCACATCACAAAAGGGATGCACAAGCTTAGCAAATATGCAAATGCAAAGTAAATGTACTAAAAAAATCTACCAAATAACTCAGTTCCATCAAATAAGCTATATAGTAATCGATTGATGCTATATACTTTTTTAAAAAGAAGTCAACATAGCTCAAGGTTTTCCTCTAAAAAAAAGAATGGGACCAACGAACCAAAATGATCAATGGAAAACCACAACGATGTGCACGTTCTCTACAAAAATTGCTCCCAATATGTTTGTATGTTTGACAGACTTAAAAATGGGAGCATGCACGGATTTAAGCAATGATTAGTCTATAAACTTAGAGAAATCTAGGTACATTATTTGATTGTATTATCATCTCACTTCATTAACTTAGAAGACCTAAAACTTCACTTACATAGTTTGCATCGACTTAAATACCAAAGAGAATACATGTTAATTAGGTCAAGCTGATGGATAAACTCTTGGAACCATTCAGATTTCTTGGAACTTAACGTTTGAACCTAAAACTTGAGTCTAATCGGTAATTCGATGAGTCATTTATCTATACACTGATATTATTGATATCCATGTCTCTTGTGAGATTCACATAGAATTTCAGAATTTTGTGGGTGTATCTGCTACAAATCCTAATTCTCTCCATTATTTTCATTTCCCTCTCTACTTTTCATTTTTTCTTGCTAGAGACTAGCAATATTTAAGCATGCAATTGTGATGAATCATCTATGAGTCATTCTAAAGTGTTTTTAGTTATATGTACACTGATCCTTTTTCATATATATTCTTTAATTCATTTTTTCGATCTCATTGTTGTGTTTAATCGAGAAACAATCTATCGGGACTAAAAGCTAGCCTAACAATCACAGTGATGACCAATTCTCAAATAAGCAACAATTAATCCATAATTAAATAATCAATCAATGAGAATTATGCAAGTTAAAATTTATTATAACTAAGATAAATATGTATGTATAAGTATAAGTAATATGAGTATCGAACACAAGAAACAAAACGATAGGTAGCTAATTATTACTAATTACTGCTAATTAATAATAATAGTTTTTTATTTTTTACCTTTTTCTTATTTTTATGTGGGTTTTATTTATATTTAATTTTCACAGTTTTTAATTATTTTATATTTTTATGTTTTAAATTTTTAAATTTTATTTTCTTTTTAATTTATAGTTATTATTATTTCCCCTTTTTTAAAACAAAATATATTTTAATATACTAATATATATTATAGTCATTATAAGTAAGATATAATATATAGCTAATATAGCTATTTATATTTATAAATTAGCCAAAATATATTCAAAATACATAAAGTAAAATATTTTTATGATTTATATATTTTTCTCTATTTTTGGTAATTTTTAAAGATTTATCTATATTTATGAATTTTTAAAGTGGCAAAATATACAAAATAGGGAATAAAATAAATACCCGAGATTATTTTAGGCTTAATAAATATGTAACACTCCAAAATAAACCTAAAACTTTTTTTTAATATATAGCACATATAATAAAGAAAATTCAGAAAGAAAAAGAAATATTTTTAGATTGATAATTTTTGTTAGTTTTTACAAGGTTTTTAGGGTTTTGTGATTTTTATGTTTTATCTTTCGTCATTTTCAGTTATTTTTGGTTATGTGGTAGAATATGTAATAATATAGATAATTGATTTCTTTGAATTTTTGGAGAAGTTTTTATAAATTTTATGGATTTTTATATTTAACAATCAGAAAATGCATGTTTTTGTATTTTTAGAAAATAGGAAAAATAATTAATTATTTTAATAAGAATTGCCATGAACAAGCATGGTATCAAGCACTCATCCTAATTTTCCTATAGTTTTTGGAGCAATAATTACATTTTAAATGATGAATATACATAAAATAAAAATGCTACAGATACATGGACCCATTGTAGTTAAGTAAAACTTAAACTTCATTTCATAATAGTTCCAACAAGTCAAAGGGTATACGTGAAATATTTACAATGTCTCACGTGTTGCTATACTTCAGGCAGATGGAATAATTTGTAAATACATTCTAGGTCCAGAATGCATTATCCCTATTTATTATAAACTTATAATAATAGTTACGAGACTAATATGAAATATAAAAACTATGGAAGCTTCGTTGAAATTACCTCAGAATCTATCATGCAGGGCACATGCATGGAGATGAACGGTTGAGATTGTGCCACACATACCACTTAAAATTGATTGGTAGAGGCAACACTTCATTTTTTGAATGAACGACCTAGATTAGATCTGTACCGTGGCTTGTATCAAACGGTGTTAGAGGGTCATGAAGAACAAGTTCTTCCCTGACTTCGATTGATAATTGCTTAGGCTTCCAGCATGCTCCTCCGCTCATGACGGGCTCTTCTTCTTCATGGGAGCTCCACGCAGCTGCAAGGGGTGCCAGAGTGTCCAGGCCTCACCGGAGGAGGTATGGAGGGCATCGTATTCTTAGCCACATGGAGGTCTATTTCCTCCTTTGATTCACGCTCTAGGTGGTTCTTTAGGCCCGATCTCCAACATAAAAAGACTGCCAGGCTCGAGGGCTATGTCGTCGACCCGATATTGAAGCTGGTAGCACAAAGGGATGAAGTGGTAATAAGCCTCCGGTGATGACAACTTAATGAGTCTCAATTGCTCAATCCTTGCAGTATCGAGTTAATATGGGCGGGTGATGAAGCCACATTTCATCATCTTTATTCTATCATTTTGGCATCAAAAACCCTAGCAAATGCATGTAAATACCACTAAATACAACATCTTAGCATTCATGCATGCGCATGTAAATAGCGTATAAAATACTGTAATGAAAGCCAAAATTATAGAATAAATAAAAGAAAAGAAAAAGAATAAAATATTGTAAATATTTTATGACCCGAAATCCTGAGACCTAGGCATCTTGATGAATAGGTCGACAAGGAATAAAATAGGGGGAGATAAGGGCCAAAATACAGTATAAATACCTATCCATTTCATTAATTCTTTATTCATTTTGGGACCTATTTTTGGTTCCACTTTTTATACATTAAATAAAGAAACTTTGTACATGAAAGTTGTAGATAATTAAATAAAGAAAAATACAAAATTAATTTCACTGAAAAAATAATACACAGATAAAAAGTTATGGTATGAATAAGATTCCAGAACTCTAACTTCCCAGACCTGTATTTTGCAAATAAAAACTCGAAATATATCAAACTCACCTTTAATTGTATATAGCGTAAAATAATCTACTTAATGGAGGTGTTTCGTAGTTTTCCGAGTCACGATTTGAAAGTTGAGTTTTGGACCCTTGTAGTATACTTGTACAGATTAAAATATTCAATTTATTATTTATTCATTATTTTTGTATTTTTATATTTTTATAATTTTGTAAATATTACCTATAATATATATGTATAATAAAATTAGAAGAAAAACCCAAATAAAACTCAAAATAAAATACTTGTATATAATATACATAGGTATATTACCTATATACATACCTATATTATTACCACTTATATTTTATTAGATATACAAAATACTTCAGAAAAATAAAACAAAAATATATTTAAGCGTATAAAAATACTTTATAAATATATAAAATAATAAACAAAATAAATAAAATTAAATGTACAAAATAAAAATAAAATACTAACATGTATAGATTTATATACCTATAAAGGGCATAAATGGTAACTTGTAATTATTAACCCCATAAAAATAAATAAAAATCACCATAAAATAATTTATAAAATAATAAATATTTTTTATTTAATAACCTAAAAATAATAAGATTATTTACTATTTTAAAATGATTTTATAATACATTTTTTCAGACTTTTTCTTGGTTGGTCCACCAACCAGGGGGGTCAGAGAGTTGATAGTTCCTTATTTCATGATGTGGTCTTCATGACTTTTCTTCCTCATGATGTGGTGATTCACGCCCTATACTTCTCTCGGGCTGTGGATCGCTGCATCGCCTGATGCGTCTCGATCTTTGAGCCACCTTAACCATTGTTTCAAAAACTATCCCAAAACCTCCAGTCCTCCTTGAACCACTTTGGGCCCAGCTTAGACATCCGGGTGCGGGTAGGGGTGTGCTCCGGTGACAGGGAAGCCATTCCACACCTCCGTTGAGGTACGACGAGGGTCTGAAGGTGCGATTCCACCCATCTCCGGCGGCTGTGCCGCCGTGAGGTATCTTCCTTGGGCTCCCCAGCCCTAGAGGTTATTCTTCCCTATTTTTCTTTGCTTATTAAGTAGTTGTAGTACTATTCTATTCCATGGATTTATTTTGGTATTTAAACAAGTCTTTAGCTTAGATCCAATCATCGAGCACCTTGCTGAAGTTCCTCGAGCTCCAGCAACCATCCACCATTCCATGCCGCCATCCGTTCACCAATAAACGTTGGGTCTTGCATTTTTTTTGCTGCTACGTTTTTTTTGCCATTTGCAGGTCCCAGGAGAGACAAGCGTGCCTCGTTTTTTTGCTCAAGAACTGCCCAGGTTCACCGGAGCCACCTCAACTCGCTGGAGACCATCCGTTGGTCTTCGGCCCCATTTACGCCACCTGGGGGTTTCGCCGGAGCGCGGGAGAACGCTCATGCTACCAGCGGGAATCGGGGAGGTCAGAAGCACAAGTACCATCTATTCCTAACACGCCTCCGGCAAGTTCCTTAACTGTTCTTCCACCTTCGTCGAGCGGTCAGATCGTGGCTTCAGTAACTAATCGGGGCCATTCAAAGCCCAAGAGGTATAGTCGCGCCATATGCTGCCATGTGTATAAGTGAGGCGCGCTGCACCGTTCGATCAAGCCCGTGCGTGGGTATTTTGCTCTTCCCCCTGCACATTTTGTATTTTAAATATCAGGACCGAATCATTCCTCTGCTCTTTTATATTTTGTGTAAATTTTGCAAACTTGCCCTGCACGTTTCATAAATTACATCCGTGCCCCTGCCAGGTGCGCGTGCTTGCGCACGTGCGCTTGGTGTTTTTGCTGGGAAGCCCTTGCGTGTATGGGTATTTTTGATTCGTCCAGAAACTTTCTGTTTAGGTTCAAAACTTTTGTGAAAATTGCAAGCGTGGCCTCTAACTTCCTGATATTTACAACTAGGTCCTTGCCAGGCTTAATATTTTTGCTTGCTTGCTCTATTTATTTCATGCATTTCTAAAAGCCCAAAAATTCTACAAAAAATTATCTAAGCTCCTGTTTACTTACACTTTCACGCTATATTTTTGCATTTTATTTTTTTTTGCATTTTTATATTTATTAAAAATAAAAAACATGCATTTTCCTACTGTTTGCATTAGAAAATCCATAAAAATTATAAAAACGTTTTGCAAAATTCCAAAAAAATTATATTTTGTGTGTTTTATCATCTACTAGTGTCAGTCCAAAAGACACTAAAAATTTCCAAACAAAAACCTAAAAAATTAGAAAACATCTAAAAACTTCATAAAAATCTAAAAAATCCTAGAAAAATCCTAAAAATGTAAACCCAGGTTCTGTAGTTTCTCTATTTTATTATCTTTATTTGAAAATTAATTTGAGGAATTTTGGGTACTTTTTAGTATTTTTCATCCTCACCTTGATTTCGGCCAGCAACCTAGTCCACTGTTTTCATGTATTTTAGCTATTAAAAATACCAAAAACATTTTGAAAAATCCCCAAAAATCACAAAAATAGTAAAAAATTATAAAAAGACCAAAAAACTTTATTCCCTGATTTTTGAGTATTTTTACCTATTTTTATAAATGCATTATCCTCTCTTTCCCTATATTGTATATATTCTTATCTTGAAAAAGAAAATATAAAAATATAAAATATAAAAAGAAAATACAAAATCAGTAAAAAGAAAACCAAAATACAAAATTAAAAATTAAAAATAAAATAATATAAAAACTAAAAACCCACAAAAACATTTGCCTTGCATAGTGTAGACAATACTTCACATTCGCACACGCACACTTGTTGATCTATCCTGCCTTGCTCCCTATGTTCGAACTCTCTACATACTTACACCTACACATCTTGTTTGTAGAGTTAAAAATAAATTTTAACTTCACATTTCTTGTCATTTCTTCATATCTATATTGTGGGTTAATTGTTGATTAATTAGGGATTTTTAGCGGTCACCGCAACGACCTCTGTGTTCTCGCTTTGTGTGGATCACAAGACCGTTAGAAATTCCTAGTTATCAAATGGCGTCGTTGCCGGGGAGCAACAACGTATAGTTCGGCTTTGTGCTTGTGTTGTGATTGTTTGTTTACATTATTGCTTTGACTTATCTCTCATTTTTGATATACCTTGTTAGCTTTATGACCATCTCTTTTCTTGTCTTCTTGCGAGGGACCGCGGACGAAGGGGGATCGTCTAGGGGATCCGATGCAACCTTGGGAGGCGGAGTCGGTTTCTCTAGCCAAAGAGACAGGAGAGAGCAGGAGAAGAGGGAGAGAGAGTAGTTAGTAGATTTTATTTAATCTGAGAGAGAGACAATTATTATTTATTTGTAATAATACAAGTACTTGGACTCTTAGACATTTGGGCCCAATTTCCAAGTGATTGTTCACTTGGGGGCTTACCGCGGATTTTTACGGTTTTCATCGCATTTTTTATTTTGCTTTCTCGGTTTTGTTTTCTTATTTTGTGTGATTGAGCCCCTAGTTTTAGGATTGCTTGCGATAGATTAAGGCCAAACACCTAATATATCTTACATGTACTTATAGCCGCGTTTGGACTAAGTCAAATTCAAACAGTCGCTTCATCATCTTCGAGCCTCCGTGCGGCGAGCCCACCCCATCAAGCGCTACTCCTGAACTCGATGTGTCAAGAAGAGGAGGGGTGAGTTTAGACCGGACTTTTTGGATTGAAGATTGGTGACCGACTTGTGGTTCTTCACAATAATAGCAATTTCTAAAACTTAAGGTGATTTCATCGGCTTTGCATTTGCATATAGATAGGTTTCAATTCTGCTGAGCTTCTTTGCACGTAGAGTGCTGGAGGTAAGGTGAGCATTTCTCTTTAGCATACATCATCGTTTTGCCGCATGCATTGCTTTTCCGACTCTCTACCTCTGATTTTACCAACGTAGGTGCTAAGTTAAATTGACTCCTCGTTAGGCTCGTGCATTTCTTATTAAAAATCTAAAAAAAGTGATAATCAATAAAATTGGGATTGCTAATATTACTTGACCCTAAAATCAATTAAAAAGAAAAATTTGTCTTGGGGCGAGTAATCCCCTAATTGTCTTCATTTTACTTGCTCGCGCACACACTAAGGATTAGTGCCCAAATCCCATTTCAGCCCCTAAGTGTTTGTGCAACTTCTTGACTTCTCACCTAACTCTAAAACAAACAAGATAAAAAGACCGATTTTTCGGTCTCTACCGAGTTGAGTAGGTGAATTGAGGGTTTGATTGATTCATTTTTGCTTGTGATTGTTTTGTGTGCATACTCAATCACTCCGTGCATTTGCGCCCTTTTCTCATATCTCTTGACTTGATCGTCGTATTCTCCCGATCATTTTTCTCTTGTTTCGAGATGGATCCCTACAGCGATTTTTATCCGGATTTTGCGGATTCCTCGTACCCTCCAGCCGGTCCACCTCCCATTTATCACGAGGATCCTCCTCCTACTTTTTCTGACTTTTGTACATATCCGCCTCAGCCACAGTATCAGGACTCGGATTTCTTCCCACCTCCACCTCCACCTGTATATTACCCAACTCCACCTTCACATCCACCCGAGACTGATCTGTTGGAGTCACCTCTCACGACCTCCATGAGGGTTGTCATGAACCAAATGATAGAGCACATTGATTTGATGGGAGAGAATCTCGCCACTTTGAGAAAATATGGGATTAGGGCTCTTTTCGTCGAGGATACAAATTTCCTTATGGGTGATCATGGGAGCTTGCAATCGCCAAAAATAAAAAAAATGAGAAAAACATAAAAACACAAAAAGATTTTGGGAGTCACACGATCGAGCCACATTGTGAGAAGATGGGCCAATTGCCCAATCATTTGACCACACATCCACTCACTTCTTGTCGCATCTCCAACCCCGAGGGTGCCTATGTACAGATTGCTCTGGGCACTCCTCATGTACATGCTGATTCCGGCTTCCTCCCTTGTATGGAGGAGGTCCAAAAATTCAAAAAATGCTATCTGAACCTGAAGTGGTGGCTACTATTCATGAGATTATACATGCCCCACTTCAGCAGGCCATGACACATTTATCTGCTCCTCTTTACAAGAAGATAAAGTGGAGGAGCAGATCTGAGCGTCACAATCTGACCATGGCCACTGCCCACGCCATCACACACCGTCCCATTCCTAGGAAGAAGAACACAACTACTCCTTTCATCACTTGCACCATCTCTAACTATACTTGTGATCACACTCTCCTGGACGGCGGTGCGTCTATTAGCATATTACCCTTCTCGCTGGTACAATCTCTTCACCTAGGGCCTCTCAAGAAAACCAGGATGATCGTTCAGTTTGCTGATGGATCTATCAAGAGGCCGAAGGGTATCCTTGAAAACGCCGTCATTTCTATTCAGGGCACGAGGCACCATGTTGACTTTGTTGTGTTGCCCATGGAGACCTCCACAGGGGATCCATCTCCTATCATCCTGGGACGACCATTCCTTACCTCTGCGAGGGTTGTTATTGACTACGGATCAGGAGAGATTCGCTTCCGTCCTGTTGACGAGAGCGAAGTGTTGATCACCACACCTACAGTTGACCAGAGACCTGCATCTGATGCACTTTCACCTACTTTTGCTGACTCCGAGTCCTGTGACCGATCTGATGATGTTAGATATGTTTGCTTAGCGAAACCTAATGAGACCCGACGGATTCCCCGAAAGGGGAGGAAATCGGAAAGCATAGACCTCGTAGTTCCTCCTCCTGGTGTATGGCGATGTGTTTATGAAATCCAAAGTATTTACGTGATTGATCCATTTGAGCGGAGGGCAGATACCAAGACTGAGGTCGGTTATGATGTTGCCCATTATTTTGAGAGACCTCATGAGGAAACATATGACCCAGGTGAGATTCTTGAGGACGAACAGAGTTCATATACTTCCACTGATGATTTCGTTCCTTTTGATTTTAACCTGGACGAGACCTCGCATGACGACTCCGATTACACTTATTTCGAGGATGATGAGTTTGTCCCATTCCACTTTGACATCAGCGAGACCCCCAAGGCCAGACCTAGCTGTACTTCTTCCACTCACCCGTCTGCGCATCCACACCATAGGACCACCAAGGCCGAACCTAGCCATACTACTTCCACTGATCAGTTCGTGCCTTTTCGATTTGACTCCACTGAGGGCCTTCACTCTGTCGACCCTGATCGGTTTCCGTCCACTGTGGACCCCGATGTCGACCTGCACCACACTAGATCTATCCCTCAATGGTCTCGCAAGAAGGTTAGCTTTCAACCTTCTTGATCCTGTGTATATCCATCTCTGTTGTATATTCCCTTGTGTACCTCCGTCTCTCTCCCGTATTGCTCGTCCACCCATTCTCGTGTTTTCCTTGCTTAGGACACACTTTGTCCTAAGTATAGGGGGGTGGACGAGCTGAGTGTTCATCGTTTCGTTTCACCACTCCTGTTGTTTCCTATACTTAGGGCTTCTTTTACCCTAAGTATAGGGGGAGTGATGCGTGCATTCTTCTCTATCATTCTATCCATATGTTGATATCCTCTCTCCTTTTCTTCTTTTCTTCTTTTCCTCTTCTATCTCCTGTATCTATCAAAAAGGTGTCGCCCCTTGTAGACAGTTTTCTATACTTAGGACGTACTTTGTCCTAAGTATAGGGAGGTGTGCACCCCGAGTGATTCTATTCTTTTCGATCCTCTCCATTGTCTCCTCTTCTTGTCTATACTTAGGGATATCTTACCCTAAGAATAGGGGGAGACAATCTGAGTACGATTTGTTTATTCCCACCCTTGACCCTCCCTGCTTTGTGTACAGTCTGCTCTACTTAGGATTATTTGATCCTAAGTATATGGGGGACGGTCAACTTCTCATTCTTTCATTCATTTCGTTATTTATTCTTTAGACTTGTCTATACTTAGTTCGAGTTATGTCTTCTCTTTTCTCTCAGATATATGAGGACATAGCTCAAGCTAAGTATAGGGGGGTTGTATATACTATGTATATACTTTAGCCATAACTCGTACTTTCGTATTTTCTTAATAATATGGCTAATTATTCTTTAAAAACCTTAATAAAAAGATGTTATTATTCCTCAAATTCTTTTTGTATCTACTGATTAATAAATCAGGTGAAAATATTTTCTGCAAAATGTTTGAAAAATAGTTTGAAAACCCTTGTGAAAAACCTTTTGAAAATTATTTGGAAAATGTTTTGTTACATGTTTTCAACCTTTGTAAAAATCTTTTGATTGTAAAGTTTATTTTCTTTGTGTGAAATAAAATGTTTGAAAAATGATTTGCAAATGGTTTGAAAAATGGTTGCAAAAATATTTGAAAAATCTGTATATACTGTTTGGAAAACCGTTGCAAAATGATTTTCAAATGTGTGTACATGTGTGTAAAATTGTTTGAAAAAAGTATTTTGGACTATAGTTTTCAAAAACTGTTTGAAAAAAAACCGTTTGTCAAATAAGTTTGAGGAATACTTACATCACACCAAAAATCCACTGTATATATATCTATAAAATTGACCACCTACCCTGTAAATTCTTAAAATCCACTTCTTGTATATATAAGAAGCATGCCCGTGTAAATATTTGTACCTAGCTTTCAGCCAAAACCCTTTGTTTTCAAAAATCCCAAAAACATTTGCAAAATTAATATCCAAAAACATTTGAAAAACTTTTTCAAAAATCTAAAAAAAATGCATATGCATAATCTTTTCAAAAATCCATAAAAAGTTCAAATTCTTTGAAAATTGCATCACAAAAATATTTTCTGCATTCTGCATATCATTTGCATAGCATGAGCACTCTTCGGATTGAGTTTGATAGTTGAACAAGTCTAAGTAAAATCCGAAGATTGGATCTTGGTTGGACCGTAAACCTACTTAATTAACATGAACCTTATAGGAACCGGGTTTGAGGTACTTCAGGTCTAGTTGACTTAATTCTTTGAGGATCACGGGACTTGGTTCAATGGATTCTTGACTGCCTAAGTAGAGTATTTCGGAGCACACACACGACTCTTGCTGATAATGACCTAACTTGGACACCTGCACCTTTCACATGGCTCAACTCAGTTGGAGTACTGAGGGGGTTGGATTTGCTGGTATGAGACGCACACAGGTGGAAACACTTGTCCTCCTCTAGGGAGGGAAGTGCACCCCACCCGTCCAGTAATGATGAGTTTCGAGGATAGGAGATCGTGGGTTGCGATAAAGCTTCAAACGAGGGATAGTGTACTGGCTCAAGAGGAAAAACTCCCTATGTAAATGCTGCTGTATATAGTATTCAAAAAAATGCAAAAACAAAAACTCCAAAAAGTGGACAGGCCTGTACAAAAATAAAAATGCCTTGCCGGAGTGTACATATGTTGTAAAGTCAAATAAGCAAGCTTGAGCTTCAAAGTCAAATCATGTGAGCCTGCAGCTGAATGACTTGACTACACTGGTCTTGCATCCTAGGATAGGTAGCTACACTGGCTACCGTCCATTCTTCTCTTCACCCCCTCCTCTTGAGCTGGTTGCCACTTGAACTTAGAAGGGAATACCCCGCTCCTTGAGGGATGAGCTATTGGATTGGGGAATCATTGGATTGTCATACTGGAGAAGTCAGTCTCTTTGTCATTTCAGTTGGGGAGAGCCCATATCACTTACACTGTACGAGTCAGATTCATAGTCGTAAGGGTTTGCGTATGAGTTGAGATATTTCTGACCTGCCTATTGAGGAGACTTGGGTAGAGTTTTGGGATTCTCAAGGACTATTGGATTTCAAATTCGGTTCTCATTAAGGTTCCGCCCGCACTAAAATTCCAAAGGTCCGACTTAAGCTCCAAACTTTGATTTTTTGAAGACAAGTTCGATAATTAAACTTAATCCATCTTCTTCCTTTTCTTTTCTTTCTTTTTCTTTCTGCACTTATTGCATAAGTGTTTGCTAGGGACTAGCAAAGGTAAAGCATAGGGGGATGATGAAGCCACATTTCATCATCTTTATTCTATCATTTTGGCATCAAAAACCCTATCAAATGCGTGTAAATACCACTAAATACAACATCTTAGCATTCATGCATGCGCATGTAAATAGTGTATAAAATATTATAATTAAAGCCAAAATTATAGAATAAATAAAAGAAAAGAAAAAGAATAAAATATTATAAATATTTTATGACCCGAAACCCCGAGACCCTTGATGAATAGGTCGACAAGGAATAAAGTAGGGGGAGATAAGGGCCAAAATACAGTATAAATACTTATCCATTTCATTAATTCTTTGTTCATTTTGGGACCTATTTTTGGTTCTACTTTTTATACATCAAATAAAGAAACTTTGTACATGAAAGTTGTAGATAATTAAATAAAGAAAAATACAAAATTGATTTCACTGAAAAATAATACACAGATAAAAAGTTATGGTCTGAATAAGATTCCAGAACTCTAACTTCCCCGACCTGTATCTTGCAAATAAAAACTCGAAATGTACTACCAAACTCACCTTTTATTGTATATAGCGTAAAATAATCTATTTAATGGAGGAGGTTTCGTAGTTTTCCGAGTCATGGTTTGAAAGTTGAGTTTTGGACTCTTGTAGTATACTTGTATAGATTAAAATATTCAATTTATTATTTATTCACTATTTTTGTATTTTTATATTTTTATAATTTTGTAAATATTACCTATAATATATATGTACAATAAAATCAGAAGAAAAACTTAAATAAAACTCAAAATAAAATACTTGTATATAATATACATAGGTATAATACCAATATTATTACCACTTATATTTTATTAGATATACAAAACACTTCAGAAAAATAAAACAAAAATATATTTAAGCGTATAAAAATACTTTATAAATATATAAAATAATAAACAAAATAAATAAAATTAAATGTACAAAATAAAATACTAACATATATAGATATATACCTATAAAGGCATAAATGGTAACTTGTAATTATTAACCCCATAAAAATAAATAAAAATCACCATAAAATAATTTCTAAAATAATAAATATTTTTTATTTAATAACCTAAAAATAATAAGATTTATTTACTATTTTAAAATGATTTTATAAGACATTTTTCAGGCTTTTTCCTGGTTGGTCCACGTGGACCAACCAGGGGGTTAGACAGTTGACCTACGGTCAACTCTCTGACCCCAGCTTGTTCCTCGTCTGAAGTGCGTTTTTGTCCGCATTTGCGGATTTTTCGAGGCCACATAGTTCCTTATTTCATGATGTGGTCTTCACGACTTTTCTTCCTCGTGATGTGGTGATTCACGCCCTATGCTTCTCTTGGGCTGTGGATCGCTGCATCGCCTGATGCGTCTCGATCTTTGAGCCACCTTAACCATTATTTCAAAAACCATCCCAAAACCTCCAGTCCTCCTTGAACCACTTTGGGCCCAGCTTAGACATCCGGGTGCGGGTAGGGGCGTGCTTCGGTGACAGGGGAGCCATTCCACACCTCCGTTGAGGTACAATGAGGGTCTGAAGGTGCGATTCCACCCATCTCTGACGGCTGTGCCGCCGTGAGGTATCTTCCTTGGGCTCCCCAGCCCTAGAGGTTGTTCTTCCCTATTTTTCTTTTCTTATTAAGTATTTGTAGTACTAGATTCTATTCCATGCATTTATTTTGGTATTTAAACAAGTCTTTAGCTTAGATCCAATCATCGAGCACCTTGCTGAAGTTCCTCGAGCTCCGGCAACCATCAACCATTCCCTGCCACCATCCATTCACCAATAAACGCTGGGTCTTGCATATTTTTGCTGCTGCGTTTTTTTTGCCATTTCTAGGTCTCAGGAGAGACAAGCGTGCCTCGTTTTTTTTGCTCAAGAACTGCCCAGGTTCACCGGAGCCGCCTCAACTCGCTGGAGACCATCCGTTGGTCTTCAGCTCCATTTAGGCCACCTGGGGGTTTCGCCGGAGGCGCGGGAGAATGCTCATGCTACCAGCGGGAATCGGGGAGGTCAGAAGCACAAGTACCGTCGATTCCTAACTCGCCTCCGGCAAGTTCCTTAACTGTTCTTCCACCTTCGTCGAGCGCCGTTGGATTTGGACCCACTGCCCAATTTGTACATGAGCAGTCTGATCTGTAGGAGCCTCCAGCCGTCAGATCGTGGCTTCAGTAACTAATCGGGGCCATTCAACGCCAAGAGGTATCGTCGCACCATATGCTGCCACGTGCATAAGTGAGGCGCGCTGCACCGTTCTATCAAGCCCGTGCGTGGGTATTTTGCTCTTCCCCCCCGCACATTTTGTATTTTGAATATCAGAACCGAATCATTCCTCTGCTCTTTTATATTTTGTGTAAATTTTGCAAACTTGCCCTGTACGTTTCATAAATTACATCCGTGCCCCTGCCAGGCGTGCGTGCTTGCGCACGTGCGCTTGGTGTTTTTGCTGGGAAGCCTTTGCGTGTTTGGGTATTTTTGATTCGTCCAGAAACTTTCTGTTTAGGTTCGAAACTTTTATGAAAATTGCAAGCGTGACCTCTAACTTCCTGATATTTACAACTAGGTCCTTGCCAGGCTTAATATTTTTGCTTGCTTGCTCTATTTATTTCATGCATTTCTAAAAGCCCAAAAATTATACAAAAATTTATCTAAGCTCCTGTTTACTTACACTTTCACGCCATATTTTTGCATTTTATTTTTATTGCATTTTCATATTTATGAAAAATAAAAAACATGCATTTTTCCTACTGTTTGCATTAGAAAATCCATAAACATTATAAAAACATTTTGCAAAATTCCAAAAAAATTATATTTTGTGTGTTTTATCATCTACTAGTGTCAATCTAAAAGCCACTAAAAATTTCAAAACAAAAACCTTAAAAATTAGAAAACATCTAAAAAGTTCATAAAAATCTAAAAAATCCTAGAAAAGTCCTAAAAATGTAACCCAGATTCTGTAGTTTCCCTATTTTATTTTCTTTATTTGAAAATTAATTTGAGTAATTTTGGGTACTGTTTAGTATTTTTCATCCTCACCTTGATTTCGGCCAGCAACCTAGTCCACTGTTTTCTTGTATTTTAGCTATTAAAAGTACCAAAAACATTTTAAAAAATCCCCAAAATCACAAAAAATAGTAAAAAATTATAAAAAGACCAAAAACACTTTATTCCCTGATTTTTGAGTATTTTTACCTATTTTTATAAATACATTATCTTCTCTTTCCCTATATTGTATATATATTCCTATCTTGAAAAAGAAAATATAAAAATATAAAATATAAAAAGAAAATACAAAATCAGTAAAAAGAAAACCAAAATACAAAATTAAAAATTAAAAATAAAATAAAAAATATAAAAACTAAAAACCCACAAAAACATTTTCCTTGCATAGTGTAGACAATACTTCACATTCGCACACGCACACTTGTTGATCTATCCTGCCTTGCTCCCTGTGTTCGAACTCTCTACATACTTACACCTATACATCTTGTTTGTAGAGTTAAAAATAAATTTTAACTTCACATTTGTTGTCATTTCTTGATATCTATATTGTGGGTTAATTGTTGATTAATTAGGGATTTTTAGCGGTCACCGCAGCGACCTCTGTGTTCCCGCCTTGTGTGGATCACAAGACCGTTAGAAATTCCTAGTTATCAAATGGCGCCGTTACCGGGGAGCAACAGCGTATAGTTCGGCTTTGTGCTTGTGTTGTGATTGTTTGTTTACATTATTGCTTTGACTTATCTCTCATTTTTGATATACCTTATTAGCTTTCTGACCATCTCTTTTCTTGTCTTCTTGCGAGGGACCGTGGACCGAGGGGGATCGCCTAGGGGATCCGGTGCAACCTTGGGAGGCGGAGTCGGCTTTTCTAGCCAAATCGACATGAGAGAGCAGGAGGAGTGGGAGAGAGAGTAGCTAGTAGATTTTATTTATTCTGAGATAGAGACAATTATTATTTATTTGTAATAATACAGGTACTTGGACTCTTAGACATTCGGGCCCAATTTCCAAGTGATTGTTCACTTGGGGGCTTACCGCAGATTTTTACGGTTTTCATTGCATTTTTTATTTTGCTTTCTCGGATTTGTTTTCTTATTTTGTGTGATTGAGCCCCTAGTTTTAGGATTGCTTGCGATAGATTAAGGCCAAACACCTAATATATCTTGCATGTACCTATAGCCGCGTTTGGACTAAGTCAAATTGAAACAGTTGCTTCATCATCTTCGAGCCTCCGTGCCGCGAGCCCACCCCATCGAGCGCTACTCCTGAACTCGATGTGTCGAGAAGAGGAGGGGTGAGTCTAGACCGGACTTTTTGGATTGAAGATTGGTGACTGACTTGTGGTTCTTCACGATAATAGCAATTTCTGAAACTTAGGGCGATTTCATCGGCTTTACATTTGCATATAGATAGGTTTCAATTCTGCTGAGCATCTTTTCACATAGAGTGCTGGAGGCAAGGTGAGCATTTCTCTTTAGCATACATCATCGTTTTGCCATTTGCCTTGCTTTTCCGACTCTCTACCTCTGATTTTACCAACCTAGGTGCTAAGTAAAATTGACTCCTCGTTAGGCTTGTGCATTTCTTATTAAAAATCTAAAAAAAGTGATACTTAATAAAATTGGGACTACTAATATTACTTGACCTTAAAATCAATTAAAAAGAAAATTTTGTCTTGGAGCGAGTAATCCCCTCATTGTCTTCGTTTTACTTGCTCGCGCACACACTAAGGATTAGTGCCCAAATCCCATTTCAACCCCTAAGTGTTTGTGCAACTTATTGACTTCTCACCCAACTCTAAAACAGACAAGATAAAAAGACCGATTTTTCGGTCTCTACCGAGTTGAGTAGGTGAATTGAGGGTTTGATTAATTCATTTTTGCTTGTGATTGTTTTGTGTGCATACTCAATCACTCCGCGCATTTGCGCCCTTTTCTCATATCTCTTGACTTTACCGTCGTGTTCTCCCGATCATTTTTCTCTTGTTTCGAGATGGATCCCTGGAGCAATTTTTATCCGGATTTTGCGGATTCCTCGTACCCTCCAGCCGGTCCACCTTCTTTTATCAGGAGGATCCTCCTCCTACTTTTTCTGACTTTTGTACATATCCGCCTCAGCCACAGTATCAGGACTCATATATCTACCCACCTCCACCTCCACTTGTATATTATCCAACTCCACCTTCACATCCACCCGAGACTGATATGTTGGAGTCACCTCTCACCACCTCCATGAGGGTTGTCATGAACCAAATAATAGAGCACATTGATTTGATGGGAGAGAATCTCGCCACTTTGAGAGAATATTGGACTAGTGCTCTTTTCGTCGAGGATACAGATTTTCTTATGGGTGATCATGGGAGCTTGCAATCGCCAAAAATACAAAAAAATGAGAAAAACATAAAAACACAAAAAGATTTTAGGAGTCACACGATCGAGCCACATTGTGAGGAGAGGGGCCAATTGCCCAATCATTTGACCACACATCCACTCACTTCTTGTCCCATCTCCAACCCCGAGATTGCCTATGTAGAGACTGCTCTAGGCACTCCTCATGTACATGCTGATTCCGACTTCCTCCCTTGTATGGAGGAGGTCCAAAAATTCAAAAAAATCTATCTGAACCCGAAGTGGTGGCTACTATTCATGAGATTATCCATGCCCCACTTCAGCAGGCCATGACACATTTATTTGCTCCTCTTCCCAAGAAGAGAAAGCAGAGGAGCAGATCTGAGCGTCACATTCTGACCATGGCCACTGCCCACGCCATTACACACCGTCCCATTCCTTGGAAGAAGAACACTGCTACTTCTTTCATCACTTGCACCATCTCTAACTATACTTGTGATCACACTCTCCTGGACGGCGGTGCGTTTATTAGCATATTACCCTTCTCGCTGGTACAATCTCTTTACCTAGGGCCTCTCAAGAAAACCAGGATGATCATTCAGTTTGCTGATGGATCTATTAAGAGGCCAAAGGGTATCCTTGAAAATACCGTCATTTCTATTTAGGGCACGAGCCACCATGTTGACTTTATTGTGTTGCCCATGGAGACCTCCACAGAGGAGCCATCTTCTATCGTCTTGGGACGACCATTCCTCACCTCTGCGAGGGTCGTTATTGACTGCGGATCAGGAGAGATTTGCTTCCGTCCTGTTGACGAGTGCGAAGTGTTGATCACCACACCTACAGTTGATCAGAGACCTGCATCTGATGCACTTTCACCTACTTTAGCTGACTCTGAAGCCTGTGACCGATCTGATGATGTTAGAGATGTTTGCTTAGCAAAACCTAATGAGACCCGACGGATTCCCCGAAAGGGGAGGAAATCGGAAAGCATAGACCTCGTAGTTCCTCCTTCTGGTGTATGGTGATGTGTTGATGAAATCCAAAGTATTTATGTGATTGATCCATTTGAGCGGAGGGCAGATACCAAGACTAGACAGGACGGGCCTTGTTTGACTACTTCCACTGATAAGTCCAATCCTGGTCACTCACAAGTAAAGATGATTGAGATCGGTTAAGATGTTGCCCATTATTTTGAGAGACCTCATGAGGAAACAGATGACCCAGGTGAGATTCTTGAGGACGAACAAAGTTCGTATACTTCCACTGATGATTTCGTTCCTTTTGATTTTAACCTGGACGAGACCTCGCAGGACGACTCTGATTACACTTCTTTCGAGGATGATGAGTTTGTCCCATTCCACTTTGACATCAGCGAGACCCCCAAGGCTAGACCTAGCTGTACTTCTTCCACTCACCCGTCTGCGCCTCCACACCATAGGAACACCAAGGCCGAACCTAGCCATACCACTTCCACTGATCAGTTCGTGCCTTTTCGATTTGACTCCATTGAGGGCCTTCATTCTGTCAACCCTGATCGGCTTCCGTCCACTGTGGACCCCGATGTCGACCTGCACCACACTAGATCTATCCCTCAGCGGTCTCGCAAGAAGGTTAGCTTTCAACCTTCTTGATCCTGTGTATATCCATCTCTGTTGTATATTCACTTGTGTACCTCCGTCTCTCTCCCGTATTGCTCGTCCACCCATTCTCATGTTTTCCTTGCTTAGGACGCACTTTGTCCTAAGTATAGGTAGGTGGACGAGCCGAGTGTTCATCATTTCGTTTCACCACTCCTGTTGTTTCCTATACTTAGGGCTTCTTTTACCCTAAGTATAGGGGGAGTGATGCGTACATTCTTCTCTGTCATTCTATCCATATGTTGATATCCTCTCTCCTTTTCTTCTTTTCTTCTTTTCCTCTTCTATCTCCTGTATCTATCACAAAGGTGTCGCCCCTTGTAGACAGTTTTCTATACTTAGGACTTACTTTGTCCTAAGTGTAGGGGGGTGTGCACCCCGAGTGATTCTATTCTTTTCGATCATCTCCATTGTCTCCTCTTCTTGTCTATACTTAGTGATATCTTACCCTAAGTATATGGGGAGACAATCTAAGTACGATCTGTTTATTCCCACCCTTGACCCTCCCTGCTTTGTGTAGAGTCTGCTATACTCAGGATTATTTGATCCTAAGTATATGGAGGACGATCAACTTCTCATTATTTCATTCATTTCGTTATTTATTCTTTAGACTTGTTTATACTTAGTGGAGTTATGTCTTCTCTTTTCTCTCCGATCTATGAGGACATAGCTCAAGCTAAGTATAGGGGGGTCGTATATACTATGTATATACTTTAGCCATAACTCGTACTTTCGTATTTTCTTAATAATATGGCTAATTATTCTTTAAAAACCTTAATAAAAAGATGTTATCATTCCTCAAATTCTTTTTGTATCTACTGATTAATAAATCAGGTGAAAATATTTTTTGCAAAATGTTTGAAAAATAGTTTGAAAACCCTTGTGAAAAACCTTTTGAAAACTATTTGGAAAACGTTTTGTTACATGTTTTCAACCTTTGTAAAAATCTTTTGATTGTAAAGTTTATTTTCTTTGTGTGAAATAAAATGTTTGAAAAATGATTTGCAAATGGTTTGAAAAATGGTTGCAAAAGTATTTGAAAAATCTATGTATACTGTTTGGAAAACCGTTGGAAAATGATTTTCAAATGTGTGTACATGTGTGTAAAATTGTTTGTAAAAATTATTTTGGACTATAGTTTTCAATATCTGTTTGAAAAAAAATCGTTTGTCAAATAAGTTTGAGGAATACTTACATCACACCAAAAATCCACTGTATAGATATCTATAAAGTTGACCACCTACCCTGTAAATTCTTAAAATCCACTTCTTGTATATATAAGAAGCATGCCCGTGTAAATATTTGTACCTAGCTTTCAGCCAAAACCCTTTGTTTTCAAAAATCCAAAAACATTTGCAAAATTAAAATCCAAAAACATTTGAAAAACTTTTTCAAAAATCTAAAAAAATGCATATGCATCATCTTTTCAAAAATCCATAAAAAGTTCAATATCTTTGAAAATTGCATCACAAAGATATTTTCTGCATTCTGCATATCATTTGCGTAGCATGAGCACTTTTCGAATTGAGTTTGATAGTTGAACAAGTCTAAGTAAAATCCGAAGATTGGAGCTTGGTTGGACCGTAAACCTACTTAATTAACAGAAACCTTATAGGAACTGGGTTTGAGGTACTTCAGGTCTAGTTGACTTAATTCTTTGAGGATCACGGGACTTGGTTCAATGGATTCTTGACTGCCTAAGTAGAGTATTTCAGAGCACACGCACGACTCTTGTTGATAATGACCTAACTTGGACACCTGCACCTTTCACATGGCTCAACTCAGTTGGAGTGCTGAGGGGGTTGGATTTGCCGGTATGAGACGCACACAGGTGGAAACACTTGTCCTCCTCTAGGGAGGGAAGTGCGCCCCAACCCGTCTAGTAATGATGAGTTTCGAGGATAGGAGATCATGGGTTGTGATAAAGCTTCAAAAGAGGGACAGTCTACTGGCTCAAGAGGAAAAACTCCCTATGTAAATGCTGCTATATATAGTATTCAAAAAAATGCAAAAACAAAAACTCCAAAAAGTGGTCAGGCCTGTACAAAAATAAAAATGTCTGCCGGAGTGTACATATGTTGTAAAGTCAAATAAACAAGCTTGAGCTTCAAAGTCAAATCATGTGAGCCTGCAACTGGATGACTTGACTACACTGGTCTTGCATCCTAAGATAGGTAGCTACACTGGCTACCGTCCATTCTTCTCTTCACCCCCTCCTCTTGAGCTGGTTGCCACTTGAAATTAGAAGGGAATACCCTGCTCCTTGAGGGATGAGTTGTTGGATTGGGGAATCATTGGGTTGTCATACTGGAGAAGTCATTCTCTTTGTCATTTCAGTTGGGGAGAGCCCATATCACTTACACTGTACGAGTCAGATTCATAGTCGTAAGGGTTTGCGTATGAGTTGAGATATTTCTGACCTGGCTATTGAGGAGACTTGGGCAGAGTTTTGGGATTCTCAAGGACTATTGGATTTCAAATTCAGTTCTCATTAAGGTTCCACCCGCACAAAAATTCCAAAGGTCCGACTTAAGCTCCAAACTTTGATTTTGTGAAGACAAGTTCGATAATTAAACTTAATCCATCTTCTTCTTTTTCTTTTCTTTCTTTTTCTTTCTACACTTATTGCATAAGTGTTTGCTAGGGACTAGCAAAGGTAAAGTATAGGGGGATGATGAAGCCACATTTCATCATCTTTATTCTATCATTTTGGCATCAAAAACCCTAGCAAATGCGTGTAAATACCACTAAATACAACATCTTAGCATTCATGCATGCGCATGTAAATAGTGTATAAAATACTGTAATTAAAGCCAAAATTATAGAATAAATAAAAGAAAAGAAAAAGAATAAAATATTGTAAATATTTTATGACCCAAAACCCTGAGACCTAGGCATCTTGATGAATAGGTCGACAAGGAATAAAGTACGGGGTGATAAGGGCCAAAATACAGTATAAATACCTATCCATTTCATTAATTCTTTATTCATTTTGGGACCTATTTTTGGTTCTACTTTTTATACATCAAATAAAGAAACTTTGTACATGAAAGTTGTAGATAATTAAATAAAGAAAAATACAAAATTGATTTCACTGAAAAATAATACACAGATAAAAAGTTACGGTCTGAATAAGATTCCAGAACTCTAACTTCCCAGACCTGTATCTTGCAAATAAAAACTTGAAATGTACCAAACTCACTTTAATTGTATATTCGTAAAATAATCTATTTAATGGAGGTGGTTTCGTAGTTTTCCGAGTCACGGTTTGAAAGTTGAGTTTTGGACCCTTGTAGTATACTTGTACAGATTAAAATATTCAATTTATTATTTATTCATTATTTTTGTATTTTTATAATTTTGTAAATATTACCTATAGTATATATGTACAATAAAATCAGAAGAAAATCCCAAATAAAACTCAAAATAAAATACTTGTATATAATATACATAGGTATAATACCTATATACATACCTATATTATTAACACTTATATTTTATTAGATATACAAAACACTTCAAAAAAATAGAACAAAAAATATATTTAAGCGTATAAAAATACTTTATAAATATATAAAATAATAAACAAAATAAATAAAATTAAATGTACAAAATAAAAATAAAATACTAACATATATAAATATATACCTATAAAGGGCATAAATGGTAACTTGTAATTATTATCCCCATAAAAATAAATAAAAATCACCAAAAAATAATTTATAAAATAATAAATATTTTTTATTTAATAACCTAAAAATAATAAGATTATTTACTATTTTAAAATGATTTTATAAGACATTTTTTCAGGCTTTTTCCTGGTTGGTCCACGTGGACCAACCAGGGGGGTTAGATAGTTGACCTGCGGTCAACTCTCTGACCCCAGCATGTTCCTCGTCTGAATTGCGTTTTTGTCCGCATTCGCGGATTTTCCGAGGCCACATAGTTCCTTATTTCATGATGTGGTCTTCCAACTTTTCTTCCTCGTGATGTGGTGATTCACGCCCTATGCTTATCTCGGGCTGTGGATTACTGCATCGCCTGGTGCATCTCGATCTTTGAGCCACCTTAACCATTGTTTCAAAAACCATCCCAAAACCTCCAGTCCTCCTTGAACCACTTTGGGCCCATCTTAGACATCCAGGTGCGGGTAGGGGTGTGCTCCGGTGACAGGGGAGCCATTCCACACCTCCGTTGAGGTACGGCGAGGGTCTAAAGGTGCGATTCCACCCATCTCCGGCGGCTATGCCGCCGTGAGGTATCTTTCTTGGGCTCCCCAGCCCTAGAGGTCATTCTTCCCTATTTTCCTTTGCTTATTAAGCAGTTGTAGTACTAGATTCTATTCCATGCATTTATTTTGGTATTTAAACAAGTCTTTAGCTTAGATCCAATCATCGAGCCCCTTGCTGAAGTTTCTCGAGCTCCGGCAACCATCCACCATTCCATGCCGCCATCCATTCACCAATAAACGCTGGGTCTGGCATTTTTTTTGCTGCTACATTTTTTTTGCCATTTGCAGGTCCCAGGAGAGACAAGTGTGCCTCGTTTTTTTTGCTCAAGAACTGCCCAGGTTCACCGGAGCCACCTCAACTCGCTGGAGACCATCCGTTGGTCTTCGGCCCCATTTAGGCCACCTGGGGGTTTCGCCGGAGCGCGGGAGAACGCTCATGCTACCAGCGGGAATCGGGGAGGTCAGAAGCACAAGTACCATCTATTCCTAACTCGCCTCCGGCAAGTTCCTTAACTGTTCTTCCACCTTCGTCGATCGCCGTTGGATTTGGACCCGCTGCCCAGTTTGTACAGGAGGCATGCGATCTGCAGGAGCCTCCAGCCGTCAGATCGTGGCTTCAGTAACTAATCGGGGCCATTCAAAGCCCAAGAGGTATCGTAGCGCCATATGCTGCCACGTGTAAAAGTGAGGCGCGCTGCACCGTTCGATCAAGCCCGTACGTGGGTATTTTGCTCTTCCCCCTGCACATTTTGTATTTTAAATATCAGAACCGAATCATTCCTCTGCTCTTTTATATTTTGTGTAAATTTTGCAAACTTGCCCTGCACGTTTCATAAATTACATCCGTGCCCCTTCCAGGCGTGCGTGCTTGCGCACGTGCGCTTGGTGTTTTTGCTGGGAAGCCCTTGCGTGTTTGGGTATTTTTGATTCGTCCAGAAACTTTCTGTTTAGGTTCGAAACTTTTATGAAAATTGCAAGCGTGACCTCTAACTTCCTGATATTTACAACTAGGTCCTTGCCAGGCTTAATATTTTTGCTTACTTGCTCTATTTATTTCATGCATTTCTAAAAGCCCAAAAATTCTACAAAAATTTATCTAAGCTCCTGTTTACTTACACTTTCACGCCATATTTTTGCATTTTATTTTTATTGCATTTTCATATTTATTAAAAATAATAAACATGCATTTTTCCTAGTGTTTGCATTAGAAAATCCATAAACATTATAAAAACGTTTTGAAAAATTCCAAAAAATTATATTTTGTGTGTTTTATCATCTACTAGTGTCAGTCCAAAAACCACTAAAATTTTAAAGAAAAACCTTAAAAATTAGAAAACATCTAAAAACTTCATAAAAATCTAAAAAATCCTAGAGAAATCCTAAAAATGTAAACCCAAAATATGTAGTTTTCTTATTTTATTATCTTTATTTGAAAATTAATTTGAGGAATTTTAGGCACTGTTTAGTATTTTTCATCCTCACCTTGATTTCGGCCAACAACCTAGTCCACTGTTTTCTTGTATTTTAGCTTTTAAAAATACCAAAAACATTTTGAAAAATCCCCAAAAATCACAAATATAGTAAAAAATTATAAAAAGACCAAAAACACTTTATTCCCTGATTTTTGAGTATTTTTACCTATTTTTATAAATGTATTATCCTCTTTTTCCCTATATTGTATATATATTCCTATCTTGAAAAAGAAAATATAAAAATATAAAATATAAAAAGAAAATACAAAATCAGTAAAAACAAAACCAAAATACGAAATTAAAATTAAAAATAAAATAAAATAATATAAAAACTAAAAACCCACAAAACATTTGCCTTGCATAGTGTAGACAATACTTCACATTCGTGCGCGCGCGCCCACACACACACACGCGCACACACGCACACACACACACACACACTTATTGAATAATCATGCCTTGCTCTCTGTGTTCGAACTCTCTACATACTTACACCTATACATCTTGTTTGTAGAGTTAAAAATAAATTTTAACTTCACATTTGTTGTCATTTCTTGATATCTATATTGTGGGTTAATTGTTGATAATTAGAGATTTTTAGCGGTCACCGCAGCGACCTCTATGTTCCCGCCTTGTGTGGATCACAAGACCGTTAGAAATTCCTAGTTATCAAATGGCGCTGTTGCTGGGAGCAACAACGTATAGTTCGGCTTTGTGCTTGTGTTGTGATTGTTTGTTTACATTATTGCTTTGACTTATCTCTCATTTTTGATATACCTTGTTAGCTTTCTGACCATCTCTTTTCTTGTCTTCTTGCGAGGGATTGCGGACCGTGGGGGATCGCCTAGGGGATTTGGTGCAACCTTGGGAGGCGGAGTCGGCATTTCTAGCCAAGCCGACAGGAGAGAGCAGGAGGAGTGGGAGAGAGAGTAGTTAGTGGATTTTATTTATTCTGAGAGAGAGAGACAATTATTATTTATTTGTAATAATACAGGTACTTGGACTCTTGGACATTCGGGCCCAATTTCCAAGTGATGATTGTTCACTTGGGGGCTTACCGCGGATTTTTACGGTTTTCATCGCATTTTTTATTTTGCTTTCTCGGCTTTGTTTTCTTATTTTGTGTGATTGAGCCCCTAGTTTTAGGATTTCTTGATATAGATTAAGGCCAAACACCTAATATATCTTGCATGTACCTATAGCTGCATTTGGACTTAGTCAAATTCAAACAGTCGCTTCATCATCTTCGAGCCTCCGTGCCACGAGCCCACCCCATCAAGCACTACTCCTGAACTCGATATGTCGAGAAGAGGAGGGGTGAGTCTAGACCGGATTTTTTGGATTGAAGATTGGTGACCGACTTGTGGTTCTTCACGATAATAACAATTTCTGAAACTTAGGGCGATTTCATCGGCTTTGCATTTGCATATACATAGGTTTCAATTCTGCTGAGCTTCTTTGCACGTAGAGTGCTGGAGGCAAGGTGAGCATTTCTCTTTAGCATATCATTGTTTTGCCACTTGCATTGCTTTTCCGACTCTCTACCTCTGATTTTACCAACCTAGGTGCTAAGTAAAATTGACTCCTCGTTAGGCTCGTGCATTTCTTATTAAAAATCTAAAAAAAGTGATAATCAATAAAATTGGGACTGCTAATATTACTTGACCTTAAAATCAATTAAAAATAAAAATTTGTCTTGGGGTGAGTAATCCCCTCATTGTCTTCGTTTTACTTGCTCGCACACACACTAAGGATTAGTGCCCAAATCCCATTTCAGCCCCTAAGTGTATGTGCAACTTCTTGACTTCTCACCTAACTCTAAAATAGACAAGATAAAAAGACCGATTTTTCGGTCTCTACCGAGTTGAGGAGGTGAATTGAGGGTTTGATTGATTCATTTTTGCTTGTGATTGTTTTGTGTGCATACTCAATCACTTTGCGCATTTGCGCCCTTTTCTCATATCTCTTGACTTGATCGTCGTGTTCTCCCGATCATTTTTCTCTTGTTTCGAGATGGATCCCTGTAGTGATTTTTATCCGGATTTTGCGGATTCCTCATACCCTCCAGCCGGTCCACCTCCCTTTTATCAGGAGGATCCTCCTCCTACTTTTCTGACTTTTGTACATATCCGCCTCAGCCATAATATCAGGACTCGGATATCTACCCACCTCCACCCCCACCTGTATACTACCCAACTCCACCTTCACATCCACCCGAGACTGATCTGTTGGAGTCACCTCTCACGACCTCCATGAGGGTTGTCATGAACCAAATGATAGAGCACATTGATTTGATGGGAGATAATCTCGCCACTTTGAGAGAATATCGGACTGGTGCTCTTTTCGTCGAGGATACAGATTTCCTTATGGGTGATCATGGGAGATTGCAATCGCCAAAAATACAAAAAAAATGAGAAAAATATAAAAACACAAAAAGATTTTGGGAGTCACACGATCGAGCCACATTGTGAGGAGAGGGGCCAATTGCCCAATCATTTGACCACACATCCACTCACTTCTTGTGCCATCTCCAACCCCAGGGGTGCCTATGTACAGACTGCTCTGGGCACTCCTCATGTACATGCTGATTCCGACTTCCTCCCTTGTATGGAGGAGGTCCAAAAATTCTAAAAATGCTATCTGAACCCGAAGTGGTGGCTACTATTCATGAGATTATCCATGCCCCACTTCAGCAGGCCATGACACATTTATCTGCTCCTCTTCCCAAGAAGAGAAAGCAGAGGAGCATATATGAGCGTCACATTCTGACCATGGCCACTGCCCACGCCATCACACACCGTCCCATTCCTAGGAAGAAGAACACAACTACTCCTTTCATCACTTGCAGCATCTCTGACTATACTTGTGATCACACTCTCCTGGACGGCGGTGTGTCTATTAGCGTATTACCCTTCTCGTTGGTACAGTCTCTTCACCTAGGGCCTCTCAAGAAAACCAGGATGATCGTTCAGTTTGCTGATGGATCTATCAAGAGGCCGAAGGGTATCCTTGAAAACGCCGTCATTTCTATTCAGGGCACAAGCCACCATGTTGACTTTGTTGTGTTGCCCATGGAGACCTCCACAGGGGAGTCATTTTATGAATTATTATTTTATATTATATATATTATTGTATTTACATATTTTATACATTTATGTAATTATTAAATACATATTTACATTTTTTCGTTGTATTTATAATTTGATTGATATGCATAAATAAATGCATGTATATTTATTATAGGTATAGTATACATATATATATATTAATATACTATTTATTTTAATATCTTTTTAATCATTTTATTTATGTTTTATTTTAAGTATGTTTTATTTGATTTATACAATTATTTTAAAATACAAGAAGAGTAAAAATGTAAAGAATAAACTATACGGATATCATAAACATATACACAGTACAATTGTACAGTAGAAAACCAACTTTTGTATCTCAACTACATTTTTAATGAAATTACCTTCATTAGATAGATTATTTAATTTTAAATACAAAGGAGGTGAGTTTGGTTGAATTTGAGTTTGTATGTAGTAGATATTGATATGTGAAGTTTGGTTTGCGGCTTTTTCATCTGTGTGTATAAATTGCATGTGCCTTATTTGTATTGGCTATTATTTTTGTAATTTTCTATATATTATTATGTACAAGTTTCATATTTGAAAACTTCATTATTTGAGGTGTGTATAAGTGTAAATAAAATAGTGTCAAAATGGCTAGCATAATATATAATTCGGGGGTTTATGTACAATATTTGACCCTTATCTCCCCTTTATTCATGATTGATCAAGTCAATATTGACTTGGTCTCAGGGTTTAAGGTCATTCGATATCTGTGGTACTTCATTTATTTTTATTTTCTTTTCTTTAATCTATAATTTTGGATTTAAATACAGATAATTACATGCTATTTACAGACAAAATATATATGAATACTGAATGTTAATTTGTATAAATTAATGATATTTATAGCTATTTTGCTAGATATTTAGAGCGAAAATGGAAGAATAAAGGCAGTTGAATGACTATTCATTACCCCACTATCTTCAGTTGAATGACTATTCATTACCCCACTATCTTACCTTTGCCAGTCCCTAGCAAATACTTATTAGATGAATAGGTGATGCAAGAGATACAATAAAAGGAAAATAAAGAAACATGGACTAATTATAACTCCTAAACTTATATTCAAAAAATTAAAGTTTAGAGCTCAATTAAGACCTTTGGATTGTTAATTTTCTCAGAATCTTATTGGGAATAGGATCTAACACTTAACGTTCCTTAAGTTTCAAAATCCCCTATTGTTCAGGCTGCCTCAACAACCATGTCAGAATAAGTCTTTTCATACGTAAACCCTGATGAATATGAGTCTTACTTGTACAGTGTATGTGAATGTAGCTCTTCTCATCAAAAGTGATAGGAAACAGTCTCCCTCAGCAAGATAATCGTAATTCCCCAATCTAGCTATTCTTTCCTCAAGTACCGGGGTATTTCCTTCTAAGTTCAAGTACAACCGGCTCAAGAAGAGGGGGTAGAGAGAAGAATGGATTGTGACCAGTGTAGTCACATATCCTGTGGATCTTGACCAGTATAGCCAAGTCTCCAGCTACAGGAAAACTTGATGTTTTTAACTTTGAAGTATAAGCTTTGCTTATTTGATACATATCTCCAATGGGGTTTGATTTTTCATTGACTTTTGCCTGCCTATTTTTTTGGAGTTATTGATTTTGTATTTTTCTAAAATATATACAACAACATTTATATAAGGAAATTTTCTTCTTGAGACAGTAGACTATCCCTCTTCTGAAGCTTTATTGCAACCCACAATATCATATCTTTAGACATCCATTCCACTAGATCAGGCTGAGGGGCATTGTCCACCTATTGGGACGATGTATGTTACCAAACGTATGCTTCTCAAGCTAAATAATCTTGCCCTCACCATCTCATCAGAGTTGAGATAAGTGTAGAGTGCTTGTTCAAGTTAGGTTATTATCAACAAGAGTCACGCATGCGCTTTGAAATACTCTACTTATGCTTATCAAGATGGCATATGAACACATTTTAGTGGACTCAAAGAATTAAGTCTCATTGACTTGAAAAGTTTTAATTGCTGTTCATATAAGGTTCCTATGAAATTAAGCAGATTAATGTCTAGACAAGCTCCAATCTTCAGATTTTATTTAGACTATAGTTCAGTTATCAAAATCATTCTAAAAAATACTTATGCAAGCAAAAAATGTTTTTTTGAAAATAGATGTCTGGTTTTGAACTTTTTATGGAATTTGTAAAAAAGTTTTGTAAATTTCTATGAAGTTCTGAGAACATTTTTTTTAAAAAGGGTGTTTTTGAAGGAGTTAGTGATTTGAATATATTTACATATTCTCAAGAATTTATGCATATCTACAAAGGATTTTACACAAGGATATAACTGGATTTTTATGCATGCATATACATGTTTTGTACAAGAGCTTGTTTATATGGAGTTATTTTAAGAAATTTGCAATGATATTATTTACAAGATTTTCAAAAAAGTTTCGAAAACTATTTTGTAAACATTTATCGGATATTTTGAAAATTTATTTTGCAAATAAATTTACAAATAATTTTTCAAAAATATTTTTACAATAATTTTTTGCAATTTTTTATAAACATCTTTGCAAAGAAATTATTTTTCAAATGGTTTGAAAACATTTTACAATGATTTTTTAAATGTTGTCATTTTTTTTCAAAACAATAATTATTTTTTAAAATCATTTGCAAAACAATTTCAAACCAATTTTTCGAAAGTTTTAAAAAATCATATATATATATATATATTTACACTAGTTTTTTCTTTTTACTGATTTGTTTGTATACCCTTACCCAATGTAGTATATTAGGTATATTTTTGAAAGCACATAAAGTACATGTTATGGCTAACGTGTATATACAACATATACACCCCCCATACTTCGCTCGAAGTGTGTCCCCATAGTGATCAAAGAGCAATAAAAGAAGATATAACTCATGTTAAATATAGAAAAGTCTTTATTGAATGATTAATAAAATAATAAGAAGTCGATCATCCCCCTTATACTTACGATCAATTGATCCTATGTATAACAGACAATACACTAAGTGAGATGATCGAGGATTAGAATTCACGATGAATCAACGACTCGGCTGGTCTCCCCCTATACTTAGGGTAAAATTTCCCTAATCATAGAAAAGAATATCAACAATTTAGAAGACAAGTAAGAGAACAAGAAAGGAAAAGCCCAATGCACTCATCTCCCTATACTTAGGATTTTGTCATCCTTAGTATAACATAAATGAATTGAATGAACGAATAAACATAAAAATGATGAATTGAAAAAAAATGAAAAAGAAAGAATTAATCAAAAATATTTTTTGGGGCATTGCTTAAATCTTCTGATGTTGTGGCTGGGAGATCTTAAAAAATCACATTTATCGAATTGACAACCAACATGAATCGTCCTATATGATTATTAGAATTGAAAGGTCACAAACATCCCTTACTTTAAATCAAAGGGGACAACCACGACCATATCAACTATAGCTTCATCAGAGGAGATTAGGATTGTTATTGAACTGAATCATTCGAATTTAATTATGATTCTTTCAATAAAAATTAAAAAAAAAGTTGGATTCAAAACCTAATGAACTGAATTTGAATTTAACTTGTGGATTTGATTCTCAATGAATCAAATATGAATTAACCTGAATTTGTTCGATAATAATTCGATTCGATATTTATGTACATACATGTGTGTGTACATATCCATGTATTTATATATATGCATAGTACATACATATACATGCATGTAATACATACATACTTACATATATACATGTAACAACCAATTTGTGTCAACTAGGATCTTTTCTGAATATTCTTGTGTAAGAAATTATATCATAATTACATCAAAATATTGACATGTGTAAATAAATAGAAGCATAAAAGAATATATGAATATGTACTAAAAAAGTTACTACATTTAGTTTACATTGAAAGATTTAGCATTTGCATTATATCACTAAGCCCAACATGCACAAGCAACTAAATATACTCTCATACCAACTAATTACAATGATTAAGCGGTTAAATTTAAACTTATAATAATATCTAGGCTCCACTGATATGATTTATCACGTGCAACATTCACCGCTATGATTTCCATACTCCCATGCAACACCAATGTGACTGATCAATGTGTGACGTGTATATGCAACATTAGGTCCCCTAACGAGACCCAATCTCTTTCCTTTCCTCTTTATAGCTAAGTTTAAGTGATTTGACTGCAAAATATGTTATGAGTTAGAGATGTGGGTCCTTCATGCATCGATTATACAAACATCTAAATTCCTATCTTTACTTTTTAGGATAGTGAAGTAGCTTAGGTATGAGTTGCTTTATATACTACAATAATCAATCTTAGCAAGTTATTTAGAAATTTTGAGGCATTAAGGGGATACAAAGCACTCTAAGCCATACCTAATTTAATATGTATATATGTATGTATAATCTTATTAGTTAAAGACTAAATATTGAATATAAAAAGTAAAAAAATATTAGTCATAAAATCTAATATGAAAGATCAGATGTTTAAAATTGTTAATCTGAATTCTCATCCACACATTTATTTCCGTGCTCTCACATTCCTTACATTGCCTTTTTTTACTCCCCTTTCATTATCTACCCAAGATCCTAAAAACCCATGGTAGATTATGGCGGCCTTTCTCCTGGCACGTGAAAAATGATAGTTTTGCTACTTCGAGTTCCTCCTTAACATTTATCGTGATTCAAAATTTATCTAGATATATATCCTTTGTTTTTTTGCTGTTTTGATTTTCCTTTCATGGTAACCCATGATGATTATCATTGTCAAGGAGATATTTATCATCACATGAGGAATATACAAGTTCTTCTCACTATAATGTATGTTATTCCATTGTACATCAAAATTTGTATATTCCATTTTCATGGCTTACTTTTTTGATATTGAAGATCCTCATGCTTAGAAGAGGTTTTATTTTTCTATATTATTTTTTACTATTCTCATTATTTCAAATAATGAAATTAATTTGTATCAGCTTTCTATATAAGTTTGATATTGTCTTGCTTTAATATGCAATGGTAATTATAACGTATTCATCTTTTTCGTCAATGATATTCAGTCTTTTTGATAAGCTCATATAAGTATAATGATTTATACATTTCTTCATCATAGAAAAAAGAGTATATTTATATTGTAAAAATATACATAATAATTGTATAAATTATGTACTTTTATCCACTATATTGTTTTGGTTTGATATTTTCCTTGATTTTATAGTTTTCAACTTATCTTAGTAATATACTTTAAAAAATAGAATTATACCATAAAATATTTATATTATATTATTCCTCATATAATATTATTTATATAAGCTCTAAAACATCAATTAATATTTCATCTCGAAATAAAATGAACTGAGTTTGAATATTCGAAACTCAAAAAGAAAAGAATATAAAATTAAGCTAGTGGATTCATTTGAAATTCGCTTTGAGCTCGAATTCGAAACTTTTATAATGAAATGAATCAGAATCCTGGTGGATTCAAAGGTATTCGATTCGATTAGCACCCCTAGAGGAGATAGACCCAATGGTCTCCTCTCAATTGGTCATTGAAGACAACCACCACCAACCCCTCGAAAATCTAGTCAAATGGGATGATCGAGCTCATACCATTTGGTAAATCATTTTAGGGATGGTCTTAGCTTCGTCGGTCATGTCCCCTCTGCGAAATGAGTCACAACTATTCCTTTTTCTCAAAGGGTATGGGAACATTATGTCAAAGGGGATGGGAGTCGACCATCTCCAGTTATAAAATTGCTTGTAGTGCTTGTTACTATTATAAAAATAGGTATATCATGTCGTTACTTTTACTTTCACTTGAGTCAATAACATGGGTTAATCTAACCATAGGTACATTGGATTGTAGATCTTCCACCTCCTCATATCCTTCTTCCTCTTCATCTTCTTCTACCCCCTCTCTTCATTTTCTTTCTTTTCACCACATCTCCATCCCTTCAACAAATCATACATTTTTTTCTATTTTCAAAGATAAACCATGTCTTCTGATCACAAAAATGATTTTTTTTTAAATCACGATGAATTCTTTAATCTATTAATTAAATATTTATTGCTACTAAATAAATACATTGCAACTCTCCTTCCCCATGAGAAGGGTGGAGGAACATGGGCAGGAGGAGGAGGAGGAGGCAGTGGAGGGGGTGGGGGAGGAGGAACAAGGGGAAGTGGAGGAGGCAGCTGGGGGAGTGAATTCCTGTTGTGGGCAGAGGCGGGACAGGAGGGGGAGCATGGGTGAAGGAACAAGGGGAGGAGGTGACTGGGGGGAAATGTCCTATTATGGGCGGAGGCGAGGGAGGAGGGGAGCAGGGGGAGATGACTGGTGGATATGGAAAGATCCTTAATCGCACCACAGAAGCGTGGTGATCGCATCATATGCAATTAGGAACAACTATCATACTAGTTGCTTAGGGCGGTAGAATTTTTAAAAAAATTGAACGAAGAAACCACATGATTAAAGAACACTTCTCGGATGATTTCATCTAAACTACAAACAAGTATCAGGTTTACCTCTTGAAGCATGGTTGCGATTGAGTCTCTAAACAAAGAGACCTCCTGTTTCAAGTTTGATCCAACGGAGGAGATGCTTGCGAGCGTGTTGATGAAACACGTGCTCCTCGTAATCCATGTTGATGATCCAAGCGACGAATCTCCTAATCTCGTCTCACGAGATCTGATGTGTTCTTTAGGAGCCAAGCGTATAAAAGAAGATGGAGATCCACGAATAGTCAATCCGACAGCACAACGTCGTTGCGATGACTACGACCCTCTTTAGGGTTTAGGGTGGATGGCCACTCTAAGGAGGGAGAGAGCGGGCGCGTGTAGAGATAGAGAGATGGAGAGAGTTTAATTCCTCTTGGAATTATGTGTGTAGTCTAAAAGGTAGGGGCTATCATTTCTTTTATACTAGTTGGATATCTATGGATCTCAATCCATGTGCTCTCTTAATCTACTATGTAGATTAAAAGTTTATTAATCAATGGTCATGATTTGTTGCTCCAAAAAATGCAATATCAATTATTTTAAAATAAATCAACTATTTCCTTTTCAAGATAGTAATTAATTCATTTTAACATTGATAAAATATATATAGATAATGTAGAAGACTAAGTCTCTTTACTAAATATAGGGTGGTTGTCCCCCTTGAACAAGTCAAGGTGGATGGTCACAAAAAAGGAGAAAAAGTCTTCTTTTTATCTATATATATATTAATTAATATGCAATAACAATTATTGCTTTTATCTTCACAAAAAATAATTCCAAATTAAATTTGTGAAAACTTCAATCATTTCATTGACAAATATGAATCATATTCACATATCCAACATAATATGTAAATTAGATTTATAATTGACAGGTCATTGTTAATCCATTTCGCAACAACATATAATTTGTAATTCTATTTACAATTAAATCTCTTCGACATGTTATAAATCATATTTATAATATCCATGATTACTATAGATAGTGATATCCACATTAATCATATTCATGATAAGTAAATCATATTTAATTATCTTGGATCTCTATTCTCAAGTGCCCAAATAACATGAATCACATTCACATCATTCACATCTTTGATAATTAAATCACATTTAATCATCTTAGATAAATCTCCTAATATGAATCAAATTCATATTATTCATGATAATTAAATAGCATTTAGTTATCAATATCTCAATGCCCAGATACATAATTCAACAATGAAATTATCCTTGAACTCTTTTAAGAATAATGCGTTTTATTTACTGATACTTGGAGATAAGGACATGACGATCGTACGTTCCATGCATAGTGACTTGGACATTGAGATCACATCTCAAATCCAGATCTTGGGGACCTCCCACAGACGTTTGATTATATGAAAGCCATAAATCTAATCTTCATTATATCTGAATCACATTCAGATCAATATCCAACATTGGACTAAGATCAGATCACTTCTCTATGAGAGGAGTCACTAAAATCCAGACATGTTTCATTACTCCCTCGAAATGGAAGCATCATGGTTATACAATCATTTATGATCACATGACCCTCATGTATTCCTAATACATGTATATCTTGTATACTGGAAGACCTAGAATAAACCCAAAGTTCTAAATCTATTTAGTCTTCTTTAGGTTTTATCATTAAGTTTCTCATTTGATCATTAGGAGTTGGTATCGATCATATACTTTCCAAAAGCATATATCATACCCAAGTATTGATAATTGCTGAATATGTTATTCTCATTCTTTATTATTTTATTTTAGCCATATCTTTCAACAAACACACCTGTGAATATGTTTGGATCCAATAAATTATCTTTGTACATACAATTGTTAATAACACATAATTAACTCCCTTTTCCAAACCAAAAGAATAAAGAGGAAAGAAAAATAAAGAAGGATGTAATTATGTAATAAGTTTGACCCAAACCCCGAGAGAAGGCCAATTATTAACTTGATCGACAAGGAATAAAGTATAGGGAGATAGGGTCCTTGTATATTCATCATTATGCATTCTATGTATATATCATTTTTATATTTTATTCATCAATAAAAAACTTCAAAATAAATTATTTTCTCAATAAAAGTTGTACATAAAAATGTTTCTTAAATAATAAAAATGTTTTTAAAATAAGTTATATACATAATACAAATAATACCACTCATAAAAGCCACACAACAAGAACTTGAAAGATCAAATCCTGCTCCATATGAACTCAAATTCTTCTAAAATCACCTTTATTGGACTCTAAATTAAATTATCTTTCAAATAAGGTGGTTCCATAAATTTTGGTGTTATGAGGAAAAAATGCCTTTTTGGGGTGCATTGTATAGTCACAAAGTAGCTATACAGGTAAATATGAATATTTAATTATTTTAATTCATAATTTATGCCTATTGTAATTTAAACAGTTGTGCATACTCCTAACAATAAAATAAAAATAAAATTAAAAATTAAAAACACAAAATAAAATAAAAATAAATTCAAAAATTAATTGTACAAAATCCACACTTGTGTATATTGTATACAATACCTATTTATTTATTACTTCTATTTAAATAGTAAAATCAAATAAAAATCATTTCATGCTCCTAAAATTATGTTATAAGTAAATAAAATATAAAATAATCGATATTTTTTATAAAAAAATAAAATAAAAATAAAAGAATAAAATATATCAGTATACTATACGTGTACATAATACCCCATACTATATATACTATATATATAGTTTCATAAAAATAATTAAAAATCATAGAAAAAATAGCTTGAAAAATAATAAATAATTTTCATTTTAACCAGTTTTTATTTTAAACTCATCTACTATTTAATTTATTTTTTCTTTGATTTTAAGTTTCAAATTTTCTGATTGGTTAACCCAGGTCCGTTGACCTGGGTCAACCCTTCTTCTTTCCAGGTCAGACCTGACTGGGCTTCACTGGACCCGTTTTCTCCCATTTCCCCAGCTCGGGTCCGGCCATCTTTTCCCCTGATTTCTACGATCGATCCTTCTCCTAGGATGTGTGATCCTCGCAGATCCCTAAAAGGAGCCGAATCTTCCTAGGGTTTCACGCACACCTTCGATTCTTCTAGACCCTGGAGATTCCCTATAAGTAGTCTTCTCCTCCACCTTTGCCTATCATCTCGCCCCTCACCACCTCATTCCTCCTTAGCTACCTCCAGGATCATGACATGATCTTCTGAGGCCCTTTTAGAGCAGGTTTTAGTGGCCAATTGGCCGCAACTCATACGTGTCCGGAGCAGCTCTGCTATGTGCATCCTCCTCCGTCTTCCACACCGGAGTCGAGTCCAGGACCTCGCGTTCTCCTTCACCTCACTTCACCGTTCATCATAAGTTACCCAGGTTTCTTCCAGTTCTCTCTATCTCCGATGTTCATATTGATCAACATCATTGGACCACCACCACCCATCGACTCTGATCACTGTGGTCGGAGCTCAGTATCACTCATTTACCCGCACAAGTCGATACCTCATCTTGATGATCATATAGCTGTTGTTTCATTAAAAGAATCATAGAGGCTATTATTTGGATGAATATCTAAGGAGTTAGATATAGGACTCATCAAGCACCGTCAAATGATTATTAAGAGATGATCTCCAACCTGAGTAGGAGATGGCAATCCTTTCTCACATAGGCTGATATCTGACCAACCTCTTGATGCAAGTCCTTTACATGGGAATAGTGATTCAGAGGTGTCAGATTAGTTAGATCAATGCGTTGACTTAACGAGATCGAGATAACCTAAGTCCTATGTTGAATGCTGTCATAGCATAGGCATGCATCCTCTGACCGGAGACAGATGTATTACTATATGTCTGAGTATGTACATTTGGCAGACCAATAGGTTGATGGCCTAACCAAGGTCTATACACTGCCGAGCTGGAGTCCATATAAGGGCATATGAGTAATACGATCTCTCAAAGGGATCATACAGGTTCACTTGTGAACCGGGAGACATGAGCTCACTCATGAGGTATTGGGACCGATCAAATTCCATGCATGTTTGTCGTGCTTTGGAAGCATTACATGAATTTGAAGGTATGATATATGCTTTGGGAAAGCATATGATCGATGCCAACTCCCAATGACCAAGATTGAGAAACTTAGTGATCAAACCCTGAAGAAGACAGTGTAAAATTGATCTTGATCTTCGGGTTGACCATGGGTCTTCCAGTATGCAGGATGTACAGGTATTGGGAATACCTGAGGGTGATGTGATCATAAACGATTGTATAACCATGACGCTTCCATTTCGAGGGAGTGATGAAACAGGTCTAGATTTTAGTGACTCCTCTCAGTGGAGAAGCAATCTGATCTTGGTCCAAATGTTAGACATTGGTCTGAATGAGATTCAGATGCAATGAGAAGATTAGATTTGCGGTCTTGATTTAATCAAGCATCTGTGGGAGGTTCGTAAGATCTGAATTTGAGATAAGATCTCAATATCCAAGTCACTATACGTGGAACAATACAAATGCCTTGTCCTTATCTCCAAGTATCTGCGGAGAAAGCACATTATTCTTGAAGGGGTTCAAGAATAATTCATTTGATGAACTACATATCCAAACAAGAAGGACTTGATGATTAAATGAGATTTAATGATCAAGCATAATATGAATAAGATTCATATTGTGAGAATGATTATCTAGGATGATTAAATGGGATTCAATTATCAAGGATTAGAGAGTGTGGATAATACTATCCATAATATTTGTGTATTATAAATATGATTTATAATATACATATATATTGAAGAGAGAGATTTTTTGTAAATAGCATTTGTTAATTATTAATGTGGATTGGATTCACATTAATTAATTAATTGGAAATGTAATTTATAAATTAGTTTGGGTTGTGAATATGATTCACATATTTTCAATGGCATGATTAAAATATTCACAAATTAATTTGGAATTAATTTGGTGGATAATGTTGTGATAATGGTTATTACAAAATTAATTAAGAGATAATGGATAGAATAAAGGGGAGATAAAATCACCACAAAAAGATGGCGTGCACCATGGGTGACGCCACCTATTTTGGGGGTGATTTATTTATCTCCTCATTATCTTTATCCTATTATCTCTTGATAATTAATTTATGTTAAATTAAATTATGTTGATAATGTTGCAACATATATTTGATTTAAATATAAATTAATGTTGTTGGATTTTAGCCAACAACAATCATGACCATTGATTAATACACAGATCAACATGGCCGTTGGATCTATGCGTCCCATGGATTGAGATCCATTGGATCCCAAGCTAATATATAAGGAGTGCTAACCTAGCTTTTCAAAGGTACATAATTAAGAGTGGTAGAAGCCTACTACTCTCTCTCTCATTCTCGCCCTCTCTCTTTCTCTCTTCTCAAAGGTGGCCGTCCATCTTGTATTGAGAAAGGGAGACTCTCGCCTTCGCCTTCGACGACTCGAGGATCTCCATCTTATTTGGGGCTGCTTGCTAAAGGAAGACGATCGATTTCGTTGGACGAAATCAGGATATTCGTTGCTTGGATCTTCATCGAGGATTGCGAGAGGAACGCGTCTCATCATCGTGCCCGCAAGTGCATTCTTCGTGAATCGGACTTGAGACAGGAGGATCTCTTGTTTTGGGATCTCACGATTACAACCATCCTCCAAGAGGTATTCCTTTTACTTTGTGATTTGATGAAACGATCCGAGAAACGTTCTCGTGATCATGTGGTTTCATCACTAGATTTAAAAATTTTAATTTCCGCTGTATCTAGCGACTAGTGCGACTAGTCACCTCGATCGCATATAATGCGATCAATACGCTTCTGTGATGCGCTTGAGGATTCTAAATATCCTTCAAGTTGTATCAGAGCCTTAGGTCTAATAAGGTTTTGGATATGATCCATAGATCTAGGACGACTTGGGTTTTGAAGGGGTCGCGAAAGTTTTATCGCATTTCAATTTTCGCACCTCTGTCTAATTGAAATTTTCAGTACTGTTTAAATTGTTTAAACACGAAATTTGCAATTGGATTTTATTTCATTAAATAAGGAAACCATAGGATCTGTGTTTATGAAATTTGGATTTCATTTGCTCAAGATATGGCCTTTTGAATAAACATGTATTCACTATTGCGGGAACAGAAGATCTGAACGTGATTAATGAGTTAATTACTATTTTGATATGCCTTGAAACACGTGAATTATCACTTGTTTCTTTAATAAATCAAATTTCAATCTTAGGAAACTGATTTTGCATTTTTTGAATTTAAATTGATCAAGATAAGTTAATTTTGGTGATTGGGGGTCACTGTTGGAAATTGACATTTTTTATCATGAACTTTGTGATAAGTCATTCAAATATTTGTGAAATATTTAAAGATATAATTATTTCATTGAATGACATTTGCCTAACCATAATGATAAGATAGTTGATCTTGATCATTGGTTGATATGAATTCATCAACAAACATTGATTTCATGAAAAACCTTAGTTTATCCTACAATAGTTGTAGGACAACTTTTACATGAAAACCCCATGCTTGAATAGGATTGGGGATTTGTTTAGCAAATGTCTTTATAATATTATAAAAATTGTTTTGATGTATATTATATGGTATAATTTCGGTTAAAAAACCAATGAGCATCTCAAGGTACATGATGATCTATCTGGCATTATCCTTTCCTGAGGTGGATATGGTGCCTAGTCGGAGAGCATTGGGGTTGCGGGTTGCAACGTATGTGGTCCGTCCCACTCTCGTCGGTACTGGCCATGACAACGGGTAGGGACTCGATAATGTCGGAGAAGTCAAAGTCTATTTTTCAAATTATTAAAATACGAATAATACATACTTTGAGATTATACCTGCTATTCAAGTAATAATCAAGTTTGTTGATTGATGATTGGATTAATGATTAATTTAATGTGATTAAATTAATTATATCCAATAAACACTCTATTGAGAATAGATGTGTGTTTCCCTTGGAAGAATTAATTATGTGAATATGATTCACGATAATTAATTATTGCAATTTGAATATGAGGTGGATGATCACATAAGTGATATCCATGGTCTCCCGTCAAGGCAAAGGATTCCGTCGCCAGATATTGTATATAGGAGACGCCTGTCCGAAGTGACAGATCCTATATATGATTTATTTGGATCGGGTTCTTTACTTCTCGAAAGAGTAAGCCGTATATGTAGTGAACCCAATATCAGGTCCTCATATTATTGGGGTGATATTGGATTGAGTATAGCGGGTATTAAGTCTGTTGACGGTTGATTCAATTAACAACGGGTCAACATCATCTTAGGGGTGGTGGCCCCGGGTGTTAAAGACCGAATTGGGAATTGCAAGTTGGACTTGCAAGGCGGAATGTGTTCCCGCTTCTCTTTATTCGAGTCATAGGTTCTCATATTATTGGGATGTGATAAGGATAGAGAGGAGATCCCAGTTCTTGCTTGAGATATAGCGGTAAGTGTATCTCTTACTTTGAAAGAAAACAAGGGAATAATCTTTCGAAGTTGACATAGCAAGACAAATTTGATTTAAAATGCTTTAATCAAATAATTCTTAAAAATGAATATATAATTATTTATATAATCTAATATAGTGCATTCTTAATTTCAGAAAATGAAGTCCATGAACCCACTTAGCAGGCTCCTGGAGGTCAACCAGTTGACCCGACCAAATTATTCGGATTGGATCCGAAATTTTGATCTTGTCCTATCTGCGGAGCGCGTCTCGTATGTGCTGACCAAGGACAAGATAGCAAACCCTAAGACTGAAGAAGATAAAACATATAATGAGAAATATGATGAAGACCATAATCTGGCAAGGTGCTACATCCTTGGGTCATTATCCAATGTGCTTCAGAAGGAAAATGTGGAAATGATCCATTACCAAGAGATTATGATGAATCTGAAGGAAATGTTCGGTGACATAAACCGCACACAGCGTTACAACGTGATGAAAGAGCTTATTCGCTGCAAGATGCAGGTAGGGACCTCTGTCAGAGAACACGTACTCAAAGTGTTTGGGCACCTTTCTGAATTGGAAACCCTGGGAGCCTACATGGATTCTGACATGCAGGCTGATTTTATTCTCTTGTCGCTCCCTAAGTCCTTCAACAACTTTATCGTGTCCTATCACATGAGCAAAGGTGATTTCACTAACGCTGGGCTGTTAGCTGCATTGAAGTCTGCAGAAGACATGATGAGTAAGGACGACCCCTCTGCTAGTGCAATGGTTGCACAAGTGAGAGGAAAGCGCGGGCGGAAGCAAGGTTCTCGGAAGGGCCCGGCCTGGAAGAGAAAGAAGAAGAATTAAGGAGTTGGTTCATCTTCTAATGCTTCCACACTAATGACATCAAAGAAGTCTGATGTCTGTCACTACTGCAAGAAGCCGGGGCACTGGCGGCGTAACTGCCCAGATTACCTGAAGTCTGCTGACAAAGGTAAAGCCCCAGCAGGTATGAAATCTACTTTCATCATTGAAACTAGATTTCTCGTTGGACGAGAAGGAAGTTGGGTTATAGATTCTGGTGCTTCTGTTCATGTATGCAATTCGTTGCATTTGTTTCAGGAAACTAGGAATCTGGAGCAAGGGGAGATAGTCATCCAGATGGGATCTGATGCAAGTGTTGCAGCAGTCGCCATCGAAATGTGCAGACTATCGTTATCTAGTGGTCGAGTCCTAGTACTTAAAGAGTGTCTTTATGTACCTGAAGTTAGGAGGAATTGATATCTGTATCTAAGCTTGTTAGACATGGATACTCCTTCCTGTTCTGTAATAAGTTAGTCATTAATCAATATAATAAATTTATTGCGGAAGGTGTTCTGACTTCTGGTGGACTCTATGAATTGTGCATTGATGAATGTGTCATAAATGTCACTACCACTGATAATAAAAACCCTAAAATATCCAGGGAGAATGGAAATCATTCGAATATGATTTGGCATCAAAGGCTTGGTCATTTATCTGTTGATAGGATCAATATATTGATAAATGATGGACCTTTAGATTTTCTACAGGTTCAATCTTTACCTACCTGTGAACATTGCATTCGAGGTAAAATGACCAGGATGCCTTTCCGTAACAAGGTTACGAGATGCGAAGGTATTCTTGATCTAATACATACTGATGTATGTGGTCCATTCAGTACCACGACTAGAAATGGATATCGATATTATTTGACGTTTATTGATGACCATTCACGATACAGGTTTATCTTCGTACTACATCATAAATCTGAAACCTTTGAAAAGTTCAAAGAGTTTAAGGCTTTGGTTGAGAACCAAACCGATAGGAAGATCAAACGGATTTGATCTGATCGAGTTGGTGAGTACCTCTCAGATGAATTCAAAGAATATCTTAAAGAGAATGGAATTGTCTCCAATCTCACTCCCCCTGGAACTCCCCAACTTAATGGTGTTGCTGAAAGACGCAACAGGACCATCATTGACATGGTCCGTTCAATGATGAGCAAAGCACGTTTACCTCTTAGTTTCTGGGGATATGCAGTAGAGACTGCAATATATATCCTGAACAAGATTCCTAGCAAGTTTGTACCCAAGACACCTCACGAGCTTTGGTATGGAACCAAACCTAGTGTTAATCACTTGAGGGTTTGGGGATGCTTGGTCCATGCGAAGAATGTGGATGCAAGTAAGCTAGAATCTCGCACTCGTGAGTGCTGCTTCATTGGGTATGTTAAAGATGGTATTGGATACCAACTTTATGACCTTCAGACCCGAAAGGTTTTTGTCTCTAGGGATGTGAAATTTCTAGAGGATGATTTCCCTAAAGGTCAAGACAGAAATGAAGTAGAGGAACTCATTGAATCCCCTGAGAATTCTGAGATTCCTGAATAAATAAACTGAAGAGATAAATAAAGATGAAACACCCATACCTCTTCGAAGGAGTTCGAGGGTGGTTGCACCACCTGGAAGGTATGGATTCCATGTGTCAGGTGAAACTGACAATGATCCTTCTTCATTTGATGAAGCACTCGCGGATCATGACATGGATAGATGGATGCTAGCAATGAAGTCAGAAATTGACTCCATGTATAAGAATGGTGTATGGATCCTAGAGGATCCACCTAAAGGGGTAAAACCCATTGGGTGTAAATGGATCTTCAAGAGAAAGAGGGGACCTGATGAGAAAGTAGAGACTTTCAAGGCATGGCTCGTAGCCAAGGGCTACACACAGAGAGAAGGCATCGACTACGATGAGACGTTCTCTCCTGTGGCCATGCTTAAGTCCATCAAGACATTGCTAGCTATAGCTACATCTCTTGACTACGACATTTGGTAGATGGACGTCAAGACAACTTTCCTCAATGGATACCTCGAGGAGGATATCTATATGGAGCGGCCCCAGGGCTTCATAGTTGAGGATGGAAAAGTATGCAAGCTGAAGAAATCCATCTATGGGCTCAAACAAGCTTCTCATAGCTGGAACATCAGATTTGACGAAACCATAAAGGGTTATGATTTTGTGCAGAATCCTGATAAACCTTGTGTGTACAAGTAGCTTAGTGGGAGCGCCATCGTGTTCATCGTGCTTTACGTAGATGATATCCTTATCATTGGGAATGATACAGGAATGATGACCAGTGTGAAGATTTGGCTATCCCATACCTTCGAGATGAAAGATCTTGGATGAGCCTCTTACATCTTAGGCCTGAAGTTATTCAGAAATCGAGAAAGAGAATATTGGGATTATCACAACATGGATACATCAAGAAAATTCTTGAACGATTCCATATGTATAGTTCCAATAAAGGATTCCTCCCGTTAGGACATGGTATCCATCTGTCTAAAGGGATGGCTCCTCAAAGTGTTGAGGAAAGGAAGGCCATGGCTGGATGCCTCTACGCATCAGCTGTAGGAAGCTTGATGTATGCCATGATGTGTACTAGGCCAGACATCTGTCATGCAGTGGGAGTGGTAAGTCGTTACCAATCCTGCTATGGAGAGAAACATTGGAATGCAGTAAATAACATATTCAAATATCTGAGACGGACGCAAGATTACATCTTGGTCTATGGGGATGGTGATCTCCAAGTCTTTGGATATACAGATTCAGACTTCCAGTCGGATGTTGATGATCAGAAGTCGACATCAGGGTTTGTATTCCTGTTGAACGGCGGTGATGTGAGCTGGAGAAGCAAGAAGCATGACACTACGACAGATTCAACAACAGAAGCCGAATACATTGCCGCATCGGATGATACAAAGGAGGCGGCATGGTTGCGCAAGTTCATCATGGAACTTGGCGTAGTTTCCTCTGATACTCCCATCCCGTTACTCTGCGATAACACGGGAGCCATTGCCCATGCAAAGGAACCCAGATGCCATCAAAAGAGCAAGCGCGTGGAAAGGAAATACCACATCATTCGGGAGATTCAAAAGCGTGGTGATATCATCATCACCAAGGTGGCCTCTACCGACAACATTGCTGATCCTCTTACCAAACCTCTGACACAGAAGGTTTTTGACCAGCATGTAATGAGTATGGGTTTACGGATTGTACCTGAATGGTTCTGAGGGCTAGTGGGAGATTGTTAGACATGTGAGCCCTGGGCGAACCATTCTTACAATAAATGTTATTGTAATATATATATATATATATGTTTATCAATAAAAGTTATTGATGTTTCACTCCCTTTCTGAAATTAAATGAATGAATGCACTATAAGGTCCCTCTATACAATTAGGGTTATGTACCATGGCCATCTTGATGACCATATAGCTGTTGATTCATTAAAAGAATCATAGAGGCTGGTGTTTGGATGAATATCTAAGGAGTTAGATAGAGGACTCATCAAGCACCGTCAAATGATTATTAAGAGATGAACTCCAACCTGAGTAGGAGATGACAATCATTTCTCACATAGGTTGATATCTGACCGACCTCTTGATGCAAGTCCTCTACATGGGAATATTGATTCAGAGGTGTCAGATTAGTTAGGTCAATGCGTTGACTTAATGAGATCGAAATAACCTAAGTCCTATGTTGAATGCTGTCACAGCATAGGCATGCATCCTCTGACCGGAGACAGATGTATTACTATATGTCTGAGTATGTACATTTGACAGACTAATAGGTTGATGACCTAACAAGGGTCTATACACCGGCGAGCTGGTGTGCATATAAGGGCATATGAGTAATACGATCTCTCAAAGGGATCATACAGGTTCACTTGTGAACCGGAAGACATGAGCTCACTCATGAGGTATTGGGACCGATCAAATTCCATGCATGGTCATCGTGCTTTGGAAGCATGACATGAATTTAAAGGTATGATATATGCTTTGGGAAAGCATATGATCGATGCCAACTCCCAATGACCAAGATTGAGAAACTTAGTGATCAAACCCTGAAGAAGACAATGTAAAATTGATCTTGATCTTCAGGTTGACCATGGGTCTTCCAGTATGCAGGATGTACAGGTATTGGGAATACCTGAGGGTGATGTGATCATTAATGATTGTATAACCATGACGCTTACATTCCGAGGGAGTGATGAAATAGGTCTGGATTTTAGTGACTCCTCTCAGTGGAGAAGCAATCTGATCTTGGTCCAAATGTTAGACATTCGTCAGAATGGGATTCAGATGCAATGAGAATATTAGATTTGCGGTCTTGATTTAATCAAGCATCTGTGGGAAGTTCGTAAGATCTGGATTTGAGATAAGATCTCAATATCCAAGTCACTATGCGTGGAACAATACAAACGTCCTGTCCTTATCTCTAAGTATCTGCGAAGAAAGCACATTATTCTTGAAGAAGTTCGAGAATAATTCATTTGATGAACTACATATCCAAACAAGAAGGACTTGATGATTAAACGAGATTTAATCATCAAGCATAATATGAATAAGATTCATATTGTGAGAATGATTATCCAGGATAATTAAATGGGATTTAATTATCAAGGATTAGAGAGTGTGGATAATACTATCCATAATATTTGTGTATTATAAATATGATTTATAATATACGTATATATTGAAGAGAGAGATTTTTTGTAAATAGCATTTGTTAATTATTAATGTGGATTGGATTCACATTAATTAATTAATTAATTGGAAATGTAATTTACAAATTAGTTTGGGTTGTGAATATGATTCACATATTTTCAATGGCATGATTGAAATATTCACAAATTAATTTGGAATTAATTTGGTGGATAAATTTGTGATAATGGTTATTACAAAATTAATTAAGAGATAATGGATAGAATAAAGGGGAGATAAAATCACCACAAAAGGTGGCGTGCACCATGGGTGATGCCACCTATTTTTGGGGTGATTTATTTATCTTCTCATTATCTTTATCCTATTATCTCTTGATAATTAATTTATGTTAAATCAAATTATTTTGATAATGTTACAACATATATTTGATTTAAATATAAATTAATGTTGTGTGATTTTAGCCAACAACAATCATGACCATTGATTAATACATAGATCAACATGGTCGTTGGATCTATGTGTCCCATGGATTGAGATCCATTGGATCCCAAACTAATATATAAGGAGGGCTGACCTAGCCTTTCAAAGGTACATAATTAAGAGTTGTAGAAGCCTACTACTCTCTCTCTCTCTCTCTTATTCTCGCCCTCTCTCTTTCTCTCTTCTCAAAGGTGGCCGTCCATCATGTATTGAGAATGGGAGACTCTCGCCTTCTCCTTCGACGACTTGAGGATCTCCATCTTCTTTGGGGTTGCTTGCTCTAAAGGAAGATGACGGATTTCGTTGAACGAAATCAGGAGATTCGTTGCTTGGATCTTCATCGAGGATTGCGGGAGGAACGCGTCTCATCATCGTGCCCGCAAGTGCATTCTTCGTGGATCAGACGTGAGACAGGAGGATCTCTTGTTTTGGGATCTCACAATTACAACCACTCTCCAAGAGGTATTCCTTTTACTTTGTGGTTTGATGAAACGATCCGAGAAATGTTCTCGTGATCATGTGGTTTCATCACTAGATTTAAAAATTTTAATTTCCGCTGCATCTAACGACTAGTGCGACTAGTCGCCCCGATCGCATATGATGCGATCAACACGCTTCCGTGACGCGCTTGAGGATTCTCAACATACTTTACCAACATTCTATGAGCATCAGATCAGCTTTGTAGAAGTCCATCATAGCCATCATACCTTACTTGCCCGCAATGTACCTGCTTGGTTATATTCCCTTTTTACCCTGCATTTTGTCTGATTTTGTGTTAGTCCAATAAATGTAATACACAAACTTTTCCATTAAGGACCACGTAGTTTTGTTATTTGTACTTTAGTCCATCTGAGTTGCAGTCACGTGTAGCTTCACATGCTCTTTGGGATATTGGTAGTATTTGTCTTGAACTTCTTATCGATCAAGGAATGAAATTAATATTTTAAAATTGCATTCATGCCCCTATAATTGTGAATCACATGTTGCGTGCCTGCTTCTTCTAGACAAATTATATAGTGGCCGCCGGTACTTTAAATATTTGTTATTCGTTAGGTTCTAAAAATTAAAGTATTTGCAGATTGGTCCTCATTCACTATTTTTAATTATAGTTTTGTATTAATTTCAATAAATGGTAGATTAACTCCAAAAATTTCCTAAAAATACTTGTGTCTCACGCTTGCATGTTTTATTTATGGTAATTTTTGCTTGTTAATTTTCGCTCGTTTCCTATCATTAAAAAATTAATCCCCTAAAAAGTCCCTCTTTGTTTTGAAAATTCATAAAAATTCGATTTTTTTAGAAATTCCACAAAATGTATTATCTTTTATCATTTTTTAGTTTCTATATAAATTTTGTTGTAAAATACCTTACAAAAACCTAAACTTTACAAAATATATGAAAATAAAAAAATCATATAAAATAAATAAAAAATCTAAAACTTGCATTTTAAGTTTCTATTTGTAGATATTTATTCATAGTTTTTGATAAAAATCACTTCCGATGTTTTGAGCATTTTATCTATTTTTAATTTGGAAAATACCCCGACTGTGCACTATTTGTCTATTTTATCACTTTTTGACTTTTTGAAAATCATAAAATCCTATGAAAAATCCCTAAAAATTCTTAAAAACACTATAAAATATATAAAAACCCCAAAATTTTTTACTTTATTTTTATGATGTTTTTGACATATTTGAAAAATATAAAAATATTACTTGTGTACTTTTATCCCTTTACATTGTTTCCTTATATTGAAAATTTTTAAAATTGAAAAATTGAAAACCACTAAAAAGCAATAAAATCCTTAGATTTTCGAATCGACTACTTAGTGTTTAATTATGCTCATTGAGTTCGACCCTAGTCTTTATATGAGGTTAATAAAAGTAGCAGAAACCACTCATTTTATCTATTTGATTTATCGGTTGTTTGAACAATTTCTCTTTAATTGCATTGATTGATTATGGTGACAACGACAGCTTAATCCTACACTTAACCCTAGTCGATCTTTGCGATCATCAATCATATGCTTTCCAAAAGCATATATCAAACCTACTAATTCAGTCAAGCATCCAAAGCAAGACGACCGTGCACGGAATTTGATTCCCAATATCTAATGAGCGAGCTCATGTCTTCTGGTTCAATAATGAACCTGTATGATCCCTTTGAGAGATCATGTTACTCATATGCCCTTATATGCACAGCAGCATGCCGATGTATTGACCTTGATTAGATCATCAACCAATCGATTTTCCAAATATACATACTCAGACATATAGTAACATATCTATCTCCGGTCAGAGGATGCGTGTATATATCATGACAACATACGACATAGGACTTGGTTGTCTCGATCTCATTAAGTCAACTCTTTGACCTAACTTATCTAACATCTCTGAACCTCTATTCTTATGCAGATGACCTGCATCAAGAGGCTGATTAGATATCATCTCATTAGAGAAAGGATTTCCATCTCCTACTCAGGCTGGAGATCCTCTCTTAACAATTATTTGGCAGTGCTTGATGAGTCCTCAATCTAACTCTTTAGATATCACCCAAGCACCAACATCTATGATTCAACAATTGAATCAACAATTGTATAATCATCAAAATGACCATGTTACATAACCCTAATTGTAATAAGGGACCTATTATGCAAATTAATTATTCTTTACTTTAGATCAGGGAATGATATTTGCAATAACATTTATTGCATATTGGCTCGTCGTGGGCTTGCATGTCCAAAAAAAACAAGGAGAGGAGGAGGCGACTGGGGAGAGAGCTCCTGATGCAGGGTAGAGGTGGGGATGGAGGGTGGCAGGGTAGAGGAACAAGGGGAGGAGGAGGAGGTGGTTGGGGGGAGAGTTCCTGCTATGGGCGAAGGCGAAGGAGGAGGGGGTGGTGCGGAGGAACAAGGGGAGGAGGTGGAGGCTAGGGGAGATCTTCTGCTAGGGGTGGAGGCAGGGGAGGAGGGGCTAGCTCCTGCTCAACCTTCACCTTCCTCCTCCAACATGGCTACATCAACTTCGACCTCTCCAGGCCCATCCTCAGCATCTACTGGTGGCCCCACTTCCCCTGTCCCCATGCCGGTCCCACCACCATCATAGTCGATGCTGATCTCATCAGACTCACTGCCGCCCATAAGCTTCTCTCCCTTGGTTTCAAGCTCGCCATCCTCAAAGGATACACCTGCCCCGATAACAGCATGCTCACATGCAAGATGCAGGTCCTGATCATCATCACATCCATTGATCTTGGAGGAGTAGAGGAGATGGAGGGTCGTCGGTGGAGGAGGAAGAGGCAGAGGCCGAGGAGATGGACGAAGATGGTTCTGGGTGGGGAAAAGGAGGTGGGGAGGAGGGTAAGGGGGAGAAAGGGTGAAGGACAATCATTATTCTTTTTGCGAAATGAAAGGATATTATATATAAGAAACTAATGAAGTTTCATTAGTTTTAACAATCCAATAGACGAGAGTTAACTGCGAGATTCATGGGGTAAGAGTTAGCAAGTTTATGGTGTCAAGGGAGGAATTACGGTCGAGAAAATAATTTACAAGGTTTTTGGGGTTCGTCAGGTAAAAATACATAAAAATAGTACATTATATAAATCTATTTAAATTTTAAATTAATTTCCATTTTTCACTCTACAAGTTACAATTATGTTTTTATAAGGAGTCGAATAAATAGTATAATGGTAGTCATTTTTACCAAATTACAAAGCTTTTCAAACAATTTACAAAATTCTATATACAATTTATTTAATCACATCACAATTCATTAATTTCGATATTACATAATAATTTATATCAAAATTTGTTCATCACATTTCATCAATAAAGATTTTGTTATCATAACATTTGTCAAAAATATAAACCATTCAAGCTTATGAAAAGTACCACATATACCCCTCTTAGATATTGAAATATCATTTATACCCATTCCTTTTTTGGAATATCTATTGTACCCTTGACTTCTTCCAAATTTACCACTTATTCCCCTCAAGTTAATTGTTGTCCATCCAAGCCCCAAACAGATGTTAACTTTTGGACACAACGATACTTTTTAACTGATAACTAGGGTTTGTTCTAAAGAACCTTCTCTTTACCTTCTTCCTCTCCTCCTCCTCCAACCTCCTTCAAACCCATGCACTTCCACCACCTCCATCTCCTCCAGCACTCACCTCCTCCAGTCCCCTTCGTTGCTGGCCCCACATCCTCCAGCCGCATGCCTCCATTGGACCCATCCACTACCCCAACCTCCTTCAGTTTCCTATGTTGTTGCCCCTACCTCCTCTAGCCATCCACCACATCTGGACCACTCTGGAACCATCCCAACCTCCTTTGGAACACTCTGGCATTTCCCCACCTCCTCTGAACCTCTCTGTAACCACCTCAATCTCCTCCATACCACTCTGTTGTCGCCCCTACCTACTCCAACCCCCATCTCCTCTGTATATCTCCCCAGCCACCTCAACCTCCTCCAGACCCCTCCATCACTGGCCCACCTCCTCCAACCACTCCTCCTTCATCTTGAGCCTTATATCCCCCTTATCAACTTCCTCCTAGAGAGCATCAATATTTCCATCCAAGTTATTGGTCGAAGAAGACGACCTCGATTCATATTAGATCAACATGTCATTGCAAATCCATCTGAAACAGTTTAAAAACCCAAATTCGCAACTACCAATCCCATCGCGGTGTGCACCTATATTTTATATCACACCAAGATCGAAGAACATGAGTTCTGTACTGCCTAAACTGCAACACCTTCGACCATTACATTCAAGCCATTTTGCAGCACCATGACGTGAGCAGCATAAATGTCAACACCATCTTTTTCGGTTGAGCAAAGGATGGAGGAACCCTCCTATGCTCTAATCGTCCATAGGGCATTGCTTGGAGCACCCTCATTTGACACCTATACTTGGAGCCATGCTCCATTCATATTCTGAACTCTCAAGAATACGTTCTCATTCCATATTTTAAAAATCCAAGCCATGGCTTTAATAGACAATTCTGATTGTTGGGAGGAGGAGGAGGAGGGGACTCGATTGGTTGATTTTGATAAATATGCTGATGTAACTACAACATGGTTTGAATAAAGGGTTTTATCACTTGGCTCCTCTTAGATATTACAATATTACTTATACCCCTCCCTTTTTTGAAATATCAATTATGCCCCTAATTCCTAGCACCATTATCACTTTTGCCTTCCATTAATTTGATTGGCAATGAGTGAAACTAAACCATGGTTTGAGTTAACAAGGATGATTGTCAAAATCAACCAATCGATCTTGATCCTCCCAACAATCAGAACTGTCTAGCCACAGGTGGAGGATGATGGTGCTCCAAGCAATGCTCTACAGATGGTTAGAGTAGAGGAGGCATCCTCCTTCCTCTACTCACCTGAAGAAGAAGGTGTTAATGCTGATTTTGGGCACGTTGCGGTGCTACAAAATGTCTTGAATGTGCTGGTCGAAGGTGATGTAATTAAGTTGATATAGAACTCATGTTCTTCGATCTTGGCATGATAGAGAATCGAGATGCAAACTTCTATGGGTGTCAGTGGTTGTGTAATTTGGGTTCTTAAACAGCTAAGGTGGATCTGAAGTTGCATGTTGATCTAGTGTGAATCGATGTTGTCTTCTTTGACTAAGAACTTGGATGGCAGTGGTGATGCCATCTAGGTGGTAGTAGAGGAGGGAACTGGAAGCCTCGGGGTGGAGGAGGAGGGGACTAGAGGAGGTGGGGATGGTGATGGAGGGGTCTGGAGGAGGTTGGGGAGTAAAGGGGTACTGAGGAGGTGGGGTGGCAATGGAGGGGTCCAAAGGAGGTTGGGAAGGCCAGGGGGAGGGGAGGGGGGGGGGGGAGGGGGAGTGGTTCTGGAGGAGGTGGGGGGATTCTAGCGTTGGGGTGGTGGCAAAGGGATTCGGAGGAGGTGGGGCAACGACGGAGGGTTCCGGAGGAGGTGGGTGTCAGAGGAGATGGGGACATCGGAGGGGATTGAAGGAGGTTGGAGGAGGAGGAGGATGTGAAGAGAAAAAGGTAATGAGAAGGTTTTTAGAAAATAACCAATCTACTCTTGTCATCTGTTAAGAAGTCCATTGTATCCAAAAGTCAACGTCTGTTTAGGGCTCGGATGGACAACAATTAACCTGAGGGGCACAAATAATAAAACTGGAAGAAGTCAAGGGCACTGATATTCCAAAAAAGGGATGGTCATAACTAATATTGTATATCTAAGAGGACAAAAAGTGATAAAAACTTTTGAATAAATCATGGTTTAGTTCCACTCATTGATAGTCAAATTAATAGAAGGGCGCACGTGATAACTGTACAAGAAGTTAGGGGCACAATTTATATTCCAAAAAAGGGAGGAACATAAGTGATATTGCGATATCTAAGAGGAGCACAAGTAATAAAAATTTAAAATAAAAAAGCATAACTGGGAAAACAATAATAGATAGATGTGATTTATGTATTAGGCACTAAATCTAATTGTGGTTACCAATGTACAATTTTAGAGAAGTTATGTTGATTACGCCACTAGTTCAAATTCTAGTGGATTGGAGTTTGAAAGAATGATTGGTTATTGATTATTTTGTAATTTTTATACGATAAGATGTGATAGTATAATATTTATTATTTAAATAAGAGCGGAAGAAAGAGGATATTGATGAGGATTTGATTGAAAGAAGAGAGAGGGGTAGGAATCGATTTAATAAGAGAGATCGTGGTTTAAAAAACCGACTGGATAGGAACCGACCCAACCTCGATGGAACCATGTAAGTGATATTTTGGAATTATAATATTTCATGTCCTATTGGTGGTCAAACCTGTTAGATCAGGTTGGTGTAATTGGATTGGATCAATTATTGGTTACATTCCCGTTGGCAACTTGACATAACAAAACAAGTAATAATAGTATTTTGGGATTATGAAATTATAATAGATTTTAAATATTATAAGATAAGACAGAGAATAATTGTTTGAATATTATTTCCAATCTTCATTCACAAAATGCATAAAAAATATAAGAAGTTTTAACATCATATTGATGTATACCTAACTGAATGGGCACCCACCAGCCCAACCCGTCCAACCTACACATGGTTGGACTTTGGACAAATAACTTGCCATATAGTTCAATATTTGATTTGATCTACTCAGTGCTTTATCCATCAATTTGGCAGATCATACATATGTGTCATATGATAGTTTCAACTACAGTTTTTAATATAAATTATTATTACCACTATACTAATATCATTTTTGTCATGTTTACTTTGTTAGCATTCCACTTAAATAAATGTTGAACAAGTATTTTATTAACATGTATATACATATGTATATTATATCCGATTTTCTTGGTTCATAAAATCGATTTCCCCATAAGATTTTTGCCAATTCGATAGGAATGATGATGCCATGCTAACATCATTATCGATTTAATCGATTTGAACCGATAGGCTGACTCGGTCAGACCAAATCAAAGGAAAACCAGTTCAATGTTCGGTCCAGTTTTTAAAACCTTGAGAGAAAGAGATATTAATGAAGATTTGATTGAAAGAATGGGGAGAGAGAGTTGGTGGGACTCACAAATGGGATAAAGGATTTGAGGGAGGGTAACATCATGGATTGAATTGGATTAGCTATTGGTTATGGTCCCGTTGGAAACTTAGCATAACAAAACAAGTAATCAATAGTATTTTGGGACTACGAGATTATAATAGATTTTAAATACAATAATATAAGACAGAGAATAATTGTTTAAATATTATTTCCAATCTTCATTCACAAAATGCATAAAAATACAAGAAGTTTTAATATCATCTTGATGTATATATGACTGAATGGACACCTGCCAGCCCAACCCTTCTGACCTACACATGGTTGGACTTTAGACAAATAACTTGTCATATAGTTCAATATAGTTTCATCTACTAAGCGATTTATCCATCAATTTGGCAAATCATACATATGCGTCATATGATGGTTTCAACTACAGTTTTCAATATAAATTAGCATTATCACTATACTAAATACCATTCTTTGTCATGTTTACTTTGTTATCATTCTACTTAAATAAATGTTGAACAGTTCTTTTATTAACATGTATATACATATGTATATTATATCTGATTTTCTCGATTCATAATCGATGTGATCAACCAACCTGTAAATTCAGCTTGATAAGATTTTTTCTGATTCGACAGGAATGATGATGCCATGCTGACATAATTGTCGATTCGATCGATTTTAACCGACAGACCGACTCGGTAAGATCAAATCGAAGAAAAACGAGTTCAACGTCTGATCCAGTTTTTAAAACCTCAAGAGAAAGAGATATTAATGGAGATTTGATTGAAAGAAGGGGGAGAGAGATTTGATGGGACCTACAAATGGGATAAAGGATTTGAAGGAGGGTACCATCGTGGATAACCTTGGGTGAGTAACCCTTTTTTTAAAAGGGTAATCTTCCAAGTGAACGCAATCTAATTGCCTTTTCAATCACGAATTCCCAAAATCGAGTACTCAGAATACACACGATTCTATTAGTTTTTCTCACTAAAATATATAATTTAGGGTGTTAATTTAATTGAATCCTTCGAACTCGAATAAGGTTCGTTCTAGATAAATTTAAAAATTGGTTCAAAATTAAACAAATTGAATATAAATTTGACATGTGATTTTAATTCTCCAACGAATAAAATATAAATTAAGATTAATATTTTCAAAACAATTTGAATTTTATGACTTGTACACGTTACACACATACATAAATACACACACTAGTTAAAGACTAGAGCTCCAGTATAAAAATAGAAAATAAAAAAAGTAAATTACATAAAAATCCCTGAACTTTACAGTTGAATTCAACGTAGTCCTTTAACTTTTAAAAGTCACAGTACCCAATATTTGTCAATGATTTAAAAGTGGTACCTCCGTCAGTATTTTGGTTAAATTGGTCATCAAACCTTTTTTATGGACCATTATACCCTTCAACGTCTCCTCCGTGTCCACACGAACCTTTCCTTCGTGTCCTACCTTGAACCCCGCCACTTCCTTCTAGGGCTGTTCAAAAATATACGGGTTAATGGGCACCCGATGTGACCTATTCGTTTTGACCCGAAACTCACGGTACCTATTTAAAATGATGGGGTGGGTATCCATTATATCTGACCCATGCCCCATATAAAAAACCTGATGGGTACCCGCGGGTACTCGGTTGGAAGTGGTGTCAAAAATGCAAATGGTTAGATACAAATACCAATATAGATGTTACATTACTCTTATCTATTCTAAAATATAAATATGGATGCAGATAAAAATATCGGTGAATATGAAAAATATATTGCCAAATCATTAAAACTGATACCGGTATGAAATAGATGCAAATTAGATAGGAAAAATAATAGAATCAAAATTGTATAGATAAGATTAAATTTATATAAATGGGAGGGCTCATATATGTATCCATTTTGAAATCGAAATATATACATAAATGTTAAATTTTGAATTAACATATACGATAATGAATCAGATTCGATCCAAATCGATATACATACATCATGACATCCAAACATGATGATAATGAATACAATTGGATATGAATTGTATCGTATACACATAAGCACACGTACACATGCACATAACCCACCCAGACGCATGCGTGCGCTCGTGTCCATGCCCATGCCCACGTGCACGTGCACATGCTCATGCGTGCACACACCCACATAACAAAACGTGGTGATAATTAATACAATAGTTTACGATTAGGAATATGCTTATATATCGTTTGTTATGTTATCCTTCAATTATATATATATATATATTCACATGTCGTTTATTTGTATTTGATTCATTATGAGGACAAACCTACATGAATGTGTCATTATTGGATCTGTATTCGATTATATTCCTTCCAATTTCATATATTCTTATAGTCAACATTATGCTCATTAGTTTATTTATCTATGTTTATATATCCCTATCTGAATGCATTCCGTACCATTTATATTTTCGTATCTCGATATTATCATTATGAATATTGTATATATATGGATATACTTAGTTAGACATATCGTTTGCATTTTTATACATATCACATTTCACTAGAAGTATCTCTCCTTATCCCTACGGGTACCCGCAAGTAGCCAACATCCATTGGCATTAACTAGATACATGTTACAATTAGGTACTCATTGGAATGAGGTAAGTCAACCTGTGATCCAATACGGACGGGACGGGTCACGATGAAACCGGTCGCGTACCCACCCATGGAAACCCCTACTTCCTTCCCTTCCTTCTTCACAACCCACCTTAAACCCTAATCTCCACTCACTCTTCTCTCAGCACCAAAGTGGCACCAGAGAGGCGAAGCTGCACATTCTCTCTTCTAGTAGAGCGCTTGTCGTCTCCATTTTCTGCCTCGGTGGCCCCCAACACCGCTGACTTGCCCTCAGGAACCAATTGAGGCCTCACGGGCCCTCGACAACCATCCTATTGAAGGTCAGAATCCTTTGCTGTGAATCGGAAGTTCATGCGCTAAATTAGGGTCTCTATTTCCATCCTTAAGAATTAGTCGATTACTTCAGTTCTGAGCTTGTCGTCTCTTTGAGCAAAGATCGGAGAGTCCCTCTCCATCCCCAAATAACCTTTCATCCAATTCTCATTTTAATTGCTTGTTTTAATTCCAGTTTAGGTCAGATTTTAGGTTCTATACCCAACTCATCATCATAGTTTGTTCACATATTTGAAAATTGCTTACCATTTTATTCTATTTTACTTTTTGGATTTAGATTTTTGGGTGATTCATACCATCTGCTGCTCTAATTGCTTACAATTCCCTACCTTCTTAAATTTTAATTGTTATTCTCTCTAATCATGTGTTTTAACTAAATCGAATTCCATGCTTAATTAAGTCTTAGATCACGAACCACATTTCTGATTCCATTATACTTGTGGTTCTGATGGAATAACATCCAACTTCCAACAATATAATCCTATTCTTTATTTTGTGATATGTTGTGTCTAACAAAGTATGAAGTCTCTTGAAGGAGTTCTACTTGAAGGATATGGAAAATATCCTCAAGCGCATCACGGAAGCGTGATCGTCGTATCGAATATGACGAAGAACGACTAGTCGTACTAGTTGTTCGGTGCAGCGGAATTTAAAAAATTTTATTCGATGAAACCACATGATCCAAGAACCATTCTCAGATCGTTTCATCTATAACCACAACAAGTATAGTGCAATACCTCTTGAAGCGTGGTTGATCAAGTCTCTAAAGAAAGAGACCTCCTGTCTCAAGTCCGATCGTCGACGAGACCGCTTGCGAGCGCGGGGATGAACCGCGTTGTCCTCGCAATCCAAGAAGATGATCCAAGCGTGGTTGCTCCTGATCTCGTCGCACGAGATCAAACGTCTCCTTCGTGAGCGTAGCACACCAAGAAGACGGAGAAACCGAAGAACGTCGAAGCGGCAACGCGGTGGCGATGGCGACGACGATTCCCTTCTCTAGGGTATGGTGGACGGCCACCAACAAGAGAGGGAGAGAGGGCTGGCGTGTATGAAGAAATGAGGGAGAGAGAGAGCTCCAATATTGCAAGTCCTTAGAGAGCATAGAATGCCTCTCTATTTATAGGGTTTTGGGATCCATGGATCTCAATCCATGGGACACATAAAATCAATGGGTGAGATTGATTTGTGTCAATCCAATGGCCAAGATTGTTGTTGTCAAAAGCAACAAATTTAGATTAAAATATATTTGAAAAAAATCAAATATAATTTAGTCCTAAATCAACCCAACAAATAAGGAGAGAATGTGCATGGAGATTTCATCTCCATGCACCTTCCATGTTGGACGGCCACCCATTCCATATAGGAATGGTGTGCCGCCCACTATGGGAGTCCAAGGAGGCAATCTCATGGATTCCCATGAGATTGCATATCTTCTTGATTTTTTCTCTTATTTATTTGCAACAAATTTGTTGGATTTTATTCTTCAAAAATAATTCACAATTATCTATGAGAATACTGCAATCTTGCCATGGAAAAAATTGTGAATCATATTCACAACCCAAAACAACATATAATTCATATTGTTAATTAATTACACAATGTGTATCCAATACACATAATAATTAATCAACACATATAAATTATAATTAGCTCTCTCTAATACATTATAAATCACATTTATAATATATTATGAATAATTGGATATTTCTATCCACATTATTCTTATCCACATTAATTAAATCACATTTAATTAAGTTGGATAATTTCTTCACATATCAAGATGATTAAATCACATTTAATCATTATTTCTTCATTGCTTAGATCTTATGGAATTATTCTTGAACCCTTCAAGAATAATGCAATCTCTCCGCAGATACTTGGAGATAAGGACAGGGCGATTGTATTGTTCCACGTACAGTGACATGGATATTGAGATCATATCTCAAATCCAGATCGCGGACCTCTCATAGATGCTTGATTAAATCAAGACCGTAAATCTAATCTTCTCATTGTATCTGAATCACATTCAGATCAATGTCCAACACTTGGACCAAGATCAGATCACTTCTCTACTGAGAGGAGTCACTAAAATCCAGACCCATTTCATCACTCCCTAGGAATGGAAGCGTCATGGTTATACAATCGTTTATGATCAAATCACCCTCAGGTATTCCCAGTACCTGTACATCCTGCATACTGGAAGACTCAGACTAAACCCGAAGTATCGGATCAACTTTATACTATCTACTTCATGGTTTTATCAGTAAGTTTCTCATTCAATCATTGGGAGTTGGTATCGATCATACACTTTCCAAAAGTGTATATCATACCTAGGTCTTGATCATATACTAAAAGTATATATCAAACCTACAAATTCAGTCAAGCTTCCAAAGCGAGACGACCATGCGCATGGAATTTGATTCTTCCCAATATCTCATGAGTGAGCTCATGTCTTCCGGTTCAGTAACTGAACCTGTATGATCCCTTTGAGAGATCGTATTACTCATATGCCCTTATATGCACACCAGCGCGCCGGTGTATAGACCTTGATTAGGTCATCAACCTATTGGTCTGCCAAATGTACATACTTGGACATATAGCAACACATCTGTCTCCGGTCAGAGGATGCGTGCCTATATCATGACAGCATATGATATAGGACTTTGGTTATCTCGATCTTGTTAAGTCAACTCTTTGACCTAACTAATCTGACACCTCCGAATCTCTATTCCTATGCAGAGGACCTGCATCAAGAGGTCGGTCAGATATCAGCCTTCAGAGATAGGATTGCCATCTCCTACTCAGGCTGGAGATCATCTCTTAATAATCATTTGACGGTGCTTGATGAGTCCTCAATCTAACTCTTTAGATATTCATCCAAGCACCAGCCTCTATGATTCAACAGTTGAATCAACAGCTGTATGATTATTAAGATGGCCATGGTACATAACCCTAATTATACTAAGGGACCTATTATACAAATTATTCATTCTTCATTTCAGATCAGGGAATGATATGTGCAATAACATTTATTGCATAATGGCTCGCCGTGGGCTCGCATTTCCAACACTACTTCCATATTACATGTGTATATGCCAAGAATGAAGTAGCACATCTGAGAACCATCATACCCCCACACATTCAGTTATCAAATCTTCTTAGAAGACCCGCTCACGAGAATCTTCATCCCATGATACCTCCAGAAAATTTTTGTTGTTGATAGATTGAAGATCAGAGTAAGGATTCTCCAAGAAGTTCTAGATCTTATACAAACCACCGTTTGGAGCGTGACCTTCATTGCCATTAATCTAGAGCGTAACATGTTACACACACATCAGCATCACACGCAACACCACCTCCAGCATCACACTTGAGTGAGTGAGAAGACCTCGTTCAAGATCCCATTCACATGCACGAACCTCTGATTTCCGATCACCATCTGTGCCCAAACACCATCCACAAGCAGCAAGAGCATCTACTCCTGTTGTTCTTTATCACTTTACAAAGAAGAGAAATCCACACGCACCCGAAAAGTTTAGGGATCACATTGAATTCGAGTGTAAAATTTAAAGAATTTTATATAATTTACTCAATAAAAATTAGCCGTAGGATCTATTAGGAAATAATAGATGTCTAAGATTTTTGTCATAATTCCTCACCCTACCTTTCATGTGAAGGCGATTGTAAAGCATTGAACTTGGTTGTCTCTCGGATCCTATAGCATAAAATTAGGCTCGTCAAGAAGAAACCAACGGAATTTATTTCATGTAAATCCGACTTCGTTTTGAATTGTTACGATTTTCGGAAGAAAGAGAAGTATGGAGGCTTAAGATGTCATTAACCCATAATGACCGTCATTAAGACTAATTAAACATGATTAAAGAAGCTAATGATAGATTGGAAACCGCTAATGACCATTAGCAAGCACTAATCAATAGTTACAAAAGTTAAGCGTGAGCCGCGAAAGTTAAATCGTGATGAGTGAAAGTTAATCATGATTAGCGCTAATTAAGCGTCATTAGTGAATCTAGAATTCTCTGGAAAGTTCTAACTTAAGCCTTAAGTTTCAGGATAAATTTGGCCAAAACCATGGGCCGCTAACCACAGTTAAGGTCTAAATCATGGTTTACTAAAAATGGTTTACTAACCATGGTTAGTGGTTTTCTAGAGCCTATAATTACCCCCTACCCATTCATTTTCTACGATTTCCATTACCACCACTACCAAAGGGCTATGGTCGAGAGGTCAGGAGGAGGAGAGGGAGGCGGGGAAGAAGCGCTAGCAAAGCGCAACCGAGAGAATGATGAGGAGGAATGTACGATCCTCTCTTAATATGCTTCGTAAGTAACGTATAACTTGAGATAGGTTTTCGATTCATCTTTTTGTTCTAGCTTAGCTTTCAATTCACCTTCCTTTTCGATTCATTTCTGTTGTGGTTTGAGGAGTAATCTATGTAACACCCTACTTAGGTGCGGGTGGCTATGCACGTCAGTGAACGCTGTGATTCGTTACACCTTCACTCATCTAAGACGCGTGGTGTCTATCGGTTCTCCATTGTTTATAGTTCTATTGAATTCTTTCTGTTTTGTTTTTTATACTTGAGGGAGAAATCTATGTAAAATCCTACTTAGATGCAGGCAGCTATGCACGTTAGTGAACCCTGTGATTCGTCACACCTTCACTCATCTAAGACACGTGGTGTCTACCGATTCTCCATCGCTTGTAGTTCTATTCTTTCAGTTTCGTTGTTGTTTTCCTCTCGGTGATTTTATAGATGAAATTATTTTCATTTTTTCTCTTGAAAAATGTCTCGATATAAGGGAAAACTCTACTAAAATTTTCCTAAAAATATGTCCCGATATATGGGAAAATTCTTCTGAAATTTTCCTATAGATATGTCCCAATATAATAGGAAATTCTGCCGAAATTTTCCTAAAAATATTACCATGTATAAGGGGAAGCTCTGCTGAAATTTTAAGAGAAAAATATGTTCTTCACGTTCTTCGTGTTCTTCGTTCGTTCTTCGCATTCTTCGTGTTCTTCGTTCATTATTCACGTTCTTGGCATGGTTTTAGTGCTTTTGATACGAAAATGAAATTCGATCGTTTCAGAAGCTATAAATCATCCTTTCTAAAAAAGAATCACGACAAAGCACTACATACACAAGAGAGAGCTCAATTAGGTAATGTAATCCTTCTTTATACTATTGGGCTTTCATATGAGATCGTTGATATTTTTGATTTTATGTTCTTCGCTATGAAGGACCCTAATTTGGCTATTTTTGAGAAAATATGGAAAGTTGCTTGGTAATTTCCACCAAAATAATGTCTAAGCATCAAATAGATGCAGTGGATAGGAAAGTTAGGGTTTGGGAGTTAAAATACACATAAATATGAATATTTATACACATGAATTAATATATGTGTAAGCCTAAAATCAATACTGATGAATATGCAAATTGAAGGCTTAACAGAAGAATTACATCATGAGAATTGATGTGTATTAAGTTGGATCCTGAAAAGGATCGTGTCGTACGTTAGGAATGACTTGGAGTAGAACTACAGGTCGGGTACACAACTTGTAGGTTTGTCGGAAGGAACCCGTATTGGCGTTTCCTTACCCAGGTGGTACACGGTTGCCCTATTATGATAAGTGCGCAAGAAACAAATGATTTGTGCAACGTGTGGTAGCAGGTGCCAATATATTCAGGTTGAATGACAGAAGATGTGGTCGTGCCATGTGGAGGCATGAGCGATTCAATAGCAGCTGGGTCATGATAATAAGCCTCTAGGTTATGTGATTAAATGATAGCCCGAGGTTTTAAGTAACCAGGTTCTCAAGGACGGTGTGCTTCTTTGTTGTCCAGGCTGAGGGTTTGAAATCCTGGATAATAAAAGAAAAGGAAAATTGTCAGGGTAGTATTAGAGGATCGGGTGAGGTGACGTGCGGCGACATAAGCTCACCATATCAACACAATTTCCAATCCCGAAGTGTCCACAGCTTCAGAGTCCATGAATGGTGGGGTTCCTCTAGACTAATCCCTGATGTGGAATAGAAGGAATAAGACTTAAACTAATGAGAAGCAATGAAACTTTTTGTGACAATAAATTTTGCAAAATTACACCATTTGTTTACATTTCTCTTCTTTGTTACTTAGCATTCGTTAATTGATATCCTATGATTTATGGAAAATTCAACAGGTGTCGGTGCGCCATCACAAGGACTGTAGTCATCCAACCATCCACAATAACTTTACTCTATAAGGTAGTTGATAATCTTTTTGTGTATTTCCTTCCAGCTGATGTAAATGTAAATGGTTGTAGTAGGACAATGTATCATTTAAAGTTTATTTTGTGAATGGAAAAGTGTTGAAACACTTCCTTTTGGGTATTTTATTTGCAGTCTGTTTCTGAATGTTAGTTGTGATTGCTGAATAAATTATTATTGAGTAACTAGATCCGGATATGATAGGATCTGACGTTCCAGAATTGGGGTTGTGACGGATTGGTATCAGAGCTCAGTTAATCATGTAATTTACGCAGTAGTCGATAACTATAAGCGGTATTCAGAAACTAAGATTGTCTTAAGATCTTAATAAGGACTGTGACACCATTCACAAGTTATTATCCCTTATGTACATCATGCTAAAACGTATAGGACCTGACCTTTGGTCTTGATTCATCCTAGGATCATGACAGACCAAGACATGTCTAGGAAATTAGCAGCTATGATGACAATACTGCAAGATATGGGGTAAAAGAATCATGAATTAGAGGAAAGGCTCAATGCACAAGCTGAGAGACCGGAGGCATCCGGACCTGTGGATGCTAGGATTAAATGTTCTGTCCATCTTTCTGAAGAAAAATCTAGTTACCATTCTTCCACTGAGTCTGCTCCTACCCCATCTGAAGGAGCAATGGAGAGAGCTCTTTTTAGACATCAAAAACTACTGGACAATTATCGAAAAGGAAACATTACTCGATTAAAAGGTATAGATACACCTATTGAGGAAGAACTATGGCTCTATGATGTTAGTAGGATGTTGAGGATAATACATACACTGGTAGATACTTGAGTGCACTTCGTTGATTACTCCCTAGAAGACTATGCAGGACGATGGTGGAGAGTCATTTACAAGAAATTAGTAGATTCCATGTGATATCTTTGAAGAAATGTTTTGACTCACTTCTTTCCCTTCCATTGGGAAGAACTGAAGAGGAGGGAGCTGGCTTCTTTGATCCATGGTTCCAAGAATGTACGAAATTATCATATTCGCTTTACAGAGCTGCTACGTTACTCCCTGACTCTGAAGCTTCACCACATGAATGTATTACCAAATTTGTTAGCGGGCTTCATGGATATCTTAGAGAGAATCTTGTAGGTTTTAGAGACACCACTATAGATGAAGCCATGGACATCGCCTCTCGTATTGAGATGGAAAGCGATGAAAACCACAAAAGAAGAATCTTCCACCTTATTGGTGGACCATCCAAATGTAAGGAAAATTATAACCGCAGGGACTATCACTATAATCTTGTTGGTTTCAATATAAACACACCACAGATTTTGGGTTAAGAATTAACAGGAAGAGGGGGTTTCTTTAGACCTCCACTATATCCTCGCGACTCAGCAATAGGAGCTAGTACCTCTGTGGCTGGGTCTTTAGCTCAAACAGGAACACATGTGTGTTATTACTGTTATACGGAAGGCCACATCAACAAATATTGTCCAAAGTTGGGAGGTTTGGAGTTTAAACTAACCTCAACTAACAGTATAACATCCACCCCAAGCAATGGAGCAACACACTGAGGAAGACAGGGTAGAGGTCGTGGTTCACAAGGAGCGTCTCTTACTCAACAACAACCACAAAGTTTTGTGGGTTCTAGCTTGCCTATTCCTAATGGTCAGCTCAATGCAATCACTGAAGAACGATCCTACAATTCAGGCACGATCGTACGAGGTACCGCTACTATTCATGGCTTTTTGGTACATGCCTTGTTTGATTCTGGTGCTTCACATTCATTTATTGCTTGACAGTTAGTACCCACTTTGGGTAAGGTACCAGTAGAAATACAACAATCTTATTTGATCAAGAATAGGAGGACAAGCATTTATAATCCGAGAAATCTTAGATAATTTTATAGTACTTATAGTAGGACATCAGTTACCTATTTCACTACTACTAATCGAAATGGAGGATTTTGATCTGATATTGGGGATGGAGTGGCTAGAAAGACATCATGCATGCCTTGACTGTTTTCAGAAGACAGTAACTTTTCACCTTCCTAACTCAATAGAGTTCCAGTTCATTTCATTGGAAAGACATCTAATGATAATGTTAAATACATCTCTACTATGAAGGCACAATAGTTGCTAGAGCAAGGTTATCGGGGCTATTTAGCTTATGTATCCACTACAATAAGGTCGGATAGAATGATAGAAGATGTAAATATAGTGTGCGAGTTTCCTGATGTATTTCTATAAGAACTACCTGGATTACCACATGGGAGAGAGATTGAATTTGAAATCTCTCTCACACTTGATACTCATCCTATCTCTATCCCTCCATATAGGATGACACCAGCTGAGTTACAAGAGTTAAAGGTACAGTTATAAGAACTGTTAGATAAAGGATTTATTCATCCTATTACTTCACCATGTGGTGCACCTGTCTTATTTGTGAGGAAAAAAGATGGGTCAATGCGGTTGTGCATTGACTATAGATAACTAAACAAGAAGATAACAAATAATAAGTACCCTCTGCCAAGAATAGATGATAGGGATGAAAACTGTCAGATATGAATACAAATATAGGTATAATCATATCCTATCCATTTTAAAAAACGAATACGAATGCAGATACGAATATTAATGGATGTGAAAAATGTGTTACCATATCCTTAAAAATGAATACGAATCATATATGAATAATAACAAAAAGTTTTATAGATGAACTAAAATATACATGTCTAGGATTGTATGAACATAAAATAAATATACCATTCATAGTAGTTTCATACAATTATATCAACAATGGTGAATATAATCATAAAATATTGTTACGCATAGTTAAATATAAATCTATTACTATACTTATGTAAAACGAATATACGAATACAAATGCGAATATTAGCGAATGTATGAATACGATAGCGGATCGGATAGGAATATATTTTCATTCATTTTCATCCCTAATAGATGATCTCTTTGATCAGTTACAGGGTTCAACTGTGTATTCCAAGATTGACTTAAGATCTGGATACCATCTATTGAAGATTAAAGATGCGGATATCCCCAAGACAACCTTTCGAACAAGATATGGATATTATGAATTCTTAGTTATGAATTTTATACTGACAAATGCCCCAACAACCTTCATTCTCATGAATAGAGTATTCAAGGAGTTCTCACGAATAGAGTATTCATGGAGTTCCTAGATCACTATGTAGTAGTCTTTGTCGATGACATACTTATTTACTCCAAGGATAAGTATCAGTATGAACACCATCTCCGGCAGGCACTTGAAACACTAAGGAAGAATAAACTGTATGCTAAATATAACAAATGCAACTTCTGGCTATCTGAAGTATTTTTCTTAGGCCATGTTATTTTTGGGGAAGGTATATCATTTGATCGTACAAAGATTAGTGCAATGATGAGTTGGGAATGTCCAAAGACTGTTACAGAAACACGATCTTTTATGGGTTTAGATGGATATTATAGAAGATTTCTAAAGGACTTTTCACGAATAACATTGCCAATGACTAGGCTGACTCAGAAGGAAGTCCCATTTAAATGGTCTGATGCATGCGAAATTAGTTTTCAAACACTGAAAGAATTCCTAACATCTACACCTATCCTTAGTCTACCTTTTGGGATTGAAGAGTTTACAATGTGCATTGATGCATCTAAAGAAGGACTTGGGGTAGTTCTTATGCAACATGGTAAGGTAGTTGCTTATGCATCGCGACAACTTAGGACACATGAGAGGAAATACTCAACACATGACCTTGAATTAGTTATTGTAGTCTTCTCTTTAAAGATATGGAGACAATACCTCTATGGTATTACTTTTGAAATCTTCACTGATCATAAAAGCTTGAAATATTTATTTGATTAGAAAGAGCTCAATATGAGACAGAGACAGTGGCTGCAGCTGTTGAAGGACTATGATTGCACCATCTCCTACCACCTCAGTAAGGGGACGTCGTAGCAGATGTCCTTGGTAGAAGAACTTATTCACATGGGTTTGTGAGTGCTATCCACTTCTATCAACGTTGAGTGAATGGAAATCATTTGATAGTAGTGATGATACTATAACTATTCTTCACTGCTATAAATCAACGATCTGGGATAGAATAAAGAAATGAAAGAGGATGATCCAATCCTTAAATATTTGAGACAACAACTTGAGAAGAATGAGATAGAGGGATTCCAGATACAAGATGGGTTACTATATAACCATCACAAAGTTTGTGTACTAAACATACCTGAATTGAGGAAAGATATATTACATTAGGTGTATTGTTCTAGATTATCCATTCATCCAGGAAGTATGAAGATGTATAAGGATCTTCGTTCAAACTTTTGGTGGTCGGGAATGGAGAAGGATATTGCTGAGTTTGTAAATTCATGTTTCACTTGCCAACAGGTAAATGCTTCACATTGAAAGCTACCAAGATTTTTACAACCTCTCCCTATACCTTAATGGAAATGGGAAAGTATTTCCATTATTTCCATGGACTTTGTTATTGGCTTACCTCAGATGACTGGTGGTAAAGATAGTATATGGGCTATAATAGACCGTCTGACCAAGGTAGCACACTTCATTCCAATAAGCTTATCCTCCACTCTAGACCAGCTTGCTGAGTTATATATTATACATGTGATTCGTCTCCATGGTATCCTAAAGGAGTTAGTTTCCGATCAAGATTCACGATTCACCTCACACTATTGGGAGAACTTCATGAAAGCCTTAGGCACACAACTATGCTTAAGAACATCATATCATCTATAAACAGATGGTCAATCAGAACATGCGATTCAGACTTTAGAGGATATGCTACGAGCATGCACCTTAGAATGGAAAGAATCATAGATTAAACATTTGCCTGTAGAATTCACATACAATAATAGTTACCATGCAGGTATTAGCATGGCACCGTGTGAAGCACTACATAGACGTAGGTTACTACTCCTTTGTGTTGGCAAGAGGTCGGGATAACGAACCTTTATGATTCAGATAGACTTCAGGAGACACGTTAAGCTGTAGATCTTTCTCGAAAAAAACTAAGAACTACTCAGAGTTACCAGAAAAGTTATAGTGATACCAGGTGAAGAGAGCTTGAGTTTGACGTAGGTGACTTTGTATTTCTTGAAGTATCGCCTATGAAGGGAGTTCAGAGGTTTGGCTTGCGTGAGAAGTTGGCATCCAGGTTCGTGGGTCCCTCTGAAATTAGTTAGAGAATTGGAAAATTTGCATATAGACTTGCACTTCCTCCACATCTTTCAACAATACATGATGTTTTTCATGTATCCTTGAGCATAAGATAAGCTGTGATGATCTGCATGTTGAGCCAGACTTGACATACCTAGAAATACCTGCAAATACTAGACATGGATATCAAGAATTTGAGGGGAAAAAAGGTACATCTAGTTAAAGTGTTTTGGAGGAACCAAGAATTTAAATAAGCCACATGGGAACCTGAGGTAGATATGAGAGAAAAATGTCCCTACTTGTTTGAAGGATAACACTACGTACTATGTATATTTTTTTATTTCATGTATGTTTTTTTATTATAAATGAAATGACTTTGACTCTCTTTAAGGTTGTTATGATTTCAATCCTTTTTAAGATTGTTATTCTTGCATTTCAAGTCTTGAGGATGAGACTTCCTTTAAGGTTGTTATAATTGTAAAGTTTTGAACTTGGTTGTCTCTGATCCTATAGCATAAGATACGGCTCGTCAAGAGGAAACCAAAGGAATTTGTTTTGTAGAAATCCGACTTCATTTTGAATTGTTATGATTTTCAGAAGAAAGAGAAGTATGGAGGCTTAAGATGTCATTAACCCATAATGATTGTCATTAACACTAATTAAATATGATTAAAGAAGTTAATGGATTGAAAACTGCTAATGATCATTAACAAACACTAATCAATAGTTATAAAAGTTAAGTGTGAGCCGCAAAAGTTAAATTGTCATTAGTAAAAGTTAATTATGATTGGTACTAATTAAACGTCATTAGTGAATCTAGAATTCTTTGGAAAGTTCTAACTTAAGCCTTAAGTTTTGGGATAAGTTTGGCCAAAATCATGCGCTAATCGCAATTAAGGTCTAAATCATGCTTTACTAATCATAGTTAGTGGTTCTCTGGAGCCTATAAATACCCCCTACCCATTCATTCTCTACAATTTCCATATCATGACCCAAGGGCTATGGTCGAGAGGTCGAGAGGGAAGCGGGGAAGGAGCGCTAGCAAAGCGTTGCCGGGAGAACAAGGAGGAGGAAGTTACGATCCTCTCTAAGTATGCTTCGTAATTAAGCTATAACTTGAGCAAGGTTTTCGATTCATCTTCTTGTTCTAGCTTAGTTTTCAATTCACCTTCCTTTTTGATTCATTTATGTTGTGGTTTGAGGAGAAATCTGTGTAACACCCTACTTAGGTGCAGGCAGCTATGCACGCCAGTGAACCCTGTGATTCGTCACACCTTCACTCATCTAAGACGTGTGGTGTTTACCGATTCTCCATTGCTTATAGTTCTATTAAATTCTTTCTATTTTGTTTTTTACACTTGAGGGAGAAATCTGTCTAACACCATACTTAGATGCGGGCAACTATGCACGTCAGTGAACCCTGTGATTCGTCACACCTTCACTCATTTAAGACACGTGGTGTCTACCGATTCTCCATCGCTTGTGGTTCTATTCTTTCAATTTCGTTATTGTTTTCCTCTCGGTGATTTTATAGAGGAAAGTCTTTTCGTTTTTCTCTTGAAAAATGTCCCGATATAAGGGAAACTCTGCCACAATTTTCCTAGAATATGTCCCGATATAAGGGAAACCCTGCCAAAATTTTCCTAGAAATATATCCCAATATAAAGGGGAAATTTTTCTGAAATTTTCCTAAAAATATTACCATATATAAGGGAAAGCTCTGCTGAAATTTTAAGAGAAAAATATGTTTTTCACGTTCTTCATATTCTTCGTTCGTTCTTTGCGTTCTTCGTTCGTTCTTCACGTTCTTGACATGATTTTAGTGCTTTTGATATGAAAATGGACATTTCAGGAGCTATAAATAATCCTTTATGAAAAAAATCACAATAAAGCACTACAAACGCGAGAAAGAGAGCTCGATTAGGTAACAAAATTCATCCTTTTGGTGTTGGGTTTTCATATGAGATCATTGAAATTTCTGATTTTATGTTCTTCGCTAAGAAGGACCCTAATTTCGCTATTTTTGAGAAAATACGGAAAATTGCTTTGTAATTTCCACCAAAATAATGTCTGAGCATCGAACAGATGCAGTTTGGAAAGTTAGGGTTTGGGAGTTAAAATACACATAAATATGAGTATTTATGCATATGAATTAATATATGTGTAAGCCTATAATCAATATTGATGAATATGCAAATTGAAGGCTTAATGGAGGAATCACATCATGTGAATTGATGTGTATTAAGTTGGAACCTGAAAAGGATCGTGTCGTACGTCAGGAATGACTTGGAGTAGAACTACAGGTCGAGAATGCAACTTGTAGGTTTGGCGGAAGTACCCGTATTGGCGTTGACCTACCTAGATGGTATACGGTTGCCTTGTTATGATAAGTGCGCGCGAAATGAATGATTTATGCAACGCGTGGTACCGAGTGCCAATATATTCGGGTTGAACAACGGAAGATGTGGTCGTGCCATGTGGAGGCACGGGTGGTTCAATAGCGACTGGGTTACGATAACATATATTTAAAGTCGCTAGGTTATGTGATTAAATGTTAGACTGAGATTTTAAGCAACCGGGTCCTCGAGGATGGTGTGCTTCTTTGTTTTCTAGGCTAGGGGTTTGAAACCCTGGATAATAAAAGAAAAGGAAAATTATCAGGGTAGTATTGGAGGATTGGTTGAGATGACATGAGACGGTATATGCTCATTAGATCAACGCAATCTCCAATCCAGAAGTGTCCAAAACTTCAGAGTCCATGAATGGTGGGATTCTCCTAGACTAATCCCTGATGTGGAACAGAAGGAAGAAGACTTAAACTAATGAGAAGAAATATGAAACTTTTTGTGACAACAAGTTTTGTAAAATTAAACCATTTGTTTACTTTTCTCTTCTTTGTTACTTAACATTTGCTAATTATTATCATATGATTTATGGAAAACCCAACAGGTGTCGGTGAACCATCGCAAGGACTTTAGCCATCCAGCCAACCACAGTAGCTTTACTCCATAAGGTAGTTGATAATCTTTTTGTGTGTTTCCTTCCAGCTGATGTACATGTGAATGGATGTAGTGGTATAATATATCATGTAAACTTTATTTTGTGAATGGAAAAGTGTTGAAATACTTCATTCTGGATATTTAATTTGCAGTATGTTTCTAAATGTTAGTTGTGATTGCTGATTAAATTATGGGATTTTTACGCGGCAGACCCTAAAATCTTTGTCAATTACCTCTACGACCTTTGAAACAACGTAATTCCTCCCTCGACCCCGTAAACTTGCTCCGTCTTACCCCACAAACCATGCCATCATATTTAACTTTATTGGAGTCAATTACTTGAGTTAAACTTGAGTTAATCAAACTCAAGAAGATCAATGGTGGATCTTCAATCTCCCTGTGTAAGGACCCCCTCCACCACGCCCCCTCTCCCGTCGCCACATCTCCTGCTCCTCCCGTAACCCCATCCTCCCCCACCCAATGACGTTGGCCCGGCCGGCTCCTCCGCCATTGAAGCCCTCGCCTCTAGCACCGTGGAGACCTTCCTCCTCGAGTGCTCTCCCTCAGATGCCAATCCCTGCGGCGGTGGGCTCGGGATGGTGGGAGGGCTGGGGATAGGGGCAGAGGCGGGGGCGACATGGCTCGAGGTGGGGGCAAGGGTTCAAGGCAGCAGAGCCTGGGGATAATATCCACGCAGATCAGAACTTCTGAATGTTTAGTTCTTCTTCTCCTCTATGAAATAGAAAACACAGGGAGGATGGTGGTCCCTCTTTCTCTGTGATCCCCTGCTCTTCCAGAGCTCCTTGACGTATACGTGGTACCCCCTCTCCCGCTGCTCTTCTAGAGCTCCTCGGCGTAGCTATTGTGGGTGTAGTAGGCTTCGACCTCGACGATCTCCTTCGGCTCGTCGGCATTTGTGTCGGCGCGAACGAGGGCGATGGGGAGGCGCTGGTAGTGTCCGCATGAGGAGCCCTTGAGGTCATCGAGGAGGGCAAGGGCCTATGGAGAGACGGAGTAGAGCTCACTGAAGATGTTGTGGTCGCGGTCAGGGAGGTTGAGGGGGAAGGGGACACGGAAGGGGCTGCAGACTAGCGGGAAGGGGAGGGAGGTACGGAAGGGGCCAACGTACGAGGTGTCTCCGGTGAAGATGAGGTCCTGCATGAGGGTGTGGTTGGAGAAGCCCTGCTTCAGCGTCCCGTACGAGAACACCAGGCTCCCGCCCACCATCGGAGAACATGATATTGGGATGGTGGTGGTGCTATGTTTCCTTCTTTTCTTTGGATGGTTGGTAGGCATTCATCACATTCCTCGTCGAGTTCTCGACGTCTCCGTTGGTGTTCTGGAAGCTGTCAAGACACGTCTCCTAGAAGGTGAGAGTTGTGCTGAGCCAGACCTTGAGATCGTCGATGATCTTGGGGATCATAGTTGGATAGAGGGAGGTTGGAGGGAGTGAGGGTATTGAAGAGTATGTGGAGGAAGATACTATTTTTGTAAATTTATCAAACAAAGAGGGTAATTCGCACATCTTTTTCACGAAATCTGGTTAAATTTAACGGATGAATTGATGGGAGTTAACCACAGGGTATGTAAGGTAAGGGTTAGCAAGTTTACGGGGATGAGGGATGAATTATGTTGTTTCAAAGGTCGTAGAGGTAATTGATAAAGATTATAGGGTCTGAGCGTAGTAGGCTTCGACCTCGACGATCTCTTTCGGCTCGTCGGCATTTGTGTCGGTGCAGACGAGGGCGATGGGGAGGCGCTGGTAGTGTCCGCATGAGGAGACCTCGAGGTCGTCAAGGAGGGCAAGGGCCTATGGAGAGACGGAGTAGAGCTCGCCGAAGATGTTGTGGCCGCGGTCAGGGAGGTTGAGGGGGGACACGGAAGGGGCTGCAGACTAGCGGGAAGGGGAGGGAGGTACGGAAGGGGCCAACATACGAGGTGTCTCCGGTGAAGATGAGGTCCTGCAGGAGGGTGTGGTTGGAGAATCCCTGCTTCAGCGTCCCGTACGGGAACACCAGGCTCCCGCCCACCATCGGAGAACATGATATTGGGATGGTGGTGGTGCTATGTTTCCTTCTTTTCTTTGGATGGTAGGCAGACATTCATCACATTCCTCGTGGAGTTCTCGACGTCTCCGTTGGTGTTCTGGAAGCTGTCAAGACACGTCTCCTAGAAGGTGAGAGTTGTGCTAAGCTAGACCTTGAGATCGTCGATGATCTTGGGGATCATAGTTGGATGGAGGGAGGTTGGAGGGAGTGAGGGTATTAAAGAGTATGTGGAGGAAGATACTATTTTTGTAAATTTATCAAACAAAGAGGGTAATTCGCACATCTTTTTCACGAAATCTGGTTAAATTTAACGGATGAATTGATGGGAGTTAACCACAAGGTATGTAAGGTAAGGGTTAGCAAGTTTACGGGGATGAGGGAGGAATTACGTCATTTCAAAGGTCGTAGAGGTAATTGATAAAGATTATAGGATCTGAGCGTAGTAGGCTTCGACCTCGACGACCTCTTTCGGCTCGTCGGCATTTGTGTCGGCGCGGACGAGGGCGATGGGGAGGCGCTGGTAGTGTCCGCATGAGGAGACCTCGAGGTCGTCGAGGAGGGCAAGGGCCTATGGAGAGACGGAGTAGAGCTCGCCGAAGATGTTGTGGCCGCGGTCAGGGAGGTTGAGGGGGGACACGGAAGGGGCTGCAGACTAGCGGGAAGGGGAGGGAGGTACGAAGGGGCCAACATACGAGGTGTCTCCGGTAAAGATGAGGTCCTGCAGGAGGGTGTGGTTGGACAAGCCCTGCTTCAACGTCCCGTACGGGAACACCAGGCTCCCTCCCACCATCGGAGAACATGATATTGGATGGTGGTGGTGCTCTGTTTCCTTCTTTTCTTTGGATGGTTGGCAGGCATTAATCACATTCCTCGTCGAGTTCTCGACGTCTCCGTTGGTGTTCTGGAAGCTGTCGAGACACGTCTCCTGGTAGGCGAGAGCTGTGCTGAGCCAGACCTTGAGATCGTCGATGATCTTGGGGATCATTGTTGGATGGAGGGAGGTTGGAGGGAGTGAGGATATTGAAGAGTATGGGGAGGAAGATACTATTTTTGTAAATTTATCAAACAAAGAGGGTAATTCGCACATCTTTTTCACGAAATCCGGTTAAATTTAACGGTTTAATTGATGGGAGTTAACCACATGGTCTGTAAGGTAAGGGTTAGCAAGTTTACGGGGATGAGGGAGGAATTACGTCGTTTCAAAGGTCGTAGAGGTAATTGATAAAGATTATAGGGTCTGCCGGGTAAAAATCCCATAAATTATTGATGAGTAACCAGATCCGGATGTGGGAAGATCCGACGGTCCGGAATTGAGGTCGTGACAGCGATGGCCACGTTACATCAAGTTCCTCCTTGCCAATTATCGGTATCCATGCCTTATTTTGAGTGGAGGGGGGTCCTCTTATGTCTTCAAGTTAAGGTTATATTGCATAACAAACTAATGTTGTGGCTTTGTCAAGGTGATATCAATTATCAAGCTGGAAATCTAGAAACTCTTCTCACCATCCTATAGGTGTTTCCTTCATATATAAAAAAATGTGCATATGATGAATAGCTTTAGATTTTAGATATTGGCAATCATCACAATACATGAATTGATTTGATCATGTTAAATGATTTCATACTATTCTCATTTCTTCAAACAAAAATAGTTTGTATTAATTTTATATATCTTGTATTATTCTTCTATATGAGTTTGATCTTTTCATACATCAACGTATATGCATTATTGTTTTTTATACATTATTTACTACTATTCTCACAACATGTTATTTTTTAGAATAATACATTATTTCTTTAATAAGCTCGTATAATTATTTTTCTTTACACATTTCTTTCATAATAAGGAATAAGTGAAGTTTGTACCACAAACTAGCTAATTTGTTGTATTATGCATTATTGTTTTTATCTTTATTTTTACTTTATTTTTTACATACAATTATTTAAAATTAGATTATTTTTATATAAAATATCTTTAATATTTTTAAATTCAAGATAAAATGAATCATGTTTAATATCCAAAATGCATTGAATTTGAATTCAAGTTGGAAATTTCATTTAAAATTCAATGCAAGTTCAGACTTAAAATCTTAAGAATGAACTAAATCTAGGTGGTGGATTCTAAGGTATTCCATTTAACTACCACCCTTACATGTATACAGGAACCTTCTATGAGTTCCATTCACACTTATCTCTCAATGGGTGATGCGGGACTGAACCCATGCCCTCAAACTAACAGTTGGATCTTCCATAAGATAAAATCAGCTTAACCCTACACCCTCAGCTATGAGAATACAATACGAATCACGAACCTAAATGCGCTAGTACTCTGTATAAAATGACATAACAGACCACAAAATACATAAGAGAAGGAAAGGAAATCTTCATTGATGCTAGAGCATAATGTCGAAATATCCCTCATGTAATAGAGGTACTACGTTGCATAGGAGTTTCACACACAAGCTTATATGATCAACTATACAATATAAAATACACATCTGCTTATAGAGAATACATGTCATACTTTTAAAGATTTTGAACATCACGACAAAGAATACACAAAAATAATATAAGTATTGCAATCTGTTCGCCGCTCACGTAACATCCAATTTCTACAGTGCGTAGTAGGAGAGATGACCATGAAACTCATCGTCCCTCTTCCTCGGTTTTCGCTTCTCCAGTCAACCTTGAACTCTTTGCCTCTGAATCAATAGAGAAACTGGTTCCAGAATGTGCAGTTGCTTGATCAGATGCTATCACATAATTGCTATCCATAAAGCCAGTGCTTACATCATTGAACTGCCAGTCAGTCAAGTATCCAGGCTTCGTCGTAACCTCAATCACCTCAGCATCTCCAACCAGCATTGCTACAACTCGTGACATAGATGGCCTCAATGTTGGTGATGCTTGAGTGCATAGGAGAGCCACTCCAATCACGCGAAGGGCCTCCTCTTTGTTGTATGATAACAACGAAGGATCGACCATCTCAACATCAGCCTTGTTCTCGTGCAGGTGCCAAGCCTGTACAATGTGGACTACAAAATCAGACAAATGATTCCAGACGGATGTCCAAAATACCCATCTTTCTTTAAATCGCCTCTCTCCGAGGAAGTGAAAATAAATTGTTTCTCCGGACATGGACATAAATATAAATTAGCATTTCCTTGTGATTCAATGCATGGAGTTGTAGAAATGCTTGATCGATGCATTGCAAGGATGAAAAATACACCAACAACCAAGCAGTTAAGATAATGTTAGTTGGAGTTCGTACCCATTCTAAAAGGTACATCTTTCCTTCAGTCATTTCTGCTTCAGTGTTTCTCCTGCCACATACGATCTCAAGTGCCACAACCCCAAATCCAAACACGTCAACCTTCTCAGTTAAATGACCTCTCATGGCATATTCTGGAGCTAGATATCCGCTGCAAAGAAATAAGTGCTTTAATTCTTCCATGTCTCGAACTAACAAACTGCATTTCAAATTCAAGGATACATGAGAACTTTTCAAGGGAAAGAAGGTACTGACATTGTCCCTGCAACCCTTGTGCTAATGTGTGTCGCCTTCTCATCGTAGAGCTTAGCTAGGCCAAAGTCAGATATCTTTGGCACAAGATCCACATCAAGAAGGATATTACTGGCCTTTACATCCCTGTGTATGATGCGCAGTCTTGATTCCTCATGAAGGTATGCCAGCCCTCTTGCTGTGCCTAGACATATCTCGAATCGGGTGGGCCAATCAAGCTGCAACATGCTACTCCCTGAAGTGGCATATTCGTGTAATTAAGTTAAGATGTAAAAAGACTGCTTTTAGAACCTATATATGTAGAAAAATTGTTTGCCACTTAAATGGTAAATAAACAAATACCAAAAAGTGCCTGATCAAGGCTCTTGTTTTCTAGGTACTCGTAAACAAGGAGCCTCTTGTCTCCCTCGAAGCAGCATCCATACAGTTTTACAAGATTCCGGTGCTGGACTGCTGATATGGTTTCAATTTCTGTGACAAATTGTCTCTTTCCATGAAGGGAAGCAACTGTGAGCTGTTTCACAGCAACTACCCTTCCATCTGGCAGTTTACCCTGAAGATAAAAAACCAGCCATAAAAAAATGTCGATCTATGATTTCATGAAACTATGCTATATATTGACTACTTTGTGAGGATGCAGTTAAAGAAAGTTCGTGTTTTTCTCATGGCTCAAATTACTGATCTCAATTCGAATTATTAGATCAATGTTACTCTTATAAATTAAAAACGTGGTCATAAACTTCAATTTGCAAAGAGAGAATAAAACTGGAGTAGCTATAATCAGAATTAGTTTTTTTACGGCATCCCTTTAATGATCAGAAGTAAACAAAAAGTATCACACACACACATATAGGACTCATCCAATGGACCATGTGCCGTTTAAAGACGGGATGCGCAAGCTTCATCACTGAATGATCTCCAGCGGTTTCAGTAATAGAAATACAAGCTTCGGTAAGAGATATTATAGTTTTAGTCAAGTATACGATGTTTCAAGTAAATACGAACTCTATAGACGGCTTCAGTAATATATATCCAAGCTTCAGTAAGTGATATCATAGATTTAGTAACTTATATACAAGTAAATATGAACTCTATCGATTACTTCAGTGATGAATATTCAATCTTCAGTAATTGATATCACAACTTATATGTTGTTACAAGTGAATGTGATATTATAGCTTTAGTAAAGTAGTTTTATAGACAACTTCAATGATATATATCAAAGCTTTCGTAAGTGATATCATAGCTTTAGTAATTCATATGAAGTTAGCAGTAACTTATAATGAAGTTAGCAGTAACTTATACCTTCAGTAATTCTTTAATTCTAATTTCACTTCATTTCATCAGTAATTCTTAAAATAGGTTTAATATTTCTCAACAATTCCTCCGTAATATTCAATCCCATTTCAGTATCCTTTGGAATCGTATTCACATGACTACTTTCCATAAACATGTACTATTTTTAGAAATGCTTAAAATTTCCAAAATTATTTTCTTTCCATTACGAATACGTTTTCTATTTTTTGGGGCTTGAAATCTGGTGGTTGGAATTGGGGACTCATCCCATCTCTAAAACGACACATGGTCCATTGGATAATTTTCCTATATATATGGAAAAATGGAGTCTACAACCATGTGTAGGTAACTTTCCTACACACACCCATTTTTCCCTCTATTTTTTTAATTTTTTTGAATTGAATCCTTGGGACCCATTTTTCCCTCTATTTTTTTAATTTTTTTGAATTGAATCCTTGGGGGATTTTGATAACAATATAATACCATGATGTCATTCAAATTTCAACTTATTTCAATACTTCTAACTTATCCATCAAAATACTCAAATTTCAACGGTCTTAGATTTACTGAAATCGATGCCTTCCGATGGACATGTTAGGAATGCCTATTTTACATGAAGTTTAAAACACATATTCCATCTAATATTCTAAGTAAATTCCCTAACGATCTATTTCACAAAAATCAAAATTGGGGAGAAAAGGAGCGGGTGTAGGAAAGTTACCTACACATAGGTGTAGGCTCCCCAACCCCTATATATAAAAAGGGAGAGAGGAAAATGTGCCCATGGACATACACAAATGTGTGTTTCATGGCAATAAACTGAATATTTTAAAGATAAACTATAAATCAAAGTCATTGATCTGGATTCATACTATAAAATTTAGATTCTATAAAAATTTCAGGTCATCTGGAGTTTTGTAACACATCCATTGAGTGATGATGGATATATTTCATTGGAACCATTGATTGTTTATTAATGATGGATTGTGTTCACACTAGGAATTGGGTATTTAAAACATAGTGGGCAAACAATGTTGTGTGTGCCCACGGGCATATACTTCTTGTCCTCATATATATATATATACAATAAAGTACGAGTTATGGCTTTTAAAGTATATATACAATATATATATATATATATATATATATATATATACACGACGCCCCCATACTTATCATGGGCTACGTCCTCATAGTGACCAAAGAAGAGACAAAGGAAGATACAACTCGGGCTAAGTATAGATTGGTGAAAAGAATTCTATACTATAACGTCTCAAAAGAATAATTAATAAAAGAAAAGAAGTCAATCATCCCCTCTAGACTTAGGATCAAGTAATCCTAAGGATAACAGACTCAAAACCGAAGATGATCGAGGTCAATAGAATGTACACAATCAGGGACTCACGTAAATGGAGGTCATAGTCTCTTCTTTGGTCACGACCAAAGAATAATTAATAAAAGAATATAAGAAGAACTATGTCCTCGTGTGGAGGTGATGGCGGAATGTGGTGGCGGCAGCGTGTGTAAATGGAGGGTGGAGGGTGGCTGCGTTTGGAGGTGAAGGTGGAGAGAAGATCGTGGAGGCCAAGGCAGAGGACCGCATATGGAAGGCGAGCTGTAGATTTACATTGTGGTATAATTATTTTATATAATTGGCATTTGGATTTCAATATTGACAAACTTTTTTTTACAAATCTCGTTGTTATTTTCTTATTTTGTGGAGCTCTGCGTGAATTTTACAAAGAAGCATGAAACCGTTACGAGGATTCACGCATTTTTTACAAAAGGAACATGCATATTTACAAAAAAAAGCCAGAAAAGTTGTACGTGGGTTCACGTGCAATTACTTACAAAAAGAGCGCAAACTTAACAAAGTACCAAATTTTTTTACAAAAGAATGTATTTTATATCGATTACTTTAGTGATAAATATTCAATCTTCAGTGATTGATATCACAACTTGTATGAAGTTACAAGTGAATGTGATATTATAGCTTTAGTAAAGTAATTTTATAGACAGCTTCAATGATATGTATCAAAGCTTTAGTAAGAGATATCATAGCTTTAGTAATTTATATAAAGTTAGCAATAACTTAAATATGAAGTTACCAATAATTCTTTGATTCTAATTTCTCTTCATTTCATCAGTAATTCTTAAAATAGCTTTAGTATTCCTCAACAATTCCTTAGTAATATTCAATCCCATTTCAGTAGATGCTGAAGAGGATTTTTCACGGGCCTAAAATACGTCTCACATAAGGCGGAGACGCAGTCATTGTGGCGACCCGCAAGAAATCCTACTTCAAACAATAATTAACCCACAATGATGATTAAACATTGAAAAGCAAGTGAAGTTAAAATTTATTATAACTCTATAACAAGGATGTGTATAGGTGCAAGTATGTGTAGAGTGTCAAACACAGGGAACAAGCAGGATAGATCGAGGCAATGAAAGGCAAAAGGTTGTTTACATCAGTATATGGGGAAATTGGTGGAGGTTGTGATATGATTCTATGGGAGGAGATGAAGGATGTCAGAGGCTTATACCCGGGCATCCCTTGGCTGGTTGGGGGTGACTTCAATGTGACGCTATATGCGACGGATTATCCTAACAATTGAGGTGGGAGGGACTCAGGTTCCAGTGGTTTCCAAGAGTTTGTGGGTGAGATGGAGTCATGGAGATGGAGGTCACGGATGTTGGTAACCGAAAGTACACCTGGCGTAACGCTGCTTCGAGGTCCCATCTTGACTGATTTCTGGTCTCTGTGGAATTGCTGGAGATGTTCCCTTTGTCTGTGACTCGTGCTCTTCAGCGGTCGTGGTCGAATCACATACCCATTATTTGGGACTAGGGAGAGGGACTATTCTCAAGATCAATGGTCAGGTTAGAAAAGTCTTGGCTGCTGGATGAAGGGTTTAGAGAGGCGGTGAGAGGCTTCTAGTGCTCATTGCAAGTAGAGGGTTCAACGACGCAAAGGTTGGCACTGAAACTAAAATTGTTGCGGTCTATGTTGATGGAGCATAAAAAACAGATGGTTCAAGGAAGACTTGAAAAGTGCGAGAAAGCGGTGTCAGAGACTTTGAGATTGGATGACATCGAAGATTTGCGGCCCTTGAGCGGTGAAGAGTTGTATGCTAGGGGAGTGTAACAACAAGTGGTTGCGGATGATGATAGGCGAAGGGAGGTGAGCGATGGCAAAGGTCAAGGTAAAAATGGGTGAAGGAAGGGGATGCGAATGCAAAATTTTTTCATGCAATGGCCAGTGGTAGGAGGAGGAACAAGATTTTTGAGCTTAATGTGGAAGAGGTTAGCATACATGAGGAAGGAGATTGGGAGGGCACTTGTGGAGCATTTCGGCAATTTCAGTAGATGGCAATCCAGCTCTGGTGCGAGGTGGTCGCGGAGGGGGCTCAAAAGACTGGAGGAGGGTAGACATGAGAGGTTTATTTCGGCCTTCACGAGGGAGGAGGTCTGTGTTGCTATTTTTGAGCTCAATGCAGATGGTTGTCCATGTCCAGATGGATTCCCAATGGCTTTTTTCAGGAAGTTTTGGGAGGTGGTAGAGCTGGATGTTATGAATTTATTGATAAAATTTAGAGGTGGAAACAGGGGTTTGGAGAAGCTTAACAAGTCATTGTTGTTCTTACTCCTTAAGAAGGAGGGTGCGGTGCGTGTGGAGGTGTTCTGGCCAATTGCATTGTTGAATGCTATTTACCTTATTATCACGAAGGGGCTAGCCAACCGTCTACGTGGAGTGATGAATGAGCTCATTTTGCAGTCGTAGACAGCTTTTATTTCGAGGCGGCAACTATTGGAGGGCATGGTTGTTGCTTCAGAAATTGTTGTAGACTGGAAGCGCAAGGACTTCTTCAGTTTTCTGTGGAAGGTCGACTTCTCTAAGACTAATGACATCGTGAGTTAGTGGTTTCTTTGGGCATCGCTGATAAAGAGGGGTTTCCCAGAGATATGGGTAGATTGGATGAAGAGGTGCATCACAACCGCCTCTCTATCGGTTCTAGTAAATGGTAAGCAGGAAGGGGGTTTTCACCAACCGCAATGGGTGGTGAGACAAGGATGCCCTTTAGCTCCTCTTCTATTTGACTTGGAAGCTGACGACTTGTCTATGATGTCGGTCTTGGCAGAGGAAGGCAGGTTTTTTTAAAGGATACAGTAGAGGAGAGTACTCAGTACAAGTGCTGCAATATGCGGATGACACTTTGTTCTTTGTTGAAGGAGAGGTTACGGGATGCAGGGGCGGTGAAGGTGATGCTTGATATTTTTGGGAACCTGTCTGTTTTGCAGGTAAACAGAGCAAAGTCGGCTTTTGTGCCATTTAATTTGCCTTTAGAGGTCTCGAAAATGTGTGTGGAGATTTTGGAGACAGAACAAAAGTCTTTGCCTATCAACTATCTGGGCTTGCCTTTGTTGATTGGGAGATTGAGACAATTAGATTAGTTGTCGTTATTAAAAAAACGGAGAGGAAACTGGCGGGATGGAAAACATCTTTCTTATCAAAGGAGGGGCGGGAAGTTGGTCTTGGTTAAGGCTGTTTTGTTTGCCATCCTTGTTTTTTTCATCTCAACCTGAGTTTAGCCGGTTGGAGTGCAGGAAAGGATTGAGGCCTTGATGCATCATTTCTTTGGTCGTCATCTGCATAGATAAGGGTCTTTCTTTGGTTGATTGGTCTACGATGACCACTCCAGTCAAAGAGAGTGGACTTGGAGTACTTGGAGTGTTGTGGCTTGCAGATATAAACAGAGCCTTGCTGGTGAAGCGGGCAATGAAGATTTGGAGCCACGGGAGCGACCTTCTGTCCAACTTGGACCGACTATTTATGGTGTTTCGTCAGACCCAATGGTTCAGGCGGGACTGTATTGCGTCACCTACGATGTTTTGGAGAGGAATTTGTTCGGTCATGCCTGATCTGGTGGTATCTCTTTGCCCACTGATGGGAAATGGACGAGGATTCCGATTTTGGATAAGATGACTGAACGGAGTTTTGAGCGATGCGCGATATGCAAGGATTTTTGCTTTGCCTTTAAACAAGGATGCTTCTGTGGCAGAGGTGTGGTTGGAAGGTTCGTGGATGCTTATTTTTAGTGTAATTTTGTCTGAGCGAGGGGTGGATGAGTTCTTGTGCATTTCTACTAGATTGGGCAAAGTTGAAGTGCCAACAGAAGAGAGGGACTCTTGGTGCTGGAGGGCTGGATTCTTCACGGTCAGGAAAGCATATAAGGTGCTCGCGGGACAGTAGTCGACCTCAGATATGGAACTAAACAGGGACTGTGTGAGAATCTAGAATTGGAGGATTCCAGCAAGGGTGGAGATTTTTCTTTGGCTGCTTAGGAGAGAGTGAGTTCTAACGACAGCTAGGAGAGCCAGGTTTTTTCCAGGAGTTGAGACGGATTGCAAACGGTGTGGATCACCCATGGAAGACATAGATCATTTGTTTTTCACTTACCCTGGTTCTGTTGAGGTGTGGCAAAATGCGTATTGCCGGGGTTTAAGGTGGACTTAGAAGATATCATTCTGGAATTCAAACGACAGAAGTTGGTTGGGATCTGAGGAAGGGAGAGCAAAGACTTGTGCGGTCGTTTGGTCTTTGTGGCTGGCTAGAAATGACGTCATTTTTGAGGGGGGAGGTTTTACTATGAAAGTGTACTTGGTCATGTTGGCTCTTTACGAATCTTGGCATGTGTAAAAATTCTTTATTAATTTATATATAAATATTTTTTGGATAGATCTCTAATGGAGGTCTATCCCACCGTTTTCTAAAAAAAAACAATATATGGAATATCCACGACAGATAGACCAACTGCAAACTTCATGAAATCCCTTGCCATACGATCAAAAGAAACATGGGAAGCGAGAGGATACGATGCACACATACGCCTCTGCTTCTGAAGTGCAATAGGCACATCCATGTCATTGAGGATCTCCTTAATCTGTATACCATCCTGCAGCTAAGATTCCTACTCAGACACATCTCCAAACCCATCAGTAGAAACAATGCATTCAGAACAAATCTAAGGCATACTGGATGACTAGCGAGGACCGTGAGCAGAAGCCAGCTGACAAGTACAGAAATGTGGCAAGGGTTGAGCAAGGGTAGTAGGTGGCGGTGGTACATGAGGAGGTGGTAAAGGCGGAGCAACGGGCACAACGGGAGGTGGTGACGGGCTTATAGGAGGAGGTGGCATATAGACCTCATTATCTGAATCAGATGAAGGCAACATATCTCCCGTAGGGGGAAATTACATCACAGACTCAAAAAATGTGACATCAACACTGACAAAATATTTCATGTGTAATGGATCAGCATCTATATCCCTTCTGTGTCTTGGAGTACCCAACAAAAACATATTTAACAGCTCTAGGAAAGAGCTTGTCAAGACTAGGAGACAACTGATGTACATATGCAACTAAGCCTGATACACGAGGAGTGAGTGAGGACAAAACCTTCTCGAAAAAAGCAGGTGAGAAAGAAATTTTCTTACCCAATATGGATGAGGGCATGTAATTCACTAGATAACAAGCAGTAAGCACCACATCACCCCAAAACGAATGTGGAGCATGACTCTGAAAAAGAAAGGTTCGAGTAACATAAAGTAAGTGGTGATGCTTATGTTCTGCAACACCATTTTGTTGAGATGTGTAGGCACATGAAGTTTGATGAACAATACCACAAGATAAGAACTATGAGAGTGCAAGAGTACAAAATTCCAATGCATTGTCAGTTCGCACAAATTTGACTTCAAAGGAAAAAAATATACTTTACTTCATTGATAACAGATTTTATCACATTCTCAGCTTCAGTTTTATTCTTTAATAAGAAAATCCATGACAAATGAGAGAAATCATCTACAACCACTACTAGATAAAATGTGTCCTTGGTGATCGAGTACATGACTCGGATCCCAATTGTCTACATGAGTCAACTCAAAGAGGGAGATACTATTCCGACCCAGACGACTAGAAAAACATACCGATGATGCTTTCCTAACTGACACACCTCGCATCGGAAGGATGAGCGAGGTGAGATCTGAGGAAGAACATGACATATCTTTTGAAGAAGGAGGTAACTAAAGCGCATGTGCCACATAAATGGAGATATTGATCCTGTAGGATTAGAAGATAGACCATCATATGGAGTGCAGACCAGTCGATAGAGGTCGTCCTATTCATGACCACAATCAATCACCCTACCCGTAAGAATGTTCTGAAATACAAGGGAAGATGGATAAAAAATAGCATGATAATTTAAATCCTTCATAATCTGACTAGTAGATAATAAATTCATAGAAAAATCAGGAGTATGCAACACATTATGTAGATGCATCGAAGGCGTCAAACTACTCCCTCCTATCCTGCAACTGGAGAATGAGTCTCATTGGCTATGATATAACTGATCTGCTAGGGGGAATCTGTCTCTATTCAAAAAAATGACTCATGTCTCCACACATGTGATAGGACATCCCAGAATCCCTAATTCATTCTGTAATAATGGTTTTATGACAACTGGTAAGAAGGTAGATGCTACCTGAAATATTGGCAGAAGTAGAGGCTACAACATCTGAATGGCTTCTCGAAGGAGGCAAGGAAGCATGAGAACCAGTAGGGGGCATTATCTCCCATAGTCGAGCCACAAATTCATCAAACCTCTGATTATATGTAGGAGCAGCAGGGGGCTCAACTTGCTCAGTTACATGGGCAGATGCGGAAAAGCCATACTTGGAGTAGTATGTATCCTCTGAGTGTCCTGGACGGTGATACTATGTGCATGGCTGACGAATACGACCTCCTCTACTACGAGGTTCACAACCACGAAACTGAGAAGAGCCTCCCTTACTGCAGGAGGCGATCATAGAAGAAGAGGTCTGCTTGAAGACAAATGATGGGACCGTGATCCTGCTGAGTTTGCTGTAAGTCTCCTGCGAAAGAGGAATAGTAGCATCCATACGTATCTATGAGAGAGCAGCATTATACTCTAGATCAAGTGCTGCTAGAAATATGCCAACCATGGTGGCGTTCCTGTATGCCTTTTGCTACTCAAGGGTAGCAATAAGAGGCATAAAATTGTGGATATTCTCGAAGATGTTGCGAAGAGATGTATATAGAGAATGATGAGGTATCTGTTTGATTGTGAAAATGTCAAGACGTAGTTGAAGGATTTTCATCGCATTACTTGCTTGAAAATAGGTGGTTATGAGAATGTCTCACATCGCTTTGACGGTAGGCTGATGTAAAATGTCATTGGCGATCTCTATCGTCAGTGTACCAGATAACCAAACACATGCATAGGCATCGTCCGCCTCCCATGAGGCATTCACCCCGATTTTCTCAATCAGAGCCTCCTCGATAAGAATATGTTTCTTACCTATAGACTGCATGAGGCTCATGTATTTGTGAAGATATTTGTGTTTTTATATTTAATATGTACTTCTTTCTTATTTTCTTTTCCGGTTGTCTACTTTATGTAATTTACCCATAGGCCTCTCTACTATATAAGAGAGCCTAGGGTTCTCAGAAATAAACAAGTTCTCTTATTTTCTCCAACATGGTATCAGAGCGGCGGTCCTAGACCGGAGCTCTCGATTTTCAGAAGCCCTAACCCCACCAGCAACCCTTTCTCTCTCTCTCTGCCCGCGGGTCGCCGCCCTCTTTCTCCCTCGCCTCGTCGTCGGCATTGCAGCCTAGTGCGCCGCCACAACAAAGGCTCCGCGCACACGCATCATACGCACAGCGCATCGTGCGCACAACGCACCACAGACAGCGCACCGCGCCTCTTCTCCCTCGCGCGCACACCTCTTTACACGCACCGCGCGCACAGTGCACCGGGCGCTAGCCCCCTTTCACGCGCACCGTGTGCCCTTCTCGCGCGCACCTCAGCCTAGCCTCGCACGTCGCTTGCTGACTTCACTTCCACGCCGCCTCAGCCTTGTCCGTTGATTGATAGGTTGGTGTGCATGAGTCTACACATGCACCCAAACCCATATATGCCTGTGTAGACATACAACATTTGTTTTGTTGCACCCGTGCCAGTCTTTCCTCGGCAGTATGTCTGAGAACAAGGTCGATGTACCCACCACTGGCGCATTCAGAGGTCTGGCGCCTATTGTAAAAATGGACGGGACAAATTATGAGCTCTGGGCTATGCAGTTCATGAGCCTGATGAAGTCGAATGGTAAGAAGCATATTCTTACCGAAGAAGAGCCGGTGGAGAAGACTGGGGTAAATGCCTCATGGGAGGCCGATGATGCGTATGCCAAAGTCTGGCTATCTGGGACGTTGACGATAGAGATCGCCAACGATGTACTGCATCAGCCTACGACTAAGTCTATGTGGGATACCAAGATACTTCAGTTGCAACATGATATTTTTACAGTCAAACAGAATGGGCACCCTCTTCACTCACTGTACACATACCTGAGAGGTGTTTGAGAAGCTCCATAGCTTCATGCCGTTGACGGCCACTCTTGAGCAGCAGAAGACGTACAGGAATGCTACCATGGTAGGAGTACTCCTAGTTGCCCTTGATCCAGAGTACGATGCTGCCCGGTCTCAGATTCTTGCTGATGCTACTATTCCTCCTATGGAGGAAGCTTTTCGCCGACTGAGTCGCATTACTGTCCCAAGCTCTACTGCCAACCAGACACCTTCAGCGATGGCAGCCTCTAGAGGAAGAGGTGGATCCTCTACCTTCCGTGGTCGTGGCCCCCGAGGTCGCGGGGGTCGAATTCGTCAACCATGCAGCTATTGTCGTCGCCCGGGTCACTCTGAGGATACATGCTATTCTAAGCATGGCTTTCCTGCATCGGCTCGGGTATCAGAACAAGTTGAGTCCCCTGCACCTTCCTCATTGGACCAGCGATTCGATGATCTTGTTGCCAGACTGAGGAATATCATGCCTCCTGATACAACTCCTAGAGATCAGTCAGATGTGGTTGTCTCTGCCTCAGCTAGTTCAACTGCCACAACCAGTACCCTAGGTAGTTCCTATGCTCTCACCTCTTGTGATGGATCTATGATTACAAACTGGATTATGGATTATGGAGCGACCCATCATCTTTGTGGGGACAAAGAACAACTCACTGTATATAGCCCGGTCTCTTCAGTACGAACTGTGGTGATAGCCAATGGGACACATTCCCCGATCAAAGGACAGGGGGAGGTTCACTTGACACCTTCCATGAGACTGCAGAATGTGTTATATGCTCCCGATTTCTCTATGAATTTACTGTCCATTAGCCAGATTACCAAGGATTTGAACTGTCGAGCTATTTTTGACTAATTGTCTCTTGTTTTTCAGGACATACCCTCGGGCAAGGTGATTGGTTGTGGCCGTGAGCAGAATGGTCTCTATCGTCTGGTCAATACTCCCTATATCGATGCATCTCTCCAATCTACAGGATCAGACTCTCCATATACCTGGCATCTCCGTTTTGGTCACCTTCCTCTTCAGAAGCTGTGTCGTGTCCTTCCCCAAATCTCTCCGAAGTCGTCTTTCCAATGTGAAGCATGTCAGTTGGGAAAGCACCATCGGTCTACTTTCCCAGGTCGTCAGAGTCGGAGCACTAGCTCCCCATTTGAGTTAGTCCATATTGATATTTGGGGTCCAAGTCATGTTCCTGACCACCAAGGACACAGGTTCTATCTGGTCGTAGTAGACGATTTTTCCCGTTTGTCTTGGGTGTTTTTATTGAAAAATAAATATGAAGCAGGAAATGTGATTCAAACATTTACTAACGAAGTTCAAAATGTTTTCTCTTTTACTGTGAAAATTGTGCGGTCTGACAATGCCTTGGAGTTTTGTACTAGAACTTTGTCCTTGTTCTTTTCATCCCGTGGTATAATTCATCAAACTTCATGTGCTTACACCTCACAACAAAATGGTGTTGCAGAGCGAAAACATCGTCATCTATTGGATATCACTCGAACCTTACTTATTCAGAGTCATGCTCCAAACACGTTCTGGGGTGATGCGGTTCTCACAACCTGCTACTTAATAAATCGTATGCCCTCATCTGTCTTGGGTGAGAAAACTCCTCTCTCTAGCGTTTCCTAAGAAGGAGTTGTTCTCTCTTCCACCTTGTGTCTTTGGCTGTGTCAGTTTTGTCCATCAGTTGGAGCCAGGTCTTGATAAGCTCTCTCCCAGGGCTATCAAATGTGTGTTTGTCGGATACTCCAGGGCTCAGAAGGGCTATCGGTGCTTTGATCCGCTGCGTCGAAAATATTTTGTTAGCGCCGACGTCACATTCTTTGAATCTGTCATGTTTTTCTCTCCTACAGGAGACCGAATGGCTACTCCCCATTCTGTTACTGAGGTCTCCTACATGTCACCACCTCCACGAGTCAGTTACCTTCCATGCCATCTCCACCACTACCTCCACCTTTACCACCTCCAGTAACTATTGTCCCACCGTTGCCAAAGTACTATACTCGTCGATCATCCTCTGCTCAAGGTCATGGCCAGTCATCCAGCAGCCCTCAGGTTGATTCTGATAACTTGATTACTAACGATGAGTCTGAAGATCCATTAATACATGAAACACAGCAGGATGATGATCATGGAGACTTGGACGTGCCTATCGCTATTAGAAAGCAACGGCGTACTTGTGCTTCCTATCCACTTGCTTCTCATGTCTCATTTCATCGTCTGATGGGCGACTTCCAGAAATTTGCGGTAGCCCTATCTGCCGTTAAGATTTCACGCAATTATCAGGAGGCACTCCAAAATAGCAAATGGCGCCATGCTATGGAAGAAGAAATGGCCGCATTGCAGTCCCGTGGTACGTGGACACTTGTTTTGCCACCACCTGGAGCGTCTATTGTGAGCTGCAAGTGGGTATTTACTGTTAAATACCATGCTGATGGAAGCCTTGATCGGTATAGGCAAGGCTCGTGGCACGTGGTTTTACTCAGACCTATGGAGTTGATTACTTGGACACGTTCTCCCCAGTTGCTCGACATTCTACCTTACATGTTCTTCTTTCAGTTGTTGTAGCACGAGATTGGCCACTATTTCAGCTTGATGTGAAAAATGCATTCTTATATGGAGATCTGCACGAGGAAGTTTATATGCAGCAGCCTCTGGGGTTTGCTGCTGAGGGGGAGTGTGCCCAGGTTTGTAGACTCCATAAGGCGATATATGGCCTTAAACAGAGTCCTAGAGCGTGGTTTCAAAAGCTTTCAGATCTGATTGAGCGATAGGGCTTCAAGAGTTCAAATGCAGACCATTCCTTATTTGTGCAGAAGACGTCCAGAGGTACTGTGGCTATCATGGTGTATGTTGATGATATTATTGTTACAGGAGATGATGAGCAGGGAATTAAGATGGCTAAAGATTTTTTGGGCGGTTAATTTATGACGAAGGGTCTGGGTACCCTAAGGTATTTCTTGGTGTTGGAATTTGCTAGAAATGCACAGGGTCTTGTGATGGCCCAAAGGAAGTATGTTACAGATATGCTTGCAGAAACAAGAATGATGGGATGTCGACCGTCCACGACTCCTATGGATCCTAATATGAAGCTATATGATGATGATAGTGATGAAGTTGATAAGAGAAGATACAGAGAGTTGGTTGGAAAGCTCATTTATATTACAATTACCAGACCTGATATTGCATTTGCAGTGAGTCGAGTGAGTCAATTCATGGAGCAACCTCGACAGATACATATGGACGCACTACATATGATATTGAGATATCTGAAATCAACTCCAGGCGCAGGTTTACTATTCAAGAAAGGAGACACACTCTCTGTATCCGCATATGCTGACGCAGATTATGCAGGCTGTCCTAAGGATAGGAAATCGACTTCGAGATTTGCAATATTTGTTGGGACTTCTCTTGTTTCTTGGAAAAGCAAGAAACAAACTGTTGTAGTAAGGTCTAGTGCTGAGTCTGAGTACAGAGCTATGGCTCAAGCTAGTAAAGAGATGATGTGGGTTCGAGTAGTGCTATGTGATCTACATGTAGAGATCCCTCTACCCATGGAGTTACACTGTGATAACCAAGCTGTCTTATTCATTGCAAACAATCCAGCATTCCATGAGAGAATAAAACATATCAAGGTGGATTGCCATCACACCAGAGACATGATTCAGAAGGGACTAATCTCTACTTCCCATGTTAGCTATGGAGAGCAAATCGCAGACAACTTCACCAAGCCACTGCCCAGAGGATCATTCCAGAAGTGTTCATCCAAGCTGAGCATGATCGATATCTATGCTCCAGCTTGAGGGGGAGTGTGAAGATATTTGTGTTTTCATATTTAATATGTACTTCTTTCTTATTTTATTTTCCCGTTGTCTACTTTATGTAATTTACCCGTAAGCCTCTCTACTATATAAGAGAGCCTAGGGTTCTCAGAGATAAACAAGTTCTCTTATTTTCTCCAACAGTATTATATACCAAAGAACCCCAAGATTCTCCTATATAGAGGAGAAACACATGGGTAAATTACATGTGATGGAAGAAATAAATATAAATTGTGAAAACAATACATAAACATAATAATATCTCTACATAGATACATGATGTGATCTCTCATAACGTTGGTGGGAGAAGTCATGTTTGCTTTAGGTTCTAAATTCATGCTTGCTTTGTGATTTGAAATCTTACTTGATTTAGGATTTGGATTTATGTTTGATTTAGGATTTGGGTCCTGTTCGATTTAGGATTTCATCTTATTCCCTTTAGAATCTATATCCTTATTTGCTTTGGGATTTAGATCATGTTTCCTTTGGGATTTCGATCCTGTTTATTTTTGAATTGTTTGTATGGGAGACGGTACTATATAAACTCTTATAGGGTTAGTCTTTTGAATCATCCTTTATACTTCAGTATTTCCACCATATTGAGAGAGATCTACCACCACTGCCAACCAATTATGAGCGACCTTGTAAATCATGTGTTGTTATTTTCCACTTCTGCTACATGCAACAAGGAGGTGGGCGAGTAGATGACAATGGCCTCCCTTTTTTATTTAGTTGAGAAGGGAGAGAAACCGAGGTAAAAATGCCAATCTGTGAACTTATTTTCCTTGTTCAACCATGAAATTTGTTTTCTTTGTTCAATCTACTTCAATGGTCTAGTGGTAGTGCAGTGTGTCTACAACCTAAGAGACCAGGGTTTAAATCCCTCCTTGTGAGGGTTGCTTAGGTAGCTGACAACTAACATGAAAAATAGTCAGATCTTTCGACATGGATTTGAGCAAGAATCCACGTAGTTGACTCTATTTAAAGTGGGAGAAGGCTTCTCCAAATTCAACCGTGAAACTGTGGTCCCTTTCTTGGAGAAGGGTATTGGGTAAATTACAAATGACTAAATAAAACAAGAGAACAAGGTAAGTGCAGAACCAAAATAACTAAATAACAGGTATGAAGCATCCCCATTTCTGTGTTGGCTCTTGCATGTCTCAGTCTTTTTATCTTCCATGCGAGAGAGTGTGATGAGTGCTTCTGAGTAGAATAAGGGTATAAATACTAGCTCCGAGTGCGAGACAGTCTCCTCAACTCTCAATTAGTTGAATAGAAATAGAAACCACATTCCAGTTTTTGCGAAGACCTTTAAACAATGAAGCGACATATTTAGTCTTGAAGTGCAAATATCTGGTGAGAGATCCTTTCAGGGACCATTCTGAAAAATTGGTACCAGACTACAGTTCCAAAATAAATCTATTTACTGCAAAGCCTACAAATCCTAAACTCACCTTTGCAATCGTATAAAAATGAATACTTAGTTGGGTTACCAAATCCTCTCCTAGATCCAATAAACTAGTCCTATTGGTGCTGCTTTTTATTATTAAGTTTCTTAAGATCGTGACTTGTGTCTAGTAAGAATATCTCAAGATTATCTACTGTTGTGCTTGAGAGGAATAGAGTGTCATTTTTTAACAGGAAAAATAAAAGCACCAAGCTATCATCACTCTCATGAAGTTAGAATAGGATGGCATTTAGTCCTTCTGAACCACAAACTTTAACAATAACTTTAAGTGGGGTTCGGTATAGAAACTTGAGGAACATTTGTGAGTACGGTGGTAGTAGGAAAATATAATTCATCACATTCATTTTTTTGTTATATACAGTGCCTTTGGTTTAGATAAAAGTTTATGATCCTAAAAAATAGAGAGCCGCTTCTTCAAGAGATGGCTCTGGCCTAAAACCAAAGCCTCTTCAAGAAGCGGCTTTGATGTAAAGAACAACCTCTATAAGAGGCAAAGCTGGACCTTCAGGAGGTGGTTTTGACCAAAAACCAAAGCTTCATTTTCAAAAGACGGCTTTAGTAAATAATACAGAAAATTTTCCATTGTATAGAAAATGATGAACTTTTTCATTTTATCCCACACGCGAATTTTTCTCACAGAAACTACTATACCTCCATTTAGATCTATGATGGTAAATAATCAGGCTAGAAAATTGTACTCACCTTATAAACTGATCCAAATCCTCCCTCTCCTAATTTGTTGGCCGAATTGAAGTCCTGTGTGGTAGCCTTGAGATCTGCATAACTAAAAAAGTCTGCTTTGACCAGCAATCCAAGCAACTCTGCAGAAGTAAACAAGAAAAGCACCTCAATCTCTAACATATATTATTTACTTGAAATTTATTGTAGTTCCACCAAAAAATCATATGGAATAACTTGACTAAATATGTCATCCATGCCTTTGTCATCCTCTGTACTTGTCTGTGTTTTCTTGTAATGCCAAATTAGACCGACAATGACTAAAAGGCAAAGCACCGCAACACCAACTACAATTCCAGATATTGCGCCTGCACTCATTTTCTTTGAACGAGTTGAGGGAGGCTTGTTACTGACAGTGGGAATAAAGTCCTCTGTGAAACAATTTTATAAATCATCAGGGATTTAAATTTTATGTATGAAATTATCTAAATTTCAATTGAGGCCATACTTGGAGATACACTGATAGCAGATAGAGATGGTCCATAGTACCCGTCAAATGGTATACAGCAACTGCCTTTTCCAGCCCAGAATAAATGTATCTCTAAAAAGTTATTTCTCACAGAACCAGAAAAATCTTTCTTTACCGCAGTAAGAGTGGTTCCACCTGTTTCCTTAATGATGTCGAAGTCCTTTGCAACCAGATTTCCCTGCAGATATGAAGTCGTTCAATAGCGAAGAACGAAATGGACATCTCATAGCGTGCAAAAGGGTATTTAGTGTTGAGATTTAATTGTATTGATGCTTCTTATTTCTTTCTTATGTGATTTGCCATCTAGGATTTCTCCTCTTTATATAAGAGAGCTTTATGGCTTCATGAATAATCAATGCATTCAGTTTTTTCCAAATGGTACCAGAGCAGCGATCCTATACCGGATCCCTGAGCCCCACTGGCCCCACCCCCACAGTCTGGCCTCCACCCACGATCGCTGCCACACCTATGAATCATTGTCTTAGTGTGTGCCACCCATGCACGCACCCACCACCGCACCGTAGCCCCCATGTGCTGCCCCTGCGTGCAAGCCTCACGCGTCGCAAAACCGCACTTGCATCTCTGCACTAGTGTGACATCTTCTAGGCACCACCAGTGGCATCCCAACAACAGTTGTGCCACCACATAGTGGTCCTATGCCACTCAACCGCCCAATCGAGCACTGCTACTCTTCACGGGTCATCCCTAGGCAGTCCACACGAGCCTTAGGTTCCTGAGTGGTTTGATTTTAATGCGGTCGAGTTGATTTTAGACCGTTAAATCCACCCCATCGGCCAAGAGCATCACTTTATTTAATCGAACGATTATTATTTGAGTCTGCACATACAGCCGGTTCCCCTCATGATCGTGTAGATAATTTTAGATCTTTCTACATCCACAGTGGTGTCGTTCCCGAGCTTCATTGTTTCTCATGTCAGAGAACAAAGTCAATGTATCCTCCTCTAGAGCATTCAAAGGCCATGTGCTATTGTCAAGATGGACGAATCAACTATGAACCGTGGGACATGTAGTTCATGAGTATAATGGAGAGCAACAATAAGAAATATATCCTGATGCAACCTAAGCCGGTCAACAAGACTAAAGCAAATGATTCATGGAAGCATGATAATGCGTATATGTGTTTGGCTATCGGGTACCCTTACCACAAAAATAGCCAAAGGCATTCTCCATCAACCCAGTGCCAAGGCAATGTGGGATATCCTCACTACCACGTATTCTCAGGTGAGGAATGAGATGAAGATTATGCATCACGACATCATCACAACCAAGCAGGATGGTTGTTCCCTCCATGTATTCTGCTCCTAGCTCAAGGGCATGTTCGAGAAGCTTCATAGCTTCATGTCTTTGAACGCTATCACCAAGCAGTGGATGGTGTGCATGAACGTCACGATAGTAGGTATCTTTTTTGCGACACTTGATTCACAGAATGATACCGCCCACAACTAGCTTCTCACAAGCGCATTTATACCTCCCATGGAGATCAATTGAGTAGGATCATGGTCCCTCCTACTTCTACTACTCAGACCTCCTTTGCGATGGTCGCATCTCGTGGTAGGGAATGCTCAGCATAGTTTAGAGGACGTGATATCCATGGCAGAAGAGGTGGACGCTCTCGTCAACAAGGCACATATTGCCACCTTTTTCGAGCACTCTGAGGATACTTGCTACCAGAAGCCTGATTACACTGCCTCTGCCATGTTGCCAATTAAACTGAGCCTATGCCACTTCTGTTGATCAAAAGTTAAAAAAACTTGTCTCCCCTCTGAAGGAGATTATGACTCCTTTCGCATGCCCTACTAGTGCTCCTTCGACCTCATTTGATGTTGTTGTCTCTGCTAGTACCTCAAGTAAAACTTATGCACTTACTAGTTGCCACAATGCAGATATTTTAAAGTGGATCATGGACTTCAACACATCTCACCACCTCTGCAGAGACAAATCACAATTCACTATCTACAACTCGCTTCACCCTGGTAAACCTGTTGTCATTGTAGATGGACAAATTCTCCTATTAGGATAGATTCAGTTGACATAATGAATAAGTATCTCGGGATGGAGAATGAAGAGATGAACGAGTACATCATTGAGTTGAGGAGGAGATGACCAGAGTACTAGGTGATGTTGATGTGCGATGGGGGGACACGCTACATGAGAAATCAGATCATCAACTTCCTCATTTACTGTGATGTGAAGACCATTTTTTAAAGTCCATTAATGCATCCAATCATGTGAAGGACCACGAGTACCTGTTGAAATTGATGGACATCATTAAGGATGTTGGGAAGGAGAACAATGTCCAAATTGTCAGTATAATGGCAGCAACTTCAAGAAAGCATGTGAAACGATAATGAATTCTAGCAGTTATGATATTTTTTGGATACCGTGTGTTGTACATTGTATCGATTTGACATTGAAGGACTTCAGCAGGAAGAAGCCGGTCTCACAGTAGGTGGAGCAAGCACGAACGATCACCACCTTCATCTACAATTATTCCAAAGTGTTAGCTTCGATGAGGCGGATGTACGATGGTGAACTGGTAAGGCTTAACATCACACGTTTTGCAACCAATTTTGTAGCGTTGAACAACCTTAAACAACACAATACATGTTTGAAAATCATGTGTTGCTAACGAGAATGGTTTGAGATACCCGAAGCTCTAACAGAAGGAGGGAAGAAAGTGAAGACATTGATCAATGATCTTCATTTCTGGGATGACGTGACACGAGTCATGAAGATTATAGAACATGTTGTGTATGCATTACGAATCGTAGATGGCGATAAAAAGACGACCATAGGAGTGATCTACGAGGCAATACGCTACATGAGAGAGAAGGTCCGAGATGTGGTTGGGAAGAATGGATAAAAAGCCTAGTTGGATATCATTGACGAACTTGGACCAAAGATGATCTTGCATCTTCTTCACAAGACTGGTATTTATATGTAATAAATAAATCTATTCTTTAATTTTTGATAACACTATTGATGGATTAAATTCTGAGAATTATACATGCTTGTGTCCAATCTATTACTTCGTTCCTAAGTACCAGTACAAGCATAGTCTTAGTACAAATGTTGACCTTATAGCAGCTATCCAAATTGTGGTAGAGAAGCTCATCAAAGACGAGAAAACATAAACCATGTGCATGAATGATGTAAATTGGAAACTAGAGCGGACTTATGCTTCCAAATAGGCTAAACAATTATTCACTGGAATTTCGAAGTATTATGTGATAATGTATTACTTCAAACAATTAACAGGTCAAGTACTTTAGGTATGCTTTGGGGTCCTTCGGTAGAATTACAACGGCCAATGTATGGGACAATACTCTTCCTGGTAAGACGAATAAGCCCATTGGTTGTGATGTAATGTATTTTTTAATATTTACTATTATTGATTTATCTCTTTTGAATCATATGCAACAGAATGGTGATTACTGTACGGGATCGAGGCTCCCAACCTACGAAAGGTGCCGGTGAAAGTATTGTCGCAGACTGCATATGTTGGTGGTTGTGAGAGGAACTAGAGTACATTCATCCTGATTCATTCGAAGAGACAGAACATGTTGGGAGAAATGAAGCTCCATGATCTTGTCTACGTACACTACAACTTGAGGTTAAAGATAAAACATGTAAGGGAGGGGCGTGACAAAGAGGACTACACATACCCCATCGATCTTGCATACATTTTCAAAATGCATGATGACGACACAGATATTCTCCAGAGGTAGTTGGATTTCAATGATGCTCTAGTGATTGATCAACCGGGAGGCAGACCGAATCCGAATATAGCCAGCAAATGAGAGTGGACGTTGTTGACTACATGGCTAGATCCGAACGAATCACAGACCCTCTTGGAGGGTTGGAGTTTAATGCAATTGGTGATGACATTCTCTCCATTGGTTCGATATCCAAATCCAAATCAAAGGATGACAGTGGAAGTGATGATGAGGATGAGGATGTTGCTGCCAATCATGGTGAATCTGGTGATGGGGAAACATATTTAGAGGGGTCAGGATCAGGAGGGGGTGGTCATGGACCACATGGTACAAGATTTGAGGAAGGGCTCCATGCAGGGCATGAACATATGGAGCGACATGGAAACATACATGGACATTTTGTCCCAAGTCCAAATTCGGGACCTATGGATTACGAAGCATACAGACGTGGCCATCGTCCTACGAACAACTACATGGATGATTTGATATCATCTGTAGGTTCCTTGAGATGCATGGACATTGACAACCTTTATCGTGAGCAACATCAAGTCCCTCGGGTGGATATGGATCATTACACAATGAGAGATCATTTAGCATCTTCCCAGAACACTTTCATTCTCCTCCTCCTAGACCTCCTCCTCAGGTGCATACACCTCCATCATATGGGACAACGGGTATGGCTACAACAACTACAATGGCGAAAACTATCAATGTAGTCAGCCCGAGTAGAGCCAGAGCAACTATTTTGGTGGTGACAGTTATGGTATCTTCCCCGACTTCTACACAGTCGTGCCTCCTCTGCAGAGATCGTCTCCTACTCTGTTGTCATCATCCCGAGGATCTTAAGCCAGTACTTCGCAACCTCGGTGTGTCCCTCGTGATACCAGATATAGTGTTGCTTATCCTCGTCTCAGGATACTCATAGGTATCGATGACTATCAATACGGGCAGTATGTCATGGATTACAAGACCATGTACTCGTACATGACATGTGAGAACTACTGCGAGTTTATTGAGTCTGTGATGCGCTATGAGAGATAACATGGCAGGGAGGGTACATAGATCCACCACAAAACTCTTGGTTCTGAACCCCTCATGATCATGCAATATCTTTGATAATATTACATTATTTTGCAATTTTTCATTTATTTTTGAGAATAGATAAATCTTTAGTGGTAGTAAGTCTGTAATTAATTCTTTACTTCACTAGAATAGTCGAACATCGTCCATCACCGAAAGTTATTTATACGAAAAAACATTATCTCATTAATCATTATTTACATTTTTTGAATCAAATGACTCATCTCAATGCCATTCATTGTCTTCTATGAACAAAACATGTGTTCTAAGTGTGGTTAACTTAGCTATTTTGATTCCAATTCCAATGTTTGTTAGTCACCAATCAACATTAACAACGATATGTTCGATATGATCGATATGTGCGATATAAGGTTCATAGATGATCGATATATGTGATCTGAGTGTATATTTGTAAGTTATCTAGTGTCCTAAAAACTTTGATGAACTCAATTTGTAATATCTACAAGTCAGCAATCAACATCAATCGTGATATGTTGATATGACCGATATATGGGATATATTGGGTATAGATGATCGATATGTGTGATATAAGTGGTATTTCTAGGTTATTTTTGTTTTAATAACTCCGATGATCTTAATTTGAAAAAAAACAATAAAAATGGCTTTTTTTAGCCATTTTTAAAATTTCCATCGACATCACCGATATATCCTGATATATTTTTTTTCCGGGCAAACTGATACGATAACAATATTTCACACCTTGGTGAGAAAAGATAGTTTATGGAGTAGCCAAGACAGTCTCACACAGATCTAGTATACATGATCCTCAAGTATCAAAAATCTTCTCCGTGTACAGGGTTGTTATTCAACAGAGGCACATATCTTGCCATCATGGCCTGCGCAGATGTTGACTATGCAAGATGCCTAAAAGATAGTAAGTCTACCTTTGATTTTGCAGCATTCATAGGGAGTTCATTGGTTTCATGGAAAAGTAAGAAGCAGATTGTGTTTGCTAGGTCGAGTACTGAGTCCGAATAAAGAGATATGGAGCATGGAAGCACTGGGATGATGTGAGTTATATCTATTGTGACAGACCTAGCCATTGGCGTACATCTTCCCATGCAGTTGCTTTGTGACAATCATGCTACTTCATTCATTATCAACAATCGAGAATTCCATGGAAGGACCAAAAACATCGAGATATATTGCCATCACACACGAGACATGATATAGAAGGCCTTCATCTATACTTCTCATGTAAGCTTAGGGGAATATACATCAAATATTTTCATCAAGCCCCTAGTAGGGGGGTCAATGTTGTTACAAGCTAAGCACGATTAACATATATGTTGCATCTTGAGAGAGAGAGTGTGTTGAGAGTTATTTGTAATTATGATTTTCTTATTTCTTTCTAATTTACCCTTCGGATTTCTCCTATATAAGAGAGTCCCATGACCTCATGAATAATCAATTCATCTTGTTTTCTCCACAAATAGTAATTTGAATTATCTATCTTTCCATTGGTGTAATTCAACTTGTGATTATGTATTACTATAAAAATTAAAAAGATGGAATGGTTTATATTTGATGAATTTGATGAGAAATTCATGATTTTGTTTTCAGGAATAAGATGCACACTCTTACAGAAACTTCCACCGGAGTAATGCTACAGCACTAAATGAAAATTTAAAATTATATTTTTGCTTAAAAGTATATTCGTCATTTTCCCCCATTGTTTAAAAGGAACGTCTACTAAATTTAATTGACCAAGATCTGGTTTGTAACCTGCTTACCTGAACATAGATATCAAAAATTCGCCTTCCTAGACTCTTCCACGTAAGACCATTTTGTATTGCTGTTTCACCAAAATAGAGTCGTACAGTGTAATTTCCATTCTGTAGACCAAGACCATAATATCTCAACGACGATGGTGAATGCCTAGATGATTGGTATAGCCCTGGATCTGAAGTGTTTGGGAATGTAGCTATTGTGTTCCATATGTAGGTGGGATTGGTCGCATCCATAAAACTTCCAACACTGCTAACAGCCCATCTAATTTCTGGTGAGACAAAATATGAAGCTGTTGTGACATTTGCAATGTCGACTTCATAAACTTTTCCATCCGATGCAGTTACACTTTCATTACCACCACAGTTGACAAAAAATTCAGAATCTGAAAATAAAATGAACCATGAAGTTGAAAAATATAATCTCACAGTTTGTAAAAGTCACAGTTATAGACTGAACAGAGTGGGAAGAGTGGGATGGTGACAACTTACAAATTGGAGAATTACGATTGCATGAAATGCTTCGCTGAAGACATTGCAACCCTGGAATCAAAACACTGATAATACACGGAAATAATCATCATGAAGATTGCACAATAAAAACAAAAGGTAAAAAGAAAAAACTAAATGCAAGCACCTGTTGTTTGAACTATCAATTACAAAATTGTTGGCCACCAAGTTTCTGTCACGTCAATAAAAACAAAATCAACTATGAAGTATAGATCTATAGAACAAATACTTAACTAGATGGTATAGCTCTAAAAGATTGGTTTCTCTATTTTTCTAGACTGACAGCAAAGCTGGCTCCATCTGTGGTTAAGAAACAAATAAACAGTGCATGCATTTTCTCCCTTGCCGCAATAATATATATTTTTTCTTCTACTTGATGGAACCGTAAGATGAGATTGGATGTTCATGACTATATATTTACTTCTAAACAAAAGTACAAGGGTCTTTTCAAACATACAGTTGAATGCTATCGTCTGAAGCCCAAGAAGAAAAATCTCCAGAAAGCTGATTGTATGATAGGTCTCTGCAACAATAACAATATCATTAATGCGATATCACATTTAGAATTTTCTGATGTTTGAGGGTTTTTTACATATCTACCCCTCTAAACATTGTAATTACACAGGCCTTTGAATTCTATAATGTGTAACATATATACCCATCTGTCATGAAACAGACCTCTATGATCTTACTGACGACTATCTTGGGTTCCTTTGTGCACAGCACACAATGTTAGGAAGCACGTCCGATCTCATGATGACAGAACATTACATGTGTTACCAATTTATAGTATGCAGGGGCGTATGTGTAATTCCAAGGATTACAGGGAACATACGTATTTACTTAAGCTTTTAAGGACATATATTTTAAAATCGCAAATTTAAAACAAGCATTCAAGCACAACTGACACATCTTATACATGGATCTCTTTTACTTAAGAAACACTGAAAAAACAAAGAAAAACATATGTGAAATTCTTGAGTAATGATCAAATCTGTTAGATTTAAGTATATTTACCTCGATATAACATTCAACACTTCCCCTCGATTTGGTATAGATGTAAATAATGCACAACCTGCCCACATCCAGCTCATGTTGCATGATGGGAAGGACTTTGGTGAAGTTATCTACCAGCTGCTCTTAAGAAAGGAAAACAAAGTTATCTAGCACCTATGTTATGTCCAACAAATCGTCAATCAATCTCCAAGATCTCAGTTCATCCAATTTGCATGGAGTCGTCCATGACTCCATAATGTTGATGGACTCTTTTTGCCATAGCATAATGTTGGAGTATTTGAGTTATGTGCCACTTGAGTTATAGATGGGTAAATGGATCACTCCAGGATCCATTTACCACATCATGAGTTTAGTCCCACATCTACCAGTAGAGGGACTTGGACGCTCTGTGGAGGCTATATAAGGAGCCCCAGACTTCCTGTATCAGATGAGAAATGCAATAGACTATCAGCCCTTTGAGGTGTTCTCTTGTGGTTTCATCCCGCTCCTTCAGGAGTAGGATTCCACGTTAAATCCCTTGTTCTTCAATATTTTATCTTTATTTCTCTGATACGCTTTCGCATTCCTATTTTCCAACATGGTATCAGAGCGGATTCGATTCTCGAGAATTTGATGTTCTTTTATTGGGGAAAATTCGTGTGGGGGGTAACTTGGTAAACATATTCAGCGTATGCGGTCTGAATTATTTTTTTTATTAAGTACCGTAGATAAGCCGCCTCTTGCAGAGGCGGCTTCGGTTAAGTAAGAGCCGCCTCTTGAAGAGGCGGCTTTAGACCAAAGACGCCTCTTGAAGAGGCGGCTCTCAACAAAGCCGCCTCTTGAAGAGGCGGCTTTGTCGGGGCATAAACCCCAGCGGCCCGCCAGTGCCTCCCTCCACGCGAACAGAAGCCACAACCCTCCCCTCCGCAGCTGCGACCTCTCTCCCTCCGCCCAAGCCCCCCTGCGACCTGCAAGTGGCCTCGGGCTCCCCCTCCCGCCGCCGTACGCTCTCCGGTCATTTTGCCAACGTCCGTTGGCCCCATTTCCGCTATTCATCTCCTTCTCCACCTCAAGGAAGGTATGATTTGTCTATGGTGTAGGGTTTTGGTTACATGTTTAGTGTTTAAATAATTGTTTGAAATATTTTCTTCACTCTAATACATTGATGTCGACGTAATGGTATGTAGGATGTCTCGAGAAGTTCGTTGTTTCTGTCACTGTGGGAGTACAATATCGAAGTCTAGTAAAGACGTGACCTACGTAGGATAGCATTTACGCGGTAAGATAGCATTTACTTAATTTTAGATTTTGTAGTATGATTTAACATGTTTTGACAACAATTGTTCATATTGCAGGTGTCTCAATTCGAGGAGATTGTTCGACTTTGCGATGATGGTGCACCACGTATTAGAGAACTTGCTGCTGAAGCAAGTTCTAGGATACGTGAGTCTATACAGCGACAGTTCCGAGATGGTCCTACCGACGAGCATTCACAGGAAGACGCCGATGCAGAAGCTTCAACTCATCCCCGTTCACGTGTTCGAGGACGTGGACGGGGACGTGGTCAACGGCAAAGGGGAGAGAGGCCTACTGGAGAGGGAGATGTCCCAGTGGATACACAACAACCCCCTCAGTCTGGCATAGAATTTGAGACCCCAATGCCTGAGTGTGGGACATCCAGGGAGCCTACAACGCCGCCTGCACCACGGAGGGATCGAGCGGAGCACAATGCAGGACCTTCACATCATTCACCCCTCCCGTTGTCCTTCCTTGGAGTTGAAGGAACCGAGATGACCAACATCGACGACATAGATCGCAACAGCCAACTGCATGGATTTGACCCTACACCACCGGAGACCACCATGGCGGATGAAAGACCTGTCAAATTACAATACAAAAGGAGGAGGGAGCGTAGACCATAGAATGTGATGTTGGCATTTTTTGTAATGTAAATCAAGCATGTAATTTATAGTGTTTGCAACTATTGTCTTGTCACTTGCGTTATGAACCTTCTATATGATCAAGTTACTTTCTATTAAAGTTGTTCTAATATCATATTTGGTCTTACATACTGTGCATGACGTTCACTTCGCCAACATAACAATTCCTTAAAAAAAAGGGGGAAGCAGCAGCTCTGCGAGCAGCAGAGCTGCTGCTTCCCCCTTTTTTTTAAGGTTCTGGAGCAAAGCCGCCTCTTCAAGAGGCGGCTTTGTTGAGAGCCGCCTCTTCAAGAGGCGTCTTTGGTCTAAAGCCGCCTCTTCAAGAGGCGGCTCTTACTTAACCGAAGCCGCCTCTTCAAGAGGCGGCTTATCTACGGTAGTTAATAAAAAAAATAATTTCGACCGCATACACTGAATATGTTTACCAAGTTACCCCCCACACGAATTTTCCTCTTCTTTTATTTTATTTTTGAGATTTAATTCTAGGGTTTCTATTGAAACCCTAATTATGTTGTTGAAAATTTGTTGAAGATCATTATGTACAGAGTGGTTCAAAGTCCAAGTTCTAGGGTTTAGTTAAAATCTTAATTCTGTTCGATTCCATTACACTCGATGCAACTGCAACGCTCCTAGGTGGTGCATTGGCGCTCCTCGCAACCTGCTGCCAGATGTCAAGACGGTGTCGATCTCGTCGAGTCTTCGCACATCCATTCGATGGAGCACCTCTTCTCCAGCAAGCGAAGGTGTCAAAGGTCGTTTCTCTCCCAGTTCGACCTCCAATCAGTGCCGCCGGCCCTATCCCTACCTCTAGGAGGCAAGGATACCCCCTTTTGTTCCTTCACGGAGGCGAGAATGGGTTCATAGGAGGGGAACCCTAGAGGCGACGACAATGAAAACGGGTCCAGGTAGCCCTATCTCCTCACAGGCGGAGTTTTTGGTAGTGGGCTCTAGCATACCTTCGCGAGCCTCCGATTTCGCGTACCTCCGATCGACCTCCCATGCGGCAAACACTGCCACGTTGCGGCTGTAGAACTCCCGAAGGCGGAGCTCCTGCACAGTGGTGCCCCTCCGATCTAGCGCACTTTCAATGGGTGCCATCACCTCCAGGAGGAGGCCTACCTCCTCTCCAGTCACATATCTCTAGCGACAACAGCTCCTATGCTCCTCTCCAGCCGCATATCTCCAGCGGCGGCAACCCGTACGTAGGACAATGTTTTTTTTGTGAGAGGGTTCCCACGATGGGAACCCTAAATAAGGGAACGGTTTTTTTTAAAAAAATGAAGTGTTGGTGTAGATTGGCCCAGTTGGGTCGTGTGTTTAGTCAAAAAAAAGAGAGGAAAGAGCATCTATGGGCCCAAATGTATGGGCCGAAATTTAAAAAAAATAAGTGAAAGAAAAGAAAGAGAGAGAGAGAGAGGAAGAGAAGTCTGCTATGTTTTCTAAAGCCCAATTGGGCTGAGGCTTCTTTGAGCCTGAATAGGCCACGTTTATTTGTTCAAAAAAAAGAAGATGAAAAGCAAAGAAAATGAATAGCTTATCTGAAAAAAGGGCTACGTACAAAAAATGTACGAAATTCTTTTTTGAATTGTGCAAAAAAATGAAAATGAATGATATAAAAAATAGTTGCATGTTATTCATTTGTTTCTCCTAACTTGATGCTATCTCCTTTCACTCTATCAAGTATGAGAGAAATGGGGAGTATTGTGTAGAGTCACATGTCTTCTTCAGATTCAGATTCTCCAGACCAGTCAGATGTTCAGACTCTACAATTCAGATATTCAGACTCGACGTCAGATGATTTTGATTCTTCAGTTTCAGACACGTACATGTATGCGGTATTCTTTTCAGATGTGCACATGTTAGCATCATTGTTTGTGGTCCCCATCATTCTTGTTTTGTCAGCCAGAGTTTTCATGTGTTCCATAGGGACTCCAAAGTAGAGATCCCATTCCCTATGCCATGTTGGCTAGGCTTTTCATGTGGTTTCATAAGGACTCCATAGTAGAGTACCATTCTCTGAGCCAGATGGTAGAGACCCAGTTCTCCGACGAGGAAACTTCTTCATACTCTATTCTCTAGTGACTGTGGACTCCGACGATGATTGCACTCCACGACTTTTCAGTTCGACCTTTCAGAGATGGAGCAGTTGTCCACATGTTGTGGTGGGCCAGAGTTCTTCGTGTAGAGGATCATTTTCAGTTGCAGTGACTCCGACAGGCACAGTACAGAGCACATGCTCTCCAACAAGGAGATTCAGTTTCACTCACACTCCAGCTCGTTCGTCCTCCTCACCTGCACGACATGAGAAGCAATGTCCTCGACAACAACCAATAATTGTACGTGTTGTGTTGATACTATTTGTAGTATCTTATAGCGTGAGTTGAGATTTCTTTCTGTTTGTCCAAGTGGAGAATTGCATGCTCCAACTTGAGGGGGAGTGTTGAAGTATTTGAGTTATGCGTCACCTGAGTTGTAAATGGGTCAACGGACCACTCTAGGATCCATTTACCACATCATGATTTTACTCCCACATCTAACAGTTGTAGGACCTAGAGGCTCTGTAGAGACTATATAAGGAGCACCAGACCTCCTGTATCAGAAGAGAAAAAGCAATAGACTTTCAGCATGTAACATCTAGGATTAATTAAACCCGAACCCTACCTGATTAGGGTTTGTATAATTTAATAAAGTTATTATTCAATATTAAATAACTTAAATCGATCAATTGATTGTGAATAAAAAGTTTTTCGGGTGAAACTGACCAAAAGCCGAGCGCATCGTAATACGTGCTTGAAAAAGTCATGACACGAACTCAAAAATCCCGAAACAAACCGAGACCACCCAAAAATCTGATTAGATGAAATAAGACCAATGAAATTGATCGTTCATCAATCGGAGATCGTTTGATATTTTTAAATCACAAAATTTGATCACAAACCAAACTGTATCTCGAAAAATTCAGGAGTTTATACCTGATCTAAAATATATCAATATTATACTCATATTGATCGTCGTCCAGAGACGATCAAATCGAGATATTGCACGTCAAAATCAAAGACTCGATGTGTGCATATGACCAATTTTAACACTAAATAAAAGAAGAGAAAATTGTTTAAAAAAATTAAAATTTTTTCTGACCATGCACAGTCCAGCTGTTGTTTTTCTCCCTTCTCTTTTCCCAGCCACTTGGCCTTTCCCCTCTTTTCTACTTAACATTTTACTCTTCACCACTTGGCAAGCAAATTAAGCCCCCACTCTCCCTATATATAACAACCTTTCTCTTCTAAATTCTCTACTTCTCAAGTCGTAAGGGAACCAAACACCCACTGTTCTTTTTTTAAGTTGGAGCTGTATTTGAAGCCTCTCTTGCATGTGAATTAAGACCATGCAATTGATCGTTCATCAAATCGGAGATCGTTTGATATTTTTAAATCACAAAATTTGATCACAAACCAAACTGTATCTCGAAAAATTCAGGAGTTTATACCTGATCTAAAATATATCAATATTATACTCATATTGATCGTCGTCCAGAGACGATCAAATCGAGATATTGCACGTCAAAATCAAAGACTCGATGTGTGCATATGACCAATTTTAACACTAAATAAAAGAAGAGAAAATTGTTTAAAAAAATTAAAATTTTTTCTGACCATGCACAGTCCAGCTGTTGTTTTTCTCCCTTCTCTTTTCCCAGCCACTTGGCCTTTCCCCTCTTTTCTACTTAACATTTTACTCTTCACCACTTGGCAAGCAAATTAAGCCCCCACTCTCCCTATATATAACAACCTTTCTCTTCTAAATTCTCTACTTCTCAAGTCGTAAGGGAACCAAACACCCACTGTTCTTTTTTTAAGTTGGAGATGTATTTGAAGCCTCTCTTGCATGTGAATTAATCTCAAAGTTTGGAGAGACACAATCCTTTCCCCCTCATCTTCTTGCCAAGCATGTACCATTCTTTCCCCTTCTTGTTGTCATCCATCTCTTCTAAAAATCCAATGCAAAACCTTAGTTTTCTACTGATTTAGTATTTAACATTTGAGTTATTTATTATGATTGTGGGAAAGTTCTATCTTTTTATATTTATTGAAGATCTAGCGCCACTATCTTTATGGGGTGAATTTCAAGATTTTCACCGATCACAAGTGCTTGAAGTACATATTTGATTGGAAGGAATTGAACATGAGACACTGCAAATGGCTCGAACTACTGAAGGATTATAACTGCACGATCTCTTACCACCCCGGTAAGGGAAACGTGGTGGCAGATGTGCTTAGCAGGAGAGCTCATGCAGAGGGTACAACGAATTGGCTATAGACATGGGATATGGTCGCAGCTTTGATCGATTGTCATCCTTAGGAGAGTGCATCAATATCTACTACTGCACCTCCATGTTGCAACGGTCTTTGGGATCGTATTGTCGAAGGCTAGAAGACAGATCCTTGGATTCGAGATAGATACACGCGCGCGTTCAAGGACGAGGATGATGATTTTGTTGCAGTGGAATCTATTTTATGGAAGGCGGGTCGGGTCATTGTGCCCAACGATGAGCAGTTGCGCAGAGATATTCTTGATGAGGCCCACAGTTTACGGTTATCTATTTATCCCTACAACAAAAATGTATCATGATCTGTGTCGACATATCTGGTGGGACGGAATGAAGCGCGATGGGGCTCACCATGTCATCAGATGCATGACCTGTCAGATGGTCAAGGTAGAGCACAAGAGACCACAAGGATTACTGCAGTCTCTCCCCATTCCTGAGTGGAAATGAGAGAGTATTTTTATGGATTTCTTCACAAGTTTGCCGAAGACACCAGGTGGCCATGATTATATTTGGGTTGTGGTTGACAGGTTGACTAAATCAACCCATTTCATACCTGTCAGCATGACTTACACTCCATCCAGACTGGCCAGGCTATATATGCAAAATATCATAAGATTACATAGTATACCATAAGAGGTGGTGTCTGACAAGGACTCGAGATTTACGTTAGCACTACAGACAATGCTCAAGATATGTTCTGCATATCATCCGCAGACCGACGGTCAGAGTGAGCACACCATACAGACGCTTGAGGATTTACATCGTACATGCACTTTGGAGTGGAAAGGATCCTGGAAGAACCATCTGCCTTTCGTTGAATTTACGTACAACAACAGCTACCATTCCAGTATTGGCATGGCACCATCGAAGTCCTATACAGGCGGAGATGCCTCAACAAATTTCAGTTGGCATGAGGTAGGTGATCATGCTCTCTATTCTATAGATCTCTTGGAGAAGACTGCGAGGGTTGTTGATCTAGTGAGGTGGAAGCTTCTGACAGCACAAAGCCGCCAAAAAAGCTATGCAGATTGTCAGAGAAGATATTTGGAGTTTCAGGCATCCAATCCCCTTCTCTTACTCCTTTTACAATATGACTTAATATGTTTTAGCTAAAATCTGAACAAATTTCCTATAAATACAGGTAGGAGATTGGTTATTCCTCCGAGTATCTCCCATGAAGGGAATACAGAGATTATGCGTTCATGGCAAGTTGGCGCAACGATATATTGGTCCATTCGAGATTCTGGCTAGACTGGGAAGGTGGCCTACCGGGTAGTCCTTCCTCCACACCTTTAGGGTATTCATGATATTTTTCATGTATCCAATCCGAGGAAGTATGTGCATGACCCTCGACTACGAGAATCTTGACCTTGACATATGAGGAGAGGCTAGTGCAGATACTAGACATTGTTGTGAAGACGCTTCGCAGCAAGGGAATTCCATTGGTCAAGGTGTTGTGGCACTGATACGACATCGAAGATGCGACGTGAGAGACCGAAGCTGACATGCGGGCATGATACCTGCAGCTCTTTTCATGTAATCATTAAAACAAGCCCTTGTAATAATTTTCATAATAAAAGTATATGGCTTGTTTTCCCTTTGAGGTTTTTACGACCGGAAGAAATCCAAACAAAACATATAGTGACCTTGAATTAAGTCTCGAGGATGAAACTCCCTTTGAGGTTTTTATATTTGTAACATCCATGTTCATTTAAACTAAACCCGACCCGATTAGGCTCTGTATAATTTAATAAAGTTATTATCCAATATTAAATAACTTAAATCGATCAATTAATCGTTGTTAGAGTCAATAATACTCTTCTATGTTATTCCATAGAGCCCTCGGGTCTCTTATATAGAGAGAAAACCCTCGGGTAAATTACATAGACGTACATGAGATAAATAAGAAATACGTAACAGTACATCATAACATAACATAAACCTCTACACTCCCCCTCAAGATGGAGCATAGATATCAATCATGCTCAGCTAGGAAGAACAACTCTGGAAAGGTCCTCTGAGCAATGGCTTGGTAAATATATCAGCAGTCTGGTCCTCTGAACTGACGTGTGAAATGGAAATCAATCCCTTCTGGATCATGTCTCTAGTATAGTGACAATCTACCTCGATGTGTTTTGTTCTTTCATGAAAAGCTGGATTATTGGCAATGAACAATGCTGCCTGGTTGTCACATTGAAGATTCATGGGTAAGGAGACATTTACATTCAAATCTTCTACGACCGCTCGAACCCACATCATTTCTGCGCTTGCTTGTGCCATGGCTCTGTATTCGGATTCAACACTGGATCTCGCCACAACAGTCTCTTTCTTGCTTTTCCAAGAAACCAAAAAGCTTCCTATGAAGACAACAAATAAAGTAGATTTAAGATCCTTTGGACATCCTGCATAGTCTGCATCTACACAAGCTGAAATAGACAGATCTGTATCTTTTCTAAATAGCAAACATGTGCCTGGGGAAGACTTCAGATATCTCAATATCATATACACGGCTTCCATATGAACTTGCCTAGACTGCTCCATAAATTGACTCACCCGGTTTACTGCAAAGGCAATATCTGATCAAGTTATGGTGATGTAGAGAAGCTTACCCACCATCTCTTTGTATCTCCTTTTGTCCACCTCTTCGGTATCATTGTCGTACAGCTTCATGCTTGGGTCCATAGGCGTGCTCGACGGTCTGCATCCAACCATTCCTATTTCAACTAGCAAGTCTGTGACATATTTTCTTTGAGTCATTACCATTCCTTGTGCATTTCTTGCAAACTCTATCCCCAGAAAATATCGTATCGTGCCTAGATCCTTCGTAATAAACTGACTTCCCAAAAGAGATTTGGTCATCTCAATTCCCTGAGCATCATCTCCTGTAACCAGAATATCATCAACATATACCATGACGAGTCTTCTGGATAAATAATGAATGGTCCGCATTTGATCTCTTGAACCCCTGTCGTTCAATCAGCTGGGAGAGCTTCTGGAACCATGCCCGTGGACTCTGTTTAAGGCCATAGATAGCCTTATGAAGTCTGCACACCATCTGAGTCTCCCCCTCAGCAGCAAACCCCGATGGCTGTTGTATGTAGACTTCCTCCTGTAGATCACCATACAAGAATGCATTCTAGACATCAAGTTGAAAAATGGTCCAGTCACGTACCACAGCAATAGATAGGAGAATGCAAAGAGTGGAGTGTCGAGCCACTGGTGAAAATGTATCCAAATAATCTACCGATTCTACCCCATAGGTTTGGGTAAATCCACGTGCGACAAGTCTGGCCTTGTATCTGTCAAGACGCCCGTCTGCGTGATATTTGACCGTAAACACCCACTTGCTACTCACCACAGAGGCACCTGGAGGAATGGGAACTAGAGACCAAGTCCCTCGAGATTGTAAGGCACGCATCTCCTCCTCCATAGCTAGACGCCAGCAATCAATCTTCATGGCTTCTTGATAAGTCCGTGGGATCTCAACCGACGAGACAGCTGCTGCAAATCTCTGGAAATCACCAGTGAGACGATGAAATGACACTTGAGACGCAAGAGGATATGATGCACATTGTCTTTTCTGCTTCCTATAAGCAATAGGACGATCAAGATCATCTATCATTGTGTTGACTGGTGGATCCACCTCCTGTAGCAAAGGTTCCTGCACCGGTGCATTATCTAACCCATCATTAGTGATAACATCAGAACATACCTGAGGCGTGCTGGATGGTTGACGTGTACCTTGAGCAGGCCCTGACCGCCTTGTGTAGAACTTAGGGAATGGTAGAATGGGAGGTGGTGGTGGTGGTGGTGTAGTGGACTCAGATTGACCCAGACTTGGAGGTAGGGGCACATAGACATTAGTATCCGTGGATGTGGAGGAAACCAATCTGTCACCTGCAGGGGAGAAGTACATAAGTGGTTCAAAGAATGTAACATTAGCACTCACATAGTACTTGTCATGGATGGGGTCATAGCAACGATATCCTTTCTGTGTCCTTGAGTAGCCCACAAACACACACTTAACAGCTCTAGGAGAGAGCTTGTCAAGTCCTGGAGACAAGCAGTGAACAAAAGCGACAGTCCCAAAGACACGAGGGGTAAGTGAAAACAAGTCTTTGTCAGGAAAGAGAACAGAGATAGGGGCCTTTTCCCCAAGAACGGTAGAAGGCATGCGATTGACCAGATATCATGATGTAAGTATAGCATCCCCCCCAAAAGGCTAATGGTGCACAACTCTGAATAAGTAATGTGCGAGCAATATCAAGAAAGTGTCGATGTTTCCGTTCCGCAACACCATTTTGTTGAGATGTATACACACATGTGGTTTAGTGGATAATGCCCTTAGAGGAAAGAAATCGAGCAAGAGAACGAGTGCAGAACTCCAAGTGTCGATGGTTTGTTGAGATGTATACGCACATGTGGTTTGGGAGAGCTTCTGGAACCATGCTTGTGGACTCTGTTTAAGGCCATAGATAGCCTTATGAAGTCTGCACACCATATGAGTCTCCCCCTCAGCAGCAAACCCAGTGGTTGCTGCATGTAGACTTCCTCCTGTAGATCACCATACAAGAATGCATTCTTGACATCAAGAGATCAAATGGTTATGATAGGAGGCAGAAGTACTACCTGAGGTACTGGCAGGAGCAGATGCACTAGCTGAGGCAGAAGCCGCAACGTCGGATGTATCAACACCCTCTGATGATGTTTGTGGCATTATGTCTCGAAGTCGTGCCATTAGCTCCTCGAACCTGTGATCTGGAGTAGAGGCTGGCGGAGCCTGAACATGATCAGCTACCCGTGCAGAAGGAAGAAAACCATGCTTGGAATAGCATGTATCTTCGAAATGACCAGTGCGACGACAAAATGATCATGTTGAACTCACACGACCTCCTTGGCCACGTCCTCGACTTACTCGGCCACGAAAGGAGGACGAACTACCTCGTCCTCTAGAGACCGCCATTGCTGACGGAGATGGAGTTGCTACACTAGAAGGAACAGAGATCCGACTAAGCCTCCTGTAGATTTCCTCCATTGGAGGAATAGTAGCATCGGTGAGGATCTGAGAGCGGGCCGCCTCGTACTCCGGATCAAGGGCAGCAAGTAGAACCCCTACCATAGTAGCATTGTGAAACGTCCTCTGCTGCTCGGGGGTGGCCGTGAGCGATATGGTGCTGTATAATTTCTCGAACATCCCACTTAGGGACGTGTAAAGAGAATGAAGAGGCCGACCATTTTGCTTCGTGGTAAAAATATCATGCTGCAACTGCAGCATCTTCGTCTCATTCCTCACTTGAGAATATGTTGTAGCCAGAATATCCCACATCGCCTTAGCGGTGGGTTGATGGAGTACGTCGTTGGCAATCTCCATCGTGAGCGTCCCTGACAGCCAGACCTTGGCATAGGCATCATCAGCCTCCCATGAGGCATATATCCCTGTCTTCTCTGGCGGCTCATCTTCGGTAAGAATATACTTCTTGCCACATGACTTCATAAGACTCATGAACTGCATAGCCCAGAGTTCGTAGTTCGTCCCGTCCATTTTGACTATTGGTGCCGAACCTTTAAAGGCACCTATGGCGGGCATATCAAACTTCTGTTCTGACATATCGCTGGAGAAGATAACTTAGGGATGATAGACAAAAGGATTGGTGTCTACAAGGACCTGATTGAATTCAAGTGCATATGTAGACTTTATGCACTTGAACCCATCGTAGACTCGACGCCGACCGGAGAAGAAACGCCGCGAGGAGGCAGGGAGCCTCGGCGGCTGGGAAGAACGGCGAAGGGAGGTTGGAGCCTCGGCGGGAGGCGGGAGCCTCGACGCGAGGCTGGAGGCGGCGACGGCTGGGGCCTGGGGGGGCGCGGGCGGGTGGAGAGAAACCCTAGATTAGGGTTTTGGCTCCGATACCATGTTAGAGTCAATAATACTCTTCTGTGTTATTCCATAGAGCCCTCGGGTCTCTTATATAGAGAGAAAACCCTTGGGTAAATTACATAGACGTACATGAGATAAATAAGAAATACGTAACAGTACATCATGACATAACATAAACCTCTACAATCGCGAATCAAAAGTCATTCGGACAAAATTGACTAAAAATCGAGCGGATCGTAATACGTGCTTGAAAAAGCCACGACGTAAATTCAGAAATCGTAATGTGGTGCTCTTCAATGTTCTCCATATTACGATGTTGGGTTCTCTTTCAGAGAACCCTAGTTATGCTAATATAAGGGGGTTGAACATGCCTTATTGTCTAATAATAATAATTATTTTGGGTTGTAGTTAAAAAAAGGAGGGGGAGGATCTGCTGCAATGAAAAAAGGAGGGCATGGAACATTGGACTCAATGGGTTGATTCAAAGAAAAAAATAGGAAGGCTGAAAGAAAAAGAAAGTAGCATGATTTGCAAAAAAAGGAGAAGATGAAAGCCGAAAAAACGATGAACGACTTAGAGAAAAAAGGGCTACGTACAAAAAGAAGTCGTACGTAAAAAAAGGGAGATTGATTTGTGCAAAAAAGAGAAGCAAAAAATGCATGTTTCTTTATTCTCCCAAGTTGATTCACACTCTTATTCCATCAAGTATGGGAGGAAGAGGGAGTCAGAAATGAACGTATTTTTCAGGACTTCTGGATGTCCATGAATGGCATACCAGCACTCCAGACTACTATTGCTATCATATGTTCTCACCAGGCATCGACTAATTCGTCGGATTTCTATCTTCGATTACTGCTCTACGATGGAATTCTTCTACTATGATTCTTCTTCAGGCACGACAGAGATACATTCTTGTGACCTGCATGCATGACAGATATACATTCTGGTGACTTGATATTTGTTGGAGTATTTATTTATATGTGTCATTTATGTGGGGAGATGGGTTACCACATCCAAGTCTTTAGTCCCACATCTACTAGTTGGGAGATGTGGAGACTCTGTGGGGGCTATATATAGTACCCACACCCATCGTATCCAGTGAGAAAAGCAATAGGCTATCAACCCTTTGAGGCATTCTCCCGTGATTTCATCCTGCTCTTTAGGGAGTAGGGTTCCACGTTAAAATCCCTTTTCTTCCATGTTTTCTCTTTATTTCTCCGATACGCTTCCGCATTCCTATTTTCTAACATGGTATCAGAGCAGGTCGATTCTCGAGGATTTCATGTTCATTTTTGTTCGAGATTTGAGACTCTATTCTAGGGGTTTCTATCGAAATATTAATTTTGTTCTTGATAATTATTTTGAAGATTTATTGTTATATTCAAGTTCCGTACATCATCAAGTTTGACAATCTGATCGACATCTCGAGTGATTAGTTCTTGAAGATCAACTCTTGAGAAGTGTATATTCATGTTCATTATTATTCAAAGATCTGTTCATGTTCAAGTTCAGGATGAAGTTTATGGTATTCTGAAACCCTAACTTCTGCACGATTCGATCAATCTTCCAGCGCACTCAATTAAGCTAAGAGCACCTTCACGCGTTGAAGAAGATCACGGCATGCTAGCGGCAGGTGGAGATCGAGACATTGTGTTGGAAAAGAGTCTTCGATAATCGTTCAGAAAACCCTAGGCTCTCTTATATAGGGAGAGACCTTAAGGGTAAATTACAGAGAGGTCCATATAAGATAAAGAAATAACGACAAGCTACATAAAGAAATAATAAAGCTACGAATTATCTCTACACTCCCCCTCAAGGTGGAGCATAGATATCGATCATGCTCAGCTTGGATGAACATCTCTGGAATGGTCCTCTGAGCAGTGGCTTGGTGAATACATCTGCAGTCTGATCTCCTGAGCTCACATGTGCAGTAGATATCAATCCTCTCTGGATCAAGTCCCTAGTATAGTGGCAGTCAACTTCAATATGCTTGGTCCTTTAATGGAAAGCTGGATTGTTGGCAATGAACAATGCTGCCTGATTGTCACACTGAAGCTTCATAGGTAGGAGCACTGCTACGTGTAGATCTTCTAGTACTGAACGAACCCACATCATTTCCGTGCTGGCTTGAGCCATAGACCTATATTCGGATTCAGCACTGGACCTTGCCACAACAGTTTATTTCTTGCTTTTCCAAGAAACCAAAGAGCCTCCAACAAACACTGCAAACCCTGAGGTTGATTTTCGGTCCTTAGGACATCCTGCATAGTCTGCATCTGCACACGTTGAGACGGATAAATCTGTGTCCTTTCTGAATAGCATCCCTGACCATGGAGAAGACTTCAGATACCTCAGTATCATGTGTATAGCGTCCATGTGAACCTGTCTTGGTTGCTCCATAAACTGACTCACTCTGCTAACTGCAAATGCAATGTCTGGACGAGTAATGGTAATGTAGAGGAGTTTTCCCACCATTTCTCTATATCCCCTCTTGTCTACTTCATCCGTATCACCATCGTACAGTTTCATGCTAGGGTCCATGGGAATACTTGATGGTTTGCACCCATCCATGCCAGTCTCAGTCAGGAAGTCTGTAATATACTTCCGTTGTGTCATCACCAAGCCTTGTGCATTCCTCGCAAATTCCAACCCCAGAAAGTATCTTAGGGTTCCAAGATCCTTTGTAACGAACTGACGGCCTAGGAATGCCTTCGCCCTCTCTATGCCCTGAACATCGTCTCCTGTAACAAGAATATCATCCACATAGACCATAATAACAGTCTTACATGCCGATGACTTCTGGACAAACAATGACTGATCGGCATTTGACCTCTTGAATCCATGTTGCTCAATCAGGTTGGACAGCTTCTGGAACCATGCTCTTGGACTCTGTTTGAGGCCATATATCGCCTTGTGAAGTCTACAGACCATATGCTTCTCCCCCTCAGCAGTAAACCCAGGTGGCTGCTGCATGTAGACTTCCTCCTGCAAATCTCCGTACAAAAAAGCATTCTTGACATCTAGTTGAGATATACTCCAATCACGTACCACAGCAACAACTAAGAGAATACGAAGGGTAGAGTGTCTCGCCACTGGAGAGAATGTATCTATGTAATCCACCCTGTAGGTTTGTGTAAACCCATGGGCGACCAAGCGTGCTTTGTACCTATCCAAAGTGCCATCGGCATGGTATTTGACCGTGAATACCCATTTACAGTTCACAACGGATGCATCAGAAGGTGCAGGTACCAAAGACCATGTGCCACGAGATTGTAAGGCCCTCATTTCTTCTTCCATTGCTAATCTCCAGCATTCATTCTGCAAAGCTTCCTGGTATGTCCGTGGTATATCCACGGAAGACAAGGCTGTGGCAAATCTCTGAAAATCACCAGTGAGACGGTGAAAAGAAACCTGTGAGGCAAATGGATAAGAGGCGCATTGCCTCCTCTTCTTCCAAAAAGCAATCGGAACATCAAGATCATCATCTGTTGTACTGGATGGGCTAGTGTCTGCCTGTACTGAAGGATCTTGCACATGTACTAAATCTGACCTGTCAGTAGTAATGCCATCTGAACATACCTGATGCGTGATGATCGGCTGCTGTGTAGTCTGAGCAGGACCTGACCGACGTGTATATAAATTAGGAAACGGTGATATGATAGGTCGTGGCACGGGCAGTGGTGGAGGTGGTGGAGGTGGTGGAGGCGGTGGAGGTGCAGGCGTGGAGACGGGCACAGGGGACGACTCAGGTGTACTCAATGAAGGTGGTGGAGGAACATAGATATCATCAGTGGTAGTGGAAGGTACCATTCTGTCACCTGCAGGAGAAAAATACATGACAGACTCAAAGAAAGTGACATCAGCGCTCACGAAGTATCTCTTAGTTGCAGGATCATAACACCGGTAACCCTTCTGAGTCCTGGAATAACCTACAAAGACGCACTTGACTGCTCTAGGAGAGAGTTTGTCAAGTCCAGGAGATAGACGATGCACGAAACACACGGTACCAAAAACACGTGGAGTCAGAGAAAATAATTCCTTGTCTGGAAAAATAAGTGAGATAGGTATCTTCTCACCAAGAACTGAGGATGGCATTCGGTTGACCAGATAACAAGCAGTAAGAACAGCATCGCCCCAGAATGAGAGAGGAGCACAACTCTGAATCAACAATGTGCGAGTAATATCCAAGAGATGGCGATGCTTTCTTTCCGCCACACCATTTTGTTGTGAGGTATATGCACAAGTGGTTTGGTGAATAATACCCTTTGATGAAAGGAATTGTGAAAGTGAGCGTGTACAAAATTCAAGGGCATTATCCGTCCGAACATATTTGACAGAGGAAGAAAAGACATTGTGCACTTCATTAATCAAGTTCTTGATCACATTTCCTGCTTCAGACTTATTTTTCAAAAGAAAGACCCATGACACACGAGAGAAATCATCCGCTACCACAAGATAAAACCTGTGTCCCTGATGATCAGGAACACGACTCGGACCCCATATATCTATATGTAATAACTCAAAAGGGGAGCTACTGCTCCGACTCGGACGACTAGGGAAGCTCGACCTGTGATGCTTCTCCAACTGACATGCTTCACATCGAAATGACGAACTAGGAGAAATCTGGGGCAATAGATGGCGCATTTTCTGAAGTGGAAGGTGACCAAACCGGAGATGCCAAATGTACGGAGAGACTGGCCCAGCAGAATGAGAGGAGATGCCAGCATAGGAATCCCGAACCAGTCGATATAAACCATTCTGCTCAGAGCCACAACCAATCACCTTGTCCGTGAGTATGTCCTGAAAAATGAGAGAAGACGGGTCAAATATAGCACGACAATTCAAATCCTTTGTAATCTGACTAATAGATAGCAAATTCATCGAGAACTGAGGAGCATGCAGGACATTCTGTAGTTGCATAGTGGAAGATAGGAAGACCTCCCCCTGTCCAACAAGGGGCGAATGGGTACCATCTGCTATCGGCACTAAACGACCGGGAGGAATGTCCTTGTAGGCCTGTAGTCTACCTCTATCACGACAGAGATGATGTGTGGCTCCGGAATCGATAACCCAGTCAGATATATCATGAGTTGATGTAAATGTAGTAGATCTACCTGAGGTACTCGCAGCAGCGGATGAACTCGCAGAGGCAGTGGCAGCAATATCTGAAGAACCACCAGACGAATCCCCGGACGCTTGTGGCATAATATCTCGGAGACGGACCACAAGTTCGTCAAATCGATTATCTGCGGTAGAGGTTAATGGAGACTGAGAGTGCTCTGCAACACGTGCCGATGCTGGAAATCCATGCTTAGAATAGCATGTGTCCTCTGAGTGTCCTGTGCGATGACAGTAGGAGCATGTCTGACTGAAGCGACCACCCCTTCCCTGGGGTCCACGTCCACGACCACGACCAGAAGGCGGTCCACCTCTCCCACGCGAAACTGCTATCGCCGATGGGGGTGGAGTAGAAGAGCTGGAGGAAACTGGAATGCGACTGAGCCTTCTGTAAACATCCTCCACTGGAGGAATAACTGCATCCGCTAGGATCTGGGACCGGGCGGCATCGTACTCAGGATCAGGAGCCGCAAGAAGAACACCCACCATGGTGGCATTCCGAAACGTCTTCTGCTGTTCAGGAGTAGCAGTGAGAGGAATGGTACTGTATAACTTCTCAAACATCCCTCTTAGGGATGTGTACAGAGAATGGAGAGGTCTGCCGCTCTGCTTCATTGTGAAAATGTGCTGAAACTGCAACATCTTTGTCTCATTTCGCACCTGCGAATAAGTAGCGGCAAGAATTTCCCACATTCCCTTGGCAGTGGGCTGATGAAGGACCTCGTTAGCAATCTCCATTGTCAATGTACCAGATAACCAGACTTTCGCATAGGCGTCGTCAGCCTCCCATGAGGCATAGATCCCTGCCTTCTCTGCAGGCTCATCCTCGGTAAGAATATGTTTCTTACCATTAGACTTCATGAGGCTCATGAACTGCATAGCCCAGAGCTCATAGTTAGACCCGTCCATCTTTACTATTGGCGCAGGACCTTTGAAAGCGTCGGTGGAGGGGAAATCGACTTTCGATTCTGACATACTGCTGCTTGGAGAAGAACGAGGGTATATAGACACATTGATAAATGTCTACACAAACTGCATCGGATTTGAGTGCATATGTAGACGTTTACGCACTCAAACCCACATATCGGATGAAGAGAGAGCTAGGGCACACCTCAACGTAGGCTTACAACCCTTTAATCGGCTAACAGGTGCCGATCGGTGGACTGGGAGCCGCTGATTTGATTTGATTTGCAGCTGTGCTGGAAGCGTAGGGCAGCCGGGCTGGAGGGCTAGGGCGACACCTGGGACCTCCGGGGCTGGGTTGGGGCCGCCTTGTGACCTAAGGCAGCAGGCGAGGAGGTGTTGGGGGCCACCTGGAGGCGAAAGGCGGTAGGCGGAGATGTGATGGGGCCTTCGGCGGCGGTCTAGACCCGCTGGCTGGGGGCTGGTACCGTCGTTGGTGGGCTAGGAAGAAGTCCTAGGGCGGCGCGGGAGCCTCGATCGGAGCTGGAGAGGAAAGGCGGCGCCGAGGAGGGAAGAGGGTGGCTGGTGGGGAAGGGAAAGGGGGCGGCGCGAGAGCCCTAGGGCGGCTCTGATACCATGTTGGAAAAGAGTCTTCGATAATCATTCAGAAAACCCTAGGCTCTCTTATATAGGGAGAGACCTTAAGGGTAAATTACAGAGAGGTCCATATAAGATAAAGAAATAACGAGAAGCTACATAAAGAAATAATAAAGCTACGAAATATCTCTACACATTGCATGCATCCCGACGGCACACTCCAGGCATCGCAACTCCTTTATGCCTCAAGGCGGAGGCACCTTCAACTCCCCAGACGGCAATTCTCGAGCCCTTCTCTTCAGTCTCTACAGCCTGCTACCACACCTCCAACGACTCAAAGCATCTCTAGGCAGAGGACCACATGCGCTACCTCCACGCAAGGCCCAGTTGCTCTAAGCACTACATCTCGCAGCACTCCATATCCCATCGGACCTCCAGATCATCTCATGAGTCATGACGCTCCAGCGGCATGCTCCATGGCTGACGGCATCACCCGGGCGCTCTAGCATGGCGCATAGGCAGTGCACATCGAGGCCGTGCAACTCCTCTTCTACGGCGGCACCAAGCGAAACCACTCCTCACGCCCGATCATCTTCTCAGCGTCACATTTCGTCCAAATAGCAAGGGTGGCGAGCGACGCTTCTCATCCAGGCGGCTCTTCCCAAGAGGCGTGTGAGCGAAGGTTTCCTAATCGGGGAACCCTGAAATTGGGTTAGCCCCAGAAAGGGGATGAAAAAAAAAGGGCTCCTGCGTATGGTCCCCTTTTGTCCCAAGAGTTTTTTGTTAAAAAATCAAGGGAAAATGATGCAACCTAATTGAGTCGTGAACTAAATGACAATGCTAAAACTTGAAGCTAAAGGACTAAATGACGAAAACATATAAGATGACGTGTGATACGCAAAAATCAGCAACAATAGACAACAAAATACTCGAGTTCTAGCACCGGTTTCTCCACAATTTCAGGGCAAATCAAATAGTTAATGACTAAGGAAATAAATAACGATGTTGCAGTTTAGAATCTCAATATTTCACCAAGCTAACAACAATATATCAATCCACAAAACTAATAATGTGTGGTAGAATAAATGGTGGAAATGGCGCTCATACCAAAACCGACAAGGGGAAGAAGGCGAACTTCAGATCTGGCCTAGGCGAAGGCAGCGGTCTGGTCACAGCGTCGTTCCGAGCAGCTTCAGGGGCGCGGGTGATAGCTGGTTGTACCGCGGCTTTGACAGCGGTTGGCGGTGGCAGGGAGGTTGGAGGTTTGGTGGCTGGGTGTCGAAAAGAGGTAGGGATGGGAAGTGTGCCTGCGGTAGGGAGATAACAGGGATGCGGGTGGGCTGATAGGGAAGTGGTGCTAGCGGCTGGAGAGGGAAGGGCGTCTGTTGGGAAAAGGGGCGGCGAGGGGGAGAGAAGCGGGGGCGACGACGAGGGAGGGGTGTCGCGGAAGTGGCGGCGACGTGGGGAGGTGGCGGCGAGGTGACTGGCGCGCGGGCGGGTTGCGGAATCGAGATGGCGTAGGTGAGGGCGAATCGCGGAGGAGGAGAAGGAGAGGCGCGTGGGTTGGCACAGGAAGAGGCTGGCGGGTGCGGGGGATGCGCGGCGAGAGGGTGGCGGAGGAGGCGGCCTCGGAGAGGGGAGAGGTGGCGGCGTGAAGATGAGGGGTTAGGGTTGGGAACGAAGGAAAGAAACACGGGAGGGGGAAAGGGATAGAGGGCTGTGGGGCCGAGGGAGGGAGAGAGAGAGAAAGAGAGAGAGGGAAAATAAGTGAGGAAAAATAATTCTCATTCAAAAACTAACTCAATCAGTCCCAAAGGGGGTGCCTTTATAGAGGCCAAGTCCCCCCAAACAAAGCAACAACCCTACTAAAAATAGGAAAAAAAAACAGAAAAGGTGATAAGGCTTTGTATAATGAGCCTTTTACATAAGTAAATAAATTTAAATAAAATAAATGTTCGACTAAAGAAATTGATCACGTGGTATCATGCTGCATCAACTCCCCCTGCTGAGAAGAGTCTCGCTCCGTCGAGATGGCATCGTGGTAGTTCTGAAGTATATCAGGGCAGAGTTGTTGGAGTTCATCCTCGTCAATCCAGGTGCAATCTGTAAGAGGTCATCCCTTCCATTTGACTAGATAGCGACGGAAGAGACCACGTCTAGTCGTCATATCTCGGATGTCGGCAATATCTTCAATCTGATCGGCATCAATCGCGGCTGGTGGTTGGCGCATATCATCAGCGGGAACTGCTGGCGTGGTGGCATCTGTCTGTTCCTCTCCATGATATAAGAAGAGATCTGATGCATTAAAGACTGGCAATGTCTGGACGTCTGGCGGCAGATCAAGTAAGTATTGGGCCCAATCCTTTTGAGGACTCGGAATGGACCAATCTTTCGTTCACTCAATTTTTGGTGGACTCTCAAAGGAAACCTCTCTTTTTTTAGGTGGACCATCACTAATTCTCCAACTCTGAACTCGCTCTCTCCACGGTGTAGGTTGGCTTGGGCTTGGTATTTCTGGGTCATGGTTTGGAGTTTGGCTCGGATTTCGATATGGATATGGGTGAGGTGTTCGACCAGATCCTCAGCAGCTGCACTACTTCTCCCTTGCATGGTTGTGGGTTTAAGGTCTAGAAATTGGGTAAGTGGAAAGCCGTACATACTCTCAAATGGCGATTTTCCGGTGGACCTATTAGTGGAACTGTTATACGCGAATTCGGCTTGGGGAAGAATTAGATCCCATTTGGACGGAGAGTCCCCTACAAGACATCGCAATAAATTTCCTAATGATCTGTTAACTACTTCGGTTTGCCCGTCTGTTTGTGGATGATAAGCAGTGCTGTATTGCAAACGAGTACCAAGACGAGACCAAAGTGTACGCCAAAAATGACTCAAAAACCTGGTATCACGATCCGAAGTGAAAGAACGAGGAACACCATGCAATCGAATGACATCACGAAAAACAAATCAGCGACATGAGATGCATCTGAGGTTTTTTTACATGCAATGAAATGTGCCATTTTAGAAAATCTGTCCACGACCACAAAGATAGAGTCAACTTTCCGTACCGTAAGGGGTAAGCCTAGCACAAAATCCATAGTGATGTCTTCCCATGGTCGCAGAGGAATCGATAGCGGTGTATACAACCCAGTGTTCTGCTTATGGCCTTTGAATCTTTGACATGTTTGGCATTTTTGAACGAACTTTGTAACATACTTTCGCATTTACGGCCAATAAAATCGCTCTTGGAGAAGGGTCAAGGTCTTATCCCTTCCAAAGTGTCCAGCTAAACCACCATTATGCAGTTCTGAAATCAGGTTCTCTTGAAGGGAAGTGGCAGGAATGCACAGTCGGTGGGCCTTGAACAAGAATCCCTCATGAAGGACATAGGTGGCTGTTGGATCCTGTCCAGTTTCGACACACTCGGCATAAGCTTGTCCGAAGTCAGGGTCGGTGGGGTAGAGGTCCTTGAGTGCGTCAAATCCTGTTGTGTTGACTGTCATTGTGGTCAGGGCGTGTGCTCGCCTGCTCAATGCGTCGGCCACGCGATTCAGGGTGCCAGCCTTGTGCTTGAGATGGAATGTGTATTCTTGGAGGAAACTAACCCATTTAGCATGGCGCTTGTTAAGGGTTTTCTGCGAATTCAGATATCTTAAGGCTTCATGATCAGAGTTAAGGACAAATTCACGTTGGATCAGGTAATGCCTCCAATGCTTGAGTGCTTGCACTACGGCATAGAATTCGACATCATAAGTGGAGTACCGTGATCGAGCTTCATTCAATTTCTTACTATAGAATGCTACAGGTCGTCCTTCTTGACTTAGGACGGCACCAATCCCGACATGTGAGGCGTCGCAATCGACAAAAAAACCTTGGTGAAGTCAGGAAGTGCCAAAACAGGGGCATGTGTCCATTGATGTTTTAGATTTTGAAAGCTGGTTTCTGCTTCAAGAGTCCAAGCGGGTGCGCCTTTACGCGTGCAATCTACCAACGGGGCGGCACAAGTGCTAAAGTTCCGGATGAAGCGCCGGTAGATTGAAGCCAATCCCAGAAAGTTGCGAATCTCAGTGAGGGTTTTGGGCACGGGTGTGACGCCCCTGGGATCCGGGTACTCGGCAAACCAATCCACGCACATACATTCTACATTCGAATACCAATGATATACATAGTAAGCAGGAGAAAATTGCACAACACATTGGAATTTAAAACTTCTACTTCTCACTCAACATGCTCACAATCACATTCCATTTCCATTGTCATTCATTTCATTGTCCATTACATTTCCATCCATTACCTTAACAATACCCATCCATGTCCACAAAATATACATGTATGTATGAAAGAAATATGTCTTGGAATACATTATACATGCCATGTCTCTCAAAGTGGTACAAGTAAGGAAAGACAGAAAAAACAAAACTACTACCAACTATTCCACAAGGAGTCGTGAAGCTGCACAAAAATGGTGATATCCCCAAAGTAACTCACTATTGCGGACCTGCGGATTCACACGTAGGTACGTTATGAGCAAAGTTGCCCAATACGATTTAAACAAAAATATAACAATAAGCATGATACAATTTAAATGTGTGCAAAAGAACTGTGTAATTGGTCTCACAAAGAATTACATCTTTATCATTTTTATTCTTACTAGATCTTGATATGGATATGAGTAACCGAGCTTCGTGGATAGTCTGTGGTCTTGGTTTGGATGAGACCTCACACTATGACTCTAAGGTGAAAGAAAATATCTTAGGGTTGGGGTGCCTCCGTAGGCATGCGGTGGGGTACAGTGCATCCTAACTAAGTTCCCAACACGTCCACTTAGCTCCACTTCACAATTGTACTTCCGATTCACAAATTAGATTACAAACCACAAATCATTGCGAGAATCCGATCCTCCTTATACATAGGAGATTAGCGTCCCATCACCAACTTCATTAACCACATTTTCCCGGAACTCCCCTCTTAGCACTCCCACTCGGAATACCGACCAATGTGGCCTACATTGGCCTGTACACGAGTGTTAATTCTAAGTGACAAGCGAAACACTAGCTGACCAACCATGACTACTTGGCCCGTGCTCGAGCACCGGGCTAAAGCACGCAAGTGCGAGGCCAACACCGTCAGATCAGCACCTCGGTGTGCCAAGCAACATGTCCCCCAACCATCGCAGCTACAGTAGCAGTTGGGATCGCGGTCAACTAGGCTTCTACCCGGGGCCCCAAGGGTGCATGCTCCTCCCTTGGCGGCAACTACTGCAACCACTCGACCACCATAAGACATCCTTTAACCAAAGTGATAATCACCACAATACAATTAATGATTTGTGTGCAAGTCATTTTGCATGACATCGACATTTTGATCTTCAAGGAATGAGCAAGACTTGATCATACATTCTTGAATGAACTAATTTTTAACAAGCCTATATAAGGTCTAGTGATTCAAAATATGTGGATTATTACCCCTAAGACCAAGGCTCTAACAAACCAATTAATTACCTTCATTTAAAAAAAAGTTCTGGTTCTGGAGAAATGATAACGGAGATCATAGATAATTATTATATTTGGATGGTAAAGGTCAGAATTATGTCTCCTTGAACCATTAAAAATCCTAGCTCATTAAGTTTAGGTTGAGCACATGTACCATGCATTTCAAGAGAACCATCCGCCAGAATCAGGATGCAAAATATGTGCAAGAGAATCTCCTGGATGACATGAAAGCTTATTGCATGTAATATGATCAAGAGTAGATAGGCTAGCATTTAAGTAAGCTAAAATGCCTTAGTCTTTTCTTGCATCTCTGTCACTGTACAATCAAAAGTTTGAAGTATTTCTAAATAATCTTATTTGATGTTTGGAATTTTGGTGATCCAGGGTATGCGTGTGAAGATGGTGCAATGTGTATGTTGAAGATCGGATTCACCCATTGAAAGTACAATGCTTTTTTTTTGCCAACAGAATAAAACTAACCAACAGCTCTAACCTTCCAGTTCAGATATGGACTACAAATATTGATGTCCTGCCCTACGTACATGATACGTATCCATTACAGTGACAACTTACAAAAGTTCATATTTTCCCGGGGGAAATAAGTGTCACAGAACACCTTGTTACACTTCCTAGAACTGGATTCCATCCTCCTTTGAGTACTCTCGTTGAGAGAATGGTGATGCATCCTTCAATAATCCATGCCTAAAGCAAATTTTATTGGTATTTATTATTCTAGTCTACAGGCATTTCTCTATCTATGAGTACCTTATGGATTATAATTTCGGATATACTTCCTTTAGCCAAATGACATCTTTGAGATATTTCTTCTCATAATTAACCTCGAATGTTCTGAACACGATGGTTGTATGTGTGGGTTCGCTTGCAAATGAGATTCGCTTCCAGGCAATTATAATCAAGTCAACTTAATTGAAACTTAATATGGGTTGCATAATAGCACGAAAAGGATTCTCACAACAATTCTAAGGAGGCCATAACATGGCGTAAATCACTAAGAACACTTCCCAGTTTGCATCAATAGCAATACGTGCAAAATAACAATGAGAAGCACGCAGATCAATTTAATAATACAGAATCCAGCAGCACAATAAGATCATTAGAATTCTGACCTACAGAGTCAAGATGTACGAAGCAGAGAACGACAAGAAAGAACATTCAACAAAAAAGAACCATCACATTTGCACGGATGATTATGGATTAAACTGAATCTCTCCCGTTAAGATGAGGTGTAATCGAAATGAGAACTAGATCAAGATTACAAACAAAACCCATGCCACCAAAAATCACTAAGGCTCTAGATGAGCAAGTATATAGGTTAAAAATCATATGGAATCCGCAGCAAGAGGAAGGGAATATCGTACCTAAAGAACACTCACACCTCGATTTCTCCGTCGGTGAAGAACGACGCGACCGAAGCTTCATTCGCGATGGGAACCGCACATGGGGATGCCTTGGACCTTCTCTATGCGAGCACGGCTTCGGATCGTTGATCCAAGGCATTCCGGCGACCCTTGATGAAGGAGAGGGAGGAGGAAGGGGATGGAGGTCGAAGGGGGAAGGTTTGGGGGCGTTCTCGACGAGGGAAGGGTTGAGGTTTAAGGGTTAAACCCGGATTCGGATCCGAATAGGACCCTGACCCTTCCTCGCTAAAATGGTCATAACTCGGGCTCCTGAACTCGGATTTTTGTGTTCTTGGACTCGTTGGAAAGCTATCGACGAGCACTATGCAATGGACTCTTTACTCGAATTTTTTGATCACTGTACAAGTACAGATTTTACAATTAAATCCAGACTCAATCAAGATTTACATCTTAGTCCATATTCGGTATTCGGGGTTTTCACAACGGGCCAGCTCTGAATGGCCTGAATCTTGGAGGGGTCAACTTTAAGTCCATCGGCAGTGACAATGTATCCCAAAAAGAGGACCGTGTCAGACATGAAGGAACATTTCTTAAGGTGGACATACCATTACTGGGCTCTCAAGGTTTCCAGGACTTGTCGTAAATGAGATAAGTGGTCGTCTTTGGTCAAGTTGTAGATCAATATGTCATCAAAGTACACAACCACAAACTTACCGATGAAGGGCCGCAGTACATGATTCATGGTTCGCATAAATGTGCTGGGTGCATTAGACATGCCGAAGGGCATTACTATCCATTCATAAAGGCCCTCTTTGGTCTTAAACGCAGTCTTCCACTCGTCTCCAGGTCGGAGGCAGATCTGATGGTAGCCACTGCGAAGATCTATTTTGGAAAACAATTTGGCACCCAATAGCATATCAAGCATATCATCAAGGCGCGGAATGGGAAAACGATACTTGATCGTTATCTTGTTGATAGCATGACTATCCACGCACATTCTCCATGTGCCATCTTTTTTGGGGTCAGCAGAGCAGGAACCGCCACGAGGCTCATACTCTCTCGAACATACCCACGACGTAGAAGATCAGTGACCTCCTTGTTCATTTCTTCGTGTTCACTTGGGCTCATCCGATAATGCGGTAAGTGGGGTAGGCTGGCTCCAGGGAGTAGGTCAATGTGATGTTGAATGTCTTGTAGCAGGGGTAGTCCTTCGGGTAACTCTTCAGGCATAATGTCAGCAAACTCCTGGATGATGGGCTTTACCCCAGGCGGTACTTCGGGTGTAGTTGTCTCCTGTTGGCTCACTTCACGTCCCATTAATGCATAAATAGTGGAGCTCTACTGAACTTCATGTTGAAATGTCTGGGCTTCCATCAATAGTACGGGACCCGTAGTTGAAGGCTTTGGCGGTGTAGTACTTTTATAAGATTGTGCATTCGTGACTCGAAGGGTAGCCACCTAGCGAGGGCTAAGGGATTCGCGTTGTGGTCTAAGGGTCACACGCACCTTGTCTATGAGAAATGAGTAAATGTTCATTTTTCCTCTGTGCTCAGTGTCTCGATCGAACTGCCAAGGCCTCCCAAGTAGTACATGACAGACACCATAGGGGCGACATGGCACCACACCTCGTCTTTATACGAAGGTCCAATCGAGAAGCTAACGAGGCTCTGACGGTGGATCGGAAGTTGAGTACCACCTCGAAACCAGGCCACACTGTAAGGTTTCTCGAGTGGTTGAGTTGGTAGACCCAACTTATCGACCATTTCTTAGGAAACGAAGTTCTCAACGCTTCCTCCATCAATGATCAGCTAACAGCGACGCCCTCCTAAGGCGCAGGTGGTTCGGAATATGCTGCGTCGCAACTAACTTTCAGCGTCGTTAACAGCGGGTGTGAGCAAGATGTTTGTGGGTACGTTGTCAGGAGCGATGAAGGTCTCATGTTCAATTACCAAGAAAGGTCCAAACTCGTCTCCATCCACTCCCAGAAGCTCATAGTCATCAACTCCCGCGGTGTCAGCAGTCAAAGCAGTCTGATCCTCTTCAGGTGATTCTTGTGGGTCAGGGTCTTCAGGGTCTTCAATGGTGCATAGATGGGCGGGCCTAGCTTTAGGATTCGGGCACTCTGCCGCGCGATGTCCCTTTTGATAACATCGGAAACAAGTGTCAGGTCCGACAACAGGTCGACTTCCCAAGATGCCTGGTCCGGGATTCCCAGTAGATGGTCGGGTGACAGAAGGGTTTGCGGGTTTGGTTTGGGGTTTACCCGTAACAGTCGATGTGGAACCTATTGGTTTGGAGGTCGTCATCGGGGAACTGGCGCGATGGACGGAGTTCACAGAAAAAGACATCCTCCTTGTCTGGGCGTTAGCAAGCTTAGTCTCAGCCCGTTCAGCCTGCTTGTGAGCCTCGTCAACGTCTCGACAGTTGTGGAGGTAGAGTTATCCTGAATAACTGGGCGGAGTCCTTGCATGTAGCGAGTGACCTCCTGGACAGGGGTCTCCTGCAATCGATTGCGGTGAACGAGGGATTGGAACCCTTCGGTGTATTCTCTCACGCTCATGGTGCCTTGTTTCCATGATTGCAGTCGTGTTTATAGATCTCGTTTGTAATCCTCAGGCACGAATTTGATTTTCAGAGGAGGCGGCCTCGGAGAGGGGAGAGGTGGCGGCGTGAAGATGAGGGGTTAGGGTTGGGAACGAAGGAAAGAAACACGGGAGGGGGAAAGGGATAGAGGGTTGTGGGGCCGAGGGAGGGAGGGAGAGAGAGAGAAAGAGAGAGGGAAAATAAGTGAGGAAAAATAATTCTCATTCAAAAACTAACTCAATCAGTCCCGAAGGGGGTGCCTTTATAGAGACCAAGTCCCCCCAAACAAAGCAACAACCCTATTAAAAATAGGAAAAAAAATAGAAAAGGTGATAAGGCCTTGTATAATGAGCCTTTTGCATAAGTAAATAAAATTAAATAAAATAAATGTTCGACTAAAGAAATTGATCACGTGGTATCATGCTGCATCAGAAAAGGTGTGTACAAAAGAAAAGCCGTACACATATTTGAAAAAACATGATTTCAAAAAAATGTGAATGAAAAGCTAAAAAAAAGGAGAAACGACTTTAAAAATGTGTCAAAAAAAGATTTGAAAAGCCGAAAAAATTGAAATGAGGATCGGCTTATTGGTTTCATATTTTCTCTATTTTATTATCTTCTCCCAACATAATCGATGTCAAGTATTCCGACTAATATGTGAGAAAGGAGGGGTATTGGGTAGAGTCACATGCCAGATTATCAGATTTTCCAGATTCTCCCGGTTCCAAATTCCAAGCCATTCAGATTTCAAACTCTACAGTTGTTCAGACTCGACGATCATGTTCCGAATCTTTAGTTCAAACACAAAATGTATGTGGTCTTTTTCAGATGTGCACATGTCTGCCATCATTGTTTGTGGTCCCCATCTTTTCTGCTCAGTCAGGGTTTTCATCTGATCCATAGGGACTACATAGTAGAGATCCCATTCCCTATGCCATGTGGGCTAGGATTTTCATGTGGTTTCATAGGGACTCCATAGTAGAGTACCATTCTCTAGGCCAAATGGGAGAGACCCAGTTCTCCGACGAGGAGACTTTTTAAGATTCCATTCTGCAGCGAACGTGGACTCTGGCGAGGATTACACTCCACGATTTTTTTCAGTTTGACCCTTTCAGAGATGAAGCAGTTGTTCACATGTTGTGGCAGGCCAAAGTTCTCCGTGTAGAAATTCATTTCAGTTGCAGTGACTCCGACATGCGCAGTACAGAGCACATGCTCTCCGACGAGGAGATTCAATTGACTCACACTCAAGCCAGTTCGTCCTCCTCAACTGCACAGCATGAGAAGCAACGTCCTCGACAACATGCGGCAGTTGTGCATGTTGAGTTGATATTGTCTGTAGTGTCATGTAGCATGAGTTGAGATTCCTTTCTGTTTGTCCAAGCTGAGCATTGCATGCTCCAGCTTAAGGGGGGCGTTGGAGTATTTGTTTATATACGTCAATTATATGGAGAAATGGGTAAATAGATCCCTTCAGGATCCATTTACCACATCCAAGTCTTTAGTCTCACGTCTACCAGTTGGGAAATGTGGAGACTTTGTGGGGGTTATATATAGACCCCCACATCCATCATATCCAGTGAGAAAAGCAATAGACTATCAGCCCTCTGAGACGTTTTCCTGTGGTTTCATCCCGCTCATTAGGGAGTAAGGTTCCACATTAAAATCCCTTTTCTTTCATATTTTATCTTTATTTCTCTGATATGCTTCTGCATTCCTATTTTCTAACATGGTATTAGAGCAGGTCGATTCTAAGGATTTCATGTTCGTTTTTTGTTCGAGATTCGAAACTCTATTCTAGGGTTTCTAATGAAATCCTAATTATGTTCTTGATGATTATTTTGAAGATTTATTGTTATATTCAAGTTATGCGCATCATCAAGTTCCACGATCTTATCGACATCTCCAGAGATTAGTTCTTGAAGATCAACTCTTGACAAGTGTATATTCATGTTCATTATTATTCCAAGATTTGTTCGTGTTCAAGTTCACGATGAAGTTTAGGGTTTTCTGAAACCCTAACTTCTGCACAATTCGATCAATCCTCCAGCGCACTTGATCAGGCCGAGAGCACCTCCGCGCGTTGAAGAAGATGCAGGCGTGCTAGCAGCCCCAAGCAGAGATCGAGCCATCGTACGCATCCTAACGATGTGCTCCAGGCACTGCAACCTCTTTGCATCTCCAGACGGAGGCACCTTCAACTCCCCAACCTCTATAGCCCGCCGCCACACCTCCAACGACTCGACGCATCTCTAGGCGGAGGACCACAGGTGCTACCCCCACGTGAGGCCCAACTGCTCCAGGAGGCTGCATCTCGTGACGCTCCAGATCCCATCGGCCCTCCAGATCATCTCCTGAGTCATGTTGCTCCAATGGCAAGCTTCATGGTCGGCGGCATCAGTCGTGCGCTCCAGCAAGGCGTGCAGGCGACGCGCATCGAGGTCGTGCAACTCCTCTTCTATGGCAGCGCCAGGAGGAACCACTTCTCGTGCCCGATCAACTCCTAGGAATCGCACTTCATCCAGATAGAAGGGTAGCGTGCGACACTCCTCATTCGGGCGACTCTTCCCAAGAGGCGCGCGAGTGAAGGTTTCCAAGTCGAGGAACATTGAAATAGGTTTAGACCCAAACAAGGGGTCGAAAAATAAAAAAATGGGTATCCTGCACATGGGCCCCTATTGAGCCGAGAGTTTTTTGTTAAAAAAATTGAGAAAAAATGTGCATACAAAAGAAAAGCCGTATGCATATTTGAAAAAAAAAGGATTCCAAAAAAATGTGAGAAGGAAAAGCAAAAAAAAAAAGAAACGGCTTAAAAATGTGTAAAAAAAGATTTGAAAAGCTGCAAAAAATTGAAATGAGGATCGACTTATTGGTTTCATGTTTTTCCCCATTTTATTGTATTCTCCCAACATAGTCGATGTCATGTATTCCGATTAATATGGGAGAAAAGGGGAGTATTGTGTAGAGTCACGTGCTAGATTGTCAGATTTTCAGAATTCTCTAGATTCCAGATCGCATGACATTCAGATTTCAGATTCTATAGTTTTTCAAACACGACGATCATGTTCCGAGTCTTCAGTTCAGACATGCACATGTATGCTATCTTTTTCAGATGTGCACATGTCTGCCATCGTTGTTTGTGGTCCTATATTTTCTGGTCAGTCAGGGGTTTCATGTGATCCATAGTGACTCTAAAGTAGAGATCTCATTCCCTATGCTATGTGGGCTAGGGTTTTCGTGTGATTTCGTAGGAATTCCATAGTAGAGTACCATTCTCTGAACCAGATGGGAGACTTAGTTCTCCGATGATGAGACTTTTTCAGACTCCATTCTCCAACGACAGTGGACTCCGACGAGGATTGCACTCCATGACTTTTGCAGTTCGGCCCTTTCAGAGATGGAGCAGTTGCCCACATGTTGTGGCAGGCCAGAGTTCTTCGTGTAGAGACTCATTTTAGTTGCAGTGACTCTGAAAGGTGCAGTACCGAGCACATGCTCTCCGACGAGGAGATTCAGTTGACTTACACTTCAGCCCGTTCATCCTCCCCACCTACACAGTATGGGAAGCAACATCCTCGACAACAGCCGACCTTTATGCACGTTGAGTTGATATTGTCTGTAGTGTCAATTAGAGTATTTGGTTGAGCGTCCATTGAGTTGTAGCAGGGTAAATGGATCCTGGAGAAGATCCATTTACCTCATCCAGTGTTTAGTCCCACACCGCCTAGTGGTGGGACTTGGAGGCTCTGGAGAGGCAATATAAGGAGCCTCAGACCTCCTGTACTCATTGAGAAAGAGCAATGCATAGCATGCCCCTTTGAGGGCTTCTCCCGTGGTTTCATCCCGCTCCTTACGGAGTAGGGTTCCACGTAAAATCATGGTGTTCCATGTTCTATCTTTCTTGTTTTTATGCTCTGTTTATCCATCGCTTCCGCATTCGTCATATTTTATAACATGGTATCAGAGCGGGTGTGATTCTCGAGGAAATAGTGTTGAAGATTTATTCATGTTTTTTCGAGATCCAATTTTGAGTTTTTTTATGTTCCTATCTGTGAGTTAGTTCAAATTTAAAGGAACATCTAGAGTTTTTTTCTATAGTGTGCATGATCTCCGTGCATTTCCACACCATTCGATCGGATCTCCATCTCCAAAAAAGGGATGCCATCAACTCCAGGCCATCTGTTACAGACCAGATTTCCAGCCCCTTGCCGACACAACAAGTCCAGACGGCAGCGTCGATGCCCTAGAATGCAACCAATTTCCCAGGTTCTGATCTGGGAACAAAAAAAATGCCTCAAGCCCGCGCTCCTCTCTTGCGATGTTGACACAACACCCCATCTGGGCGATGTAAATCCGATTCCTCAAGACGATGTTGCGCCACCAGAGGGGCGTGCGGAGTAGAAAACTAATCGGGGGAGGCCGCACCTCTCCAGGGGAGAGACTCCTCCGCCCGCAGCGCCATCCTCCTGTGGAGAGCTCCTCAGAGCAGGCGGAGCCACGTCCATCTCCTGTTGTGCCTTGCCGCCCTAGACCTCTCCAGGCTGCACGAGCTTCCAGCCCTCATGCCTCCGGGCTTCTCTAGTTGACGAAGCCCTCTTGATTTCTACCGCGTGCATCTCCGCGATGATCCAAGCGACGCAACAGTCCCGCTCCCCTCCAGATCGACGCATCCAATATCCCTCGTCAGGCGGCACACCCCCTCCGGCCTTCTTCTCGACAAGCCCCTCCTCCGAGAACACTGTTTCAATAGCGCGAGCCCTTGGGCTCCCAGCGCACCAACTTCCAAGCAGAGATCCCCAAGCACCAGGCAGTACGGGCTACCTGCTCACCTTCCCCTCGGCGGCGGTGGTAGGTTCCCAAATTGGGAACCCTAGCATATGCGCGAAGATGTTGGCGCCCATCAGAGGCGGCGGCGTTTGAAGGCTCTTTTATGAAAAGGGAATTTAGGGTTCTATCTGTGGCTTAAAAAAAGGGGGAATAATGCCCAAGTTGACCGGAATTAAAGAGAGAGAGAGATGAAAAGGCCGAAAAAAAATGAAAGGTTAAAAAAAAGAGAGATGGAAAATAACAGGCCATGTTGGACGTCTGCTATGAAAATAATACTAAAGACCCCAAGTGGAGGCCATATGTTAAAAAAAGGGGATGAGTTGTCGTGTAGAAAAAAGGAAAAAAATGATGGGCGGCATTTTTTCCTTGGGAGCGGTTCATTTGGGCCTTTTTGGCCCGTGTGTGATTTTTTAAATGTGAGGGGAGGTTCATGTGGATTTATTGTTTTTCAAAAAAAAAGGAGAGAAGTTTAAAAAAAGAAGAAGAAAAGGCATGTACAAGATAAAAAGTCGTACGCAATTTCAAAAAAAAGAGGAATTTGCAAAAGCTGAAAAAAAAGTGTCAACGGCTTAAAAAAATGGACGGCTGAAAAAAAAAATGAAAAGCCGCAAGTATGTTTGTTTTCCCCTTCTATCTTGTCTTCTCCCAACTTTGTCGATGTTCTTTTTCCGACAAGTATGGGAGAAAGGGGGGAGTATATGTAGACTCACAGGTCTTCTTCCAACCATATTTAGATGTTCGAGATTCACAGGCAGATTTCCAGACCATTTAGATTCCAGACTCTATAATTCGGTTTCAGACTCGACGATTGATTCCGAGTCCAGTTTCAGACACGCACATGGATGCGATCAATTTCAGATGAGCATATGTTGCCATCATCAGTTCGAGGTCCCCATCATTCTTGTTGTTGTTCGGCCAGAGTTTTCATGTGAGCCATAGGGACTCCAGAGTAGAGGATCATTCCTTGTGCCATGTTGGCAAGGGTTTTCATGTGGTATCATAAGTACACAAGAGCAGTGCACCATTCTCTGAGTCAGATGGGAGAGACCCAGTTCTCCGACGAGGAGACTTCAGGCGCAATTTCAGACTCGATGGTCAGATTCCGAGTCTTCAGTTGACTCACACTCCAGCCCGTTCGTCCTCCTCACCTACACGGCATGAGAAGCAACGTCCTCGACTATAGCAATGTGCGCGTTGGGTTGATATTGTCCGTAGTGTCTTGTAGCGTTGAGTTGAGTTTATTTCTGTTTGTCCAAGCTGAGCATTGCATGCTCCAGCTTGAGGGGGAGTGTTAGAGTATTTGGTTGTGCGTCCATTGAGTTGTAGCAGGGTAAATGGATCCTAGAGAAGATCCATTTACCTCATCCAGCGTTTAGTCCCACACTGCCTAGTGGTGGGACTTGGAGGCTCTGGAGAGGCTATATAAGGAGCCCCAGACCTCATGTACTCATTGAGAAAGAGCAATGCATAGCATGCCCCTTTGAGGGCTTCTCCCGTGGTTTCATCCCGCTACTTACGTAGTAGGGTTCCACGTTAAATCTTGTTCTTTCATGTTTGATCTTTCTTGTTTATGCTCTGTTTATCTATCGCTTCCGCATTTTTCATATTTTATAACAGTGTCATGTAGCATGATTTGAGATTTCTTTCTGTTTGTTCACACATCCAAGTCTTTAGTCCTACGTCTACCAGTTGAGAGATGTGGAGACTCTATGGGTGCTACTCAAATTTCAGCGAAATTCGATCGAATTTCTGTGGAATATCGATATCCAGTCGAAATCGAAATGAACGAAATATGGGGGTCCTAGTACAAAAAAATGACCGAAATTACCAAAATGCCGGTTGAAATTCTGTTTTTGTCGATACCGAAATGGTGACTGAAATCGACATTTAGGACCCCTACACCCATCGTATCCAGTGAGAAAAGCAATAGACTATCAGCCCTTTGAGGCATTCTCCCGTGGTTTCATCTTGCTCCTTAGAGAGTAGGGTTCCACGTTGAAATCCATTGTTCTTCCATGTTTTATCCTTTTTTCTCTGATACGCTTCTGCATTCCTATTTTCTAACAATATCGCAACGACTCTATAGGTATGGCAGAGAATACGTTCTGGTGACCTGAAAGTCGTATGCCCATCCTTGAGCGAGGTCTCTAATAGCAGCGAACATATGCTTTTGTGATGTATCATGTGAAGATATGACGTAAACCTTTTCTTGGGGAAGTGTTGGAGAATGTAATAGAGTGGTAATTGGAACTCTCTAGGATCCAATTACCACCCTTTCATGTTTAGTCTCGCATCTACTATTTGTGGGATCCTTATCTATCTGTAGGGCTATATAAGGAGCCTCGCACCTCATGTACTCATTGAGAAAGTTCAATAGAAGATTCGACCCTCTGAGGCCTTCTATAATAGTTTCATCCCGCTCCTTAGGGAGTAGGGTTCCACGTAAAATCCCGTGTTCAATATTTATCTTTATTTTATTGTTATGTTTATCGATTCGCTTTCGCATTATAGATCTCAACAAGAAGCATCACCATTCTTCTTTTGACCTTATTCACTTAGATATTTGGGGTCTCACTTGTGTTCCTGGTTACTAGGGACACTGTTTTTATCTTGTTGTCGTGTACTATTCTAGATTTTCTTAGGCCTTTCTATTAAAAGTCTGAGACAAGGTCTATCATTAAAACCTTTATTAATGAAATAAGGTTGATCTGTCATTAAAACCTTTATTAATGAAATAAAGAACAATTTCTCTGCTATATCAAGTGTTTGTAAACTGACAATGCATTATAGTTACGCACTTTACAGCTATCCGAGTTCTTGAGATCGCTTGGCATCGTATACCAGACGTCGTGTGCCTACACATCCCACCAGAATGGTGTTGCCGATTGCAAACGCAATCATTTACTTGTATGCCTACACATCCCAACACTATTGTCGTTTTTTGCATATCCAACTCTAAGAGGCCAAAAGAAACCAGAACTGATTTCTCCCTATTGATCTGGAGCCCTAAGACATCCCCCAAAAATATCCATGATACTTTTGCCACGAATGCAGTTCTTACTCTTCTGCATTACTATGAGCTAGCTGGTGTGGCGACGAGGGGGAGAGAAGCGGGGGCGACGACGAGGGAGGGGTGTCGCGGAAGTGGCGGCGACGTGGGGAGGTGGCGGCGAGGTGACTGGCGCGCGGGCGGGTTGCGGAATCGAGATGGCGTGGGTGAGGGCGAATCGCGGAGGAGGAGAAGGAGAGGCGCGCGGGTTGGCACAGGAAGAGGTTGGCGGGTGCGGGGGATGCGCGGCGAGAGGGTGGCGGAGGAGGCGGCCTCGGAGAGGGGAGAGGTGGCGGCGTGAAGATGAGGGGTTAGGGTTGGGAACGAAGGAAAGAAACACGGGAGGGGGAAAGGGATAGAGGGCTGTGGGGCCGAGGGAGGGAGAGAGAGAGAAAGAGAGAGAGGGAAAATAAGTGAGGAAAAATAATTCTCATTCAAAAACTAACTCAATCAGTCCCAAAGGGGGTGCCTTTATAGAGGCCAAGTCCCCTCAAACAAAGCAACAACCCTACTAAAAATAGGAAAAAAAAACAGAAAAGGTGATAAGGCTTTGTATAATGAGCCTTTTACATAAATAAATAAATTTAAATAAAATAAATGTTCGACTAAAGAAATTGATCGCGTGTTATCATGCTGCATCAACTCCCCCTGCTGAGAAGAGTCTCGCTCCGTCGAGATGGCATCGTGGTAGTTCTGAAGTATATCAGGGCAGAGTTGTTGGAGTTCATCCTCGTCAATCCAGGTGCAATCTGTAAGAGGTCATCCCTTCCATTTGACTAGATAGCGACGGAAGAGACCACGTCTAGTCGTCATATCTCGGATGTCGGCAATATCTTCAATCTGATCGGCATCAATCGTGGCTGGTGGTTGGCGCATATCATCAGCGGGAACTGCTGGCGTGGTGGCATCTGTCTGTTCCTCTCCATGATATAAGAAGAGATCTGATACATTAAAGACTGGCAATGTCTGGACGTCTGGCGGCAGATCAAGTAAGTATTGGGCCCAATCCTTTTGAGGACTCGGAATGGACCAATCTTTCGTTCACTCAATTTTTGGTGGACTCTCAAAGGAAACCTCTCTTTTTTTAGGTGGACCATCACTAATTCTCCAACTCTGAACTCGCTCTCTCCACGGTGTAGGTTGGCTTGGGCTTGGTATTTCTGGGTCATGGTTTGGAGTTTGGCTCGGATTTCGATATGGATATGGGTGAGGTGTTCGACCAGATCCTCAGCAGCTGCACTACTTCTCCCTTGCATGGTTGTGGGTTTAAAGTCTAGAAATTGGGTAAGTGGAAAGCCGTACATACTCTCAAATGGTGATTTTCCGGTGGACCTATTAGTGGAACTGTTATACGCGAATTCGGCTTGGGGAAGAATTAGATCCCATTTGGACGGAGAGTCCCCTACAAGACATCGCAATAAATTTCCTAATGATCTGTTAACTACTTCGGTTTGCCCGTCTGTTTGTGGATGATAAGCAGTGCTGTATTGCAAACGAGTACCAAGACGAGATCAAAGTGTACGCCAAAAATGACTCAAAAACCTGGTATCACGATCCGAAGTGAAAGAACGAGGAACACCATGCAATCGAATGACATCACGAAAAACAAATCAGCGACATGAGATGCATCTGAGGTTTTTTTACATGCAATGAAATGTGCCATTTTAGAAAATCTGTCCACGACCACAAAGATAGAGTCAACTTTCCGTACCGTAAGGGGTAAGCCTAGCACAAAATCCATAGTGATGTCTTCCCATGGTCGCAGAGGAATCGATAGCGGTGTATACAACCCAGTGTTCTGCTTATGGCCTTTGAATCTTTGACATGTTTGGCATTTTTGAACGAACTTTGTAACATACTTTCGCATTTACGGCCAATAAAATCGCTCTTGGAGAAGGGTCAAGGTCTTATCCCTTCCAAAGTGTCCAGCTAAACCACCATTATGCAGTTCTGAAATCAGGTTCTCTTGAAGGGAAGTGGCAGGAATGCACAGTCGGTGGGCCTTGAACAAGAATCCCTCATGAAGGACATAGGTGGCTGTTGGATCCTGTCCAGTTTCGACACACTCGGCATAAGCTTGTCCGAAGTCAGGGTCGGTGGGGTAGAGGTCCTTGAGTGCGTCAAATCCTGTTGTGTTGACTGTCATTGTGGTCAGGGCGTGTGCTCGCCTGCTCAATGCGTCGGCCACGCGATTCAGGGTGCCAGCCTTGTGCTTGAGATGGAATGTGTATTCTTGGAGGAAACTAACCCATTTAGCATGGCGCTTGTTAAGGGTTTTCTGCGAATTCAGATATCTTAAGGCTTCATGATCAGAGTTAAGGACAAATTCACGTTGGATCAGGTAATGCCTCCAATGCTTGAGGGCTTGCACTACGGCATAGAATTCGACATCATAAGTGGAGTACCGTGATCGAGCTTCATTCATTTCTTACTATAGAATTCTACAGGTCGTCCTTCCTGACTTAGGACGGCACCAATCCCGACATGTGAGGCGTCGCAATCGACAAAAAAACCTTGGTGAAGTCAGGAAGTGCCAAAACAGGGGCATGTGTCCATTGATGTTTTAGATTTTGAAAGCTGGTTTCTGCTTCAAGAGTCCAAGCGGGTGCGCCTTTACGCGTGCAATCTACCAACGGGGCGGCACAAGTGCTAAAGTTCCGGATGAAGCGCCGGTAGATTGAAGCCAATCCCAGAAAGTTGTGAATCTCAGTGAGGGTTTTGGGCACGGGCCAGCTCTGAATGGCCTGAATCTTGGAGGGGTCAACTTTAAGTCCATCGGCAGTGACAATGTATCCCAAAAAGAGGACCGTGTCAGACATGAAGGAACATTTCTTAAGGTGGACATACCATTACTGGGCTCTCAAGGTTTCCAGGACTTGTCGTAAATGAGATAAGTGGTCGTCTTTGGTCAAGTTGTAGATCAATATGTCATCAAAGTACACAACCACAAACTTACCGATGAAGGGCCGCAGTACATGATTCATGGTTCGCATAAATGTGCTGGGTGCATTAGACATGCCGAAGGGCATTACTATCCATTCATAAAGGCCCTCTTTGGTCTTAAACGCAGTCTTCCACTCGTCTCCAGGTCGGAGGCAGATCTGATGGTAGCCACTGCGAAGATCTATTTTGGAAAACAATTTGGCACCCAATAGCATATCAAGCATATCATCAAGGCGCGGAATGGGAAAACGATACTTGATCGTTATCTTGTTGATAGCATGACTATCCACGCACATTCTCCATGTGCCATCTTTTTTTGGGGTCAGCAGAGCAGGAACCGCCACGAGGCTCATACTCTCTCGAACATACCCACGACGTAGAAGATCAGTGACCTCCTTGTTCATTTCTTCGTGTTCACTTGGGCTCATCTGATAATGCGGTAAGTGGGGTAGGCTGGCTCCAGGGAGTAGGTCAATGTGATGTTGAATGTCTTGTAGCAGGGGTAGTCCTTCGGGTAACTCTTCAGGCATAATGTCAGCAAACTCCTGGATGATGGGCTTTACCCCAGGCGGTACTTCGGGTGTAGTTGTCTCCTGTTGGCTCACTTCACGTCCCATTAATGCATAAATAGTGGAGCTCTACTGAACTTCATGGTGAAATGTCTGGGCTTCCATCAACAGTACGGGACCCGTAGTTGAAGGCTTTGGCAGTGTAGTACTTTTATAAGATTGTGCATTCGTGACTCGAAGGGTAGCCACCTAGCGAGGGCTAAGGGATTCGCGTTGTGGTCTAAGGGTCACACGCACCTTGTCTATGAGAAATGAGTAAATGTTCATTTTTCCTCTGTGCTCAGTGTCTCGATCGAACTGCCAAGGCCTCCCAAGTAGTACATGACAGACACCATAGGGGCGACATGGCACCACACCTCGTCTTTATACGAAGGTCCAATCGAGAAGCTAACGAGGCTCTGACGGTGGATCGGAAGTTGAGTACCACCTCGAAACCAGGCCACACTGTAAGGTTTCTCGAGTGGTTGAGTTGGTAGACCCAACTTATCGACCATTTCTTAGGAAACGAAGTTCTCAACGCTTCCTCCATCAATGATCAGCTAACAGCGACGCCCTCCTAAGGCGCAGGTGGTTCGGAATATGCTGCGTCGCAACTAACTTTCAGCGTCGTTAACAGCGGGTGTGAGCAAGATGTTTGTGGGTACGTTGTCAGGAGCGATGAAGGTCTCATGTTCAATTACCAAGAAAGGTCCAGACTCGTCTCCATCCACTCCCAGAAGCTCATAGTCATCAACTCCCGCGGTGTCAGCAGTCAAAGCAGTCTGATCCTCTTCAGGTGATTCTTGTGGGTCAGGGTCTTCAGGGTCTTCAATGGTGCATAGATGGGCGGGCCTAGCTTTAGGATTCGGGCACTCTGCCGCGCGATGTCCCTTTTGATAACATCGGAAACAAGTGTCAGGTCCGACAACAGGTCGACTTCCCAAGATGCCTGGTCCGGGATTCCCAGTAGATGGTCGGGTGACAGAAGGGTTTGCGGGTTTGGTTTGGGGTTTACCCGTAACAGTCGATGTGGAACCTATTGGTTTGGAGGTCGTCATCGGGGAACTGGCGCGATGGACGGAGTTCACAGAAAAAGACATCCTCCTTGTCTGGGCCTGAGCAAGCTTAGTCTCAGCCCGTTCAGCCTGCTTGTGAGCCTCGTCAACGTCTCGACAGTTGTGGAGGTAGAGTTATCCTGAATAACTGGGCGGAGTCCTTGCATGTAGCGAGTGACCTCCTGGACAGGGGTCTCCTGCAATCGATTGCGGTGAACGAGGGATTGGAACCCTTCGGTGTATTCTCTCACGCTCATGGTGCCTTGTTTCCATGAATGCAGTCGTGTTTATAGATCTCGTTTGTAATCCTCAGGCACGAATTTGATTTTCAGTTTGGCCTTCATCTTGCTCCAAATGCGGATCTTACGCTTTCCTTTTCGCTTGCGCTCAGATTGCAAACGGTCCCACCATAGCAGAGCATGTCCTTTTAGTTTGATTGTGACAAATTGAACTTTCCATTCACTGGGCATAGTTTTCCAGACATAGAAGTGTTCAACGGCTTGGAGCCAATCCAAGAAGACATCAGGGTCTCGTCCTCCGTCGAATTCCGGAACATCGAACCGGAGGCCTCGATCCCATCCTTCATCGGACCTCGGGCCAGGTCGTGGAGGAAATTGATATCCACCAGTAGGTTGTGAAGTATATCCAGGGGTGTGTGGTTCTTGACTCTTGGAAGTGAAAGAGGTGTCATCTCTTGATCCTTCTTCTTCACTTTCTTGTGACTGCTAATCGCTAACGTGTCCGTCAGAAGTAGATGAGCTAGAGTCGTGGGAAGCATTACTCCGTGAGTGTCTTTGCCGATTGGTATGCCGACCTCTATTTGGTGTCTCCTCATTATGGTCTTTACCTAGCACGCGACTAGTTAATGTGGCAATTTGTCCGTATGCGGTGGTAACTCGACCATCTACTGCGGTGATCTGTCCGCTCAGTTGATTGCACATGTGTTGTAATTGGGCAGACAAAGCCTCTAATGTTAGTTCAGGGTGTGGGGTGTACCCAGTTTTAGAGGAAGTGGGTTTGTTGGCCATGGGGAATCCTAGGTTTTCTGCTCTCTTTTGTTTTGGGATTTTTTGTCTTTTTTTTTGTTTTGATGGTTTGTTTTTTTTTATTTTTTTATATGCTATGAGCAAATGGAATGCAGACTAGATGCAGGACCGTCGTGAACTAAATGACAACGCTAAAACTTGAAACTAAAGGACTAAATGACGAAAACAAATAAGATGACGTGCCATACGCAAAAATCAGCAACAATGGACAACAAAATACTTGAGTTCTAGCATCGGTTTCTCCATAATTTCAGGGCAAATCAAATAGTTAATGACTAAGGAAATAAATAATGATGTTGCAGTTTAGAATCTCAATATTTCACCAAGCTAACAACAATATATCAATCCACAAAACTAATAATGTGCGGTAGAATAAATCGTGGAAATGGCGCTCATACCACAACCGGCAAGGGGAAGAAGGCGAACTTCAGATCTGGCCTAGGCGAAGGCAGTGGTCTGGTCACAGCGTCGTTCCGAGCGGCTTCAGGGGTACGGGTGATAGCTGGTGGCACTGCGGCTTTGACAACGGTTGGAGGTGGCAGGGAGGTTGGAGGTTTGGTGGCTGGGTGTCGAAAAGCGATAGAGATGGAAAGTGTGCGTGCGGTAGGGAGATAACGGGGATGCGGGTGGGCTGATAGGGAAGTGGTGCTAGCGGCTGGAGAGGGAAGGGCGTCTGTTGGGAAAAGATGCGGCGAGGGGGAGAGAAGCGGGGGCGACGGCGAGGGAGGGGTGTCGCGGAAGTGGCGGCGACGTGGGGAGGTGGCGGCGAGGTGACTGGCGCGTAGGGGGGGTTGCGGAATCGAGATGGCGTGGGTGAGGGCGAATCGTGGAGGAGGAGAAGGAGAGGCGCGCAGGTTGGCACAGGAAGAGGCTGGCGGGTGCGGGGGATGCGTGACGAGAGGGTGGCAGAGGAGGCGGCCTCGGAGAGGGGAGAGGTGGCGGCGTGAAGATGAGGGGTTAGGGTTGGGAACGAAGGAAAAAAACACGGGAGGGGGAAAGGGATAGAGGGTTGTGGGGCCGAGGGAGGGAGGGAGAGAGAGAGAAAGAGAGAGGGAAAATAAGTGAGGAAAAATAATTCTCATTCAAAAACTAACTCAATCAGTCCCGAAGGGGGTGCCTTTATAGAGACCAAGTCCCCCCAAACAAAGCAACAACCCTATTAAAAATAGGAAAAAAATAGAAAAGGTGATAAAGCCTTGTATAATGAGCCTTTTGCATAAGTAAATAAAATTAAATAAAATAAATGTTCGACTAAAGAAATTGATCACGTGGTATCATGCTGCATCAGAAAAGGTGTGTACAAAAGAAAAGAAGTACGCATATTTGAAAAAACATGATTTCAAAAAAATGTGAGAATGAAAAGCTAAAAAAAAAGGAGAAACGACTTTAAAAATGTGTCAAAAAAAGATTTGAAAAGCCGAAAAAAATGAAATGAGGATCGGCTTATTGGTTTCATATTTTCTCTATTTTATTGTCTTCTCCCAACATAATCGATGTCAAGTATTCCGACTAATATGTGAGAAAGGAGGGGTATTGGGTAGAGTCACATGCCGGATTATCAGATTTTCCAGATTCTCCCGGTTCCAAATTCCAAGCCATTCAGATTTCAAACTCTACAGTTGTTCAGACTCGACGATCATGTTCCGAATCTTTAGTTCAAACACAAAATGTATGTGGTCTTTTTCAGATGTGCACATGTCTGCCATCATTGTTTGTGGTCCCCATCTTTTCTGCTCAGTCAGGGTTTTCATCTGATCCATAGGGACTACATAGTAGAGATCCCATTCCCTATGCCATGTGGGCTAGGATTTTCATGTGGTTTCATAGGGACTCCATAGTAGAGTACCATTCTCTAGGCCAAATGGGAGAGACCCAGTTCTCCGACGAGGAGACTTTTTAAGATTCCATTCTGCAGCGAACGTGGACTCTGGCGAGGATTACACTCCACGATTTTTTTCAGTTTGACCCTTTCAGAGATGAAGCAGTTGTTCACATGTTGTGGCAGGCCAAAGTTCTCCGTGTAGAAATTCATTTCAGTTGCAGTGACTCCGACATGCGCAGTACAGAGCACATGCTCTCCGACGAGGAGATTCAATTGACTCACACTCAAGCCAGTTCGTCCTCCTCAACTGCACAGCATGAGAAGCAACGTCCTCGACAACATGCGGCAGTTGTGCATGTTGAGTTGATATTGTCTGTAGTGTCATGTAGCATGAGTTGAGATTCCTTTCTGTTTGTCCAAGCTGAGCATTGCATGCTCCAGCTTAAGGGGGGCGTTGGAGTATTTGTTTATATACGTCAATTATATGGAGAAATGGGTAAATAGATCCCTTCAGGATCCATTTACCACATCCAAGTCTTTAGTCTCACGTCTACCAGTTGGGAAATGTGGAGACTTTGTGGGGGTTATATATAGACCCCCACATCCATCATATCCAGTGAGAAAAGCAATAGACTATCAGCCCTCTGAGACGTTTTCCTGTGGTTTCATCCCGCTCATTAGGGAGTAAGGTTCCACATTAAAATCCCTTTTCTTTCATATTTTATCTTTATTTCTCTGATATGCTTCTGCATTCCTATTTTCTAACATGGTATTAGAGCAGGTCGATTCTAAGGATTTCATGTTCGTTTTTTGTTCGAGATTCGAAACTCTATTCTAGGGTTTCTAATGAAATCCTAATTATGTTCTTGATGATTATTTTGAAGATTTATTGTTATATTCAAGTTATGCGCATCATCAAGTTCCACGATCTTATCGACATCTCCAGAGATTAGTTCTTGAAGATCAACTCTTGACAAGTGTATATTCATGTTCATTATTATTCCAAGATTTGTTCGTGTTCAAGTTCACGATGAAGTTTAGGGTTTTCTGAAACCCTAACTTCTGCACAATTCGATCAATCCTCCAGCGCACTTGATCAGGCCGAGAGCACCTCCGCGCGTTGAAGAAGATGCAGGCGTGCTAGCAGCCCCAAGCAGAGATCGAGCCATCGTACGCATCCTAACGATGTGCTCCAGGCACTGCAACCTCTTTGCATCTCCAGACGGAGGCACCTTCAACTCCCCAACCTCTATAGCCCGCCGCCACACCTCCAACGACTCGACGCATCTCTAGGCGGAGGACCACAGGTGCTACCCCCACGTGAGGCCCAACTGCTCCAGGAGGCTGCATCTCGTGACGCTCCAGATCCCATCGGCCCTCCAGATCATCTCCTGAGTCATGTTGCTCCAATGGCAAGCTTCATGGTCGGCGGCATCAGTCGTGCGCTCCAGCAAGGCGTGCAGGCGACGCGCATCGAGGTCGTGCAACTCCTCTTCTATGGCAGCGCCAGGAGGAACCACTTCTCGTGCCCGATCAACTCCTAGGAATCGCACTTCATCCAGATAGAAGGGTAGCGTGCGACACTCCTCATTCGGGCGACTCTTCCCAAGAGGCGCGCGAGTGAAGGTTTCCAAGTCGAGGAACATTGAAATAGGTTTAGACCCAAACAAGGGGTCGAAAAATAAAAAAATGGGTATCCTGCACATGGGCCCCTATTGAGCCGAGAGTTTTTTGTTAAAAAAATTGAGAAAAAATGTGCATACAAAAGAAAAGCCGTATGCATATTTGAAAAAAAAAGGATTCCAAAAAAATGTGAGAAGGAAAAGCAAAAAAAAAAAGAAACGGCTTAAAAATGTGTAAAAAAAGATTTGAAAAGCTGCAAAAAATTGAAATGAGGATCGACTTATTGGTTTCATGTTTTTCCCCATTTTATTGTATTCTCCCAACATAGTCGATGTCATGTATTCCGATTAATATGGGAGAAAAGGGGAGTATTGTGTAGAGTCACGTGCTAGATTGTCAGATTTTCAGAATTCTCTAGATTCCAGATCGCATGACATTCAGATTTCAGATTCTATAGTTTTTCAAACACGACGATCATGTTCCGAGTCTTCAGTTCAGACATGCACATGTATGCTATCTTTTTCAGATGTGCACATGTCTGCCATCGTTGTTTGTGGTCCTATATTTTCTGGTCAGTCAGGGGTTTCATGTGATCCATAGTGACTCTAAAGTAGAGATCTCATTCCCTATGCTATGTGGGCTAGGGTTTTCGTGTGATTTCGTAGGAATTCCATAGTAGAGTACCATTCTCTGAACCAGATGGGAGACTTAGTTCTCCGATGATGAGACTTTTTCAGACTCCATTCTCCAACGACAGTGGACTCCGACGAGGATTGCACTCCATGACTTTTGCAGTTCGGCCCTTTCAGAGATGGAGCAGTTGCCCACATGTTGTGGCAGGCCAGAGTTCTTCGTGTAGAGACTCATTTTAGTTGCAGTGACTCTGAAAGGTGCAGTACCGAGAACATGCTCTCCGACGAGGAGATTCAGTTGACTTACACTTCAGCCCGTTCATCCTCCACACCTACACAGTATGGGAAGCTACATCCTCGACAACAGCCGACCTTTATGCACGTTGAGTTGATATTGTCTGTAGTGTCAATTAGAGTATTTGGTTGAGCGTCCATTGAGTTGTAGCAGGGTAAATGGATCCTGGAGAAGATCCATTTACCTCATCCAGTGTTTAGTCCCACACCGCCTAGTGGTGGGACTTGGAGGCTCTGGAGAGGCTATATAAGGAGCCTCAGACCTCCTGTACTCATTGAGAAAGAGCAATGCATAGCATGCCCCTTTGAGGGCTTCTCCCGTGGTTTCATCCCGCTCCTTACGGAGTAGGGTTCCACGTAAAATCATGGTGTTCCATGTTCTATCTTTCTTGTTTTTATGCTCTGTTTATCCATCGCTTCCGCATTCGTCATATTTTATAACATGGTATCAGAGCGGGTGTGATTCTCGAGGAAATAGTGTTGAAGATTTATTCATGTTTTTTCGAGATTCAATTTTGAGTTTTTTTATGTTCCTATCTGCGAGTTAGTTCAAATTTAAAGGAACATCTAGAGTTTTTTTCTGTAGTGTGCATGATCTCCGTGCATTTCCACACCATTCGATCGGATCTCCATCTCCAAAAAAGGGATGCCATCAACTCCAGGCCATCTGTTACAGACCAGATTTCCAGCCCCTTGCCGACACAACAAGTCCAGACGGCAGCGTCGATGCCCTAGAATGCAACCAATTTCCCAGGTTCTGATCTGGGAACAAAAAAAATGCCTCAAGCCCGCGCTCCTCTCTTGCGATGTTGACACGACACCCCATCTGGGCGATGTAAATCTGATTCCTCAAGACGATGTTGCGCCACCAGAGGGGCGTGCGGAGTAGAAAACTAATCGGGGGAGGCCGCACCTCTCCAGGGGAGAGACTCCTCCGCCCGCAGCGCCATCCTCCTGTGGAGAGCTCCTCAGAGCAGGCGGAGCCACGTCCATCTCCTGTTGTGCCTTGCCGCCCTAGACCTCTCCAGGCTGCGCGAGCTTCCAGCCCTCATGCCTCTAGGCTTCTCTAGTTGACGAAGCCCTCTTGATTTCTACCGCGTGCATCTCCGCGATGATCCAAGCGACGCAACAGTCCCGCTCCCCTATAGATCGACACATCCAATATCCCTCGTCAGGCGGCACACCCCCTCCGGCCTTCTTCTCGACAAGCCCCTCCTCCGAGAACACTGTTTCAATAGCGCGAGCCCTTGGGCTCCCAACGCACCAACTTCCAAGCAGAGATCCCCAAGCACCAGGCAGTACGTGCTACCTGCTCACCTTCCCCTCGGCGGCGGTGGTAGGTTCCCAAATTGGGAACCCTAGCATATGCGCGAAGATGTTGGCGCCCATCAGAGGCGGCGGCGTTTGAAGGCTCTTTTATGAAAAGGGAATTTAGGGTTCTGTCTGTGGCTTAAAAAAAGGGGGAATAATGCCCAAGTTGACCGGAATTAAAGAGAGAGAGAGAGAGATGAAAAGGCCGAAAAAAATGAAAGGTTAAAAAAAAGAGAGAGATGGAAAATAGCAGGCCATGTTGGACGTCTGCTATGAAAATAATACTAAAGACCCCAAGTGGAGGCCATATGTTAAAAAAAGGGGATGAGTTGTCGTGTAGAAAAAAGGAAAAAAATGATGGGCGGCGTTTTTTCCTTGGGAGCGGTTCATTTGGGCCTTTTTGGCCCGTGTGTGATTTTTTAAATGTGAGGGGAGGTTCATGTGGATTTATTGTTTTTCAAAAAAAAAGGAGAGAAGTTTAAAAAAAGAAGAAGAAAAGGCATGTACAAGATAAAAAGTCGTACGCAATTTCAAAAAAAAAGAGGAATTTGCAAAAGCTGAAAAAAAAGTGTCAACGGCTTAAAAAAATGGACGGCTGAAAAAAAAATGAAAAGCCGCAAGTATGTTTGTTTTCCCCTTCTATCTTGTCTTCTCCCAACTTTGTCGATGTTCTTTTTCCGACAAGTATGGGAGAAAGGGGGGAGTATATGTAGACTCACAGGTCTTCTTCCAACCATATTTAGATGTTCGAGATTCACGGGCAGATTTCCAGACCATTTAGATTCCAGACTCTATAATTCGGTTTCAGACTCGACGATTGATTCCGAGTCCAGTTTCAGACACGCACATGGATGCGATCAATTTCAGATGAGCATATGTTGCCATCATCAGTTCGAGGTCCCCATCATTCTTGTTGTTGTTCGGCCAGAGTTTTCATGTGAGCCATAGGGACTCCAGAGTAGAGGATCATTCCCTGTGCCATGTTGGCAAGGGTTTTCATGTGGTATCATAAGTACACAAGAGCAGTGCACCATTCTCTGAGTCAGATGGGAGAGACTCAGTTCTCCGACGAGGAGACTTCAGGCGCAATTTCAGACTCGATGGTCAGATTCCGAGTCTTCAGTTGACTCACACTCCAGCCCGTTCGTCCTCCTCACCTACACGGCATGAGAAGCAACGTCCTCGACTATAGCAATGTGCGCGTTGGGTTGATATTGTCCGTAGTGTCTTGTAGCGTTGAGTTGAGTTTATTTCTGTTTATCCAAGCTGAGCATTGCATGCTCCAGCTTGAGGGGGAGTGTTAGAGTATTTGGTTGTGCGTCCATTGAGTTGTAGCAGGGTAAATGGATCCTAGAGAAGATCCATTTACCTCATCCAGCGTTTAGTCCCACACTGCCTAGTGGTGGGACTTGGAGGCTCTGGAGAGGCTATATAAGGAGCCCCAGACCTCATGTACTCATTGAGAAAGAGCAATGCATAGCATGCCCCTTTGAGGGCTTCTCCCGTGGTTTCATCCCGCTACTTACGTAGTAGGGTTCCACGTTAAATCTTGTTCTTTCATGTTTGATCTTTCTTGTTTATGCTCTGTTTATCTATCGCTTCCGCATTTTTCATATTTTATAACAGTGTCATGTAGCATGATTTGAGATTTCTTTCTGTTTGTTCACACATCCAAGTCTTTAGTCCTACGTCTACCAGTTGAGAGATGTGGAGACTCTATGGGTGCTACTCAAATTTCAGCGAAATTCGATCGAATTTCTGTGGAATATCGATATCCAGTCGAAATCGAAATGAACGAAATATGGGGGTCCTAGTACAAAAAAATGACCGAAATTACCAAAATGCCGGTTGAAATTCTGTTTTTGTCGATACCGAAATGGTGACCGAAATCGACATTTAGGACCCCTACACCCATCGTATCCAGTGAGAAAAGCAATAGACTATCATCCCTTTGAGGCATTCTCCCGTGGTTTCATCTTGCTCCTTAGAGAGTAGGGTTCCACGTTGAAATCCATTGTTCATCCATGTTTTATCCTTTTTTCTCTGATACGCTTCTGCATTCCTATTTTCTAACAATATCGCAACGACTCTATAGGTATGGCAGAGAATACGTTCTGGTGACCTGAAAGTCGTATGCCCATCCTTGAGCGAGGTCTCTAATAGCAGCGAACATATGCTTTTGTGATGTATCATGTGAAGATATAACGTAAACCTTTTCTTGGGGAAGTGTTGGAGAATATAATAGAGTGGTAATTGGAACTCTCTAGGATCCAATTACCACCCTTTCATGTTTAGTCTCGCATCTACTATTTGTGGGATCCTTATCTATCTGTAGGGCTATATAAGGAGCCTCGCACCTCATGTACTCATTGAGAAAGTTCAATAGAAGATTCGACCCTCTGAGGCCTTCTATAATAGTTTCATCCCGCTCCTTAGGGAGTAGGGTTCCACGTAAAATCCCGTGTTCAATATTTATCTTTATTTTATTGTTATGTTTATCGATTCGCTTTCGCATTATAGATCTCAACAAGAAGCATCACCATTCTTCTTTTGACCTTATTCGTTTAGATATTTGGGGTCTCACTTGTGTTCCTGATTACTAGGGACACTGTTTTTATCTTGTTGTCGTGTACTATTCTAGATTTTCTTAGGCCTTTCTATTAAAAGTCTGAGACAAGGTCTATCATTAAAACCTTTATTAATGAAATAAGGTTGATCTGTCATTAAAACCTTTATTAATGAAATAAAGAACAATTTCTCTGCTATATCAAGTGTTTGTAAACTGACAATGCATTATAGTTACGCACTTTACAGCTATCCGAGTTCTTGAGATCGCTTGGCATCGTATACCAGACGTCGTGTGCCTACACATCCCACCAGAATGGTGTTGCCGATTGCAAACGCAATCATTTACTTGTATGCCTACACATCCCAACACTATTGTCGTTTTTTGCATATCCAACTCTAAGAGGCCAAAAGAAACCAGAACTGATTTCTCCCTATTGATCTGGAGCCCTAAGACATCCCCCAAAAATATCCATGATACTTTTGCCACGAATGCAGTTCTTACTCTTCTGCATTACTATGAGCTAGCTGGTGTGGAAGAAATGAGGCAATCTTTTGTGGCAAGCATTTTTGTCCTGGGAGAGTGTTTCAACATTATAGGGTATTGTGATCAGCTTGGATTGTTGCAGTTTAACCTTTTTCTTATAATGTAATATAAAATCATACCTTGTAGTGGATCCCAGTCTGGGATTTCACCCACTTTTCATTCAAAAAAATCCATGATATGCGATGCCCGCCATAACCTTTCCTCGTCGGTACCAGAAACATAACAATGTCATCAGCATATTGTAAGAGAGGCATGGAAATCTCCTCCTTCCTATACCCTGAACACTAGTCCACTCTTGTCGCCAACCTCATCATCACGGCTAACACATCCGCCACAATCACAAAAAGATGTAGTGTCAGCATGCACCCTTGTCTGATACCCCTCTACGATTGAAAGAAATACCCCTTTGATCTGCCATCGACCATCACAACAATGGACACAGTCATAACACACCGCTCCATCTATGTAATCCACAACTCCAGGAAATCCCTCCTCTCCAACGAGACCTACAGGAACCGCCAATCCATGCAGTCATACGCCTTAGAAAAATCGACTTTTCAAAGCACTCCTTTGGTCTTGTTTCTTTTCCAATATGTCATCATTTCTGAAGCTATCACCAAAATGTCTATCATGGCTCTCCCAGGGACAAACATCGTCTGCTCCGAAGAGATTATCCAGTGAAGCATCTCCCTTAAGCGATTAGCAAGAATCTTCAAAACAATAAGGTACAAAGCATTAGACAACGCAATACGAATGTAGTCCTCCACTCCGGTTGGCGTGTCCTTAGGTAGCAGAAAGATAAGAGCCATGTTCAATCTCTCGAAACCCTGATTCCCCTCCCAAAATTCCTGCAACACCTCCATTACATCCTGCTTAAGCATCTCCCAGAATTCCTGATAGAAGGCCACTGGGAACCCATCCAAACCCAATGCTCTATCCACATTCAACTGAAAAAGTGCCCACCTGGTCTCGGCTTCAGTGAAACCACTCACTAAAGATTCTGCCTCCGAATCTGATATTTGCGAGACTCCTCTCCATTGTCATCTCCATCCCCGTCGAGCACGCCTTCTGTTGAATGCCTAAAAATGTGACTGTAATGCTACCCCCACTGCATGATCTCCCTCCACCATTCCCCACCTATGGAAATCGAATAAATCATATTTCGGTGTCTTCTCCCACTAGTCATGGCATGAAAGAATCTCATATTGGCATCCCTCAACCACCGTTACCTGGATCTCTGATTCCAAGCTACCTCTTCCTTTTTGTTTTTATGGAGAATCTCCTCCAGGTGAATGCTTCTCTCAGCCAACTCCTGCCACCAAAGCCCTCTCATCCTCCAACCTGTCTAGCATGCACACTTCCTGTTGAGTTCTGACCCTCACCCTTCTCTCTTGTTGCTTCTCCTGGTTAACCCTGTTGAACTCCATCAAATGCTTCCCGAGCGCGATCAACTTGTACGCAAATCTACACGTCGTCGACCCGCTAGATCTACATCCCTCGTAGAACTCCGCAACAGCCTCACGAAAGCCATCCTCCAATTGCCAAGGCCTCTTAAAAGGAAAGAAGGTCCCAGGGCGAACGCCCTCCCTTGAATACCAAAGTAATGATGTAATCAGAATGAGTCCTGGGCTGGGCCTGGGCCCTAGATAAAGGGAACACCACAAACGCCTCAGTGGACATCATAAATCGCTCCAGATGGGACCTAGATCTTGAGTTCCTCCACGTGTAGAGACACCCCCTAGCATCGACCACCTGAAGACCGAGCTCATCCACCGTCTTAGCCAATTCAGCAGAACCACCATCCCTCCCACCACGGCCCCCAGGGTGATCTTTAAGGCACAACTTAACGTTGAAATCACCCACGATGACCCATGCCACATCTAGGAATTCCGCCCTGACCAAGAGCAAATCCCCTAGCCGTGCAATGTTAACCCCGTTGCAAGGGTCATACACATTCGTAGTCAAGATCCTGATCCCATCCACTTTCTATTGCAACAAAATCGAGAGAGAGTGATGACTCCTCACCTCGGCCTCAGCCATATCAAATTTATCCCCATCCCATCCTGTCATCATGCAACTAGCAGCTCCTTCCAAGACAATCACCCTGAACTCCCCCAGCTTGTTTCCCCCAACATATTTCCACACTCCATCAAAATCATGCATGAATTTTGTTTCATGCAACATTGCCAGATCTACCCTCTGATCCATTAATAAACATCGTACCGTCGACCTCTTCTCGACCTAACCCAAACTTATTACATTCCAGATGAGAATATTCATTTACCCAAATTAGAGACCCCTTTTGGTAGCACCAAACCAAGGTATTCGAGTACCTCCCTCTCTAGATCATCGCATAGGCACCCCCATTCTTCCCCTTTCTCCACGACCTCCCCTTCCTCTAACAACTCACATTTCTCTTCCTCCTTCGCCCTCCCCCCTATTGTAGTTGTTCAGGCCTCGACTCCCGCTTCTCTGCCACCTCCACCTGCTCACTAACAGGTGTGCCTCCACTTGAAACCATGCCGAGAGGGGCCCCATCTCTCTCGACAAACTCCAGCTGCCTGTAGATTGCCAAACGCCTCCGCCTCCTTCTCTCCTTTAGCCCTTGACAAGAATATCGTCGCCCGTACTACCCCTCCACCATGGGATCACTATGCCGAGAGACAGTCGAAGATGAGATCTCGAGGGGGGCCTCCGACAGCCCCAAACCGTCGGACCATCCCTCGACGAGGACAGTGGAAATGCCAAGGTTCAGATAAGCTTATTCGACATGTGTAGCATAATGATCAGAAGCTACAATCAACGCCCGCACCACGTACTTTCGCCCGATTCCAGAATCGGTCCCGACCAGCCACTTGAATTAATTCAAATGTGGTCCTTGGGTCTGCATGGAGGTACGGGGTCCTCTCAAATCCATTTTGCCTGGCCGAATCCAACTAGCAGTCGCCCAGATCCATGAGTTGATCCGCTACCTCCCCCTTTGGAGCATCTGAACCCACCAACCCGGATCTAGCCGCTTGATCCGGATAACCTCCATGCTCATATGTTGGATCCGCCAACCCGGCGAGCGCCTCTACGTAGGAGGCCTTGTGTAACATCCGGATCCGCACAAACCCGAACCCGACCTGATTAGAGTCCGTATAACTCAATAAAGTTATCAATTAGTGTTAAATAACATAAATCGATCAATTGATCGTGAAACAAAAGTCGTTTGGGTGAAATCGATCAAAAATCGATCGCATCGTAATACGTGTCCGAAAAAGTCACGACTTAAATTCGGAAACCGCGAAATAAATCGAGACTACCTAAAAAACCGACTCGACGAAATAAGACCAACAAAATCGACCGTTCGTCGATCGGAGGTCGTTTGATATTTTAAAATCGTAAAATTTAATGACCAATCAAGACCGTATTCCGTAAATTTCGGAGATTCATTTTCGATCCGAAATATATGAATATTATACTCATTTTGATCATCATTCAGAGACGATCGAAACGAGCTATTGTGCTCCAAAAACTGACACTCGAGGTGCATATACGGTCAACTTTGGTTTTCTAAATACAAGAGAGCTATTGTTTAAAAAAATAAAAAAATAAATAAAAATTTTCTGTTGTACAGACAGCAGTAACACTTGGCTTCCTACTTCTTACTCCACTTGGATTTTCTTTATATCCACTTGTCAAGCATGGGCCTATGTCCCTTGGTAATATAAACCCCAAATTTCCCCCTCATATTCTCTCTAAATCCTTCCCAACCCCCAGCCGTAAGAAGACCTTTCCTGCCTCTTCCACCTCCAAATACTTGGCTGAAGCTACCCTTCATGGCTGGAAAAAAATTGCTCTCAGCAGCTGAAGATCTGAAGCCCTTCCTCCTGCTGGAACACCCTTCCAGCCCCTTTAGCAAAACCCTGTTGCTTACTTCTTCTCCTGCTACAAACTGCAGCCCTTAGCAAGCCATAGCTGCAGCTTATTGCAGCTGTGGACGTTGCATTTGGAGCTATTGTTTCTCCTTTTTGTTGCATGCTTCGATGCATGCAAGATCAGACCCAAAAGAGGTATAACTAAATCTTCTTCCTTGCTGCCTATTCTTTTTCCCCCAAATCCCTTTTCCTTCTCTTCTCAATTTTCCCTGAAATTCTCAACAAATATACCTCTTTCTCCTCCATTTTAGGCTGAAAATCTGCTACAGCTGCAAGAAAACCCTTTTGTTGTAGTTGAAAGGACTCCCTGGAGCCTCCAAATCCTCTAGTTGGAGCCTCCCCAACTGTGGTAGCTGCTGCCAGCAGTTACTCCTGCTACTGGAGCCAAAATTTGAACAATAGAAACCAAGCCTCTTCACCTGGAAGTTGCTGCAACTGCAGCCCTCCTGCATGCATGATTGACCCTCCAATCTTGGAGGATACAAGGTACAATCTATCCCTCTCTTGCTGCCATCCATGTTCTTGTACAATTATCTAAAGCTGTCTCATCCACATAATATTATATTCATATTGGAAATAATTGAGAACTGCATTAGTACATATATCACATCTTATAACATCTCATTTATATACAATTCTGTGCAAAATATAACCTCTTCTTTCGATCATCAGTAGGAAAACAAAGAGGAAAATAGAGTTCTACTTAAGGTAGATGTAGAGTTCTGCATAAGGTGCATGTTGATAGCTGTGATAAATAAATAAATAAATGATTAAAAAAATAAAGAGATTTTTAAGGGGGGACTTATTGGAGATAAGATGGATTGAGGATGGAAAGGACATGAAGGTAGAAGATAGAAAGGATGTTGGGAGATTTATGTAAACTAGATTCTAAACTTCTTATTTATAATGCTGGACAGTATGTGTGTAAGAATATAAAATCAAGGACATTTGATTCTTCTACTATTGGATCTCAAGGATAGTATGGCTTTCAGCTCTTCAGGTGCCAGTTTTAACTCTACCTTGAATTAGTTGAACTTGAAAATGAAAGCATCAGAGTTTTATTGTCTGGTGATTAGAAGGAGAAATGAAGAATTAGAGGTAAATATTTACAATGAATTCAGACTCCAGTCTGTAGAGCAACAAGATGTAGCATTTTGAATCTCTCGATTTAAGGGATAGGAAGGAAAGCATACGAGTTTTCTTGTGTAGTAATTAGGAGGACAAAAGCACTTCTTGTGTAGTAATTAGGAGGACAAAAGCACGCCTTCCGATAAACTTGTTGCACACGGCTCTTTGTAGAGGACATTAAATGTAGCATTAAACTTGAATAGTATTTGAAGTCAGGGTATTTATTATCACATTCATATATAATTAGGTGCAATTACTTATCAATTAATAGTTGGAAGGCAATTGTTGTAGTTAAGAAGTTACATCTGGCATTTATAATACCATAGACATGAATGAAGGTGATGTAAATTATATATTGACTTACCAAGTTGTATATGTTGCCTTTCAATGAATCAAGAATTCACTTTGAGTACAAAATTCATATTAACTACAGCTATAACTTGAAGCTACCATATATTGTCAGCATATGTTTGATTGCTTGAATTGAACGAGTTAAGGTGCCAACTTTTCAATAATAGGCTTGACTTGATTAACTTTACCGAGCACCACATAAACTCAACTTGACATAACTTGACACCTTTATAGATTTATGACTATATGCAGAGGAATATATATCAATATCGTTGGTAAATGAACCACCTTTTGCCATTTCCTCGCCAATTTTATCTACAAGGATAGAAATTTGTAATGACATGAATCATATTTTTATCTTATTCTTGAAGTACAAATTTTAATAAATGTCAAGATTTATATTTTTAAAGGATGAAAGAATTAGGAAAATTATATGAAAATGAACTCAGATCCATATCTAATGAGTAGCTTCTAATCTCATGATTATAAAAATGATAATCTGTGACCACAAGGACTGATCATCTTCATGAAATAATCCTTTAGGTATACTCTACTGATTGTTGATCACTATCAATAAGATCATTGATCAAAAGAACTAAATCTGTACAGTCAACCACAATAGAGATCAAGAAAATATGAAGAATCAAGTCAGCAACAGTGATTCAATGATGAATGATAAATATTGAGTGCCAGTCATGGTGACCTTTACACCTGACTATGCGAGGGTGCGGTGACCCTCAACTGGGCGGGAGATAGGAAGCCCAGTTAGGGCAGCGGCCGCTGAGTGCGCGGGTCTAGGATCCCAATCCTTTTCTCGGTTTTTCGCGAGCACTCGCAGTTTTTATGCCTCTCTGGGATCCATAAGTTTTCTTTTAAAGGCCAGTTCCGCTGACCCTTATTCTTTAGGGTACCTAGGCTAGAGGACCCTTGGTTTTAGTTTTTCGAGCTCGTTAGCCTGTACCGATCGGGCCGGTTTTTCTTTTAGAGTGACTTTTCCGGAGAGTCTCTCACCCGTCTCAGTGGCGTAGTTTTGGAGTAGACATATCCCTCTATTGAACCGCACTTCCAATTAGAAGGCAAGACGGAAGAGCCTTTTGTAGGCTACTTCACCACTTTAGTTTTGTTTACTTTTCGCCAGCAGACTTGGCGATGTTATATCCAAATCATCCATGTATACATCTGAATCCTCTATGGTTACATCTGAATCAGTTACAGTTGAATTTCAAGAAGTTACAACTAAACTTGAAATGAGTCACAAATGAATTTGGCTAAAGTTAAATTACATCTGAATTAGTTACATGGGAGCTTGGTTACAGTTGAGTTGGTTGTAGTTGAGTTTAGTTTCCATTAAGCTAGTTACTATCCCGCCAGTAATTCCTGACGAAGAGAAAAGACCAGTTATGAAAATAATCCTTATCAGACTACGAGCTGCTACCACAGTTGTTTGAAATAGCTAGTGGACGTGTTGGGAACTTAGTTAGGATGCATTTTACTCCACCGCATGCCTACAGAGGCACTCCAACCCTAAGGCTTCCTTACTACCTTAGGCTTAGAGTCATAGTATGAGGTCTTACCAAGACCAAGACCACAAACTATCCACTAAGCTTGAGAAATTTCAACAAGAAAAGAATCAAAACACCAGACTAATTATAAGCATTTAATGAAGACTCCGATCATATCAAGAGACTCATCATTCACATTCCCAAGACTCATCAAATATATATTATAGTAAAGAAAAAGGTAATTACTTAAATATGGACCATATAATATTTGTATAAAAATGATTAATATGGGTAATTAATGTAGGATGAGTAGAATGGTGTTTTACATGCCAAACAACTTGAATACCTGTTTCAATGCAAGTAGCTCTAAATTTAATTACCAAACCCTATTTACTTGCTTTCTTTTGGAACCACTAAATTTCCTGTTATTTTTAATTAATTAGATGTGCTCAACATTTGTTGATGTTCTTTTCTCCCTATTTCATGGATTGCAGGCAATATACCTGCACCGTTGTATTGAGAGAGTTGAACATCAGCTTCTACACCTTGCCTCGGAAGCTGCACCCACATGTACCCAACTTGGGGTTCGAGCGTCGGTTTGCGCCCGATGTTTCCTTCCCCTTTGCTGAAAAAGGAAAGTCAGTTCGAAATTTCGAAAGGTGACCTTTTCCCCTTTTGTTTCAGTCTTCTCTGATTCCACACTGACCATCTCCGGCCACCACCCCGCAACATCACCGACCAACCCCTCCTCCCTCATCTCCAGGCTCAAAGGGAAACCCATAAATGTTGCTTCAAGAAACAGGGGGAGAGGACGTGTGAACTCTGAACCCATCGCCACCACCCAGTAGCGGACCCCGCTGAAGGCTATCCGCTAGGATACACAAAATGCTGAGCATCGGAGCAAGCATGCCCCACATCATCTCCAGACTCTACCCCATCATAGGAAGGCCTCCGATCGAGATTTTCCTCATCATCCACTGCGCGACTGAAACCCCATCTCTCACTAAGGGGCTTCTGCAATGGACCAACCCCCCCGGCGCGCCGCTAGAACTCCAGGAGCCTCTGAGCCTCTTCCGATGACAAACGTGTACACCAAGGAGTCATTGTGCTTGATGGCATCTCCCCCTAAAACTAAGTCCCCATAGCAGCCCAATATCTGCCATCGCTTTTGCCATGTTTTGTCCTTCCCTCCTGCACTCCCCCACCAGAAATTGACCGCCCCACTCCTAACATCACCGGGCTTCTGAAGGCCCTGATCACTCCCCCTCAAGCACGGAAAGCCTCTATGGCCATTCCTCCCGCACATGAAAACATCACACCGAGTCCCGGCAAACCAACGTGTAGTGACCTCACCCACCCCATCGTAGGAATTGGCCCTAGAAGCGCACCGCTCCACCTTCTCCTTGCTTTGCCCCCACCACTGACGACGATCGCATGAGTCGATCTCGCCTCTCCATCTTTTCCCAGCATCCCGAGTTGTATCGAGTGCCCCTCACCTATTTATGACTTAAAACACTTAGCTCGGGAGATTAGACAACAGATGTACTTTTCAAGGCCGTGGCCAAAAGGCCTTACTAGAGATGTTGTTCCAAGCTAAAGCATGATTGATATCTATGCTCCAACTTGAAGGTGAGTGTTGTAATATTAGTTATCTTTTTCTTCTTTTATGTATTCTCTATTCTTTTTGTCCTCTTTCTGTAATTTTCCCAACAGGTTTCTCCTATATATAAGAAAACCCTATGGCCTCGTGAATAAGTAAGTTATTGTTTTCTCCCAACAACGATCAACTCCAATTCAGCTACGACTCACCCCGAGGATGATGCTTGGTTCTAGCCCAACTATAGGCGTCGAAGGTTCACCAGTGGTCTTGATAGAGAAGTGCCGAGAGTCCTAAATAAGGATTGAGGCGAATCCAATGTTACGAGCATGAGAATGAGGGCCATCTAGTGAAGCAATGCGCCATGAGTGAAGTCATTCAGTTGCCAAAAGCCTGATCATCTAAGAAGGGATTGTGTCCCTCAAGTGTTGAGGATGGGAGGCAGAAAGCTCGCCGAAGGTGGTTCTCAAACCATTTGTGTGACTCCTCGATTGGGATTTTGCTAATGAAAGGGGCGAAGGGGGACCTGAAGGCAGTGGCAACATTGCTAGAAAGAGTAAGATTGGGTGGTTGCATCGAAGATGCAGCTGCGTTGTTAAAGGATGAAGAGCTGACACATTTTCATATCAACAATGATGGCATGTTCCCTACGGCTATTAAGTGCCATAAGCCTTCTTTTCAAAGCAAAACCAAAGCAGTTGGCTATAAGTAGGTGATTTCGATCAGAGGGCTTTATGTGCGTTGTCAGAACCTAGAGGCAATATAAAAAACAATGGCTCATGTTGGCTTATTGGAGGAGGTACTAATAAATGGGTTGAAGCTAGGGGAGGGAAGAGAGGTGTCGGTGGTGTTACAAGGAACTCCAAGGTCGGTGCCTTCCTCAGTAATTTATCGACTTGGGTGATCTTCATTTTAGTAGGAGCTTGAGTTGGTGAGTGGTGATCAACAATGAGGGTAAGCTCCCAACAACAATGGCGTCGAAGGAGCAATGATGGTCGACACAGCCAGTGGCATGATCCTCTAGCAAGATATACGCCAATCGCCCCCGTAAATGATGGAGTCTTCCATAAATATGGAGGAGGATAGTGCATGGTCGTTATCCACGTTACCTTATGGCATGAAGGGCTCTCATTCAAAGATGTGTTGACTCGTCCAAGTGATCTCGCATCTTACCTTGTGGAAGTTGTGGACACATCCAACTGATGAGATGTGAACCCCCGAGGATCCGGGTTCCCGTTTACGACACATTTGCGTTACAACATTCATTAATATCACATTAAGTATGTGAAAGTCCGGGAAAATTTTTCGCGCTGAAGCTACATATGACATTCACATTCACATTCATAACTGCAAAGCTAATAGAGACAAATGCCACCAAGATTTCATTTCATTAACTTCCATTTAATTTACAACATGTATAGTGACTGACAGTACAGAGTCAAATTCCTAAGTAGTACCCGGGTATTACTTAAATACTCAGGTTCTACGAATTGTTTTTTTTATTCAAAAACTACAGCGGTGTCGCATGTTCAACATGCGACACTTCTGAAGTTTTTTTTTACCCAGGAACTACGTATGTGTCGCATTTTGGATATGTGCTATAGATAACACATATTCAATATGCGATATTGAGCCTAAATAAGGCCCGCGCCCAGCGGCCTTGCCATTTCCCAGCCCTTGCCCCCGTGCCCTTCGTTCTCCTGCACCCGTGCCGCCCCCGACGCCCACTTCGCCACCCGCGTCTTGTGATCTCCTCCTCTCTCGAAAACGCCCGTTTTGGTCACTCCTAGCCCCGCGGAACACTCCTTTTCCGTGGTTTCACTGATTGGCACCGTCCTAGCCGCCCTCGCGTCTCAACAGGGCTAATCCCTTATTGCGAACAATTGGACTTGGTAAAACGTTTTCTTTAGTTATTTTTTGTATCATATGCATATTATTTTCATTTCTCGAATGTATGACGTTTGTTTGTACGTTGTGTCACGTATTAGGTTAGAATGGAGCAGTTGTATTGTCATTTGAGTGGTACACTCATGTGCGGATCGTCAACCAACGTAAGGGGGTTTGTGTTGACTCCTAATATGACGTTCGATGAGATGTTGAACATGGTTTACCGTAAGTTCAACTTGGATGTTGACAGTCAAAAAATCCGATTATTACATCGCATCCCTCGAGGCCCAGGGGAGGAACCGTCATTTTCATCTATTGTCGATGATGATGATGATGTGCAGGCAGTTCTTGTGTACGCTCGGACCATTGGGAAATCAATGCATACCGATATTTATGTTGAAGATGTATCTGTGAGCGAAGGGAGAACTATTATGACTAACAAGGGACCGTCTGGAGTCCCGAGCACACAAGCAGCAGTTGTCCGCAGCACGCAACCAAGAAATGTCCCAACCATGGGACCCTACTTTGATATGGATGCGCATGTAACGCAGCCAAGCACGGATCAGGATTTGGGCTTGAGTGAGCCGTTGCTGCGAGAGGTTAACCAGATGGATCAGGATTTCATCCCTTGGGGGACCGATGATGACCTGGAAGAAGGTAGCGAAGATGTCGAAGATGATCTGATGGACGAGGAGATCCCAGCTGATGAACAAAGCACGCATACTATTACACCCCGTATACCCTTTTTTGGGGTTAGAGGGTCAAATACTCATTCAACATATGAAGACGACATTCGAAGCAAGTCTAGACTTGATGGTGTTGCTGACGAAATCCGCAAGGGTAGGACGTTCAAATGTAGGGAGGATTTGGTTTACGCTGTGAAGAAGTTCCACATTCTATCACATTATGACTTCATTGTCAAGGAATCCACCAGCTTGATATGGTCGGTTTTTTGTACACAGAGATCGAATGGTTGTGTTTGGTATTTACGAGAAAATTTCAGAAAATTTGATGGACTGTGGGTGATCTCCAAGGTTGTTGGGGCACACACTTGTATAAACCCAACAGTTAATCAGGATCACCCTCAGTTGGACTACAAATTCATGTCCAGATCATTGCTAACTCTTATTAGGGATGACCCTAATGTTCGTGTATCAAGTTGTAGAGCTCACATCCACGAGATGTACAACTACTGGGTTACAAAGAAAAGGGCTTGGGATGCTCGAAGGAAGGCCATCAGAATCGTATTTGGTGATTGGAAGAAGTCATACGCTGAAATGCCTTTTCTTTTGCATGCAATGAAGGCTGCTATTCCTGGGACTGAAATTGATATTGAATACAGCGACCATCCTGATCCTTTATAATTGTGTGTCACGCTGAAATGAAGGCTGCTATTCCTTTTATAATTGTGTGTCATACTTCATTCAACATGCTGAAGAAGCAAGCGCAGTCATTGTTGCTGGTCGAAAATTCACGCATTACGCATCCACAAAGTTGACCCGTTGGACTGCAGCTGCGAATGGGCACACAGTAACTCAGGTACAAGTACAACCAGAAATATTATTCGAGGTGTCTACCAGGGCTCGACGGACGTCTACTGGTATTCGCGGGCGCAAACAGTACACGGTAAATTTGCTACAAAGGAAATGCACTTGTAATAAGTGGCAAATATTTCGTATCCCATGTTCCCACGCCATTGCAGTCATTTCAAAGCGTCGAGCTGAAGTGGATTCCTATGTTGGAGAGTGGTACACCTGGGAGAACCAGTTGAAGGTTTATGGAGGGCAATTTTTTCCCATCGGTGATCGTGAAACATGGGCTCCCTTCGAATATCCTGAGTTACGTCCGGACCCAAAGCGTAAACGCGGTAAAGGTCGTCCACGTACAACAAGAATACATAATGAAATGGATGCTAGGGATGTGATTCGGCAAAATACTTGTTCCTTTTGTGAGATATTGGGTCACACACACACCGTGGAATAAGAATAAATGTGGTAATTGTGGTGGCATAGGTCACAACCGACGTAAATGTCCAAGTTCGAGTAAGTGTGCTTCCCTCGTATATTATTAATGTTCATTGTATGCGGTACTTGTGGTAAATACTTGTTGCTTTTGTGGGATATTGTTGTTTTTTACACTGTATTGACCCTCGTAAATTTGCAGATGGAACCCGGCCCAATTGACCCATCAGTTTTACGTCTTTAGGAGCGACATCGTTCACGTCGTGTCTGAGCTGGCGATGTAAGTAATTTTAATTTCTTAGTTCATTCAATTTTTTTCCTAACAATTTTCTTGTAGGAATCTTCATGGTTGCGTTGCCGACGACGAGAGACCCATGTTCATCGGATCCCTTTGGATGACAGGTTACAGCCTTATGTAGCCGAAGCAGGATTTGGATGCATTTCAGAGCTCGAGTTCATTACCCTAGATTGGCATCTGGTGACCGCGTTGGTTGAACGTTGGAGACCCGAGACGCACACCTTCCACATGCCTAGTAGGGAAATTACCATCACCTTGCAGGATGTCACATTCATCATGGGGCTGCGAATTGATGGGCCTGCGGTTACTGGGGAGACAACACCTGGAGCGACATGGGCAGATACATGCGAGGAATTGTTGAGGGTTAGGCCACTGCCTGCAGACATCGTTGGCAGCAGGGTATCAGCAAGCTGGCTGTCATCCAATTTTGCAGAGTTGCCAGAAGATGCAGACGAGCTGGTAGTACAGAGACATGCTCGAGCCTACATTTTGCAATTGCTTGGTGGAGTCCTATTCACGGACAAGTCAGGCTCGTTGGTATCACTTATCGCTCTACCACATCTGCATGATTTCGAGTACTCTGGGACATTGAGCTGGGGATCCGCAGTACTTGCATATCTATACAGACATCTGTGTTTAGCAGCAGATATGGCAACCGAAGAGATTGGAGGCTCGGTCATACTCCTTCAGCTATGGGCATGGGAGCATTTCTCCCACATTGCGCCAGTTGTGAGGGACGGCAGAGAATGGTACGGGCGCCCGTTAGGAGTCCGCTGGGCAACGGCGTTTGCCCATCGTAGACAGCCCACACACGTGGTTAGACCTTACAGGGACGCTTTTGACATGCAATCACCAGAGCAGGTAATTTTACATTCACAAATTTTTCCTATATCAACAAAAAAATACTAATCGTAATACAATTTTCGCATTCAGGTATTTTAGACTCCATATACCGATGAGATCTGCGCCCATCTCCCAGCCAATTCTCTTGAAGGCGAACGCATTTGGAGAGCGGAAGTGCCGTTGATATACTTCCACATTGTGGAGTATTACTACCCAGATCGTTTCATGAGACAATTTGGGGGTCTTCAAGATATTCCAAGTCGTTGCTCCACTTTCAAGAACTCCATGCAATCGATTTGAGGGGGAAAGTGCATGTAGATTGGAGGGCAAAACACAACTTGCATATTGCCCGCTGGGATGAGCGGGATGTTAGAATTGTTCGCATCAATCGGTCCAGAGGGATATTCACGACGCCCGCATACGAGCAATGATATCGGACCATAACTCGAAGATTTGTCGGACGTTTAGGTGCAACTCTGGCAAGCAACGTAAGTGCTCGAATTAGAAGTTTGTGGTAAATTAATTAAGAAAACTGCTACAAATTTACATCTACGTTTTTTCCTTGGATGCAGCTCGCTTTGTGGACTGTGTGTACGACATTGGACACGAGGAATGCCGCGAGATTGCGGCACAAGCGAATGCGGAAATGACGGAGTGGCTGTCATTACAATTTGCAGATGCGGTCACGTTACATGATGAGCGTGCTGATGTTGCTAGGGAAGAGGCAAGGCGAGGAAGGGCAAGAGGACGGGGAAGAGGAAGAGGTCGAGGTAGGGCGCGTGAACAAGTGGCGGAACCCATGGACTATGAAGAAGCCGCTGCGGAAGATGATAACCTTGCGCAAGGAGACTTCTTCACACCTGCCACCGAGCGACCACGGGAGGACTTGCCAACACCTCAGGCACCGTTGAGGCATGGATTGGACGCCAGCCAGACACAACCCACTTACTGCACACTAACGCCGCCGTCGATGCCAACCTTCGAGGAAGATGTCCCAGGGCCCTCTCAAATCCACATGATAGACGAGGCGAACCGCCTGTTACCGTTCCATCCTCCTGATTTTACGATTACATACCAGCGGAGGAAAAAGCGTTGACTTGTAATCATTGTAATTTTTAATATGACGCAAAAATGTAATGTATATTCGTGAACAAGTCTATTTATATTAAATGTTTGGAATGTCTTTTTGGATCATACATCTTTGAATGCGTGAATGCGATGTCTATACATCTTTCAATGCGTGAATGCGATGTCTATTTACATTAGAAACATGCAATTGGCATGCTTTTTCAAGGGTTTTTAGAAACATGAAATTCCCTGGCCCAGACCTGGCCAGTCATTTTCGAGGGAAATTCCCTGGAAAGATGTCGCATATTCAAAATGCGTTATCTGTCCCTGGAAAGATGTCGCATATTCAATATGCGTTACCTGACCAGTCATTTTCGAGGGAAATTCCCCGGAAATATGTCGCACATTGAATATGTGTTATCTATAGCGCATATCCAAAATGCGACACATACATAGTTCCTGGATAAGAAAAACTTAAGGGGTGTCGCATGTTCAACATGCGACACCTCTGTAGTTTTTGAGTAAAAAAACATTATGTAGAACCTGGGTATTTAAGTAATTCCCATGTACTACTTAGGAATTTGACTCTGACAGTACATACAGTATTCCCAAAAATCTGACTGAAGAGAAAAGAAACATATTACATTATCAACCGAACAAAAACTGAGACAAAAGAAACAACATACCGTCTGGTATATACTCTGTCTCCTGAAGTCATGTATAGCTACTGAGTAGCAGGTTGTTTGCCTGCTAAAACATGTTAGGAAAGAGGAGGCGTCAGCGGGCGCTGGTACTTTCTATAAGCTTATATATATTAAAAATCACTGACATTTAAAATGTTCAAAAGTAACAAGTAGAAAGGTGGAACAAGTGTAATTTACATCTACTTGCGTAAGCAAAAAGGTATTCAAGTTGTTTGAAAACATCTCTCATGATCGCCCATTAACCCAACATTTCCCATATATGACATATTTATATTGTAGTTGAATATTAATGAATATATGAGTATAAGTATATATCATCATTTTCTTCAGAGATCCTGTTTGTGAGTGATGATGAAAGAGTTTGAGATTGGAAAGATTTCTTGATTTAATTAGATTCTTAAGTCTAGTGGATAGTCTGTGGTCTTGGTTCGTGTGAAACCTCACACTATGACTCTAAGACTTGGGGAATGTCTTAGGGTTGGGGTGCCTCCATAGGCATGCGGTGTAGTATAATGCATCTTAACTAAGTTCCCAACACGTCCACTAGCCTAATGAGATTTCGAATCAGATTATAGTTACTTCCATTTACTCAACTTTGATTGTATTCCCTTCAAACCTCAGTGCAACAATCTCAAATGTAATTCTAGATGATGTAGAAATAGATATGGATGATCTGGATGTAGAATCGCCAAGTCTGTTGGCAAAAGTAAAACTCAAGCGGTGAAGTAGCTAACAAAAGGGCTCTTCTGTCTCGCCCTCTAATTGGAAGTGCGGTCCAATAGAGGGATAGGTCTACTCCAAAACTACGCCACTGAGACGGGTGAGAGACTCTCCAGAAAAGTCACTCGAGAAAAACGGCTCGACCGGTAACGGGCAACCAAGCTCGTACGAAAACTAAAATCGAGGATCCCCCGCCTGGGTATCCTAAAACAAAGGGTCAACGGAATGATCTAAAGTCGGGATCCCAACGAGACGTAAAAACACTGCGAGCTCGCGTAAAAATCGTGAAAGAGACTGGATCCTAGACCCGCGCACTTGGCGGTTGCTGCCCTAACTGGGCTTCCTTTCTCCCGTCCAGTTGAGGGTCATCGTGCCCTCGCACGGTCAGGTGTAAGGATCACCATAACCGGTACCCTTAATTATTAATCATCATTGATTCACCGACATTTCTCCTTCCTTGATTACTCATCTCTTTCTCATTCCTTTTTGGATCTTACTCAAAGCTAATTAATGAGCATTGATATAGTACATGGGAGAAAAACTACGTACTGAAATACATGTGTGTTTTCCAAATAATTTGGTTTACGAAAACTAGGAAGGTGAACTGGACCATGAACAGAGATATAGTATGTGTGAAAGTATATACGTATTAATGTGTCCATGACTTGCCTTGATTATTTTCTAGAGTTCAGATAAGCATTTTTTTTACATGTTACCCTTTGAATAAAAGTTTCTAGTTGAGATTAACCAAATCGAATCGGTATGTTATTCTAAATACAAAGCCAATCAAGGTTCCGAGAAGAAACAAGGGTCATGCCAATAGCCTAATTGTCTAATACCTGTAGCAGAAAAGTGGTTGACAGAAATGACCAATTAGTGTGAAAGTGTGCATCAGGGTTTGGCATTTCCATAACTCATCGAGTTAGTAACAAATTCCTACTTTAAACCCTCACTCTACATTTAATAACGAACAACTTGTGAACATGGCCTAGGACTGTTGCAAATTGTCTTCTAACTATGGAAGAATAGGTAGCCTTTACTACCAATCTCTGTCAGCCATAAGTTTCCTATCATATTTCTGTATTTTAAGTAAAATCCTAGAATAGAGGTTAGTTCTGAACCCTTATTGATATGTCAGGTCTTCCTAAGAGTTGTAAAAATAGTAGTTATAAAGTCTGGAGGTTGATCTTGAGTGAAAAACATACCGTTCATTTTCCAGTATGTTTAAGTGTTATACCCCCTTTTTTGGGGGGGTTGTTCAATATGCAATATATTAATGTGCCAAAATCCAGCTTATGCACTCTATTATTAACGCTCATGTATGTTTACAGCTTAACTTTGACGTGTTAATCATGTGGGATTATTTTTTTTATCATGCCATATACAATTCAAGTAAACTTTTTCTTTAGAATATTAAACGGTGATTTGACTATGAAGAACATCTCTTGTATTGAAAAGGGGTCCTTTTCAATCTTCTGTCACAATCTCATGGCTTTGTATAAAGTAAAGCCACCCAATTTCTCATGCATTGTTTACTCACGAGCCCAGGGGATTTATATAGATATAAAATCTTCGACACCATATTTTATGTCCAAATTTTGGGAGGAAATAAAATCTCAAATCTGGCCTCTCATTATAGGATAACGGCCATGTTGCTTTTAGTAGCTGATGTTGAAAGTGTATAGGTAAATCTGGGGGTATATACAGCTTCGCCGAAGGGTTTTGACAAGGTTGTTAAAGGATAATCTGAATATCTCTTTATCATATTTGAAAATTATTCAATTTGAAAATGTAACTTGGTAATATATTAACATGTTAGTCAAAATAAATTGCTTCATATTCATGAATGGCAGCAAGGTGGAATGATTGGATTGTATTGTACATGTATGGCAGCAATAGATGTGTAGGAAATTACCTTGATTTGCATGCAAGATAGGATCTTCAGCACAACATCATGCAGGAGTCCAAGGAAGAAGCAAGTAATGGGTGCAATAGAACCTCACTTGGCTGGAGTTCCAGCAGTTGCTGGTTAGAACTGGTGCAAATAGCAGAGGACCAGCAGCTCCCAGTTGGGAAAAGTATGAAAAAAAGAAGATAGGGGTGATACCTTTTAGATTTGGATCTCCAAATTGAGGATCTCCAGCATGCAGGCTGAAATTCAGAAGTTATGAACAAAAGGGAAAGAAAGGAAGAAGAATAGAGGGGAGAAATGGGAAGTCACGGCTAGAATTTGAGAGTGACAAGTGGTTTTTGTGATGATATAAATAAGGAGGGCAAAGGCCTTCTTATTTGACATGTTGAATTATTTGGAGGCCAAGTGTGCATTGGATACAGCAGACAACGGACTCCTGTCTGTCTGTTATTTAAATTAAATAGAATTTTATTTTTTTTAACCATTTCATTTCTCTTATTTGACAAACCAAAATCGTCCGTATTCGCATTTTATATCTCCAATTTTGATAAATAATAGTTTGTTTCGACCGTCTCGGAATGACGATCAAAATGAGTATAATATTGGTATATTTTCGATCAGATTTGAATGCCCGAATAATTCGAGATACGGTTTCGGTTTGAGGTTAAATTTTGTGATTTAAAAATATCAAACGATATCCGATTGACGAACGGTCGATTCCGTTGGTCTTCTTTCATCGAATAGGAAGTTATGACGGTCTCAGTTTGTTTTATGGTTTTCGAATTTGCATCGCGGCTTTTTCGCGGCGCGCATTACGATGCGACCGATTTTCGGTCGATTTCACCCGAACGACTTTTGACTCACGATCAACTGATCGTTTTAGGTTGTCTAATGTTGTCAGATAACGTTATTGGGTTAATCTGGCCCTAATCGGGTCGGGTTCGGTTTTACATGGATTCCGGATATTACATGAGACACTTAGAAGACCAACACATCTTGATCTCGTATGGATCAACTTTCCGCTCATTAAATGATTTTTTGGAACTATTTATCTTGATGTCAATTTAAGCTCTCCCACGATTGATGAATATGTGATTCATCACTCTAAAAGTTGAAAATAGAGCTTTGTTCCCGAGTAAATAGTAGCATATTTCCCCTTATCTTGCATAATTAACATTCATGCATGCAAGCATAATATCTGCATTCTAGCACTCATATTTGCATGAAATAAGAAACCAATTTCACTTGTAAATATTCACCTATATATTAGCTAAAATACCTTATTTGTATATATTTTATACTAACTCCAAATCCAATAAAACCAACTCTATTGTGTATATATTACTAACACTAATTAAAGAAAAATATCCAAAAAATACTAACTTGCAAAATTGACCAATAAAACCCCAACTCAAGTCTGAAACCATGAACCTTAAAATGTGCATATCTCTCTCATACGACCTCCGAATTAGGTCTACTCACTTTTAAAGTAATATACATTCAAAGACCTTCGAAACAAGACCAATTTCAATAAAATCGGAGTTCGTATTCAAAACTTGGATTTTGGGCCCCTTTTTGTATGTTGTACATATTGACCGTTTTGCCCTTCATTTTTATCCTTTTATTTTCTTCATTATTAAAAATCCAGAAAAAATAGATTAAGTTGTAAATATTCTTCTCGTATTTTTTCTATTTTTATTTTGATTTTTCTCTTATTGAAAAATGACAAAAAAATTACAAAGATAAAATGCGGTATTTTATACCTATAAGGTACCGCCCAAAAATACGCTTTTATACAGATGATTTCCTATGATTTTCGGCCCTTCACGAAAGTTGTAGATCTCGTCGAGACGAGCAACATTCGTGTTGACCACTTTTGATCTAACCTCTTTTATTATTTCTTTTTGATTTTTCTTTGTATTTAGTTGCGGATTTTTCTCGGAGCGACACGTGGCAACTCCTGGAGTCGCCATGTGTCGCCTCCTCATTCACCCACTTATACCATTCCTCTCCTTTATCCTGGGCCGTTAGATGAGGGGGTCTCCATCAACGGTCAATACCCATTCCTCCCTCCACTCTCCCTTAACTTGAGGGAGAGGCCACATTGACGACCACTCTATCTCCCATCTCCCCCACTCTCTCCATCTCCTCTCCAACCTCCTCCCCCTCCTCTTTATATCCCCCTCTCCTCCTTCCTTCATCACCATCCGCCATTTCCATTGTGAGAGAAGAGGAGAGCTCCTATAACCTTAGGTGACAGCTAGGGAGTGCAATAGTTGAGCGACGACCCATCTCTTCTTAGGCGAGATCCGGTGGCCATCCGTCCACCGTCGCAGCCACGAACCGCTTCAAGCTGCCGAGCTCGACCTTCGCCGAGGTCTAGAGCGAAGATCCGAGGAGCTCTAAGCTCCTCTTTCACAGGCATCCCACTCCATATCCAGGTAATTTTCTTCCTCTCTTCTTCTTCCTCTCCTACTACCATTATCTCTCTCTCCTCGATTTACCCACCTCCACTCATCGAATCGCCAAACAAATTGCATTTTCACGGATAAATCAGACGCTGCGAATGCAACAGTGATTTTTATTTAATTTTTCGGAGAACTTTTATCAATCAATTAATCAAAAATTTAACTCTGACTAAACAAATGCATGAGGTGGTGAAACTCCCCTGTTTCACTCCCTTCACCTCCGCTCACCACTCCATACACACACACCCTCCGCCGCCGTTGAGTTCTCACTTGCAGGACATCATCCGGCTCTGAGCCGCCCTCCGTGCGACCACCAGCCCCGCGCCTCCATCTTCATCGACACACACCGCCTTCGACATTGAAGCGGCCACCGGCGTGCATCCACTCTTTCTTCGACGCAACCCACCGTCCCCCCATCCGCCGACGCCTCATCAACTCCGCGCAGCCGCCAGCCACGCGCGCGCGGCAGAACAGCAGCCACGCACAGCCGCTCGCGCGTGCTTCATCAAGCCCCACGGCCATCTGCCAGCCCGCACCCTCCCTCCTCGCACGGTCTCCGCGTGCGAACCACCGCCTGATCGCCGCCGCCACCTCCTTACTCCACCGCCCCGTGCGCCGTGGCCGCTCAAGAAGGACAGCCGCCTCCTCCATCTCCTTCACCGCCGGCCACCTGAAGCTTCAACATCCCCTGTTTCAAGTCATGAAACAGAGAACTTCTATCGGATAATAAGACAAAAGGTGTTTTGCAAAGGGGACACTTGCACCACTTTTCAAGTTTTCAAAGGAAGTTTAAGTTTCTGGTAATTGCATGTAAGTCCTTGTGCTCCATTTCAGCTCATATTTCTTTTTCTATATTACATTCATACCCCTGTATTTGCACGTTTTTTTAGTCATCATTCTGTTATCCATTTTCAATTCCAAAAATTGCATTGTGTAGTATAACTCTTGTTCTACCATCTTAGCATTTATTTGTATTTTTCTGATTTGCAGAATATTTATGGGAATTAATTTGGTGAAAATTGCAACATTTTGCCCATGTTGATTGATTAATTTATTACGCATTATCTGCTTATCGAAAAATCTCTGAAAAATCATTAATATTAGACCTAAGTCTATGCTACAACATATCCAAAAATCACACCATTTGCACCTGTAGTTTGTCCTAAAAAAATATTTAGTGAAAACTTTAATCGATTTTTAGTTAATCAACCGTGAAGTGTTTTAACGAAATTCAAGTTGATTTGGATAGCTCTTACTTAGACCTATTTGGATTAATTTTGTTTCCGAGAAATATCATCGTTTGATAATTATTAAAATTGGTTTAGTCATTTTCACTAAATTCTGCATATTTTATTATCCGTGCATCAAAAAATTCTAAAAAAATTAGGGTAGTTTAATTTCATCCTATTTCATAATCTGGCCAAGTTTCATAATTTTTAGAATTAATTTAACCATCTTTCTGAATTAACGTTTAAACTGGCCTGATTTTGCATGTGTCTTGCATAAAAAAACCGAAAAAGACCAAAAATATTCCCTCTGAAAATCACACACTTGGACTTTGCTTAAATTTGACCTAAGGAGACAGATGCCTCCCTGAGTTCGACCTTGGACTTCACCAAGTAAAAAAATCTGCCGCTTGAAATTAACTCGAATCTAATTAAAGTGGTTTTTGATATTCCCTCTCGTATCCGACTGCAACGAATACTTATAATTAATTTGGACATTAATCTGACCGAGTTAACATAGGGTGCGGGAGGCGTCATCAAAATGGCGTCGTTGCCGAGGAAGCACGGCTTAGGTTAATTTGCAGTGAAATTCCGATTGTTTGATTTTCCATCCCCGGGTAGTCTGACCCCCGGTTTTTCTTGTGCATATTTCTCTGTCTTTTAAATTTTTGCATTTTTTTGTGTCATTCTCTATCTGACCTCAACTTGTTTTTGTGCGAGGGACGTCGGAGTCGAAGACGCTTCGAGGAACCTGCATTTTAATTTGTTCGAGAGATTTGAGAGAACTTGTACATTTATTTATTTCCACATTTTTTCGCATCATTTCCAGCGGTTCCCGTTTGGATTCTCGCGTCTGTAAAATAGTGGAACTGTGTCCCCGTGTGCTGTGTGGTTTGAATTGTAATTTAGGCTTGCACTAGCGGCTCCTTGAGCCACTTTAGGAATTGCTTGTGCTCGTAATTTTTTTTAGGACCATACATACACTTAAAAGACGCACCTAGACCGCAGATCTAGTCAAATAAACATGTTCTTCACTCGCTAATAGAACTGCCTGTCTAGGAGCAGATTTTGTCGTCTGCATTTGCATATAGTGTAAAATTTCAATACTGCTTTGCATCCTGCATACAAACGAAGGGATCACTGTAAGTCTTCTCAACTCAGCATACGCATCATCGTTTTTCGTGCATCAACTTTTCTCGATTTCCCCCTCTGTTTTTCACACTTAAATTAAACGGAGATTGGGACTGGACGTTAGGCATGTTGTGTGGTTGGACTAACAAGTGAGAACTTAACTTAAAACCGGGACTGCTAACATTATTGACCAAAAAAATCAATAAAAAAATTTGTTTGCGGGAGACTAATCTCCGACCTTGTTTTCAGGCTGAGTGAGGGTACTTGAGTGTGTGTGAACACCTTAAGGCAGAGCTTAAATCCCCGCCTTACATATCACGGGCCAACTGATCCTAGCAAATATCACGAGTTGGATACTTTCAGATTCATTGACCAGTACTAAGTAGCCTCCGCATGTTCGCGGGTAGATAGGGGCGAACCAGTGGTACTTCACGACAAGGCCTAGCTTTGTCAGCCTCCGCCTGCTTGCAGGTAGATAGGGACACGATCTTTGAGTCCCCAACTCCGGATAGGAGCAAAGAAAGGAAGGACCGGCGGTATCTTAGGCGACAGGTTAAACAGGGAAGACGCATCCGGCTCTGAGCCGACTTTCCTATAGGCCGCGTAACTCCTTGCTATCTTGTCTGAAAAATTCACACTTAAAATCAAGAAGACTAATTGGACTCGGTTTCGGGTCCTTCACCGTGTTGAGTGTGAACTCTGGGTTTGCTCTTGCGTTTGTCTTTGTGTCTGTCCGTGTGTGTTATCCTGCGTAATTGCACATTTTCTACCCCGCTCTACTTACATTCATCATTTCCTCCTCAAGATGTCGGGATATTGGTCCCCATACACTGTGACCTCTAGTCATTCCTCCTCTACCATATACCGCTCATCTTCGCCTTCTCTTTCTTCCATGTATCCTCTGCCATCCACGGGAGACCCGTACCCGTGGTCGGTTTCACCTCAACCCGAATATGAAGTCAGAACTTCGACTGACTTCTCCACTTCTTCGCATTTCTCACCTACTCCATATTCTAACACTTCGGATCCACTTCCATCTTGGGCTGACTGTCCTTACTCTCGAGAGCTTGCCGGAATCAAAGAACCGAATGAAGAGCAAGCCACTGATGAGATAGATGATTGGCAAAATTATATGCCCCCATTCTCACCTCAAGTAGGGACCAGACAACAATTTACATATACAAATCCCGACTTAACCTTGGGGTACAACATGGTCGATCAAACATACCAAAAGGAGAGGCTTGCACATCCTGATTTCCCAGACTTGATTGACTTTACTGATCAAGCCTCCATTAACCAGCCTTCATTTAGAGAGCCTATACATTCGCAAGATTGGACTCATGACCTAGACTTATCAGTCCCTGTTTCATTGACTCCATCATATGAGGCTCCGACCAATATTTGCCATCTAGATGGTCCATACTCGACCCAGCATTACATGCCCGAGTCTAGGTATGTTGAGTATGAGATCCCAATATCTCAGCAGTATCCTCCAACTGATCAGAACTCTCCCATGATTTGTCATGAGAATTTTGTGGAGGATGACATCTCTAGACTTATCAAGAAAAATGAATCATTTGGTAACGGGTTAAGAGATGTCATGAACATATTGCACTCAATTTCGGCCAGCCTAGGTATGAAAGTGGAGAAGGAAGTAAGTAGATCTGATAATGAAAACCGAGCAAGAATCAAGGAATCCACATCGTTTGTACAGCTGGAGTCCATTCTATCTCCCTCTTCTACTAACCACTTACCCTCCAATTCAGACCAAAAAATTGAAAAATCTAAAATTCACATAAAAATTGAAAATGAAAATGATTTTAAAAAATTAGATTCCACCCTAAGGGAAGCACTTGATGAGGAATTGATCTTTAAACTTCCCTTAATAAAGGCCATAGATCATTTCCCCGACCTCAAGAGATTTGTAAAGAGTAAATTGATGCCCAAGAGGTCGGGTATTAAGAGAACACGGACTGAAAGACACATAGTGTCTATGGCCACCTCCTTGGTGATGGGACGAAAAACCAAGAGCCGCAGAGTGAACCGGTTGCCTAGGGTAGAATGTGAAATCAAAGACACTATCTTTACCCATGCAAGAATCGATGATGACTCTCCAATAAATATCCTCCCGACCTCTGTGTTTGACAAGCTCAAACTCAGGCCAATCAGAAAGTCGAGAGAGATTGTTCAGCTGCCTGATCGATCCATCAAACGGTCTAGAGGAAATATTTCAGTCATCGTTACTTTCCAAGGTGCTCTACTTCAGGTGGACTTCACGATCATTGACATCGAGCACCGAGGAGAGTTTACCCAGTCTCTGATTATTCTCGAGAAGCCATTCTTAGCCTCAGCTAAAGCGTCTATAGATTGCGAGACTCGGGAGATCGATTTCTCAGCATTGGGAGCACTCCGACCTCACCCATTCTTTGATACACTTTACTCTAAGGTGACCCACACATCCGCTGACAGTCGTAACCATCGAGAGGTAGATGAGTCCCACCTCTCTGCTACACCTGAGAGACCGACTATTCGGACGACCGTTGGTTCTGAGACTCCCCACATTTTCACTTCATCAACTGCTTGCACCACCACCGTGACAGCTTCTAAGGAGGACTCACGACAAGAAGCTATCATTAAGTCGGACATGACCTTTGTTGATTGCCTTGATCAATTTAATGCTCCGACACAAGAGCCCAATAATGCCAAGTCAACTGAGATCACTGGCACATTCCCGAGCCGTGTGCTGACCCTTCAGGAATATTAAAATCTATATGGTGACTCATCTGATGAAGAACCCATGGTCAGCACCACACCCCATCCCGGACCTTCAAAGGAAACAACCAAGAGTAAATTGAATCCACATAAAAACACGGTTGCTCCCTCTTTTAGTCGGACATCTAGTGAGAGGAAGTCGAGAATTGATTCCTCGAGGTGTTCCCCCGAACCTCTCAAGACGCGTCGCTCTCATCTCCCTCTCAATGATCCAGGTTCTAGAAAACCGACTAAGAAAGTTTCCTTCAACACACCAGAGAAGGAATTTTCTGAGGAGTCCTCATCTGGTTCGGACAAGGTGATTTATATGAGTGAGCTCAGTTCGGCTGTTCTCAAGCCATATCTAAGCAAGCAGCCGTGTGTCGACCCTCGTTGGACGATCCCAACACCTAACTATTATTCATCTAAGGACGATTCCGACAACGACACATATGTATATTATCCACCTCCTCGCGTCCGCAAGAAGGTTCGTCACAAACCTTCTTAATCCTTCTATATTCTCCTTCTTTCTTGTATATATTTTCTCTCCCTCCCTTCCCAGTGATTCGAATCACTCACCCCGATTCCATATCATTTCAGTTTATGACTATACTTAGGATGACCTGATCCTATGTATAGGGGGGAGAGTGAGCCGCATCTATTCACTGTACATCCTCCAGATCACATCGGTCCTCATACTCACTCATGTCTTATACTTAGGCTGACCAGAGCCTAAGTATAGGTGGGACCGGTGCCCGCCATGTAAATATTCATCCCTTTCATCTCTTGCCCTCGTCCGCCCCATTTTTTATCTTCTTCTACACTTAGGCTGCCAAAGCCTAAGTAGAGGGGGGCGTAATGACTTCTATACTTTTTATACTTTTCGCTCTCCTATGCTTAGCCCGTGCTATGTCTTTTTAGTCGCTTTTCGTGCTCTGAGGACATAGCACACGCTAAGTATAGGGGGGCGTGTATATATTACATATATACTTTACCCATAGCTCGTACTTTCGCGTATTTTCGCATATTTTTGTATATATTATGCAATAATTATGGGGTGGGTAAAAATTGAAAAAAAAAATTGTTGTACTATAATACTTGTATAAAAATGTAAAATTCTTGTAAAACATACTTTTGTAAAATTTTTTGTAAAATAGGATGTATACCGAAAAAAAAACTTGTATACTATGTACAAACTAAAAATTGTTGTAAAAATTGTTGCATACTAGAAAATAAAATAAGGCTTCTTATTTACTCTTGCATATCATCCTTGCATTTCAAAAAAAAAAAGAGAGTCTTGCATTTCATTCATAGCGTGTCATCTACACCTCATCTGCATATCATGCATATGCAAAGTGAAAAGCTAGTGGGTTCTGAACCAAGTTATGAGTAGATGTTGAGGATGGGCTTGATTTGACCTTAATCCACCTAATTTCAGAAAAAAAAAAATTTATTGTACTATACTACTTGTATAAAAAATGTAAAATTCTTGTAAAACATACTTTTGTAAAGTTTGTTGTAAAATAGGATGTATACCGAAAAAAAAAACTTGTATACTATGTACAAACTAAAAATTGTTGTAAAAATTGTTGTATACTAGAAAATAAAATAAGGCTTCTTATTTACTCTTACATATCATTCTTGCATTTCAAAAAAAAAAAGAGAGTCTTGCATTTCATTCATAGCATGTCATCTACACCTCATCTGCATATCATGCATATGCAAAGTGAAAAGCTAGCGGGTTCTGAACCAAGTTATGAGTAGATGTTGAGGATGGGCTTGATTTGACCTTAATCCACCTAATTTCAGAGGAACCTTATAGGAACTGGAGTTAAGATTTTTCAGGTCAAGTGACTTAATTCTTTGAGTCCGCAAGTCTATGTTCACATGTCATCTTGATTAGTCTAAATAGAATATCTCGTGCACACGCATGATTCTTTTAGACAATGACCTAACTTGGACAAGCACAATGCACGTAGCTCTTCATTGATGAGGTGGTGAGGAAGTAGAATCCTTTAGCTTGGAGTAGCACACGGGTGGAAACATTCGTCCTCCTCTAGGGAGGGTAGTACATCTCAACCTAGTATGGTGGTGTTGAAGTCTAAGGACAGGACGCTGTGGGTTGCAATAATGCTTCAAAAGAGGGATAGTCTACTGGCTCAAGAGGAAAAACTCCTGATGTATATGCTGCACCTTGTATATAGTTCCAAAAAAAAGAGAAAAAAAAGAAAAAAATGCAAGAACTCCAAAAAATAGACAGGCCATAAAAAACAAACTGCCTTCGGAGTATGTATATTAGCAAGAAGTCTGCAGCTGGATGACTTGGCTACACTGGTCAGGCATCCTGGGATAGGTAGCTACACTGGCTACCGTCCATTCTTTTCTCCACCACCTCCTCTTGAGCTGGTCGCACTTGAACTTAGAAGGGAATACCCCGCTCCTTGAGGAAAGAGTTGCTGGACCGGGTTATTTGAGTTACCTTGTTAGAGGAGGCTGGTTCTGAGTCATTTCTGATGTGGAGAGCTATTTTACACTTACACAGTACAAGTAAGAATCATAGTCATCAGAAATTTGCGTTTGAGGATTTGTTCTGACCTGACTATTGAGACGTCTTGAATAGAAGACTTGTGGAACTTGAAGTCTGTTAGGTCTTAAGTTCAGATCCCGATAAGGTTCCGCCACACAATTAATCCAAAGGTCGAGTCAAGCTCCATTTTCAACTTTGTTTATGACCTTGGTATGGAACCAAATCTCATTTCACTCTTGCATTTCATTTTAGTTGCTCGGGGACGAGCAAAGTTTAAGTATAGGGGGTTGATGAATATGTGATTCATCACTCTAAAAATTGAAAATAGAGCTTTGTTCCCGAGTAAATAGTAGCATATTTCCCCTTATCTTGCATAATTAACATTCATGCATGCAAGCATAATATCTGCATTTTAGCACTCATATTTGCATTAAATAAGAAGCCAATTTCACTTGTAAATATTCACCTATATATTAGCTAAAATACCCTACTTGTATATATTTTATACTAACTCCAAATCCAATAAAACCAACTCTATTGTGTATATATTACTAACACTAATTAAAGAAAAATATCCAAAAAATACTAACTTGCAAAATTGACTAATAAAACCCCAACTCAAGTCTGAAACCATGAACATTAAAATGTGCATATCTCTCTCATACGACCTCCGAATTAGGTCTACTCACTTTTAAAGTAATATACATTCAAAGACCTTCGAAACAAGACCAATTTCAATAAAATCGGAGTTCGTATGCAAAACTTGGATTTTGGGCCCCTTTTTGTATATTGTACATATTGACCGTTTTGCACTTCATTTTTATCCTTTTATTTTCTTCATTATTAAAAATTCAGAAAAAACAGATTAAGTTGTAAATATTCTTCTCATATTTTTTCTATTTTTATCTTGATTTTTCTCTTATTAAAAAATGACAAAAAAATTACAAAGATAAAATGCGGTATTTTATACCTATAAGGTACCGCCCAAAAATACGCTTTTATACAGATGATTTCCTTTGATTTTCGGCCTTTCACGAAAGTTGTAGATCTCGTCGAGACGAGCAACATTCGTTTTGATCACTTTTTGATCTAACCTCTTTTATTATTTCTTTTTGATTTTTCTTTGTATTTAGTTGCGGATTTTTCTCGGAGCGACACGTGGCAACTCCTGGAGTCGCCATGTGTCGCCTCCTCATTCACTCACTTATACCATTCCTCTCCTTTATCCTAGGCCGTTGGATGAGGGGGTCTCCATCAACGGTCAATACCCATTCCTCCCTCCACTCTCCCTTAACTTGAGGGAGAGGCCACATTGACGACCACTCCATCTCCCATCTCCCCCACTCTCTCCATCTCCTCTCCAACCTCCTTCCCCTCCTCTTTATATCCCTCTCTCCTCCTTCCTTCATCCCCATCCGCCATTTCCATTGTGAGAGAAGAGGAGAGCTCCTATAACCTTAGGTGACAGCTAGGGAGTGCAATAGTTGAGCGACGACCCATCTCTTCTTAGGCGAGATCCGGTGGCCCTCCGTCCACCGCCGCAGCCGCGAACCGCTTCAAGCTGCCGAGCTCGACCTTTGCCGAGGTCTAGAGCGACGATCCGAGGAGCTCTAAGCTCCTCTTTCACAGGCATCCCACTCCATATCCAGGTAATTTTCTTCCTCTCTTCTTCTTCCTCTCCTACTACCATTATCTCTCTCTCATCGATTCACCCACCTCCACTCATCGAATCGCCAAACAAATTGCATTTTCACGGATAAATCATACGTTGCGAATGCAACGGTGATTTTTATTTAATTTTTTGGAGAACTTTTATCAATCAATTAATCAAAAATTTAACTCCGACTAAACAAATGCATGAGGTGGTGAAACTCCCCTGTTTCACTCCCTTCACCTCCGCTCACCACTCCATACGCACACACCCTCCGCCGCCGTTGAGTTCTCACTTGCAGGACATCATCCGGCTCTGAGCCGCCCTCCATGCGACCACCAGCCCCGCGCCTCCATCTTCATCGACACACACCGCCTTCGACATTGAAGCGGCCACCAGGGTGCAGCCACTCTTTCTTCGACGCAACCCACCGTCCCCCCATCCGTCGGCGCCTCATCAACTTCGCGTAGCCGCCAGCCACGCGCGCGCGGCAGAACAGCAGCCACGCACAGCCGCTCGCGCGTGCTTCATCAAGCCCCACGGCCATCTGCCAGCCCGCACCCTCCCTCCTCGCACGGTCTCCGCGTGCGAACCACCGCCTGATCGCCACCGCCACCTCCTTACTCTCACCGCCCCGTGCGTCGTGGCCGCTCAAGAAGGACAGCCGCCTCCTCCATCTCCTTCACCGCCGGCCACCTGAAGCTTCAGCATCACCTGTTTCAAGTCATGAAACAGAGAACTTCTATCGGATAATAAGACAAAAGGTGTTTTGCAAAGGGGACACTTGCACCACTTTTCAAGTTCTCAAAGGAAGTTTAAGTTTCTGGTAATTGCATGTAATTCCATGTGCTCCATTTCAGCTCATATTTCTTTTTCTATATTGCATTCATACCCTTGTATTTGCACGTTTATTTAGTCATCATTCTGTTATCCATTTTCAATTCCAAAAGTTGCATTGTGTAGTATAACTCTTGTTCTACCATCTTAGCATTTATTTGTATTTTTCTGATTTGCAGAATATTTATGGGAATTAATTTGGTGAAAATTGCAACATTTTCCCATGTTGATTGATTAATTTATTGCGCATTATCTGCTTATCGAAAAATCTCTGAAAAATCATTAATAGTAGAACTAAGTTTATGCTACAACATATCCAAAAATCACACCATTTGCACCTGTAGTTTGTCCTAAAAAAATATTTAGTGAAAACCTTAATCGATTTTTAGTTAATCAACCGTGAAATGTTTTAACGAAATTCAAGTTGATTTGGATAGCTCTTAGATCTATTTGGATTAATTTTGTTTCCGAGAAATATCATCGTTTGGTAATTATTAAAATTGGTTTAGTCATTTTCACTAAAGTCTGCATATTTTATTATCCATGCATCAAAAAATTCTAAAAAAATTAGGGTAGTTTAATTTCATCCCATTTCATAATCTGGCCAAGTTTCATAATTTTTGGAATTAATTTAACCATCTTTCTGAATTAACGTTTAAACTGGCCTGATTTTGCATGTGTCTTGCATAAAAAAACCGAAAAAGACCAAAAATATTCCCTCTGAAAATCACACACTTGGACTTTGCTTAAATTTGACCTAAGGAGACAGATGCCTCCCTGAGTTCGACCTTGGACTTCACCAAGTAAAAAAAATCTGCCGCTTGAAATTAACTCGAATCTAATTAAAGTGGTTTTTGATATTCCCTCTCGTATCCGACTGCAACGAATACTTATAATTAATTTGGACATTAATCTGACCGAGTTAACATAGGGTGCGGGAGGCGTCATCAACGATCTCGTTCTGACTATATGCTTATATGCTAGGATTCTATAGAGAAACTACAGTCTGGATCTCTTTTCAAGTTTAAAAGATCTTGGTTATTGAAGGAACAAATTTGGGAAATGGTAGTCAATTTCTAGTCTTCTAGTCAGGTGGAGGGTTCAATAGCTCAGAGGATGTGGTAAAAAGGATGTGGTAAAAAAATGATGGCTTAAGGAGAATGCATATGGCATACAAGGTTGAGACTTGCCATACAGATGAGCAATGTACTGGGGCAACAGATGGGATTTCATGTCTTGATAGCATTGAGGATGAGCGTGATCTTTGTGAAGAGGAATTGCATCTTGTTAACGCGCAACAAAAGATCATTTCTATGGAGGATAAGAAGATATTGGTGGAATCGAGACAGAGGTCAAGACAAAAATGGCTCAACTACGGGGATGCCAACACTAAATTATTCCACGCTATTGCAAGCAAGAGAAGGAAGTGTAAATTCATTCATACCATTATTATTAAAGGCAAGCATATTCAAGGCGACAAATCGGTAAGCGATGATACGGTGATACATTTTCGAGAGATTAATAGAAGATCTCTACGAGTGTCCGTTGGTTGAAAAGAGGGTTGTAGAGATTCTAACAAGAATAAGCATATTTGCTCATATGTGACGTTCTTCCTAAGAAAAATACGAGTTGTCATGTATGGCCCAAAAACATATAGATCTCCTAGGCCAAATGGATTGACAATGTTCTTTTTCAGAAAATTTTGGGATGTGGTGGAAGAGGATGTGAAGGCATTGCCTATGGAATTCGGGAATGACAATTGTGGCCTTGAAAGATACTATTGAATCTTTGATTTTCCTTCTTCCAAAAAATAAGATCATGCAAAGAGTTCAAGACTTTAAACCTATCACCTTGTCGAATGCAATATACCTCATCCTAACCAAGGTATTGGCCAAAAAGCTTTAGGTGGTTCTTGATTCTATCATTTCATTGATTTAGTTTGTATATATTCCACGGAGATAGTTGCATGATAGTGTGGTCATGGTGGCCTTGAAAGATTTATCAAGTCTTTCATTTTACTTCTTCCAAAAAACGAGATCATGCAGAGAGTTCAAGATTTTAAACTTATCACCTTGTTGAATGCAATATACCTTATCCTAACCAAGGTACCTTGTTGAATGCAATATACCTTATCCTAACCAAGGTATTGGTCAACAAGCTTCAAGTGGTTTTTTATCCTCTCATTTCATATGTTCAATTTGTATTTATTCCAAGGAGTTAGTTGCTTGATGGTGTGGACATGGACTCATGGCATCGTAAATCATAACAAATTGGAGGACAAGAAAGACAACCACAACCGGTTTGCTTTAGAAGGTTGATTTTTACTACGACTATGTAGATTGGTGATTCATTTAGACCTCTTTAATATGAAGGGGGTTTCTAGATCAATGGATTTTTAGATGAAGAGGTGTATCACTACCACTTCATGTTCGATCTTGGTTAATGGATCACAAGATGGGGGGAGGGGGGATCAAGAAGGGATGTTTGTTGGCACTCCTCTTATCTGTGGTGGTTGCTAATATGCTATTTTCTATGGTGAAGCTAGCACAATATGGGGAGTCCATGAAAGGTTTTGTTAGGCATGGCATTTTTTTGATGAAAAATCGGGCAACTCCCCCATGAAGGGGTCACCACCAAAAAAATTCCATTAAAGAAGGAAAGAATAGAGTACATTACCGTAGGGATCAAAGAGTATAGAGGGCATTACAATGTGAAAGTACATTCTTAACATAAAACCTTTGACCCTTGAAAATGAGGTCATTCCTTGCCAACCAAATAGTCCAGAGGGTAGCGAAAGACCTGGAGGTAGTCTCCATAGAGCCAAAGGTGTCCCCCCTCCCCCGATTGATCCCCAGAACGCAGTTGCCCCATCACAACTCGGCCCCTGCAAGCCCACCGCCATCCAGACCCGCGCGGACTCAGGGCACCTGAAGAACAGATGGTCTAAATCCTCGATCGACCCGCTGCACCTATTGCAGTTCATATCGTCGAGACCCAGCAATCGCCCCCTTCTCACCTTGTCCCAGAGGCGTCCCTTCCCCAATAGCCACAGAAAAGTTTTGACCCTGCAAGGACTTTTTCCTGCCCAAATTGTTTTCACGTCACTGCAAAGTTCCGTATCGCTCTCAAGCATCGGCCTTCTCAGGTCATCGTATACCCCTTTTATGGAGAAGCTTGTACCCACCCAGCGAAAGTGATCTCTCTCCATCGAGAAGTCCCCTTGTTCCGGTAACTCCGACATTAGCCAGATGAAATCGTCCGCACGTTGGTTCGAAAAGTCCCCTAAGAACCCCGGCACCCACGTCCGGGACTCCACGGCCTGGAAAAGAGTGGATTCCTTCAATGCTACAAGAGAGAAAAAGGCAAGGAAATCTTCCCTCTAGCACCCCGTCCCCTGACCAATCGTCGCGCCATAATCTGAATATTTGCCCATTTCCCACCTTACGCCGAAGCCTAAGTGTCATCTGCGGTAGCACCTGGCGGATCCCAGCCCACAAGGGCGATTCAAAGCGACACCTCGAAGCTTCAAGAGTCCCTCACACACCATATATCTTCCTAATTAGTTTCAGCACCAGCGAGTTAGAGGGTCCCCAAACATGTAGCACCCACTTCGCGATCAGCGCCATATTCATTGTCTCGACGTCTCGCACTCCAAGGCCGCCCTCATTGTGTCCTTTCGTAACATCAGCCCAGCTGGCCATATTCAAAACCTCAATCCTCCTTCGCACCCCGACCGGAATCAGGCACGTAGAGCAGAAGAAGATTGGTACCGCCGAAAGCACGTGTTTTAGCGGGATCAATTTTCCTCCCCTGGATAGAATGATTGCCTTCCAGCCTGCTAATCTCTGTTCTATCTTCCGAACCATCCCATTCCAATCAGCCTTCCTTAGCTTCCCCGCCACTAAAGGCATACCCAGGTATGAAATGGGAAGGTCCCCTAATGGACAATCTGTCTCCCTTGCCATGGTCGTCCACTCTTCATTCATCCCGAAAGCGATCACCGCCGACCTGAGCTTGTTGATTTGAAGACCAGAGAGAGCTCCAACAATCTCGAGCAGCTGCACATTATTCCTATTCTATTCATCCGAACCTCCCAACAGAAGGATCGTGTCATCAGCGTACTGCAAGAGAGGGATGGAGATGTCCTCCTTCTTGGATCCCTCACACCAGCCATCATCCACTTCCTTCTTGAGAAGAACACCCAAAGTGTCCGCCACTAGTACAGACAACATAGATGCCAATGGGCACCCTTGTCTCACCCCCTGCTGCGCTGGAAAAAACCCCCCTCGGGCCTTCTATTCACCAAAATGGAGTAGGAAGCAGTGGTTACACACCTTTTCATCCACGTCATCCACACCTCGGGGAATCCTCTTCTTCTTAATGAAACCCAAATAAACCTCCAGTCGACGCAGTCATAGGCCTTTGCATAGTCTACCTTCCACATCTCGCCTTTCGCTTTCGTCCGCTTCCAATCTAGGCAAATCTCTGACGCCATTACTAATCTGTCCGCCATCTGCCTTCCAGGAATGAAGGTCGATTGTCCCGGCAGAACCACGGAGTCCAAAATCCCTCTAAGCATGTTCGCCAGCACCTTGGCGACCACCAGATAGATCGCATTGGATAGTGCAATGGGCCTGAAATCCTCGACCCTCACGAGAGTGTCCTTTGGGAGTAGGAATAGCAGCGCCATGTTGATCTTCTTGAATCCGTCGTTTCCCTCCCAGAATTCATCCAAGACCTCCACAACTTCCTCCTTCAAAAGTTCCCAAAATTCACAGTAGAATAAAATCGGAAAACCGTCAGAACCTGAAGCGTCGTATGAATTCAGGTCCCAATCCGCTCACTTGACCTCGTCGACAGAGAAAGGGAGCATCAACCCCTCCGCCTGTCGAGATGATAGTTATGCGGTACCGCGACCCGTCCAGCCCCATCCAGCTCCTCTTCTTTTTTGCGTCGCACGTATAAAGTGGGCCCTTAGCGCCCCACCCATCTCTGAATCTCCCTTCACCCGGACACCGTCAATTTGGATGTAATTCTTTCTCCTTTGTATGGAGGCCACGGAATGAAAGAATTTCGTGTTCGCGCCTCCCTCCTTTAGCCACTTCTGTCTGGATCTCTGGCGCCATTCGACCTCCTCCTTTCTATCTTCCAGCATCAGTTCTTGTAGCAGCCCCTTTCTCATGTCAAATTCATCTTGTTCTAACCCTCTTTCGTCGTCCAACCCATCCAACGTGGTGACCTCAACTTGGATTTGTGCCCTTCTGTCCTTCCTCCTTGCCCTCATATCTTTCCCATAAGATGTAAGGAATCTCCTTAGCAAGCAAAGTTTAGCCGCCAATCTCACGACGATCGTCCCCTCCATTGTGTACCCTCTCCATTCCGCCTCCATCGCTTCTCTGAACCCCTCCTACAACAACCAACTTTTCTCAAACCGGAAGACAAATCTACTCCTCTCCTCCTCACCCGAAGACCACAGGATGGGTGTGTGATCAGAGTGTGCTCTCGGGAGCGCCTACGCTCTGGATAGCGGAAACCTCTCCGCCGCCTCCGTAGAGAGAAGGAATCTATCCAACTTCGAACCCGACCTAATGTTGTGCCACGTGTAAGCACAACCCATCGTGTCATGAATACATAACCCAAGGCATGGAGAACCCCACGGAGGTTCTCCGAACCCGGGTCAGCCCCACCCGCGCCCTGAGGGCGGTCGTCTGGAAGTAATGTGACGTTGAGGTCCCCTCCAATAAACCAAGGAACTGCCATGTCGGAAAAGTCAAGCTATTCCAAATCCGCCGCCAGGGAGCCTCTGTCGTTGCCATTTGGACCATACGCATTGGTAATGCGCATAGTCAACCCATCAGAGCGGCGCCTTAACGCCACCGTCAAGTAGAAGAGAGTCATCCTCGTCTCCAGCAGTTCAAAGACGTCGTTATTCCAGCCGGTCATCAATCCTCTTGAAGCTCCCTGCGCCTCCATCTCTGCCAAAACGAATTTACCGCCTCCCTCCAGTATCCGACCCGCCTCCAATACAACCCGCGAGAGCTTTGTCTCCTGGAGAAGGAAAACCTCCGAATGGGATTCGTCTATGATTTCGTAGACCCTCATCCGCTTCTCGGGGCTCCCTAAGCCCCGCACGTTCCAAGAGAGGAGGTTCAATGGCATGATTCACCAGAGGTCATCTTGGGTGGAATGAGGCCAAGACCTTCTGCCATCGCTCTATCTAGGGTCTCGAATCGGTTCTTTAATGTAGGCAGAGTGGTAGCCAGTTCATGATTAATGCCCCCCCTTCCATCGATTCAAGCAGGGGAGTGTAGCGTTGTCTTCTCATCTCCCTTCCTGAACCCTTTCTCTCGTAGCATCTCTGGAACCTGCTTGGCCCTTCCTCTACCATTGTAGGTTGCGAAAGCAGGTTCCGCTTCTCTTGTTCCCGAAAGGCATCCATCGTCATGCTAGATGACTCCTTCTCATCCAGCAGTGGGTCTTGTTTCCCACCTTTCTCTCTTCCCTCCTCTACCTCTGCCGCCCCTTCCCAGTTATCCCTACTGCATGTCACCACCCTGCAGCTGCTAGGATTCACTGAGTCATCCATCGAAGCCGCATCCGGATCCCCCGCTGGAGCCTCAAGGCCTGGTGGAGCCTGTTGATCCGCTAACAAGGACACCCCCTGGTTTGTAGTCGGGTTCGTCGCTGGATCCGTAGAAGAGCCATGAACTGGGTTACCCGATATGGCTACAAACCTCCTTGTCTCGGATCGTATTACATGGCGCAATTTCGACGTGCAAAGCCTTCCCTGCAAACCAGATTCTCCCCCCCCCCCCCTAGACCTTCAAAGGTGAAGTTTTGCACATTGATAATAGGGTCTAGCGGATCGCCCGGATGGCAGCCCGAGCTCTCGACTTCGACGACCTCTACCACCCCCTTGAGCAACCTTCGCATGCTCTCCAAAGTGCACTTGGGAAACGAGATACCTCTGACGGAAACACGATCTAACGGAGTTGGACTGTCTACACCGTCTGAGGCCCTCAGCTTGCGTCATCTCAGCTCTGCCCATCCTTCTTCCGACCATCTTAGCAATTCCATTGCTTCAATTTCAGTTAACCTCCTCGCGATTACACAGCCAAGGCACCAGTGTTTGACATCCCCGCCAAACGGAGCTGCCGACACCAAACCCACATCTGATGTACCGATAAAAAGCACCTCCAGATCATCTCCCTCCCCCACCAACACCGATTCCCCCTCCCCCACTGGAATATGTCATCGACGATTCGCTGGCACCAGAGGTTTCAAACTCCCTCGACGTTGGGGGCAGACTCCGCCCTGTGAGAAAACATGTGGCATCAGAAACAACGAATAGGCTCTCGACATTGCCGGTCTACTATACGCAGATGGTGCACTTCTCATCTAGAAGGAGGGATTTCTGAATGCATGGTGGGTGATGTGGGTTGTGCTTGATATTTTTGATGATGTATCTGGGCTGGAATCCAGGTCCATGGAACTAAGTCGGTCTTTGTGCCCTTGGACCTGACACCCACAAATATGGCATACTGTAAAACAATTTGAAGGCTCCCATGCATGTCTACACATTACTGTTGGGAAAAGTGAATGGCTTGTTTATTCCATGAACCCTAGGCTCTCTTATATAGGAGAGTAGCCTATGGGTAAATTACATAAAGCATACTATGAAGAAAACAAAATAGAGAAAAGGTACAGATACTACTACTATTGTATGCGTTAACACTCCCCCTCAAGATGGAGCATAGATATCAATCATGCTCAGCTTGGAAGCACACTTCTGAAATGGGCCTCGTAGCAATGCTTTGGTGAATATGTCCGCAGTCTAATTCTCTGAGGTAACATGAGATGTAGCAATGAATCCTTTTTGAATCATATCACGTATGAAGTGACAGTCCACCTCAATATGCTTGGTCCGCTCATGGAATGCTGGGTTGTTTGCAATAAACAAGGCAGCCTGATTATCACATTCCAAGTTCATAGGAAGTGGTACATCTAAACATAGGTCTGTAAGCACAGCTTTCACCCACATCATCTCTGTAGTAGCCTGGGTCATAGCCCTATATTCGGATTCAGCACTAGATCTAGCTACCACCGTTTGTTTCTTACTTCTCCAAGAGACTAGGGCATCTCCAACATAGACAGCATACCCTGAGGTGGACTTCCTATCCTTGGGACATCCTGCATAGTCTGCATCTGCACATGCTGAGATAGAGATCCCCTTTCCTTTCTTGAATAGCAGACCTGCACCTGGAGAAGATTTGAGATGTCTAAGAATCATATGTATTGCATCCATATGCACCTGGCGTGGTTGCTCCATGAACTGGCTCACACGACTCACTGCAAATAATATATCTGGTCTAGTGATCGTGACATACAACAGTTTGCCTACCAGTTCTCTATATCTTCTCCTGTCCACCTCCTCTGTGTTATCTTCATAAAGCTTCATGCTGGGATCCATTGGTGTCGTAGCAGGTCGACACCCAAGCATACATGTTTCACTCAACAGATCTGTAACATATTTCCTTTGTGACATTACTAGCCCATATGAATTTCTAGCAAATTCAAGCCCCAGAAAGTATCTAAGGACCCCAAGATCCTTAGTGACAAATTCACTACCCAGCATTTCTTTCGCCTGCCTTATGCCCTGCTCATCATCTCCTGTAATCAAGATGTCATCAACATAAACCATAATGACAATGATACCTCTCGCGGTCTTCTGTAGCACACTGAAGGTGCGCTACAGGTGCACGCACAGGCACTGCAGCACTGCAGCACGCGCAGAGGTGCACGCACAGTCACGCGGAAGGATGCGCGCAAGGAGGCGAGACGCGCAGCAGGCGTGCACACGGAGGCCTGCGCACGAAGGCGCTCAGCAGGCGTGCACGGAGGAGATGTGCACAGGCGCACAGCACGCGAGTGCCTGCACTCGGAGGTGCGGCGGCGATGGAGGAGAACTCGGGCGGCGCCGATTGAGCGAGAGGAAGAAGGTCGGCGGGTGTGGTGGGGTTAGGGTTAGGGTTTCGAGAACTCCAGTCTAGGACCGTCGCTCTGATACCATGTTGGGAAAAGTGAATGGCTTGTTTATTCTTATATAGGAGAGTAGCCTATGGGTAAATTACATAAAGCATACTATGAAGAAAACAAAATAGAGAAAAGGTACAGATACTACTACTATTGTATGCGTTAACAATTACTTATCTTAAACTATTCTCAGCGTGTAGTAGATTGAGGCAAGCAGCTTGGCTACCTGTGATTGAGAAGTTGGAAAGAAGCTAGCAACGTGGAATTCATGTCTTTCTAGATTGAGGTCAGTGCGTGTGAGGGTTGTAATTTCAGCCATCCCAATGCTCTTATCTTCATGTGTGCTATTGTTAGAAAATATAATGCGGAAGCAGAATCAGAGATAAATATTAAATAATAAAGAACACCGAGATTTTAACGGGAAACCCTACTCCTTAAGGAGCGGATGAAAGCACGGGAGAACGCCTCAAAGGGATGATTTATGCATTGCACTTTCTCACTAGATACAAGGGGTTTGGGGCTTCTTATATAGCCTCCACAGGTCCTCCAAGTCCCACCACTGGTAGATGTGGGACTAAGCTCTAGATGTGGTAAATGGATCTTGGAAAGATCCATTTACCCATCTTACATGATAATAACTCATACTCTAACATTCCCCCTCAAGTTGGAGCATGCAATGCTCAGCTTGGACAAACAGAAAGAAAACTCAACTCACAATACAAGATACTACCGACAATATCAACTCAATGTGTGTTGTTGTCAAGCATGTTGCTTCTCATGTCGTGCAGGTGACGTGGACGAACGGGATGGAGTGTGAGTCATACTAAATCTCCTCATCGGATAGCATGTGCTCTGTACTGCGTCTGTTAGAGTCACTGCAACTGAATGAGTCTCCACCTGGAGAACTCTGTAATGTAGACAACTACTCCATCTCTGAAAGGGCCGAACCGAAAAAGCCATGGAGATAATCCTCGTCGGAGTCCACAGTCGTTGGAGAATGGAGTCTGAAAAAGTCTCCTCGTCAGAGAACTGGGTCTCTCCCATACTGGTTCAAAGAATGGGATCTCTATTCTGGAGTCCCTATGAAACAACATGAAAACCCTAGAACACATAGCATAGGGAATAGGATCTCTACTCTGGAGTCCATATAGAACACATGAAAACCCTGGTCAAAACACAAAAGATGGGGACCACAAACAATGATGGCAAATATGTGCACATCTGAAAATGAGTCTCTCTCTAGAGAACTCGAAGAAAATGAGTCACTCAACTATCGAGTGCCTCGAACTTGGTTTGAACCAATCTGTATAGTCTGGAACTAAACTGTAGATTGAAAATCTAGCATCTGGACTGGAGAATCTGAATATGAAATCTATCCTGTAGAATTCTATACAATATTTCCCCTTTCTCCCATACTTGTCAGAAAACAATGACGTCGACCAAGTTGGGAGAAGACAAGCAAGATGAGGAGAAACACAACATCACAAAAGACGATCTTAATTTTTTTTCTTGAATTTTTCTTCTCGCAAAAAAATTTAAATCATTTTTCTGACTATTTCATTTCATTTTTTTAATAGTCGTGACATCTCCCTTTTAAAAAAAATAAATTGTTCATCCTTTTTTTGGCTTTTTATCTTTAATCTTTTCTTTTTTTTCAAATTTTCCTTGCGTACCGTTTTTTATATACACCTTTTCTCAAAACAACCCACAATTTGTTTTTGAAAACACGAGCTGGGCTTCCCTTTTCTTCTCCTTTTTTTCTTTAAAACTGTAGAGGTTTACGTTATGTTATGATGTACCGTTCCGTATTTCTTATTTATCTCATGTACATCTATGTAATTTATCCAAGGGTTTTCTCTCTATATAAGAGACCCTAGGGCTCTATGGAATAACACAACAGAGCATTCTTAACTGTGACATGGTATCAGAGCCAAAACCCTAATCTAGGGTTTTCTTCCCACTGCCCCCCCCCTCTCTGTCGCCGCCCCCACCAGCCCCCCCACCCTCTCCCGCCGTCGCCTTCTTCTTCTCCAGCCGCCGGCGCCGCCCCAGCCAAAGCCCCCTCCCAGCCGCCGCCGGCCCCTCTATCTCCCGTCGGGGCCTCCCGCTCCCGCCGCTGAGGCCTCCCTCTCCTGTCGGGGCTGACGTAGCCCTCTCTCGGGCTTCTCTTCCTCGTCGGTCGACCTCTCTTCATCTATGGGTTCAAGTGCATAAAGTCTACATATGCACTTGAATCCAATCCAGTCTTTGTAGACAAACGTTCATTTGTCTATCATCCCCACGTCTTCTTCTCCGGCAACATGTCAGACCAAAAGGTTGATATGCCCTCCATAGGTGCCTTTAAAGGTTCGGCACCAATAGTCAAAATGGACGGGACGAACTACAAACTCCGGGCTATGCAGTTCCTGAGTCTTATGAAGTCATGTGGTAAGAAGCACATCCTTACCGAAGAAGAGCCGGCAAAAAAGACGGGGATATATGCCTCATGGGAGGTTGATGATGCGTATGCCAAGGTTTGGCTGTCAGGGACGCTCACGATGGAGATCGCCAATGATGTCCTTCATCAACCCACCGCCAAGGCGATGTGGGATATTCTGGCTACTACGTATTCTCAAGTGAGGAACGAGACGAAGATGCTGCGGTTGCAGCATGATATTTTTACCATGAAGCAAAATGGTCGGCCTCTTCACTCTCTGTACACGTCCCTACGTGGGATGTTCGAGAAGTTATATAGCACCATTCTGCTCACAACCACCCCCGAGCAGCAGAAGACGTTTCGCAATGCCACTATGGTGGGCGTGTTACTTGTTGCCCTTGATCCGGAGTACGACGCAGCCCGCTCTCAGATCCTCGTTGACGCCACTATTCCTCCGATGGAGGAAGTCTACAGGAGACTCAATCGTATCTCTGTCCCCTCCAGCGCATCGGCTCCACCTCCTTCGGCAATGGCGGTCTCCAGTGGACGAGGTAGTTCGTCTTCATTTCGTGGCCGAGGAGGTGGCGGGCGTGGCCAAGGAGGTCGTATGCGTTTAACATACTCATTCTGTCGTCGCACTGGTCATTTTGAGGATACATGCTATTCCAAGCATGGATTTCCTCCTTCGGCACGTGTCGTTGATCATGTTCAGGCTCCGTCAGCATCTACTCCAGATCACAGGTTCGAGGAGCTTGTGGCACGGTTTCATGACATTATGCCACAGTCCTCATCAGAAGCTGCTGATACATCTGACGTTGCGGCTTCTGTGTCAGCTAGTACCTCGGCTACTGCCAGTACCTCAGGTAGCACTTCTGCCTTTCGTCATAGTCATGATCTCTCAGGTTGGATTGTTGACTCTGGAGCCACTCATCATCTCTGTCGTGATAGAGATATGCTGCAGTCCGACAGGGATATTCAGTATGGTCGTTCTGTGCTCATAGCTGATGACACTCATTCCCCTATTGTGGGTCAGGGGGAGACGTCCTTATTGCCCTCCATGCACTTACAGAATGTTTTACATGCACCAGAGTTCTCCATGAATTTATTATCAATTAACCAGATTACAAAAGATTTACATTGTCGTGCTATATTTGACCCATCTTCTGTCATTTTTCAGGACATACTAACGGGCAGGGTGATTGGCTGTGGTTCTGAGCACAATGGCCTCTATCGTCTAGTATGGAACTCCTATGCTGGCATCTCACTACACTCTCAGGGATCTGTTTCTCCGTATACATGGCACCTTCGCTTTGGTCACCTTCCGCTCCAGAAGATGCGTCACCTCCTGCCGCAGATCTTTCCGAATTCTTCATTTCATTGTGAATCTTGTCAGTTAGGGAAGCACCATCGTTCTAGCTTCCCTAGTCGTCAGGGTCGGAGCAGTCGCTCCCCGTTTGAGTTATTTCATATTGATATTTGGGGTCCTAATCGTGTCCCGGATCATCAGGGTCACAGGTTTTATCTCGTTGTGGTTGATGATTTCTCTCGTGTTTCTTGGACTTTTCTTCTTAAGAATAAATCTGAAGCAGGAAGTGTTATCAAAAATCTTATCAATGAGGTGCAGAATGTTTTTTCGTCTACTGTTAAATATGTGTGCACGGATAATGCATTGGAATTCTGCACTCGGTCTCTTGCTCAGTTTCTTTCCTCTAAGGGCATTATCCACCAAACTACATGTGCTTACACATCTCAACAAAATGGTGTCGCGGAGAGGAAACATCGTCACTTTCTTGATATTGCTCGCACTTTACTTATTCAAAGTTGTGCACCACTAGCCTTTTGGGGAGATCCTATACTTACAGCATGCTATCTGGTCAATCGTATGCCTTCTACCGTTCTTGGGGAAAAGGCTCCAATCTCTGTCCTCTTTCCTGAAAAGGACTTGTTTTCACTTACCCTTCGTGTCTTTGGAACTGTCGCCTTTGTTCACCGCTTGTCTCCTGGACTTGACAAGCTCTCTCCTAGAGCTGTTATGTGCGTATTCGTGGGGGCCTCACGGACACAAAAAGGATATCGTTGCTATGACCCAATTAACGACAAGTACTATGTTAGTGCTGACGTTACATTTTTTGATCCAGTTATGTACTTCTCCCCTGCAGGTGACAGACTGGTTTCCTCCACATCTACAGATGATAATGTCTATGTTCCCCTACCTCCAAGTCTGGGTCGATCTGAGTCCACTACACCACCACCACCACCGTCGCCGCCTCCATATCCTCCCATTCCACCATTCCCTAAGTTCTACACAAGACGGTCAGGGCCTGCTCAAGCTACAAGTCAACCATCCAGCACACCTCAGGTATGCTCCGATGCTATCACTAATGATGGGTTAGATAAAGCACCGGTGCAGGAATCCTTGATACAGGGGGAGGATCCGCCAGTCAGTACAGTGGATGATGATCTTGATCGTCCTATTGCTCATAGGAAACAGAGAGGCAATGTGCATCCTATCCTCTTGCGTCTCACGTGTCCTTTCATCGCCTTACTGGTGATTTCCAGAGGTTTGCAGCAGTTGTCTCGACAGTTGAGATCCCACGGACTTATCAGGAGGCTATGAAGATTGATAGCTGCGTTTAGCCATGGGGGAGGAGATGCGTGCCTTACAGTCTCGAGGGACTTGGTCCCTAGTTCCTATTCCTCCTGGTGCTTCTGTGGTGAGTAGCAAGTGGGTGTTTACAGTTAAATATCATGCAGATGGCCGTCTAGATCGGTACAAGGCCCGACTGGTTGCAAGAGGCTTCACCCAAACCTATGGGGTCGATTATTTGGATACATTTTCACCAGTGGCTCGACACTCGACTCTTCGCATTCTACTATCTGTTGTTGTGGTACATGATTGGCCCATTTTCCAACTTGATGTCAAAAATGCATTCTTGTATGGTGATCTACAGGAGGAAGTCTATATGCAGCAGCCACCGGGTTTTGCTGCTGAGGGGGAGACTCAGATGGTGTGTGACTTCATAAGGCAATCTATGGCCTTAAACAAAGTCCAAGGGCATGGTTCCAGAAGCTTTCCCAGCTGATTGAACGATAGGGGTTCAAAAGATCAAATGCGGACCACTCATTGTTTATCCAGAAGACTCCCAGAGGCACTATTGTCGTCATGGTATATGTTGATGATATTCTGGTTACAGGAGATGATGCTCAGGGAATCGAGATGACTAAATCTCTCTTGGGAAGTTTTTATTACGAAGGATCTAGGTACAATACGATATTTTCTGGGGATAGAGTTTGCGAGAAATGCACAAGGAATGGTAATGACCCAAAGAAAATATGTCACAGACTTACTAGTTGAAACAGGGAATGGTTGGATGCAGACCGTCGAGCACTCCTATGGACTCAAGTATGAGACTTTACGACAATGATACTGAAGAGGTGGATAAAAGAAGATACAGAGAGATGGTGGGCAAGCTTCTATACATCACCATAACTCGACCGGATATTGCTTTTGCAGTAAACCGGGTGAGTCAATTTGTGGAGCAGCCTAGGCAAGTTCATATGGAAGCCCTGTGTATGATATTGAGATACCTAAAGTCTTCCCCAGGCACAGGTTTGTTATTTAGAAAGGATACAGATCTGTCCATTTCCGCTTGTGCAGACGCAGACTATGCAGGGTGCCCAAAGGATCGTAAGTCTACTTCAGGATTTGCTATCTTCATAGGAAGCTCTTTGGTTTCTTGGAAAAGAAAGAAACAAACTGTTGTGGTGAGATCCAGTGCTGAATCCGAATATAGAGCCATGGCCCAAGCAAGCACAGAAATGATGTGGGTTCGCACGATCTTGGAAGATTTGAATGTAAATGTCTCTTTACCCATGCAGCTTCAATGTGACAACCATGCAGCTTTGTTCATTGCCAATAATCCAGCTTTTCATGAAAGAACAAAGCACATCAAGGTAGATTGTCACTACACTAGAGACATGATCCAGAAAGGCTTGATTTCCACTTCACACGTCAATTCAGAAAACCAGACTGCTGATATATTTACCAAGCCATTGCTCAGAGGACCTTTCCAGAGATGTTCTTCCAAGCTGAACATGATTGATATCTATGCTCCATCTTGAGGGGGAGTGTAGAGGTTCACGTTATATTATGATGTACCGTTCCGTATTTCTTATTTATCTCATGTACATCTATGTAATTTACCCAAGGGTTTTCTCTCTATATAAGAGACCCTAGGGCTCTATGGAATAACACAACAGAGCATTCTTAACTCTGACAAAAACAAAGAATTTTTTAAAAATATGACCATCGGGTCCCTTTAGGGTTCCCATCGTGGGGACTTGCAACAACGCCGTCGCCTGGAGCGGCTTCGAGGGCATCACGCGCCGCTGGAGGTACGCATGACTGGGGATGCACCACCAGAGGAAATAGGAGGAAGGCTAGCATCACACGTCGCTGGAGGTGCGCATGACTGCGGATGTATTGCCAGAGGAAATAGGAGGAAGGCATAGGGGCATCGTCGCTGCCTCTGGAGCTGCTCGTTGTAGGGGCATTGCCTGGCGGATCAGAGGGAAGGAGAGCGGCGTTGATCGGAGAAAAGAGGGAAGCGGCGCCGCCCTAGTTGGGGTTGCGCGAGACACGGCTAGGAGGGTTACCGCTAGGAGCGCGAGCTCCTCCTAGAGGGGCCTTGCGAAGGTTGTCGGTGGTCTGTCGTCTCCAACTAGGGCTGTTGCCACCAAGGATTGTTCCTAGATGGCTGCTTGGAACCACCTTGTGTGCCGCAGAGCGCATGGGAGCAATTGTCTCCCTTGTGGGAGGAAACGGCCATATCGCGATATATCGGCGATATATCGGTATCGACATGTCTCCGATATATCGCCGATATGGTCGATATCGGGTATCGACATGCCAAAAATGCACAATCTGGGTCTGATGTCGGCGATATGGGTCGATATATCGTCGATATACCGGCGATATATCGATATCGATGTGGTACCGATACCGATACCGATATCGATATGTCCTTCCATCCTGGAGGTGGCTAGGGCTTCACCAGATTGACTAGGGCTGAAATGTGGCTTGTATAGCTAGTGTTGTCAATTTGTCATCGCCTCTGCGAAAGGGGGAGATCTGATGGAAGACGGAGCTAGTACCGCCTGGATATGGAGTATAGCGCCTCCTGAAGAAGGATGCATTACGTCTTGATGCAGAAGAGGAGCCCCACGATGGTGCTTTCCCTCGTGATGTATGCGAGAGGATCGTGATGCTTAGATTGGACTGGGTCTTCACAAACTGCAGATCTAGGGTTTCAGGAAACCCTAGAGATCTTAGACCTTGATCTTGAAAAAAAATCTCAAATCTCGAACAAAACAAAGAATATAAAATTCTTAAGAATCGAACTCATTCTGATACCATGTTAGAAAATACAATGCGGAAACGAAATCAGATATAAATATGAAAAATAATGATTAACATCGGGATTTTAATGTGGAACACTACTCCTTAAGGAGCGGGAAGAAACCACGAGAGAACACCTCAAAGAGCTGATTTATGCATTGCACTTTCTCACTAGATACAGGGGGTCTGGGGCTTCTTATATAGCCTCCACAGACCCTCCAAGTAGTGAATGTGGGACTAAACTATGGATGTGGTAATGGGATCTTGGAAAGATCCATTTACCCATCTTAGATGATAATGACGCATACTCTAACACTACTGATTGGTGCCAGTAAGGACATGGAGTCACTTATGACTTACGAGGCAATTCTTTTGCACCTCCTCTAGGGAAGACACATGGGTTCCTTTGGTCTAGTGAGATGTAGTGATGCATCCTGATAAAGGAGGGTAGGAGATCATGCGGTTGGAAGAAAAGAACAATGCCTAAATTGTGAAATAGATTGTCAAGACTCAAGATACGAGGTGACTTGTCAAATTTACTCTCTAGGATGAATTCAATCCATCTACAAGATTTATTATGGTCTTTATGTGCATGTAGATGCAATGGTATCCCCTACACTCCGAAAGGGTGCATGCTCAACTTTGCCTAAGATGGCTTTGTTGCTTCCTCTAATAATGGGGGTGGGATGGGATAAGCAGACCTATATAGATAATGTACTTATTCATAATAGATTCCATGGATTGATTGAATTTTCGAATAAACACAGTCGATAAAAAGATCCTACACGATATGTCAAACTAAAGCAACTTCAACTGCGAATAAAAAATCCAGCCCAAGGTTCAGGAAAGCGATATGCGTATGTGTTCGAACTGGTCACCAAATATTGAATAAGCGGTATGCGGGGGCATATGCGACGTATATGCGGTTCTACGTGGTTTTCTAATTTTTAATTTAAAAATAAATAAATATCTATGAATGACATTACCACTGAATTTATGTATTTAAGTGGAGTTAAAGAAGATCTAAGAAAAACGGTTGATGTTAAATGGGTGTGTATATATGCTTTTAATTGCCTCATATTTAATCAGAAAAAAATATTTACCATAAAAACTTCACTCATTATATCATTCGTAATAACAAAACTTCAATATACATGCATGCACTACATGAGCAAAACCTTAATCGGCATATATAAAAAATATTCGACAATACATTGCATATACTCGTGAATCAATACATGAGAAAAATATAAAACATTGCATATACCTAATGGTATAAGGCATTGCAATTGTATAGAAATGCATGTCATATTCTTACCATTGAATGAAGGAAGAGGCAGAGTTACGAAATTAAGGACCTGAATGAGAAGATTGAAAAGTAGGAGTTGGTGGAGTAGTATGCGGGGCATATATGGGATATGCGGGGCATATACGGGCCGCATATGCGGAGAGGGCACCTATTGCACTGATTCATGTAATCGATGCGGTCTGCATGCCCAACGGGAATATGCGGCCGCATATGTGGCCCGTGCGGCCGATTTAGTGAACATTGATCTAGCCATGGAATAATCAACCACAAATGCAGGAAGAGTTTTTAACGTGGAAAATCCTAATGTGAGGGTAATAAACACGGGGTTAATCGCAACCTAAAACCAAAAACTATAATCAAAGGTTGTAACTCGTAAAAGGCTTACGCAAAGCCAACTCTCTTTACAAAGATACAAATTATCAATACTAGGAATAGTTTTATTACCGGAATCCCCAATAGATTGATGCCAAGCCATAAATGTCTACAAATATGGAAACATGTACTTCGATCTCTGATCATGTGCCAAGACGGGCCAATGAGCAACCTCTTCTCTTGCTCTCTTTCTCTTTGTGATTTCTCTCTCGAGTTGGATGCCTTTGAATGACGGGCTAAGGATACTTTATATACGAATGGACATGAGAGAATATGAAGTAATGACGTCCCAAATCCCGTAGGATTAGTGTTAGAGCATTCCATTCCAGAAAGGTAATTTGTTTCCTTATGCTATCAGGACCCATAACAATTTGGACTTCGCAATGTCCTATTAAGGGTTAAGTTTCCACATAGAGGGGAACCCACCCAACAAAGAAAAGTTATTAGATTCACAAAAAAAGATAACTTCGGGTCTCTTTATTTAAAGAATCACAATCGAATAATTACAAATTAGTCATGCAAGATAACATCATCTTATCTAAATGGATCCTCAGTTGGGTTAATACCTAGAACCTTGGCAACCAGTTCATGTTGTTGGATGGAATGAATCTCTTATATATGTGGGAATTTCTCTCTCACCATATAGAAAGTTTTTTATACATTTTTAGGTCCACATTTATAAAAAGGTCATAAACAAAAGATATCCCTCTCACTATCAATACTTTTTATATCAGTCTTCTGCCAAACTTAACTTTTTACACAAGTAAAATTCATTCCTAAAAGTATATCCTGAAAGATGAAACCAATATTTGTAGAATGAGTGAAATAAAATCAAATATAGATAACTATGCAAACTTACATGTTTAGAAGCTTATCACTCTTTTGCTTAGGTAATGATCCAGAAAATGAATTGTTGCCTAGGTATCTTTCATCAATATGATAAAAACACAAGTCAAATTCTATAGGTGAAGAAGAATACATTTCCCACTACATCAATATATAATTGCTCTTACAGGGTACTTAGCGAACTTAAATTGAAAAGGGACTGGGGAAGAGGACCCGTTAGATTGTTGAAACTCAGATCTCTGGCACAGAAAATGAATGAAAAATAAATATTAGCTGGTACATCAAATTGGTTATTAACACAATATCACATGAAGTATCGACTTACAGAATATTCAGGTTTGCAAATTCTCCTATATTTGATGGAAGTGACCCTGTAAGTTTGCTGTTCCTTATGACTCTTGAATTCCATAAAAAGAGTAAATTAGGTGGGCTTAACAAAAAATAAGGCCGAAAAAATCATCGGGGAAAATTGGGTCATACAAGGTGTTCAAAGATTTCATGTCATGTATGAAATCCAACGTCGAGCTGGCATTCACTAATTCACCAATACGCCTGAAAAGTTCATCATTTCACTAAACAAAAGTTGTACGGTACATAAACAAAGCAACCATGATCACTTATTCATATCATAACCAACTGCCTTCCATCATGGCTTTTTAAAAGAAAACATTGTTATATGCATACATATAAATAGGAAAATTTTCCAATGAGGTGCAACTTTTTTATCCCAATAACTCCATTCATCTCTATTATTCATTTAATGATCGTCATGTAGAAATGTGAACTACATTATGTAAAATAACAGTCCGTAAAAAAGAACTTCTACCTTATGGATTTAAAATAAATATGTTTTGCATAAAGTTGAAGGTAAATATGCAACAGGACATACTGGAATCTAAAAGCAATATACATGTAGCATATAAACTATTGACCAAAATACTAAACTCTAATATAAACGGAGTGTCATGCATGCATTTATATATATATATATATGTATATATATATATAGAGAGAGAGAGAGAGAGAGTTTTAATACTCACAAATCAGTCAACTTTGTCAGATTGGCAAAACTTTCAGGAATAGGACCTTGAAATGAATTCCCCTGAAGCTTCCTGCATATTGTGGAGGACTACAGTGGCAATCTTTTCTTTTGAAAAAAGAAAAAGAAAAATGCTAACCCATAAATGGCAGAATAGTTGATACATTAATAGCATTAAATCAATTAGGTAAAAAACTCATCTTACAAGGATGCGAGGCTTGTTAGGCTTCCCAAGAGGTTAGGCAGTTTGCCTGACAAGTTTGTGTCTGATGCCACTCTGTCACGACAACACACATGCATAAATAGGAATGCAACTGTTAAAAATGCTAGTGAAAATCGAAGTATTGTAAATTTTACAGAATTCTCAGTTTTTTAAGTTTCACAAAGGTGGATGGTATTTCTCCACTGATGCCTGAACTGTCAATGTACCTGTAGGAAGGCAGGCGCAAAGATGAGTATCCAAATATTGAGGACAGAAAAAGATTGAGGATACTCATAGAAACCACTTACAATTGTTCTAGATTGGCCAGATTGCCAAACTCAGCAGGGAGAGAGCCGTTGAAGTTATTAGCATTTAGCCCCCTAAACAAAAATCAGTAGATTTAAATAACGCTTATAGATTAAATCGATTTGATGCAACACATACCCTCAGGATTCTCAGAATGCTGAAACATTGTCAAATCTGTTATCTGTAGTTATACCATGTTTTAACAGAACAGATGCCTTTTATATCCCCCACAAACTTTATGAAGCTTGGAATTCAAAGTGAATACTTAATTGTCTTACATCGAGATGAGCCTCCGAAGATTTCCAAGTTCCTTTGGAAGAGATCCTGACAGTGAATTGTAACCCACTGTACTGGATATTGATCATGAGAACGAAAGCAAGATATAATGAGTAAATTGTGGGTTTGTTTGAGACCTTCAGGAAGCCCCAAGGTTTTACCAGACTTACAAGTATTCCAAACGAGATAAATTTCCAATGAATGCTGGTAATGAACCTGTCAAAAAGTTTTTGGACAAGAGCCTGCCAGGAAATGATGAATATCTCAGTACATTCCATACATGTTGATGGAGGGTCATAATTCTTTTTAGTTCCTAAAGTCATTAACTTCTGTTTGCAAACTAGATAATATGATAAAATAGGATAAGATGTACAGGTTGTCTAGAAATTTCAGATTCTGGATCTCGTCTGGGACTGGCCCAATTACATCCAGATTGTACACTTTCCTGTCAGTGAATACAAGAAAAATCGTAAATGGAACAGTTCATCTTTTGAGTCCTTAAATATTAAACCAATCATAAATAGAACGGTTCATCTTTTGAGTCCTTAAATATTAAACCAAGCATGCAATGCGAAACCACTGGCAACTTACAGCTTTGTGATATGGCAAAGAGTCTTGTTATTGTATGTGCAATCACATTTTATTGCAGGGTTGTAACTTGTGCTGTCGAGGATCGTAGAGTCGATCGCTGCACCAGTGCACGGGTTTCCGCTGATATTCCATGTGCTATCGGCAGAAATGCTCCACCGGTCAAACATTGTGTTCAATGCAATTACTGCCAAATTGAGCACATGAATAAGTCATTTACCCAAATTGAACACATGAATAAGTAGGATGTGTATAATTAGTCATGTGCCTAAAAGTTCGATGATTCTGCATAAATCCATACCAAATGATTAAACTAGTAGTACAAAGAGATTTTCTTAGAAGGTAAAGCACAAACTCAACTCTACTCATTAAATTACCGCCATGATAGAGGAGGGAAAAGTAAAACATCTCAAATAGAGTATAACTAACAGAGAAAAATAAACTACTTTGGCATAAAAATCAAAGCCTGAAGCAGGATTCAGCTACCCACCCTCAATTGGATCTGTTCTGGCCTGAGCTTCTGATCTCCCAAGGAACAAACCCAAGAACAAGAAGCAACCAAACAGATGCAACAATCGTGAATCCGACCTTCTCAGATCCACCATCTCCTCCTTACAGATGCTCGTATACCAATTTGGGAAAAATTAAGCAGTTAAACTGAAGGAACCAGCAGACGGAAATATGAGAACAGGCAATAAAAGATGATAGTATTCTAGCCGGTTCCATTCATATTGGCGTGGATACTGACAGTGGGGTTTCTGTCAAAGTCATATATTTCTGCATACATCTCAGGAGCCTTATGTGCATCATTTACTGTACGAAGTCAATAACCTATTTAAAGAGACCCACGTGTTGCATTATGATGTTACAATTTACAAAGGAAAAGAAGTGATTTTATGTCAAATGTCTCAATGACACTGAATGCCTTCTCTTGGAACTTGCAGCATTCAGACTGGTCCTACCACAATATATAATGGATTGCTGACGAGCATATCAAATCCTGGTCAAGAGAGGTGTGCTGATTGTATTATTATCGCTTAGGATTAGAAGGGGACATTTTTTGCATATTTTCATAGGCAATCCTCTAAGGTAAACATATTCTGTGGAGTTTTCTATTATGGAATCCAATTACCATCAAATGCAGATTTCAGACAGTGCAAAATAGTGATTAGTAGTGCCTTACAAAGATTGAGATATTCAAGTTCTATCAAATTAACAAAGCCCAATAACAACCTAACAAAAACCTGTTAGATGATAATATCAAATTAGATGTTACATTCAATACTAAAAAAATAAAAATTCAACTCCATGGTATTTTTTTATTGATATCAATTTCCGAACATGGCCAGCTAACCAAGTGGATATATCTGGATCTCGTTCTGGTCTGAACTTGACCACATCCTTCAATTTTTCAAAATTTGGAGTATTCTTCGTTTCTTTCCCTGATCACTTCGTTCGAAAAATCAATTCACAATCACAATGCCTCGATTTTTGCATGTGATTGTATTCTTTGCGAAATGTTTAAATCAGTACAAGTATAAATCATTTTAAGATGGCAGATATCCCTACAGTTTTTCGTATTTACTGACACAAAAGTTCTGCATTAAGCAGTTTGCTTCAGCCATTGGATTCTATTTGTCAAATCGGTCTAAAAATAAGATACTACAAACATATTTAAAAAGTACATTCACTATTTTTTAATTATCCATCTTCCTCTGGTTGTTGTGGCCAAAAGGAGGAGCTTGCCGTAGCGTGGCTGCGGAGGAGGGGCGGGGTACGACGCCACTCGTAGGGAAGAGGAGAGGCAGTAGCTACTGCGGCCCCCCACCCCCATCCCTTCCCACCCGGTCGAGCCGCCACTCGTAGGTGCATCACTTTCCCGGCGAGGTCGTTCCCTGCCCGTAGCCTCGCTCCACCGCGAGCCTCTGCACGAAGGACCCCCATCACCGAGTCCACAGCTGCACACCCTACTTATACAGCTGCCCTCGAAGCCTCCGGCGTTGCCTCCACAAGAAAACAACCAACTATGACGAAAGGGATCTTAATTCTGCAAATTTTTATAGAGTGCTTATTGTGAATTATTTTACGACATTCCAGTCTTGGCATGTTTAGATGTGGGACAAATCCTCTTGCCCTGTGATAAGGGTATTATATCTCCGGCTATTAGCGAATAAAGTGGTCACATCCTCATCAAATCGTTGTTTAGATGTGGGATAAATACTCTTAGTCCTTTGATAAGAGTTTTTTATCTTTCAAACCAACTGAATAAGAATGATAGATAAATCTCATTTATTCATTATCTCACGTTATTCTCTATCTCATCAAATTTAGCATGAAGACATAAATATAAGCATATTATGGTATAATCATGTAAATATGATAAAGACAAAAGCATGAAAAATATGAGAAAAAGGAAAATGGGGCCATGACCACATACAGTTGTGTTCCCACATGTAAAAATGGATATTTTAAATAAAAATATAAATCAAATCTGCTTGTTCTTGATTTTTACTATAAAATGAAGACTATATTAAAGTTTCAGGTCATTTTGGAGATCTATAACACATCCATCGAGCGATGCTAGATTCATTGATTGATTATTATTGTTGAATTATGTTCACACTAGGACTTGGTATTTAAAATTTGGTGGGCACATAATGTTTGTGCGTGCCCATGTGTTATAGATCTCCCTCCCTCGAATAGTATTGATACGTTTTACAAAGCTTACCTCCTTCATTTGTTGTTCCAACTTCCAACAAGGAATAATAAGTTTTTTTCTCGTTTTATTCATTGATTTAACAAAGAGATGAGAAATAACAAATACTTGCAAATATAGATATAACAGATAATGTAGTCATGATATGACCAATTTATCGTGGAATTATTTATTCTAGTCTTAGATTGTAACCATTAAAACCTACATTTTTCTTACTAAAAATTTGTGATTACAATTGTGTCACTTCCTTTTTTCAATATCAGTTATGACCTTACCTTCTTGAGCCATAACAATGATGCTTTTCGGGATAGTTGTCATCCATTATGGTATTAAGAGACGTTTAAAGCAATGGTAAACACATAAATAACAAAAGAAAACCATTTGATATTAACATCCGTCGTCTTCTCTTAGGGTTCGTTTGGTTGCAGGGTTGGGTAGGGTTGGGTACTATTCACAGGGCTGGGTGAATAGTAAACTGTGAGGAGGGAGTACCCCTGTGAATAGTACCCAACCCTGCCCAACCCTGCAACCAAACCAAACGAACCCTTAGAGGTAGTTCCCGAGACCCTGCTGGTGGCGACGATAGCAAGGGCTAGAGGCAAAGGTGGTGTACATGTCGTAGAGTGCGTTGAGAAGGGAGGAAGCTTAGAAACATGCAATGACCGAGGTGGTAGAGCTTCTACTCCACCGATCGACCACCATCTTGATACTGCATCAATCAAGTGTTGCCTTCCACCATGCTTCCTTCCACTCACATGGTTGAGGAGGACCGAGAGGTTGTATGAGATGAATGCATGGAGGGAGGTTGGTAGATGATGTTAATAGTGAGGATAGGAGGTCAGGTAGGTTGTGAGAGGGGATGCGAAGGTCTGGCGGAGAGGGATGGATGAGGTCTGACGGAGAGGGGGAGTATGTGTGCATGGGATTGAGGTTGGAAAGTCATGCGAATGAGACTAAGGGTTGGGAGGTCGTGCGAAGGAGGTCAAGGGAGGAGGAGGAGGGTGGAGGTGGGTGGGGGCAGCAACGATGGTCGGGAGGTTGTGTGAAGGAGGTTAAGGGCAGATGAGGTGGGGGGTTGGGAGTGAAGGTGGTTCCAGCAGCAAGGGCCAGGGGTGGTGGGGAGAGGAAGTTGGGCTGGAGGAGGGAGGCACGGGGGCCAAGAATGCAGGAGTATTGGTGCAACATATCATTTTTTAACCAAACCTTAGTTTGACTAAATCATGATTTGGTTCACCTCATCGACGGTCAAACTAACGGAAAGGTACAAATATTACTAGATCAAGAAGGTATGGGCACGAGTGATATTGCAAAAAGGAAAGGACATAACTGTAATTGTAGAATCTCGGGACACATATGTAAAAACTATAAAACTTTTACAGTTATATGACCATCACTGAAGTCTTTGTAATAATATGGCCCCGACAACTTTTACACTATAAAGTACATGGGTTAACTTTCGTCTATCTTTCTATCGGCTTCTAGTGACCCACCATCACTTTTCTCTCCCATCTCAACTTCCTTAGCAGTTGTATCTAAAGAACTTTCGATAACCATCTAAGGTTGGTAGATCTGATTGATGATAATCTTGTTTGAGATCTCTATGATAATATCAAGAGCAAATGATGAGAAGCAGAAGTTCAAAATCACCAAGCTTTTATCATATATATTCGAATGCACACAATGCAGCACATTAGCAAGACAAGTAGGATATATGCCCTTTGTTATTAGAAGATAATAAGATGCAGGAAATGGAAATCCATCTCCATATCCAGAAAATCCCCCTATCTTTCTCGGAGGTGAGGTGGAAGACAAGGAGGAGGTGTTGTGGTGGTGGATCAAATTAAGCGAGCGGATCCTCTTCTGTGCAGCAGAGATCTGTTGTAACTCGCGAGTATGGCCGAACCGCTCGATCAAGATCGAGCGGTTTTGTAAGAAATCATGATCGTGGGTCCTTATCATGCAAACCGCTCGATCTTGATCGAGCGGTTCGACCACACTCGCGATTTATAGTAGATCCCTGCCGCACAGCAGAGGATCCGCTCCTTCAAATTAAAGCACGTCAAGTAGACGACTAGAGAAACACCACATAGTAAATCAAATGTAGTGCATTTATATTTGGCACAATGTAGGCCTCCACCCTGAGAAAAATTCGTGTATGGGGCAAGTTGAAAATCTTATTAACTGTATACCGTCGGAATTTTTTTTATTATATACCGTAGGTAAGCCGCCTCTTGAAGAGGCGGCTTTGGTTGAAGAGGCGGCTCTGTTCGGGCATAAACCCCAGCACGCGGCCAGAACGCAACCCACGCGTTCAGAACCCAGCCTCCCCTTTCCTCCGCCAAGCGCCTCTTGCCTCCTCCAAGCTCGCTCCGTCTCCACCTCCCGTCGCCCTCGGCTCTCCAGCCATCTCGCCAACGTCCGTTGGCCTCGTTTCCGTTATTCCTCTCCTTCCTCACCTCAAGAAAGGTATGATATGTCATGGGTTTAGGGTTTTGTCTACATGTTGGAGCTTAAATGATTGTTTGAATTATTTTCTTCACTTTAACACATTGATGTCGACGTAATGGTATGTAGGATGTCTCGAGAAGTTCGTTGTTTCTGTCATTGTGGGGGTACAATATCGAAGTCTAGTAAAGATGTGACCTATGTAGGAGGTCGTATGAAAACTATCAAAATTCGTCATGAAATGTCATTCTCAGGGTTGATTGAGCACATTAAGTCCGTTTTCAGGTTGGAGTTATCGCAAGGACTTGAGTTACAAGTGTTTCATAGAATGGCCCAAAATGGAGCAAATTTTTATATTAGGTACGTCGTGTTTGATTATGATGTCCGAGAGATTGTCGAATATGCTGAGGAGATGAGTGATGCATATCGGCCCGTGATATTTACTGTCGTTGTCTCTATACCAGGATCCGTACTTCAGGTTTCTATACCGCAAGGTGGAAATAGCTACGTTGCTCCCGTGGTAAACATGGATCCTATTAATGATCCGGAATTGGACATGTTAATGGAACCCTCGCCACAGAATACGGATGACGAGGTGGAAAATGATGAAAATGAGGAGCAGGATCATCATCTTGGAACCCGTATCGTGTCTGACATACCATTTTTGAACATGAGAGGTGGTGATGGGTATATTCTGAATGGCGAAGATTGCATGAATTGTGATGATGGGATTAGTCTGAGCAACGAGTTGAAAAATGGCATGCTTTTCAAATGCAAAGCTGATTTGGTGTACGCCATGAAGGTTTTCCACATTAAACGTCATTACAACTTCACGGTACTAGAATCAGACAAGAAGGTGTGGGATATACACTGCAGCGAACGGGCTAGAAGTTGTTTGTGGAGATTGCGTGGTCATCGTCGACCAATAGATGGACAATTTGTTGTCTTAATGGTTGACAAGCCGCATATTTGCTTGAATCGTGTTGTTAATCAAGACCATCCTCAGCTGGCTTGCAACTTCATGGCACTCAGATTCCTAAATCAAATAAAAATATCCCCCTCAGTCAAGGTCTCATTTCTTCAGACATCAATTCAAGAAGATTTTGGCTTCCATGTGAGTAGAAGAAGGATTTGGGATGCCTACGGTGCCGACGACGGGAGAGCACACTGAGGCATGTCCCCTTGGACGAGTGCATAGTTCCCCATGCGTAGCGGGTTTTCTTGGCGTAATGCAAATGGATTTAATTTCCTTGGACTGGCACTTAGTTACAGCTCTGGTTGAGAGATGGCGTCCCGAGACACACACATTTCACATGCGCCACGGGGAGATGACTGTTACATTGCAGGATGTCGCTTACATATTTGGGTTGAAGATAGATGGTCAGGCGGTGATTGGTCCTACTACTTCTCCCAGTTGGGCAAGCTTGTGTGAGCGGTTGCTTGGGGTCCCGCCAGAACGACCCAACATTGATGGCGCTCGAGTTCGCATGACTTGGCTACTTGACCACTTCTCAGTTCTGCCAAAGGACGCCGATGAAGATACCATTCTGCGATACACACAGGCGTACATTCTACAGCTTTTTGGTGGTGTGATCTTTCCTGACAAGTCAGGAAACGAGGTCTCACTGATCTACCTACCATCTTTGGAGGACTTTGAGACTTGTGAGACGTACAGTTGGGGCTCAGCTTGTTTGGCTTACTTGTACAGGCAGTTATGTGTTGCATCGAAGACTGAGGCAGTTGAGATTGGTGGTCCCTTGATACTGTTACAGTTGTGGGCTTGGGAGCGATTCCCCCATATCGCTCCGGTCGTTCACCACCGACCTCTTTGGCAAGGGAAGCCCTTGGGGGAAAGATGGCATGCAGAGTTTGATATTACAACGGAATCTACACATGTGATTCGACCATATAGGGATGCACTTGACCTACAACTTGACGAGCAGGTATTCACTTAACACGTTATTACAGTTTTTTAATATTTCTAATTTAACGCAGGTGGTATGGACTCCATATACAGAGGAGGTGTTGTCCCTGTTACCGTTGTATTGTCGTGGCAATGAGGAGTTACATGGGGCTTGCGTCCCCTTGATTCATTTTTGTATTGTGGAGCTACACACACCGGACAGAGTCCTTCGACAGTTTGGTGGCATTCAGGGGATTCCAGTGGCTTGCGATACGTCATCTCATTTGCATTCAATCGATCTCCGAGGGAAGAGCAACGTCGATTGGACGGAGTTCCATGCAGTTTATATTAGACTATGGAACATCCATAGGGACTACGTTGTGACAATGACTCCCATTTCTTTGGGAGGACCAGATACGACCGTCGAGTACTTGCCATGGCATCGTCGAATTACAAGACGTTTCATTGGTCGACATGGATGCACACTCGATTACGCGGTAAGCTAAAATTTACTTAAATTAGATACTGTGGTATAATTTAAGATGTTTTGACAACAGTTTCTCATATTGCAGGTGTCTCAATTCGAGGAGATTGTTCGACTCTGCGATGATGGTGCTCCACGTATTAGAGAACTTGCTGCTGAAGCAAGTTCTAGGATACGTGAGTCTATACAGCGACAGTTCCGAGATGGTCCTACTGAGGAGCTTTCACAGGAAGATGGCGAGGCAGAAGCTACATCTCATCCCCGTTCACGTGTTCGAGGACGTGGAGGGGGACGTGGTCACCAACAAAGGGGAGAGAGGCCTTCTGGCGAGGGAGATGTCCCAGTTGATACACAACAACCCCCTTAGTCTGGCATAGAATTTGAGACCCCAATTACTGAGTGTGGGCCATCCAGAGAGCCTACAATGTCGCATGCACCACGGAGGGATCCAACAGAGCACAATGCAGGACCTTCACATCATTCACCCCTCCCGTTGTCCTTCGTTGGAGTTGAAGGAACCGAGATGACCAACATCGATGATATAGATCACAACAGCCAACTGCATGGATTTGACCCTAGAGCCCCGGAGACCACCATGGCAAATGATAGACCGGTCAAATTACAATACAAACGGAGGAGGGAGCGTAGACCCTAGAACGATATGTTGCCATTTTTTTGTAATGTAAAGCAAGCATGTAATTTATAGTGTATGTAACTATTGCATTTGTCGCTTGCGTTATGCACCTTATATATGAATAATTTACTTTCTAATCTATGAATCTTAGCTTTTAAACTTGTTTTAATACCATATTTTGTATTACATACTTTGCATGCACTTCGCCAACGTATGAATTTAAAAAAAGGGGGGAAGCAGCAGCTCTGCGAGCAACAGAGCTGCTGCTTCTTTTTTTTTGGTTCTGGCGAACAGCCGCCTCTTCAAGAGGCGGCTTTGGTTAAAAAGCTGCTTATTGAAGAGGCAGTTTCTACTAAAGCCGCCTCTTCAAGAGGCGGCTCTCTCTTAACCAAAGCCGTCTCTTCAAGAGGCGGCTTACCTACGGTACATAATAAAAAAAATTCTCGACCGTATACAACAAATATGGTTTTCAACTTGCACCCTACACGAATTTTCCTCCCTCCACCCTCTTCTCTACTCACGACGAGGAGCACTGTGGTTGTCTACGGAAACTTTTATAATTGGACAGGGCCTCTCAATTGTCGCCACCCATTTCCACTGGAACACAACTCAACCTCGCTTCTCTTGATCTTCAACGCCAAACATATGTTCCCCTTAGAGAGACCACCATCGAATAAATATTTTGCACGGTGAGTTCATCCATCCACATCGCCATTGTGGGAAATGTGCTTAAGTGAAAGGAGGAGGAGAAAGCAAGAATAGCCGGAGAAAGAGGAAGATGAACAATGAAAGGGGAAAGGAGAAGGTAAAAAGGCTTCCAACACTGCGACAATGACAGACGATGGTGATGGGCATCTTTCTTATTGGATTTTAGATGTGTCCATTGTGTCCAAAAAAACCTATTAAAAGTGCTCGACAAATAAAAGTTGGGAGTTTGCTTATTTACATGGTTTGAGTACAAGGTCAAATTCAAAGAGACAGTTGGAAAAAATAGGAGTGTAGTTAATGGTAACAAAGTGATTAGGTTTTTCCCTGAGGTATTTTTGTTTATTTATAGGTATTTTCACAATTTGTTGATTTGGTTTTCAATGAACACATTGTTTTTATCATTTTTGTTGTACTTATAGATAGAGATATATAAGTATATTTTGGGGTTTTGCACAATTGTGCATCTCTAAAATTATACCAATACAGTTATGCCCTGTCTTTTTTGCAATAACACTTGTGCATGTGTATTCTAACAAAATTTACAGTACCGATCTTCTGTTGATGTAATATATGGACATCATTATAATGATAATATTGTGATTTTTTAAGAATGTATGTGCACACATGTTATTGCAGAAAAGGTAAGGAGCATAATTGTAATAGCAAAATCTCGGAGGGTTACAAGTGTAAGCCCCTAATATATTATTGTTTTTGTATTTTTATATTTTATTGACTTTTTAAAATTTTATTTTCTTTTTGATTTCAAGATTTAATTAATTTTGATACTGATTTCAATTTAAAATCAGTTCAAAATGTGTGTATGTGTAATATATATATATAAGATTTTTTATATAATAGAGGTACAATAGATCCCAAAAATAAAGTCTGGATACGTCTTTGAGTTTAAAATATTCTTAGGTGTGTTGGTGAGTTTATGGTATATAATATTTTTTTATTTTATTTTCAACCACGGTTTATTTTAAAATAATTTCCATAAACAAGATAATATATATAGTTACCTTAAAATAGCCAAATAATAATGATTCTTGATGTATGTATTTTATAAGGTAATATAAGCACATATTTACACTAGATCCATCTATATTTTTCTTGATTTTCATGAACTTTTGTAGATTTCTAAGGATATTTGATATTTTTGGGGGGTTTATATAATAACTTTTTGGATTTTTGCATATGTGATAAATATCAATAAATTACACACGATATATATTATGTAATTTTGTAAGGTATCTTTTAAAATTTGGTGATTTTTAAGTCAATTTTTCAATTTTTAAGATCTTTAATTTTTGAAAAGTAGTAAAAGGCAATAATTTTTAAAACAAATATAATGGAAAAGTTGTTAGATAAATGTGATCTAATTTTTCTTGATCAAATATTAGGAAATGAGCATACTAAAAATCAATTAGTATATTTCGATAATAATTTAAAGTGAGCCCCATTATTTTATATTTTTATATAATTTTTTATAAGATGTAGATATCATGAACATCTAATAATTGGAGCAAATTTCAAACATTAATTAAATAAATTAAACTTCATTAGAACTTTAAGTTAAGTAAATAAACATAGCAAGCACCTAATTAAACTTATTTAAAATACATATAAGAAACAAACAAAATCAGATTAATATTAAATGTACTAGGGCTATTTAGTACAAGCCTATAAAAGTTCGTAGCAAAATGATAAAGTGTAAGGTCTAAAATAAAATATGGAATATGTAGGGACAGAATTGGAAAAACATTTTCTATCGCAGACGAGCCTTGGGAGGACATTTTTGTAATTTGAAAAAAACTCACATCTAACTTTAGACAACCCCTGGTGGCAATTCTTTTGCTTAAATGTATGTGAGGGGTGGTCAATCAAAGAATGTGTCAACACCATTAGTTGCCTTCTTTATTGAAGTCTACCATCGCGGCTAAAAAGGTGCAAAGCTATGACAAGGTTTGCTCTAGCACTCAATTGCATATGTTTGAAGGACCACCAGTTCAATTGACTATTTGCAATTAGAATTAGTTCAGTTCAATTGAATTGTACCCCTATACCATAATTCAAATTTGAGTTTATTTTAAGTAATTATATTAGTGGTTATGGTTGAATTCATGACCTCTAATTCCCATTAAAGTACTAACCAACCGCTCTACATCAACTTCTTGAAAGGATTGGATAAATAATATAACTAAACTATTATTATTCAGTAGAGTATTTAATTCAAATATTACATATATGAATAACATTTAATGTTGCATATAAATGAGGTTGTATATTATATATATGAGGATGGAGAGCTTGCTTCAAGGTGCATGTACATGTAGATGCATCGGTACCAAAAACAACCATTAAATATTATTTTAAAAAAAAAATTGGGATATTTACTTAGTATTATTAGTATAATATATGTTTCAAATTTCGTGTAAAACGGACATTCTTAACATGTTCATCTGGACAACTCAATTTACGCAATTCTGAGGCCGCTAAAATTTGGTTGTCTTGATGGAGGGGATAGAAGCCTCAAAATAAGTTAAAATTTTAACAACATAATGGTGATATATGGTGACATGAATCCCACATGAATTCATTTAGAAAAATAATATAGAATGAGCGTTTTTTGCACCGATGCATATACAGTTACACGTACCTTGGTGCAAGTTTCCCATCCTCTCTCTCTCTCTATATATATATATATATATATTATATGAGCATTTATTCGGCGAAGTACTAACCAACATGTTTTGATTCATTCCGATTTAATTAATTGAGTCAATTATTTTTTCTTACTGTTTCGATTTAATCTGGTCTTAAAAAATGATGACATCATTATCCGATCCAACATGTTTGATTTTGTGTTCTAACTCGATCCAAACTTTTTCATGAGGTTTTTAATGATTTAGTCTCTGATTCAATTTTAGAAGGATGTTTATCAGTTGTGCCCTTTTGAGATATTGCAATATCGGTTATACCCCTCCTTTATTTGCAATGTTGATTGTGCCTCTGATATCTTGCATCATTATCATTTGTGTCATTTTTGCAATATCAATTGTGTCCCCGGCCAAGCTAACAAAAGGATACAAATAATAATAATGAAATAAGTTGAGGGCACAACTGATCTTGCAAAAAAGGACAACTAATATTATAATATCTCAGAAGGATACAACTGATAAAAATACATTTCAAAAACGTTAGCTCAAAGACTCCAACTTCACATCTAGAGGTGCTACTGCACACATGAGCATACAATTCCGTTTAGTGTGATAATTGAATAGAGCCCCCCCCCTAAAATTTCCGACCAATCAACATTACAAGCACAAGAGATCTCGATTGAACTCGAGACCTGCTCGAAAAATATGCAAAGCATCAAAAGCCCTCAATTCCAAATGAAAAGTTGAGAAATAATATCCCTTGGAACTAAGATGGGTTCTTTGATTTAGGAGCATCCTACGAATCGAGGCTCAAAAGCTTCAAGAGGGATTCTGATGATATATAAGATATTGTGGCTGACAAACTGCATGAAGTAAATCTATATACCCTCATTCTAATATTTACCATGGAAGGGCATAGTTATATCTAACATTTCAATCCCCTCTAATTTTTTGATCAACACAAACGGCCAATATCATATGCAAATTTGTCAAATCAAGGAGTTAATCAAGCGATAATTATGGAAGCATGTATTTTTTAATGAGGAAACACGAAGTGGGTAAAAATCTCGACTAGAGTCTTCTCAACCGAGGATTTTCAATTGAGTGAATCTCCTTATCCCTTTCATCTATCAAGCTACTTTCAATGAGGTTTACTTCACCTCTTTGCAACAACACTAGAAACAACTAATGTAAAACTTCTCCTCCAATAGATGGGCTTCCACAACTTAACACGATTTATAGTAATACAAGAACAAAAATCATCATAATCTTAGTATAATATGTAGTGCAATATGACGCAATCAAAATAATCTTGCACATTAATGTTGCGTAAGGTCAATGCAATATTCACAGATGCACAAAGCTGATTATCAATAAACGTAAAATTCAAATAAATGTGAGTGTCTCTCATATTAATTTCTATAATTAGTTCAAAAGGTAAAAATTACTAAATATTTTAGAATTGCATCAACCAATTCATGCATCGTGTGCCCCTCTACATGGGTGGTGCATGGCCATGCACATCAAAGGTTGTGCGCATACACTAGAAGAATTGGTCCTTTCTCATTGTATTATATCTTATAATTTTACCAAAACTATTGGATTCACTTCAATATGAAAATATATCATCTAGTAGTTGTGAATTTTGACGTGGGCATGGATATATTTGTTTTGCAAGTACCATCACACACACACACACTTAATCATAATATTAGGATCATTTTGGTCCATATCATTCTTCTAAACAAGCCCACCTTCATAAATGTCTGATCAACGCTTATGATCATAGTTTACAGACATCTTATATCTAGCATATGTACACCTTACATATATAAGATATAAGTTGTTCATATGATAAAATACAAGTGTTCTATTTCTTTAGTTTGGATGCACTAAGGGGATCCACAAAGATTGAGTGTAACTATAAGGTGATTTTTGTCACATTTAAGATTATATTCGAACACATTTTGGAAACATACCTCTTCCCTCTTTGGTATACCAAAGCAATATTAATCCTACTTTATGGATATCACTTTTGTGACATAATATTGAATCATCCAAGGGATACAGGGAGATGCTGTCGAATTTCGTTCAACCATAGCTTACATGTAACAACATATATATTATAGTTACTGTTAGAAATTACCGTATATTGTTGTTTCTTATATATTGCTGTTTCTTTATTTACCTCTATTTCCTTATGCACTGTTTCCCTATGTATCACTGTTTCCTTATGTATTGTTTCCCTATATAACCCCGCAGGGCTATTTGTGTAAGTTCTCCTCTGAGCACCCTAGGGTTTAGTCCTATGTAAGGACCCCTAGACCTCACATAATAAACACACAATATTCTTCTCTTCTTTTCCCCACATGGTATCAGAGCAACGGTCCTAGATCGATGTTCTGACCTATTTTTTTCCCTCCTACCATCGCCCCGCCCCTTCTTCTCTCCCATCCACGATGCCCTGCGTTAGGCGTACGCACCTCGGGCTCCTGCGCCTTGGGCTCTAAGCCCCAGGCACCTCGCGCCCCTTGTGCTCCTCGCGCACCTGCGCCCCGCGCCCCTGCGCCCCGCGCCCCTGCATACCCCTCTGCCACTGCGCCACACGCCTCGAGCCCTAGGCACCGCGCGCATCGAGCCCCTCTGCCACTGCGCCCCACACCCTCCGCCCCTGCGCACCTGCACCCCACGCCCCTACGCACCTGCGCGCACAGTGCCCCGCACGCTCCCTACCCCTGCACGTCCCTGCATCGCGCCCCTGCACGCCCCTGCATCGAACTTCTGCGCACAACTCGCCGTTGCATCCCTAGGCCCCTGTTCGGCTCCGGTTTAGGGCGTTCAGCCTCCACAACTCTCTACTAATGTGCAACTAAGGAGGCTCTACATATCAACTACAACTTCATCTACATCACTTTTTCTTGACCTAGAGAATCTATCATGACGTCCACCGAGACCAATCCTATGTATCCACCTTCTTCTCTAATGGTACAAGGCACATCTATCAAGTTGAAAGGCTTGGAAAACTATGTTCTATGGTCTCGATCCTTCAAGATATTTATTGGTGGTCAAAGAAAGGGTGCCATCCTCACGAAGACTCCTCCTGCTATCACTGATACAGAATTTGAAGCCTGGTTTATCGACAATTGCCAGGTAATTACCTGGATGACTAATAGTGTAGATCCAAATATTGCTGCAAATCTCTTATATAAAGATACTGCAAAAGTCATGTGGGAAAATCTGGAGCATACATATTCCCAGAAAACAACCAAGTCTCGTCTCTCTGATATATACACAAGAATCTGGTCTACTAATCAAGAAGAGACCAGTCTAACTGAATACTACCGGACACTTACAAGCTTGTTTGAGGAACTTCTAATCTTTCAACCTGCATGCTGTGATAAACAAATAGGCGAACATGCTGAGTGGCAAGTCTACAGGTTTCTCTCGGGACTTCACCCGAAGTACAAAATTGCAAAAGATCAATTTCTTATGGCAGATAAATTGCCTACGATCTAAACCATATTCGGTCGACTACAGGAACTGGAAGCTCCGGTTCAAAATTCTCTGGTTCATTCTTCCACAGAGACAACTGCCCACTATTCATCTGGGCAAAGAGGACGACAGGCCTATCCTAGAGGCCGAGGTCGTAGTCGCGGACGTGACCTTGGGCGAGGTCGTGGTCGTGATTCCTCTATTGGTCGTTATCCAGCATGCATACACTGTGGTCACATGAATCATCCGTCTGAATGTTGTTGGGCAACATTTGGCAGGCAACCAAGTGCTCATAACACTTATGACGATGAATCACATGATACGAACAATGATACAACTACTCAGAGTATAAATGGACAACATACTCCATTCACTGCTTCTGAATATACTCGTTTGCGACAACTTCTAAATGATTCTGCTCCCTCAACAAAAGATACAACCGCATCTGCTGCTACTGCTAGCCTTGCCACTATATCAGGTACAGTAGCAAACTCAGTTTCTGTTACCAAACATGCTTGGATTATTGATTCTGGAGCTTCCACTCATCTAACGGGAGATGTAAGTCTACTCACCTCATCTTAACCCTCTACCTCTATAAAGAGCGTTCGTGTTGCCAATGGGGATCATTCTCCCGTTACTGCTGTTGGAACTATTGAATTCTCCAACAATCTTCGACTGACAGATGTGTACTGTGCTCCTGCTTTCTCGCTCAGTCTTTTATCTGTTCAGAAGCTGTCGTGAGCTACATTGTCGTGTTATTTTTGATGAACTCTGCTGCTATTTTGAGGACATCCGGACAAGGCAGATTTTTGGTGGGGGACATGAGAGGAATGACCTATATTACCTCAACAGCCCTACCACTACCAACTTTGCTGGCGCTACCTCCATCACTGAAGATGCCCTTCCATGGCATCTTCGTCTGGGACATCCTTCTGCCAAATCTCTCTCTATGATGTTCCTTGAACTGTCTACGCTAAAACCTTTTGAGTGTAAAGCATGTCAGTTCGGAAAACATCATAGAGTTTCCTTTCCTGCTATAACTGAGCCTCGTCGCACTACTCCTTTCTTCCTAATTCATTGTGATATTTGGGGACCCTGTCCGATCAAAACCATTAGTGGTCATAAGTACTTTGTTGTTTTTGTGGATGACTACAGTCGCTTTTCTTGGGTATTCTTGTTAAAAGAACGTTCAGAAATTAATATCATTGTCAAGAACTTCTTTCATTATGTCAAAAATTTCTTCTCTACTACCATTAAAATCTTTCGTTTTGATAATGCTCTAGAATTTACTCAGAATGACTTGATAACCTTTTTTGCCTCCCAGGGAACCATACATCAAACATCTTGCCCATATACATCCCAACAAAATGGGGTTACTGAAAGAAAACTGAGACACCTTCTTGATATTGCTCGATCCTTACTCACCCATATGAATGTTCCCAAGATATATTGGGGCAATGCTATGCTTACTGCTGTTCATCTTATAAACAAGGTCCCCTCTGCTTCTCTACATGGCTCCACTCCCTTCAACTTACTATATCCCAAGGAGAAACCTTCCCCTCTGCCCTTACGAATTTTTAGATGCACAACCTTTGTCCATAATTTCCATACCACGGATAAATTATCTGCTCGTGCCATCAAATGTGTTTTTCCAGAGTATTCTCAAACTCAAAAAGGATACATATGTTACGATCCTACAGGACATCGTTATTACGTTTCTCTAGATGTCACCTTCTTTGAACAAAACAGCTTCTTTACGCAGACAGTATCCGATATTCCCCTAAAATTCCCCCCTCCACCACTTGTGTATAAAATAAGAACTGTGTCTAATCCTGTTCAGGTTCCTTTACCTATTCCACTGTTGCAGGACACTACGCCATCCTCGAATGCTCCCACCAATGCTACCCCGGATAGTCCTCAGGAGTTACCGATCGCACTACGAAGAACAAAGAGGCAATGTACACTTCACCCAATATCTCATTTTACCTCTACTAATGGGTTATCTTGCTCTGACAAAAGATATGCAGATGCCATAATGGCTATCTCTGTTCCCAAAGATCATCATAGTGCATTACAAGATGAGGGATGGAGAATGGCAATGAATGAAGAAATGTAAGCATTACAGTCTCGAAAACATGGGACCTTGTCAAATGCCCTCCTGGATGTAAACCAATTGCATGTCGCTGGATCTTCACTGCAAAGCAGTCCCCTGCCGGTTCTATTGATCGTTTAAAAGCAATACTTGTAGCAAAGGGCTTTACTCAAACATACGGGGTAGACTACTTCGAAACATTCTCCCTTGTGACTAGAATGAGATCCATATGAACTATCATCTCTGTGGCAGTAAACAAAGGGTGGCCTATGTTTCAGTTAGATGTTAAGAACGCGTTTCTATATGGAGAGCTTGACGAAGAAGTCTACATGATACAACCCCCAGGTTACGAAGTCGAGGAGGAGTATGTATGCCGAATTCACAAAGCTATCTACAGACTAAAGCAGAGTCCAAGAGCTTGGTTTGATAGACTGAGTACAAAGATTGACACCATGGGCTTCCAGAGGACTACATCTGACTATTCTGTTTTTGTCAGGAGGTGACAGACTGGTGTTGTAATTCTTGTTGTATATGTAGATGATATGATTATTACTAGAGATGATGACTAAGGGATACTAGAAACCAAGGCTTTCTTGCAAAAAGTATTCGTCACCAAGGATCTTGGACAACTTCGTTATTTTCTAGGCATAAAAGCTCTACGTACTAAGAAAGGCTTACATATGTCGCAGAGGAAATACTGGCTTGACATACTAATTGAGGCAGGACTACTTGGGTGCAAACCCTCAGGAATTCCAGCAGAGCCTAGAAAACATTCTGCATCTAATGATCCTCTCTTTGAAGAAACTACACGATATAGGAGCATGGTTGGCAAACTTCTATATCTTACAGTTACTAGATTTGATATATCTTATGCTGTAAATAGAGCCAGCCAATATATGAAGAAACCATGCTACATCCATTGGCAAGATGTACTTCAAATCCTTCGCTACCTAAAAGACTCGCCAGGACGAGGAATCTTCTGTGGGGCAAATGGTCACACAAATCTTACTGCGTATGCTGACGCCGATTATGCAAGCTATCCTGAAGACCGTCGATCTATAACTGGATATGCCATGATGGTAGGAGAAAACCTGGTTAGTTGGAGAAGCAAGAAACAAGCAGTTATTTCAAGATCTAGTGCTGAAACTGAATATAGAGCAATGGCTCAGGCTACATGTGAGATGACATGGCTGCTCACTTTTCTACAAAACTAAATGTTGCTACATCCACTCCTATTCCCCTGTACCGTGACAACAAATCAGCTACCTACATTGCTACCAATCCTGTGTTCCATGAGAGAACAAAACATATTGAGATTGATTGTCACTTTATCAGAGATGTTGTATGAGGAGGGAAGATAACCATGCCACACATTACAACAGATCTTCAACTTGTTGATATCTTTACCAAGGCAGTAACTAAGAAGAGGCTTTCCTGGATAACTTCCAAGTTGGGCATGATTGATGAATATGCTCCAACTTGAGGGGGAGTGTTAGAGATTACCATATATTGTTGTTTCTTGTATATTGTTGTTTCTTTATTTACCTCTATTTCCTTATGCAATGTTTCCCTATGTATTACTATTTCCTTATGTACTGTTTCCCTATATAACCCCATAGGGGTATTTGTGTAAGTTCTCCTCTGAGCATCCCAGGGTTTAGTCCTATATAAGGACCCCTAGACCTCATAGAATAAACACACAATATTCTTCTCTTCTTTTCTCCACAGTTATATCTGAACCTTCATGGATGGGCTTAAATGATAACACCAAAAATTCGATTCTTTTCTCATCCCTTACTAGCAATTTAATAAGTTAGCCCATCTTCACTCTTTCCTATGATATTTTTCTCTTCTAATACTGCTACCGAACTAATGAAAGCCTTGAAATCAACAACTTGAAAAGGAGGCGTTGTGGGTAATTTTAACCCTAGGACACTTTTGTTCCTCTTTCCTTATTATTCAACTTTCATCTTTGTAAGTTTTCTCTATTCACTCGTTTTTGGCATTTTTCTTCTAGCTTGTTTGTTTTCCTTAACACGGTAAATTTTAGCATTTTCATCTCTTCTTCATCCAACTACAACCTATGGATAAGGTCATCATCACCTTAGTTGTGGAGCTCAAATCGGGTGGTTCTTCCTGTTAGAGTTAGAGTCAAATTAGAATTAGGAATCCTAATAGGGTTAGACTCCCAATTCTAATAGCAATTGAGTTGTATTCTATTTTCAGTCTTATTGAGAATAGGACTATGTGGTTGTATTTGGGCTATATAAAGCGGGAGGTGGAGGCATTGCCTCTACACCACAGCAAGAGGGAATACTACAAAAGAAAAGAGAGAGAGAATATACATAAGAGCGAAGGAATGGAGAGAGTTATACACGTCTTCGTATAGTGATCTTTCTTCTTCGGTGGTCGTGAGAGGTGATCGACCACTGTTATATCGGGTTGTTCTTTTCTTCACGTGCTTTTGTGGTGGTGGTCGATGTGCATCCGCTTCCATATCCGCAACAACCTTATCTGAGAGGGGACGATACCGGCGGGTCATGTTCCCAACAATTGATATCAGAGCTTGGCTCGACGGCATTAAGGGATACAACGTGGCGGATAAGAGCGAGATTCGATGTCGAGGAGATGAAGCAACACAATAGGTGTTTTTCTTCAGAGGCAGTTAAGATCCAATGGTATAGTGAATCGTTGAGATCAGGAGCATCCGGAGTCCAATTGAGGTGATCCAGAGTCCAGATAGGGGTTTTTGTGCACTTCGGATGAGTTGGACGGTTCGAATCGGGAGGATTTTGCTTTGATTTTTCAAATCGTACAAGGAGGTACGACAGGAAAGTGATGGCGAAATTTTCATCGAGGGGTGCATCATTCTCCATGGAACCCTTCAACGGAAAGAGTGGCTTCACCTTATGACAACAACAGGTTAAAAACAGACTCACACGAGAAGGACTTATGAAAGCTCTCCAAGATAAAGAAAATAAGCTGGAAAAGATGAAAGAGTAATAGTGGAAGGAGATGAGGGATATTGCAAACAATACAATACAATTGTTATTGGCAGTCAACACTCTTCCCGAAGTCATCAACCTGAAGGATCAAACGGAGGTTTGGATGAAGTTTGAGGGACAATACAAGTTCTCAGCTATTGATGAAGAAGAAGCTCTATGGTCTAAAGATGACCAATGGGACAAAGCTCGAAGTGCAACTTGGATGAATTCAACAAGATTCTGACAGGCGTGCTCACACTTGAGGAGAAGAATACGAAAGGAGAATCTCTCTTCAAGGAGGAGGATAATGCACTGATCTTGTTGAGTTACCTTCCATCTTCCTACGATCATATTGTGACGATGTTACTCTATGGCAAGGAGACCATCACATTGAACGAGACAATTGCTTCACTGCTTATGAATGAGTCTCAACAGAGGTCGACGGATGAGACAATGAATGATGAAGGTCATGTGCTAGAAATCGAGGGTAGATGCTCAAGATCAAGGAAGACATGATTCAGATGCCGATCTAAGTCACGAGGTCTGATCAGATGCTTCTATTGTGATAAGGAGGGCTACAAGATAACTGATTGTCCAATATGTGATAAGGAGAAAGGAAAGAAGAAGGTTGATGATTTTGAATATGACCAAGAGAATTTTACAGAAGTCTGTGAGGGAGACTTGCTAGCGTGCTCTAGGGAGATGAAGGTAGATTCAAGATGGCTTCTAGATTCGGCATGTTAAGATCACGTGTTCTCATCTAGAGAGGAGTTTAGTACATATCAGGCATACGATGATGGTACGATCAAGATGGGAGGGGAGAGGTTTACCACACCAAGAGGAGTATATCACTGCAGTTCCACATGTTTGATGGAGCAATACGAAATCTGACAAGTGTCAAACGCATTCCTACAATCAAGAAAAAAATGATTTCACTAAGAACGATTTAATCACGAGGACATCGAGTCACCATTGAAGGGGGAGTTCTCAGAGCGAGCAAGGGAGCACGTGTGGTGATGCGTGGGATAAGGATGCCGAATAAGGTGTATAAGCTCGAGGGAAGGGTCATGACAGGTGATGGAACACCAGTTATTCTCGGGACGAGCAATACGATGAGAGAGTAGCAGGTTATCAGCATCTCTGCTGTAGAAGTGCGCAAAAAGGAGAAGCGAGTGCGATTTGCTTTACTAGAGGATGTTAGTACAATCTCTTGTCACGAGTGATTTGTGGCGTCGTGTCATGAGGCATAATGCTGAGTTATGCGAGTACCTAAGAGGGGGGTACATTGAGGACGCCCAGTGACGGGTGCGTCACCCAAAGTTTGTAAGATCCTACCAACGAGACCTGCAGATTATGAGGATGACCCAGTGCAGACTCAAGACAATGAAGAGATCGTGATGGAATTCAACTCAAGGGAGAGATTGTTAGGATTAGAGTCAAATTGAGATTATGAATCCTAATGGGATTGGACTCCTAATCCTAATAGCACTTGAGTTGTACTCTATTTATAGTCCTATTGAGAATAAGACTATGGGGTTGTATTTGAGCTATATAAAGAAGGAGGTGGAGACATTGCCTCTACACCACAGCAAGAGGGAATACCACCAGAGAAAAGAGAGAGAATATATATAAGAGAGCGAGGGAACGAAGAGAGTTGTACTCGTCTTCTTATAGTGATCTTTTTTCTCTGATGGTCGTGAGATGTGACAAACCACCATTATATCCGGTTGTTCTTTTCTTCACGTGCTTCCGTAGTGGTAGTCGATTGTGCATCCGCATCCGTATCTGGGAGGGGGGATTTGTATCCGTAACAACTGGTATCCGAGAGGAGATGATACCGGAGAGTCGTGTTCCCAACACTTCCTTTGTTTTTTTAAGAGAAAGATCATTATGTCGTTCATCATCAAGATCCAAAATCGAGTTTTCAGTACATCAAAAGTGGATCAACGAGTCCGTCCACACGGATTCAACCAAAGCAAAAATCCCAAAAGAAAGAAAGCGATCCACCATGCTACCGACATATTACAAACTTGGGAAACTAAGATCAGAGACTAACTACCAACTTTAAATATGCAGTAGCAGAAGACACAAAAAAAGACTGAGATGTCGCTTCTATAGAAGGCTTAAGTATACTACAAGGGGGGTGGGCATCATTGACTTCTTTACAGAGCCAGTCGAGTTATTCAGACGCAGGTGGAGTCCTTCAGCGCGATGCTTGGTAAGGCAGAGACTGCTCATGTGCAAATCAAAAGAATACAACGCATAAAAATTTAACGAAGCCTTCTCTTACTATAAGTAGGGTCGGTTACATGGATTCTTGCTCAAATCCATGTTGAAAGATTCGATTATTTTTACGCTGGTTGTCGGCTATCTAACGCAACCCCTGCAAGGGGGGATTTGAACCCTACTCTTTTGGGTGGTAGACACATTACACTACCACCCGACCATTTAAGTTAAAAGAATACAATGCATATGTCACAAAAAAGATATAGCGTTTCCAAGTGTTGGGCTATTTGCGTCCAGCCCCAGCTTGGGCTGTAGCCTTTTGCAGTTTTGCAGGTCCTCTTTTGATATTTGCTCAGATTTTGTAGCCCTTAATTCAAGGAATGGGATCCCCATTTGTCTCTAACATTCTCCAACTGTTTCGAGAGAATACAGGAGCAGCGGGGGTTTGAAAAACCCCATTCCTCCAGTACGGGAGTGCGAGAGATCGAGAGAGAGGTTGTTGCGGGCTTCCACCTCTCTCATCCTTGCAGTTGTTCGAGTTGCAGCTGGACGAGTGTGAAAGCACAAAGGCTAGGGAAAAGGGCTCAAGAGGAGTCGTGGATTGTGCGAGCTCGAGAGGAGCTGCAGCAGTTGGAGGTCATTGCGGACGACCTCAAGAGAGCCGAGCATCGTTTTTGGGACTCCATCCGGAAGCCCACAAGGGAAGCCACTTATCTTCTAGATTTGAGCACATTATTGGTATCGTTAGATACTTGCTGAAAAAACTATCCATTGTGTGTGTGGCTTGTACCTCGGTTTTTGTGGGCAACAAAATCGGGAAGAACATTAGTTCATCTTGACCGTAGTGACTAGTTGCCGGTCTTGCCCCATGGTTTTTCCCTTACTCACATCGAATAAGGGTTTCCACGTAAAAATCCTTGTCTCTTGTGGTTGCTTGTGTGCTTGATTTTGATTGTTGCCATTTTAGTTCCCGAGTGGGGAACATATATTTGTGTTGTGCCATCTTTGTTGTAGGACAGTTTTAGGGGATACTCCTGCTTGTGCTTATCCCCCAACAAGTGGTATCAAATCTCAGGTTTGAACAAAAATGGGCAAAGATGATGAGGGAACAATGATTAAGCTCACAAGTAGCAACTGGCAGATTTGGAAGGCTAAGACGGAAGATATTCTATATTGCAAAGACCTCCACGATCTCGTGGAGGGAGAGAGCGCCAAGCTAGAGAATATGTCCGCGGGCGAGTGGACAAAGTTGAACCGAAAGGCCATTGTGACCATTCAGAAGTGGCTTGACATGCCGGTTTTTCATCACGTGGCCGAGGAGACAAATGCAAAGGAGCTGTGGGACAAGTTATCCGAGCTCTATGATCAGAAGACTGCAATCAACAAGGCTTTCTTAATTAGAAAGCTTGTGAATATGAAGTACAAAGATGGATGTAATGTGGCAGAGCACTTGAATGACTTCCAAAGCATTATCAACCAGTTGACTTCCATGAGTCCGACACTTGATGACGAGTTGCAGGCACTTCTCCTTTTGGGTTCATTGCCAGACAGTTGGGAGACTCTAGTAGTCACCGTGAGCAACTCTGCGAAGGACAGCAAGTTGACCATGGCTATGGTCAAGGGCAGTCTCCTCCTCAATGAGGAGATTAAGCGTCGCTCATCCGGAGAGACATCCTCCTCTTCACATGTGTATGCAGTTGAGAGGAGACGAAGATCCAGTAGTAGAGGGCAGTCACAGGAGAGGCAGAAATCCAGAGACAAGTCCAAGGGCAGAGGAAAGTGTCACCATTGCCAGAAACCCGGTCACTGGAAAAGAGACTGTAGGGTTTGGAAGAGAGAGCAAGCTGAAGTCAAGAAAGATCAGAAAAATGAAGATGGGAATGTAGCTACAGTCGTGGCATATGACAGTGCAGATGAGGTGATTCTCACCATCCAGGATCAGTGCTTGCATGCAGGGAGTGATTTGGAGTGGGTCATTGACACAACCACCTCCTATCATGTGACTCCACACAAGGAGTTCTTCACCACCTACACCTGTAGTGATTATGGGAGAGTCTTGATGGATAATGAAAGTTACTTAAGATCATTGGCATGGGCACCATCTCGATTCAGATGGATGTTGGGTGCTTAATGACTCTTCAGAATATGAGACATTTTCCTGATGTGCGACTTAGCTTTATATCTGGTTCACAACTAGATAGTGAAGGCTACCATCTGAAATTCGACGATAGGAAGTGTAAGATAAGCAAGGGTTCTCTCATCATGGCTAGAGGCAGTTTGCGTCACACGCTCTACATGGACTAGAGTAAAGGTCATGGATGGCAGTTTGCATGCCAACGAGGCAGACACTTCAGATTTGTGGCACCGTCGACTTGGCCACATGAGCCAGAAGGGATTACAGCTTTTGAGCAAGAGAGAGTTGATCCCCTACCACAATGACATCACTTTGTCTCCTTGTGATGCATGTGAGGTTGGGAAGAGCAGGAGTGCACCATACAGAGCCATATCCAAGGTGAACAGAGACCTTCTACAGTTGGTTCATTCTGACGTTTGTGGTCCCATGGACACAACCTCTTTGGGAGGCAACATGTATTTTGTCACCTTCATTGATGTTGCATCTAGGAAGTAAGGGTGTATATGCTGAGATCGAAGGATCAGGTGTTTGATTGCTTCAAGAAATTCCATGCCATGGTTGAGCGTGAGACAGGAAAATTGTTGAAGTGTTTATGCACGGACAATGGGGGAGAGTATACCTCCCATATCTTTTAGGGCTACTGTGCAGAGCACGGCATCAAACATGAGAGGACAGAGCCAGGTACACCCCAGCACAATGGTCTAGCTGAGAGGATGAACATGACCATTGTTGAGAGAGTCCGTTGTATGCTGAAGACAACGAAGTTGCCCAAGACTTTTTGGGCTGAGGCGGTTCGTACCGCATGTTACTTGATCAATCGATCTCCATCAGTTCCTTTGGGTTTTCAGATTCTAGAGCGTGTTTGGACAGGAAAAGACCCCTCATATGCTCATTTGAGGGTGTTTGGATGCAAAGCCTATGCGTTGGTACCCAAGGAGCAGTGGAAGAAGTTGGATGACAAGGCAGTCCCTTGTATTTTTCTTGGCTATGGAGATCAAGAGTTTGGATACCGTATTTGGGAACCAAGGAAGAAGACAATCACCAGACACAGGGATGTGATTTTCTATGAGAATCAGACGTTGGCTGAGGACACCACTGAGAGTGGTGATGCAGATGAATTTTCCATGGATGATGATAATGATGAGGACACAGATCCCTCTCCAGTACAGGGTACAGGTGGAGAGGATGGACAGCTAGAGCAGCATGATCCAGATGCAAACCTCATTGATGTAGGTCTAGGGGACTTGGGGCAAGGGAGCAGCCTCATCCACATGCAGACGCAACAGAGCCTCAAGTCATGAGATATGAGAGGACACGTCGGCCATCATCCCGTTACCCCACTTCCAGGTATGCGATGCTCACAGATGCAGGTGAGCCATACACCTTTTGAGGAGGCACATATGCATAAGGACAAGGAGCATTGGCGCAATGCAATGAATGAAGAGATGCTATCTCTCAGAAAGAATCACACTTTTGACCTTATTGAGCTTCCTAAGGGAAAGAGGGCATTGAAGAACAAATGGGTGTACAAGCTGAAATCAAATGATAGCGGCAAGCAGGTGAAGTACAAGGCTAAGTTGGTAGTAAAAGGGTTCAGCCAGGAGGAAAGAGTAGACTATGATGAGATCTTCTCCCCGTGGTGAAGATGAATTCAGTGAGAATGGTGCTAGGACTTGTTGCTAGCATGGAACTTGAGCTGGAGCAGATGAACGTGAAGACGGTGTTTCTTCACAGTGATTTAAAGGAAGAGAACTACATGGAGCAGCCACAGGGTTTTCAAGAGAAAGGGAAAGAACACATGGTTTGCAGGTTGAGAAAGAGTCTTTATGGCTTGAAGCAAGCCCCGAGACAGTGGTACTTGAAGTTTGATGCTTTCATGGGAAAGCAAGGCTTCAAGAGGACTACAGCTGATCCATGTGTATATGTTCGTCGTCTTCCCAATGACATGTTCGCCATTCTTTTGATATATGTGGATGACATGTTGATTATAGGTCATGATTCCAACCTCATTGTAAAGCTCAAGAAGAACTATCCAAAGAGTTTGAGATGAAAGATTTGGGATAGGCCAGTCACATCCTTGGGATGCATATTACAAGGGACAGGAAGAAGCACATGTTGTGGTTGTCACAAGAAAGCTATGTTGAACGCATGTTGGAGCGGTTCAACATGAAGAATGCCAAGCCTGTCAGCACGCCTTTAGCCTCTCATTTCAAGATAATCAAAGAGTCATGTCCTTCTACTTCTGAGGAGAAGACAGAGATGACCAAGATCCCACACCAGTCAGCAGTTGGGAGCCTCATGTATGCAACGGTTTGCACTAGACCCGAAATAGCCCATGCAGTGGGCGTGGTGAGCAGATTCATGTCCAATCTGGGGAAGGACCATTGAGAGGCAGTGAAATGGATCTTGAGATACTTGAGAGGGACCTCAAGTACGTATCTTGTGTTTGGGAGGTCAGATCCCAAACTTTGTGTCTACACTGATGCAGATATGGCAGGAGACATGGACCAGAGAAAGTCTACCTCATGTTACATTTTCACATTTGCAAGGGGAGTTATATCATGGCAATCCAAGCTACAGAAATGTGTTGCTCTCTCAACTACCGAGGCAGAATACATTACAATAGCAGAGGATGGGAAAGAAGTGTTGTGGCTACAACGCTTTCTTGATGAGTTTGGACTGAATGACAGTGAGCCGGTTGTGTTTTGTGATAGCCAGAGTGCTATAGACTTGAGCAAGAGTACCATGCACCAAGGTCAAACCACCCTTTGTTTTCAGTTTTGTGAGAGGTAGGTATATAACTACCCAAACGCACCGAGCTGGCAAATTTTTGATATTTGTAGGGGGACGGTCTGGAAAGCCTTCAGACTTCAGGCTCGTCAAATCAACCACCAACTCAATTCCTTCAAAGAGATGTGAAAAAGACCTGGGATAAAATGGAGTTAAAGAATTTATTGAATCTTATATGGTTTGGAGTTAATCCACAATTCAGATTTTTTTTGAGTTACCGTGCAGGTCTCGAACAAGTTTTTGTAGTCCTCACAAGCTTTTTCACAAAGTAAGACATAGGAGATTTTGACTTTTGAATATTTGAGCTTTCAAAGTTCCATCTACCCATTCTAATTCCATTTAGGATTCTGTCTGGACTTCTCCTCTTGCTATTTCCTCCCCTTCATCTTCCAATTCTTCTTCTCTCGTCCCTTTCTCCTAAATTCCTCAGATACCATCCTTCCTTGATATGCTAAATCTAGTTCTCTTCTAAGAAAACTCCCAATGAACTGATCGAATTCTTCAATTTCCTACTTATCACCCTATTTATGGCAGAGGAATGATCATTTTACTTTAATTCTCTTTTATTATCTTTTACTAAATTATTATATTTCAAAAAAGGAGTCAATGTTCATTACATCTCCCATGTGTTCAGTTCATGGTAGAACAATTCAAATGTTTAAATCTCTGCTGGTGGACTTTGTGGTCATTGACCAGATTGCATCGGATATTCGTCTGAATCTTTAGAAGTTAGTAGCGTTTTTTTAGGGATGCATATGTTTATGAGGGTTTCTTGTTGTGAGCAGTTCTGGTTCATATATACTTGTGTTACTTCCGATGAGAAGACGTGATCATGTGATCAATTCAAACTTTGTTTCATTTGAGTTTTAAACATGGTTGTTGATTTTAAGTTTAAGCACAGCTCGATTTGTTTGGATTTTAACGTAAGGTTTGAGTTAAGATTATTTTAATCTTGCTAGATTTATATACTAGAAGAGTGGAAGTATTGTTTGAATCAGCTGTAACACATTGTACCGAAGTTTAGAATATCAGCAGATCCAATATTCTGAAGTTGAGTATATGAAGAACACCCACCGATTATAGAGATATATGTGTTGAAACATAAAGAGCCATTTGATTAGTAATGGAAGGATCTTCAATATTACTTGCTTTTTTATTTACCCGTGACAAGGTTTGCTAATTGAATTGGCTTTTAGATCAGTTGCGTTCTGATACATTGTAATTTCCCAATGTAATCCAAGACTTTAACTAGACTCGAATACTGTTCTTGTTTAACATGATTCAAGCTGTGTTCTAGTGTTCATTTTTGCAAGCGAACATATCTTCTACTAAGAGTTAAATCAAAAGTTTTGCTTGGAACCTTGTGGATTACATGGATTACGAAGCACTGATCTCATAATTTCCATTAAGAGATATATTCTGGTTTAAAAGAAGACACCACCTTTATAAGAGATTTGAACAGAAAGCAGGTCCATATCCATCAAACTAAAACTTCATTTGGAGCTAAATCTGAGCAGATCAGGTTTGTGTGAGTTAAATAAGAACTTCATTGTCAAGTTTTCTTAGGCATTAGGATGATATTGAATAATTAGATTTATCTGGATTATGTCCAAATCATGATTTATTGAAAGATTTAAATGGCTCTATTGAGAAAGGAGTTTGCTATTAAGTTCATTATTTTACTGAGTGTGTTTCTAGGGTCTAAAGCTTTGATACGAAGTGATTTGTGTTATTAAAATCATTTTCTTTTTTAATTAGAAACAATGAAGATGTCAGAAGCTTTGCGACGTCTACAGAATAGATCAAAGCTGATCCAAGCTTTGAAATTTGATGCAGTTTTCGATGATTACTGATCTATTGGGAATATATTAGGTTGGGTTCACTTACTGTTTCATCAAGTATTTAATGGAACAATTAGAGAATATCCTTGTAGAACATCTCAAATCTAAAGATATTTGATGATAATAACAACAATATTTTCACCAGCTAGAGAAACTAATGCATAGGTCATCACTTGTGTTCCCAAAGGAGATACTGAATGTATATAATCTCTCTTACAAGGCCCAGAGGTGTGTATTAATACAAGGAGGAATCGAACTAGCAACTATCGACGACTGTCCCTTTTGAAAGAATAACCGTTTCCTCTTATTAAATGGGACGGTCACTCAACCGTCTCTGAGGCCATGTCCCATTTTATTGTAGGGGATGATGCTGACAAACCTCCCCTCTTTCTTACTAGAAGGGATGATAGCGATTGTCCCCTCTATGAAATCCAGAAGGGACGGTCACAGACGTCCCCTTAGTTCAGTATAGAAGGGGTGATGATGAACATCCTGTTGGGAACGGATCCGATCGAGCACTACAAGATTAGAACCAAAATCGAAGAAGAAAGCACGCACAATCGCACAAGACAATGATTTATAGTGGTTCGACAATGTGCTTACTCCACTTGCTGACACCAGACTCTCTCTACTATTGCTTGAATGATGTTGGAATACAATATATGGTGCCACAGGGCTCCTTTTATACTACAACAAAAGAATACCAAGCATTCAACAATCCCCACCATCAGCTCTCAGCCAATCAGGATGCAGGATATGGATTAAGCATCTCAGCAGTCCAACCCGACACCTCTCAGCCAATCAGAATGCATGAGGTGGATCAGACACCTCAGCAATCCAGCACAAGAGCTCTCAGCCAATCAGAAGGCAGGAGGGGGATCGGCCACATCAACAATGCTTTCTACTTGTATTCAACCAATCAGTCTTCACAGGATAAATCTCAACAATCTCCCACTTGGAGATTGATTTGTGGTACGCACCACTTATTCAATAGTCATGGTGTGAGCTTTCCCTTGTCTTCTATTCTTGAAGATCAATAGATTTTGAACATGTCTTCAGCTTCTCCACAGACTTTGTTAACATATTAGCAGGATTTTCTAATGTATGGATCTTCTTCAGCTTAAATTGCCCATCTTCTAGCTGCGTCCGAATGAAGTGGTATTTCACATCAATGTGCTTAGTCCTCGAGTGAAAGACAGAATTCTTTGCAAGATGAATTGCACTTTGACTGTCGCTGGATAATTAATAATCTTCACATTCTTTATTCAGTTCTTTCATCAGACCTTTCAACCATATCATTTCCTTGCAAGCTTCTGTTGCCACTACATATTCTACTTTCATGGTCGAGATGGTCACTATCTTCTGGAGCCTAGAGATCCAGCTAATGGCTCCACTCCCCAGGGTAAAGACATACCCTGTTGTGCTTTTCCTGCCATCGATATCTCCTACAAAATCTGAGTCCACAAAACCTCGAATGGAAATGTCAGTGTTCCCATAACACAATGACATGTTAGAGGTACCTCTCAAATAACATAAAATCCACTTCACAACTTCCCAATATTCCTTACCAGGATTCGCCATGAATCTGCTCACAACTTCCACTGCATGAGAGATGTCTGGTCTTGTGCAAACCATTGCGTACATCAAACTACCAATAGCAGACTGGTAGGGTACCTTTGACATGTACTCATGCTCCTCCTTCGTAGCAGGTTCTTTCTTCTTTGAAAGTTTGAAGTGGCTTCCTAAATGTGTTAGAGTAGATTTTGCATTTTTCATATTAAATCTCTCTAGTACCTTCTTGATGTAATCTGATTGACACAATATCAGCTTCTTATTCTTCACGTCTCTGCCAATCTACATTCCAAGGATTTTCTTTACAGGACCTATGTCCTTCATTTCAAACTCCTTAGACAACATTGCTTTCAGATTTGCTAGATCTTCTTGCATGAGCCTACAACAAGCATGTCATCTACGTACAACAATAAAATGATGTAAGACATACCAAGCTTCTTGAAGTAGCAACAATGGTCAGCATGATAGTTGCGGAACCCTGTATTTCTCATGAAATCATCAAACCTTTTGTACCATTGTCTTGGTGCCTGCTTCAAGCCATAAAGGCTTTTTCTGAGCTTGCATACCATGTCTTCCTTTTCAGTAGCTATATAGCCCTCTGGTTGTTGCATGTAGATGTCCTCCTCAAGATCTCCATGGAGAAATGCTGTCTTAACATCCAACTGCTCCAAATATAGGTTCTCAGCTGCAACACTGCTCAATACTGCTCTTATGGTTGGGACCTTTACAACAGGTGCAAAGATCTCTGTGAAATCAACTCCTGCATTCTGTTGAAAGCCCTTCGCCACTAGCCGAGCCTTGTATCTAATGGAACCATCAGCTTCCTCCATCCTGTACACCACTTGTTGTGCAAAACCTTCTTTCCCTTTGGTAGTAGGACTAAATCCCATGTTTTGCTTCTTGAGAGAGAGTTCATCTCCTCATCCATGGCTAACTCCCACCGATTCCTTGCCTCACCTTGTATAGCTTCATCAAAGCATTCAGGCTCACCATTATCAGTCAGCAATAAATAATACAAGGAAGGTGAATACCTTGCAGTGGGTTTACTGATTCAGGAAGATTTCCGTAGTACCGGAGTTTGCGGATTATTCTGTGGGATGGGTTGAACATTCTCATCACTTAGTTGTGATGTGCTTTGTTCAGGAGTTTCATCAAACTCCACAAAGTTTGGTTCTTCCATTATCTTTCCTTTTATCAATTCATCCTTATATAAGGAAGACTCGTTGAATGTGACATCAATGCTTCTAACTGTCTTCTTGTTCTCCAAGTCCCACAATCTATATCTATAGTTATCTGTACCATAGCCGACAAAGGTACACGTCCTCGCTTTGGGATCAAGCTTTTATCTGTCTTCCTGCTCAATGTGAACATAAGCTATGCATCCAAAGATACGTAAATGAGAAAGTGTTACCTCCTTTCCTGTCCACGTTTCTTCTGGAAGATCCCCATCTAAAGCAGCAGACGGACCTTGATTGATTAAGTATGCAGTTGTATTCACTGCATCAGTCCAATGTTGCTTGGGTAGACCTGCATGTAACCTCATACTTCTCGCACACTCTAGAAGAGTCCTGGTCATGGGTTCAGCAACACCATTCTGTCTGGACTTTCTTGGGACCGTCTTCAATCTCTTTATACTGTTCTTGGCACAATATGATTCAAACTCCTCACTGCAGTATTATCCCCAATTGTCTGACTTGAGACATTTCAACTTTAAACCTGTCTCAATCTCAACTAAGGCCTTCCACATTTTGAAGATCTCAAAAACATTGGATTTATGTTTGATAAAATAAACCAGCAGCTTTCTAGTTGCATCATCAATGAAAGTAATAAAATAATGAGATCCGCCAAGGGAACGTACCTGAGATGGACCCCATATATATATGTATGAACTAGCTCCAGTCTTTTAGTTTTTTGTACTCTTGTAGTCTTTGTGAAACTGACTTTCTTATGTTTTCCCAAGATACAATCTTCACAGAAATCCAGATCAACGGTCTGCAATCCCGTCAACTTTCCATTCTTCTGCATGATCTTCATTTCTTTTTCGCTCATGTAACCAAGCCATCTATGCCAAGTGTTAGCATCACACCCAGATGATGCAACATTTATCCTGTCATATGAGCCTGATGCAATATATAGGGTTCCTTCTTTCCTACCTCGAGTAAGGATCAATGATCCCTTTGACATCTTCCACGAATCAGAATCGAATGATGTCACCATGCCGCTTTCCGATAGCTGTCCAACAGATATGAGATTCCTTGTTAGACAGGGTACATGTCTAACATTCTTCAATCTCAAGAAGCCACCATTGGGTTGGGATATATCAATGTCTCCCTTTCCAATTATGCTGCAGCATTCATCATCTCCCAGATATATCTTTTTAAAATCACCTTTCACATAATTTTGGAGGACTTTGTGGAGTGGTATGAAATGAAGCACCCGAGTCCACAATCCATGACTCACTTTTAGCATCTGCAACACATACTAAGGCATCGATGTCATCATCATCAGTAAGATTTACGGTGTTCTTACCTTTGTCATTTTCTCGTTTCTGCTTTCTTAGGGCCTTGCATTCTATCTTGTAATGCCCCTTTGATTGCAATTCCAGCAGACCACGGATTTCGGATCTCTGGATTTAGATCTTCCTCTTACCGACTTTCCCCTGAAATACTTTTAGTTTTTGTAGCTCTTTCTGCTTCTTCCTTCTGTATTCAAGGTAGAACCTGACAAGTGTTATTCCCCAGATGTCTTCCCTCGTGCCTCTTCTCCAAGAAGAAGACCAGCAACATCCTCCAACTTCAACTTTACAGAACCAGAGGAGTTGCTAACCGCTACAACTAAAGCATTCCAACTATCAGGTAAACTAGAAAGGAGTAAAAGAGCTTTTACCTCATCATCAAACACGATCTTCACAGACTCCAATTGGTTGATGATACTGTTCAGATCATTCAAGTGTGAAGCTACCACGGAGTTCTCACTCATCTTTAAATTGAAAAGCTTCTTCATCAAATACACCTTATTTGATGCAGATGGCTTCTCGTACATCTTTTCAAGAGCTTTGAAAAGATTCGTCGTCGTCGTCTCCTTTACGATATTTGAAGCCACTGATGGAGCAAGGCTGGGCCTTACCATTCCTAGAGCCTTTCGGTATAGGACCTTCCACTCATCATCTTTCATGGCTTTGGACTTCTTCCCTTCGATCGGAAGATAGAGATCCGTCTGATATAGAACATTTTCAATCTGCTTCTTCCAGAATGCGAAGTTCGATCCATTGAACTTCTCGATCTTGACCTTTGATTCTTCTGCCATCTGTGTAGAGGTTGATCTCCGAACATTGCTCTGATACCAGTTGTTGGGAACGGATCCGATCAAGCACCACAAGACTAGAACCACAATCAAAGAAGAAAGCACGCACAATCGCACAAGACAAGGATTTATAGTGGTTCGACAATGTGCCTACTCCACTTGCTCACACCAGACTCTCTCTACTATAGCTTGAATAATGTTGGAATACAATATGTGGTGTCACATGGTTCCTTTTATACTACAACAAAAGAATACCAAGCATTCAGCAATCCCCACCATCAGCTCTCAGTCTATCAGGATGTAGGATGTGGATTAAACATCTCAGCAATCCAACCCAACACCTCTCAGCCAATTAGAATGCAGGAGGTGGATCAGACACCTCAGCAATCCAACCCAAGAGCTCTCAGCCAATCATAAGGCAGGAGGGAGATCAGCCACATCAGCAATGCTTTCTACTTGTATTCAACCAATCAGTCTTCACAGGATAAATCTCAGCACGTCCTTTCTAGTAACCATAGGGAGGGCGGAGACAACCGTCCTTTTAACTTCAATGGACCATACCTGCTATGTCCTTAACGAGGAATAGATGCATTCATGTTGGACGATCGCAACCATCCCTTTTACTAACAAGGGATAGGATGTATGCAATCGTCCCTTATAGTTTATTGGATTGTCCCTTCTAGTCATCTTCTACCGTAGAAAATGGACTCTTTACAGATGGTTGCGACCATCCCCTTTGCTAGAAGATGGACTCTTCTGGCCACCTTCTAGCGTAGAAGGGATGGTCATGACCGTCCCCATGGATCTGTTAGTTAAAAGAAATTACATATAGCTGGTGTAGTAAACATCTTGTTATGTAATGAGCTTACTAATATCTTGCTATGTATTTGTTAACATCATAATAAATGAACTTTTTATATAATAAAGTAAATCCAAACCATTGAAATCAAAGATAAAATCTTAACGACAATGTTCGAACATGTTCATATTTTAAAAGAATTTGTAGTTCTAACATTACTCCAAACTAATCTAGTCTACTCTACTTTACTCTAATCTACACTTCTTCTTCATCCTTTTCCCCGGTCCTTGATATAATCACGAACTTGTGAACATGAACCACCACCCTGGTACCTATGCATGAATGCATAAAATTCCACCATCTATGGCGCATCTCCTGAATTTCATCGTTCATATCGACAACAGTATTCTCTAACTCCCTTTCCCTTTGCAACTTCTGAGATGATGAAGTGATACCCCTTCCTTCATATCGAGTATAAAGGGTAGCTCTGCAATCACCACATCATACTCATCCAATTTCTCATGCAACTTCCTAAGCAGAATTGAAGCCCTTCTGCTTTCATCCATTTACTTTTGAAATCTCCAGTAAAAATTAACAGATGTATCTTAACAATATTAACAAATAATATAGTTTTAAGATGTAGCATACTAGGGATAGGCATGGACCGGGTCTAGGCCTGCAATTTTTTAGTGCTTTGACCCAAGCTCAAGCTCGACTCATCTCTACTTGTAAAATAACTAATAGCATAGCTGATTACCATTAATTCTTCCAACTCTATCCATGAGTAATCAACAATACTACATAACTACCAGTTTCTCACCCCAAACGATTCTCGTAATTCTCCTAAACACCACGTCCTTCTGCGAATAAATAAACATGAAACAAGCAAGCAAGAAAACCAAAATTACATTATTTGCATAACGTGATAGCTTCAGCAATGTGCAAATGGATGTATGCATTCTTCATTAAGATGCAAGACACTGATATTAAATGCACAACAACTAATCGTATGAGATTGGTTCCAAGGGACCGGGTTGTCTGCTGTAGCGCAGGGGATGCATCCGATGCAGAATGGACCGTTAAAATCAACATCTCCTCTATGATTAAGCAAGCTCCTAGAAAGATCCTAATGTTGGCTTCTTTGAGAAGCCACTTATAAGTTGGCTTCTTTGAGAAGCTATTATTGGCTTACTTGAGAAGCTATTGTTGGCTTCATTGAGAAGTCATCTCCAAAGATGGCTTCCTTAAGAAACCATCACTTGTTGTAGTGTACTCCATTGGCCTCTATAAATAGGATCCTTGAGGGTCAAGTGTGATCAACCAAGAGAAGAACCAAGAGAGTAGAGAGCCACCAAGTATATTAAGAGGAAAGTTAGAGAGCTTGAGTGTCACGTCCCGGGCTTAGGTCCCCGGTCCGTTATTGAGAAAAACTGGCCCTGACAACTTGTTGGGTTCGGGCCCAAATGGACCCGTTGACAACCACCCAAAATGCTTAAGCCCAAGTTGTCAAGTAGTAATCCCCACCACTTATATACCACACCCACACTTTGTGAGTTTTAGGTATGGCACTATGTTTGGGGTTGGGGTGTTACAACCTCCTCCACTTATATTCGCAACGTCCTCGTTGCGACATGGCCTATCACTTATTCCCAGTGATAGTGGCGGTTGCACGCTCCGGGTAGCCATTTCCTTCAACCTCTTTGTAGGGGCGGCTCCACATCTCGAGTAGCCCTTTCCACTATCAGAGGGAACCTGCTCTGATACCATTTGTAACGTCCGGGCTTAGGTCTTCGGTCCGTTATCGAGGAAAACTGGCCCTGATAACTTGTTGGGTTCGACTCCAAATGGACCTGTTGACAACCTCCAAAATGCTTAAGCCCAAGTTGTCAAGCAGTAATCCCCACCAATTATATACCAGACCCACACTTTGTGAGTTTTAGGTATGGTACTATGTTTGGGGTTGGGTTGTTACAACGTGTGGTATATAAGTGGCGGGGATTACTACTTGACAACTTGGGCTTAAGCAATTTTGGGTGGTTGTCAACGGGTCCATTTGGGCCCGAACCAACAAGTTGTCCGGGCCAGTTTTCCTCAATAACGGACGGGACCCCTAAGCCCGGACGTTACAGATGGTATCAGAGCAGGTTCCATCTGATAGTGGAAAGGGCTACCCGAGAGGTGGAGTCACTCCTACAAAGAGGTGGAGGAAATGGCTACCCGGAGCGTGCAACCGCCACTATCACTGGGAATAAGTGATGGGCCATGTCGCAACGAGGACGTTGCGAATATAAGTGGGGGAGGTTGTAACACCCCAACCCCAAACATAGTGCCATACCTAAAACTCACGAAGTTTGGGTGCGGTTTATAAGTGGTGGGGATTACTACTTGACAACTTGGGCTTAAGCATTTTGGGTGGTTGTCAACGGGTCCATTGGGCCCGAACCCAACAAGTTGTCAGGGCCAGTTTTCCTCAATAACGGACCGGGGACCTAGAGCCCGGGATGTTACATTGAGTGTTGTATAGTTAGTGAGTAAGTGAGTGAGTGTATGTGAAGTGGTGTATATTTTGGGGTGTTGTATTGCATGATGATGTATTGTTAGTGTATGTTGTTAGTGAGTCATCATATTGTCTTTGTAGTCAAAATCCAACATGGACTCGGTCCCCTATCCGTTTCATCCATTCCCATCATATGCATCCCCTGCGCTACAGCAAATACACAACAGACGATCCGCGCTCTGGTTCCAAACTAACTGCAGACGGTAGAAATCCAGCTCTAAGGCATCACCTTCTATATCTCATTCTCCAAGTAAGAACTCCAGCCAAGAGGACAACAATATCTCGCTGCTTCACACAAATGAAGCATAGGCCCTTCTCATGAAGCATTTTGCATGAACAACTCGATTCCCACCGTGACAGAGCATATAAACTTAAGCCACATCCAGAAATTAGTACCCATTCGCTTTAAAGAAATAATTAAATGAAATGATCAACATGACAAGAGCAGCAACAGATAATCAAAATGACGATAGCAGCAGGGCTAACCTTGGGCGGAGGCTCGGCTGACCGGTGGCTAGGCAGAGCAACAATCAGTAGCCAGTAGGGGTGGGGACTGTGGAGGAAAAGCAGTGACTCGGGACCGGAAGAGGAGCGCCTCCTCTATCGTATTCGTTTATACATATTTTAACATTCGTATTCATATTCTTTTAAAATGGATATGGATATGGATATCGCTTTAACATTCGTTAATATTCGCATCCATATTTGTATATCTGTTTTCGTACATAAACATAGTAATATATTTCTTTATAATAGTAAGTAACAACATTTTATGATTGCATTCATCACTGTTGATATAATTGTTACGAAATGAATATGTTCAATACATCTATTTTATGTGTAAATAATCTTTAACATGTATGTTTTTGTTTAATGTATCAAAATATATCTGTTATTATTTGTATCCAATTCGTGATTATTTTACATCCGTATTCGTTTTTTAGAATATGATAACACATTGTTTCATATTCTCAATATTTTATCCACATTCATAATCTTTTTTAAATGGTTACGGATATGATTATGCCTATATTCAGATCTATATCCGACCATTTTCATTCCTAGTGCTACCCAGCTGTGGAGGTAAGAAAGGTAGGGGCATGCGTGGGAGGGTTTCAGAATTTGGAAACGAAAGGAGGGAGGCCACTTAGGCAGTTTATCTGTATGTTTTCCAATCTAAGACCGGAGGGTTGGGGTTTCGAGCCTAAGATTGGATCTATCGTTCGAACCCTTTTTTGGGGATGTTCCTCAGATCGGGTTGGGCTAGGCCGAGCTAATAAGTTTGAGCCCCGCTCCAAAAAATTTGTGCCTAAGACTTGGATCCAAGCTTGGTCCATAAGTCATTAGGCTTGGGTCGGGATTCGGACATGTCGACCCAGTCCAATGCATGTTTATTCCCAATTCTAGCAGTAGATTGGATCCCTCCAATTTTCATGTGATACATTTGGAGGATGATTCTAAAACGACTGTTCGAAGGAAGCTACAGATCAAAGTAGTAAAAAATAAATATTATTTATACCTACTAAAAAACAAGTATAGAAATAAAATAGTATGAATATTTTCTCTAGCCTTAGGTCGTCCCCTATAGGCTATAAGGCCGAAGTAATTCTACTCTATGGCCCAAAATTTGACTGTCGGTAGTACTATCACACTAGAGATTACTATCGCACTAGAGATTAGAAACAATGTGCGACTTATAGAAAACAGATCAGAGCTGATCTAATCTTTGAAATCTGATGCAATTTTAGATGATTATTGATCTGTTGAGAGATTATTAAGTTGGTCACTTATGCTTCATTAAGTATTCAATAAAAAAGTCCTCGCAGAAGCATCTCAAGTCTAATGATATTAGAAGCATAACCACAATAGTACTTTCACCAGCTGGATAAAATAATGCATATGTCATCACTTGTGTTTTTTTTGGAAGGTAAGTATGATTATATTTGAATAGAAAAACAGGAAACTGTACAATATAAGGGCAATGAAGCCTTAAAAAAGAGGCTGCCATACAAAAAATAACCCAAAAGATGTATTCAGACCATCAGGCTTCCAACGAAGCAACATTCAACAAACTCATGTGCGCACAATGAGGCACCAGTCACCCCAGCAGTATGCGGACTTCCCCGACAACAAGCGAAGCAATCTGACCAGCCGAGAAGCTCCCAGTAGCAGTCAACGACGGTTCCGTTCCTTCCATATCCACCAAACAGTAACCGCCATTGCTGTTCTTAGTTTAACGCCCCCATACTTGTCCACCTTCCAGAGCCTTCTGGCCCAAGGGATGGAGAGCAGGAGATTGTCACAACGTGAAGGGTTAGGGAGCGAGAGCGCCATGCAGACTTTCAGCCAAATTTCAAAGCAGAAGGAGCATTCCCAAAACAAATGATCACTTGTGTTCCCATACGAGAGATTGAACACAATCCCTCTCACAAGACCTAAAGGTGTGCTGAAAGGAAGGAAGACCACAAAAAATAAGGTACAGGTGAAACTCCTCATCATAATTGCAAGGTAAATCAATAGTATCGTATAAAAGCCTTTTGAAACAACGCCTAAAACTCCTTTTTTTTCCGAAACCAAAGAGCTCCTTTGTGCATAGTTATTTAATCCTCCATCATTTTGACCACATTTTTTTGTGGGGGTTGTACGAAGTATCCCAAAGAACTGTACTTTATCTTATATTTTTCAAATGTTTCCCCCTCATTATTTTGCTCCATCACACGTTTGCATCGCATTATTCTCTATGTTGCCCAATTTTCAAAACTCATAATTTTCCTTTATTTTCATAATAAAAAGCAAGCTCACTTTTCATACTTCCTTTTCTATTTACCAGAAAAAATGCATTAAAAAGTCATATTTTAGCTTATCACGTGCTCTATAAAAAATAAGCTCACTTTTCGTACTTCTATTTTCATTCACTAGAAAAAAGAAATATTATAGCTTATTATATGTTCTATTTGTATATTTTTTATAGAAAAATTATTACACATTACTATTTTATAAATATAAAGAACATCACTTTTCTATTACAACACTACAAAAATTTAAATAAATCCATTTAATTCATAAAATCCCAAAATTTATATATCACTAGATTTATATCTTATAAATAATTCATCAAAAAATAGTGATATTTGACAAAAAATAAATATTTAAGAAACACAAAAATTTGTAGAATAATATACAATATCATAAAGGGATTTTTACACCCCACAACCTTGAGTAATTCTGCAATTACAATCATAACCCTACATAATCGTGAATCACACAAGAAACCCTAGATAGTCATTCCGTCTCACATCCATAATCCTCCATTAGTTTTTCATGTAACCTAACCATTTCACTGGGTTAATCTAACCCGTAATCAAAAGTAAAAATAAAAAGAAAAAAATTACCTAGACAACGAAGGGTTTGCAGGCATGGGGGACGGCACAACGATGGGGGCTTGCAGGCAATGGAGCTGGGCTTGCGGGGGGGGGGGGGGGGGGGGGGGGGGGTCTTTGGGGATGGTTTCGACGGGGGGGGGGGGGGGGGGGGGGGGGGGCTTTCTTGCAGGGACCGATCGGGGGGAGGGGGGTGGGGGGGCTTCGATCAGGGGCGAGCGTGGGGGGATTTCCAGGAGGAAGGATCTCGTCGGTGGGGGTGCACGGGAGACACGAGGGGGAGGGCTTCGAGGGCTCCTCTACGACGGAGCTCGGGGGGGGGGGGGGGGGGGGGGGGGGGGGGGGTTGGCTTCGACCAGGGTGGGCATGGGGGCTTTCCAGGAAGGAACTCGTCGATGGGGGTGCAAGGGAGGCGCGGGAGGGAGGGCATGGTTTCCAGGGAGGAACTCGTAAGAGCTAGGGGAGGGGAAAGGGGCTTCCGAGCAGGGGATGCGACGGGGAGTTCTAGGAGGAGCTCGACGCCGGGGGACTTCGAGCAGGGGTGGGCGTGGAGGGCTTCTAGGAGGAACTGGACGGGAGAGGGGATTGGTTCTGATGCAGATAACAACGATGGCATCTTATTGTAAATAAGAATGAGCTTTAAGGATAGTTTTATCTTTTTCAACGGAAACCGTAAAAAATAGCGGATATCCCAAACAGAATATGATACAGGGCTATGCCATGTAAGAGTTAGCCATTACTCGAGTTTCTCATGTAATTCACGATTTATGCAGTGTTATGATTGTAATTGCAAAATCAATCAAAGTTATGGTGTAAAATCCCTATCATAAAATAGAAAAAATAGTAAAATATACTATAAACAAATTCACTACTTTATAATATATTTTACATATTATATAGTGTAGACTACTATTTGAAATGCCATAAAAAATGGATTCTTTAATATAAAAAAGCATATTGAAATGTAAAACTTTTCAAAATATCTCAAAACCATTGTAAACATCTAAAATCTAAAAATATATTTTCCATATTTTTTATAGTATTATTGTTTATATGCTTTGAATCTTAACCATCTAGACTAGGTTGAAAAACCGATCAGTATATACAAACTCGTTTTTTTAAAGAAGTAATATAAAAACTCCTGAGGGTTTGACTTTTTGTGTCCTATCTACTTTCTTCTTTCTCTACATAGTGAAAACGATCGTCACCATCCAAGAATGTAATTCGGTTACAAGTGAACCTAGTAAATTAGTGTATCTCCGCACTTGCGTGATTAATCATTTGTGCGTGTCTCCTTCCGTGATTTGCAACAATACATTATAGTTAGAAATTTTAAAAATAAAAGTATAAATATAAAAAAGGTAAAATATAAAATATTAAAGCATCGGTCAAAACAAACTTTAAAAAACCTTTTATTTCCAAGATCGGATATAAAAACCTCCCGCCGTTCGGCACTCCTTACTCACCACGACATATGAGTATAAAATAAAAAAAATTAAATTTCTTGTAGAAAGTTAAGGCTACATAAAAGGACATTGGGATAAAAAATTACTATTAACAAAACTCTTCATTCTTTCATCAAACACATTCCTCAAAAGATATAGGAAAATCAAAGAAATAGCAAGTAGGTGTGCGTGAAGGGAAGAACAATGGAACAAGTGATGAATGCAAGATATGATAGCATGCACGTATAAGTAATATTGTCACATTCTTGTACGACGCATTGGAAAAATTCACAACGAAATATCATATATGCAATTCAAAATGCACAAGAAAGAACAATTAATGATATAGTTTTAAAAAGAAGAAGAAGTGAGCAAACGCAAAGTAGAATTAAACCTGCTTCTTTTTTCTAAGAAATGAGAGCAAATTATCCAACAATAATATAATACAAGATAGGAATGAAATAAATACATAACGATAATAACTAGCAATCGTCTTCCTTGGCAGTATGCGAGAGCGTGAGGGAGAGAGAGCAACAGACCAAAGGGACGAAGGAGAGGGGCAACATGGTGCTGGGCGTGGCAAGGGTAAGGCTTGCGAGGTTGAAGGGCGCACCGGAGACGATGGAGCTTCAGACAAAGGGAGTGCGGAGGATATCTTGATAGAGGAGTTGGCAGGCGACGGTCTTGGAGCGTACCAAAGGGGAGGAGCCGGGGGATGAAGGACCGCGGCCATGTAAAGGCGTGGTGCTTCCGATGTGGATCTACGAATCACCTCTCTAAATCATGCGCAGCGGCGGAGCCGTTATGTTTCCGGTGTGGTCAGCCGTGCCATCAAAGGCGTGATTGCGCGAAGAAGGGTTTGTGGGTGAAGAAGAGGGACCCAGACGCCGTCTTGTCGGACTCTGAGTTGGTGTCTCTCCTGCGGCGGTTATCAATGGGAGCAGCGGATGCGGAACCTCAGGAAGGGTGGTCGTGGGGGAGGGGGACGTCGAGTCCCTAAGGAGATTTCGTGAGAGGGTGGTTCTCGCGAAAGACGATAACATTTCCGTCGATGCGATCTGGTTGCCCGGGAATCTAATCTGTTTGTGAGGTATGTCTACGGAAGGCGTGAAAATGGTATTAAAGGGGGCATTGTCATCTTGTGTCTCTTGCAAGGCGGGGAACAAAATCCATTGGAGGGAGGCCTCGGTTCTTAGATGGATGTTCGGGGGACGGGCTTCCAATTTGGAGACTACGTGTAACTGGTGTGCCTCTGAGATGTCGGAGGCTGGAGCTTCTTCGTCACACGCTGTCGAGTCTCGGCGAGGTTATTGATCTGTGCTCTTCTGGGCTGAGACCTGGAGAAGGGTCTCAAGTAGAGGTGCTCTTACGAGGGAATAACCTATCTCGCCGTCGTATGCGAAGATGTCAATCGATCGGAAAAGGGTTCCTCTTTGGGTTGTAACGGTGGGTGAACATAAGAACAATAGAGAGGATGAAGAAGAGAACGGCGCGGCGGCGGAGCCTCCGACCGACGACGTTGGGAGGCCGCAGGCAAAATCGATGGAGGAGAATCCGGGTGCATTAATGCAATCACAGATTCGGAGATGGTGGAAGGCGTAACGTCCGCCATCATAAAGGGAATCCCTAACGGCGAAAATGTCTAGCTGGAGGCGATTTCAAATGGGTCCAAAGCAGCAGTTGATGACTCGGATTCGGGTCATCTCAAAGCTAATTTTTTGAAGCCCCAAATCAGGAAAGAAATGGTATGTACCCTCTCGGATTTTCCAATTTCAAGTGGAATGACGTGGCCAACCACTGTCAATTTCTTTGCACAACCTACGGGAGGGGAGCTCGATGGTATGTCGAGTTTAGCACAACCGCTATTGGCTGCCACGAATTTGGCTCCGTTGGTCTTATCCTCTGTGGGGGCCATCACTGCGACACGTACCACATGCGATCTACAACGGAGGGGGGAGGATGGCTACCCGCAAGTATTTGGTGATGATGCTTCCAACTGTCTAGGAGAACCCATCTCTTTGGTGGTCGACCTTGCAGGAGCAGGTCGAGAAGGTCAAGGATCGATGGTGGCTGGCGTGATTAGGGAGGAGGGAGCACTTTCGTCGAGATGGATTGTTAGTGAGCCTCGTCGTGTGAAGGGGAAAGGGAGCGTTAAGCGTGGAGGCATGGCAAAATGTCCGAGGTCGAACGAGAGTATGAGGAAATCGGTGGGTATGTTGGAGGGTGTTCCACGGAAACGTCGTCGTCAGGAGGATGATCATGATTGGGATGTATTGATTCCAGAGTGTGAAAACAAACAAGAGAGCAACGGTTCATGGGTAAATGTTGCTGGGAGTTTGGAGAAGGCTGATGAAGTGACGTTGGAAACAATGAGGGGAAATGAGGGGAGGTCACAATTCGTAGTGGTGTCACTTGAGAAGGAGGATCGGTTTGAAAATCAGACTGCAGCTGATGACGGGTGCATGGGAAATTTTGAGTTCGAGCGTGCGATAGCGCAAAGAGTTGGGGTTCAGGTGGCGGGGGATGCCCCCTTTGTTAAACAATGAAGTTTCTGACCTGGAATGTGAGGGGCTGGGTCAACCGGGGAAGAGGTTGGTGGTTGCGTCCATGCTTACAGCATGGAGGTTGGATGTGGTTTGTTTACAAGAGACTAAGATTGATTCTTGGGATTCGGTAAGATGGAGCTCTGTCTCTAGCGCTCATCTCACTGAATTCAGATCTATATTAGCAAACGGAAGCTCTGGAGGTATTGTGGTTGCATGGAACGACGATTTGTTTGAACTATTGGATGATGTAATTTTGGCACATTCGGTTACGGTACTACTGATCAACAGGAGAGATCGCACACAGATAATGGTGACTTCGGTCTATGGTATCTCAGGTTCTTCCTCCAACACAGGCTTGTGGGCGGAACTTCGTGCGGTACGTGCCCGTTTTTCTGAGGAGGCTTGGATCGTAGGAGGTGATTTCCTCTATACTCAGAAGATAGACCTGGTGGAAGGGGAGGTCAGGATCCTGGATCTGGCTACTTTCAGGAGGTTGTAGAAGAGCTAGCTATGGAGGTTCTTGATGCAACGAACTGCAAGTATACTTGGCGTGGTTCTTCTCGAGTCACAAATCGACCGGTTCCTGTTATCTGCGGAGGCTCTTGAGAGGTTTGGCTTGGCCTGTGTCACCTCGCGCCCTAGGTCAAGGTCAGATCATACGCCCTTATGCTTGGACACATGCAGCGGCAGAGGCTACACATCCTATTTCAGGTTTGAGAGACGCTGGTTGATGGAGGATGGTTTTAAGAACATGGTGACTTTCTTTTAGACCAGTTTGGTGGTGGAGGGTTCGGCCACTGCAAGATTTTCCCTGAAGCTGGGTGCTCTACGTCAAAGACTGCTTACATTCAGGAGGGACTCTCGAATGGAGAGGGAACAGAGGAGAAGCCATGCACAAGGGGAACTAGAGAGATTAGACTTGGTGGAGGATGACAGGGAGTTGGACGAGGAGGAGCTCATGAGGCGTGGGGTAATTCAGAAGATCCTTGAAGAGGAGGATAGGAAGCGGGAGATGGAGTGGCGGTAAAGATCGCGTCAGAAATGGTTGAAGGAAGGGGATGCAAACACTCGATGTTTCCATGCGGTGGCAAATGGCAGGAGAAGGAGAAATATGATCCACTCGATCAAGGTTGGGGGTGATGAGTTTGTTGGAGGGGAGGAGTTTGCTGAAGGGAACTCTAGTTTTGAGCGTCTCAATAGATCATTCATCTTTCTGCTAGCAAAGAAGGAGTGTGTCACAAGGGTGGGAGGATTATCGTCCCATTGCATTGTCTAATGCGATCTACCTTATTGTGGCCAAAGTGTTGGCTAATAGACCGAGGGGCATCTTGAATAAGATCATATCTCCGGTTCAGAGTGCCTTCCTGCCTGGCAGACAACCGATGGATAGTGTTGTGATGGCTACAGAGATTTTGGCGGACTGGAAAAGGAACAAAACAAAGGGAGTTTTGTGGAAGGTAGATTTCTCCAAAGCCTATGACAGTGTGGATTGGAGGTTCTTATGGGCATCGCTGTATTGGAGGGGATTCCTAGATAAGTGGATCTCGTGGATGAAGCATTGTGTAACTACGGTTTCATGTGCTATTCTCGTGAATGGACAGCCCAGAGGGGGATATTTTCAGCCGCAGCGTGGGGTTCGCCAGGGGTGTCCCCTTGCACCTCTACTTTCCGTTCTTGTGGCAGATGCACTGACAGTGATGGTTGATCGCGCGACTACAAGAGGATTTTGCAGTGGATACTCTAGAGGTGAGATATCAGTGCCCATTCTTCAATATGCCGATGATACCATTCTTTTCGTGGAGGGTGGTAGGAGAGCTGTAGAGGATTATCTGTTGTCCTTGACATATTTGGTGCAGTCTCAGGTTTGAAACTCAATAGAGGGAAATCGGATTTTGTGCCTTTTGGCCTGACAGAGGAAGAGAGTAACCTGTGTGCAAGTTCGCTAAGGTCACAATGGAGGAGCTTCCCTTGCGCTATCTTGGTGTGCCGTTGGTGGTGGGAAGGATGCGTCTGGCAGATTGGCTTCTAGTAGTTGAGAAGATGGAGCAGAAGTTGGCCGGCTGGAAATCTATTTGTTTGTCTAGAGGTGGTAGGCTTGTTCTGGTGAAGTCGGTCCTATATGCAATTCCTATATTTTTCTTGTCAGCTAGGATAATGCCTGTGGGGGTGAGGAAGAGATTGGAGAGCATTGTGAGAAGATTCTTTTGGTCGTCTTCTGATAGCTCTAATGGGTGGCCTTTGGTAGACTGGAATACGATTTCTCGATCAAAGAAAGAAGGCGGTCTTGGGGTTCGTAGTCTGGAGGAGATGAATAAGGCACTGCTTAGTAAGTGGATTGCGCGGATCTGGGGAGATTGTGGCAGTTTGGTATGCAATCTAATTACTCCTCCTTGCCGGGACCTGGGGATGTAGGGGTGCACCCTCATACTTTTGGAGAGGAATTTGCTCTGTGGTGCAGGATATCCGACCCTTCTTGAGGCGTCGGGTCCGAAATGGAGCTGGTTTTAAGTTTTGGGTTGATGACTGGACTGAAAGCGGTGCTCTTGGTGCGCGATTCCCACATCTTTGGGCATTGGCTGCTGACCCGAACTGCTCTATGGCGAATGCTTGGGACGACCAAACCTTTATGCCGCAGTTTAGATGTGAGCTCTCGGATCAACATTTAGATGAGCTGCTGGTGATGCTGGAAGAGTTGGATAGCGTGGAAGGGCCCACGGTTGGGCGTGATTATGGGTGTTGGTGTGAAGGGACCTTTTCGGTGGGGAAGGTGTACAAGTACCTAAAAGGCCCCACAACCTTTGACCCAGGGGGATGCGTGGCGGACTGTATAAGGTTGTGAAATGGAAAGTGCCGGTCCACGTTAAAGTTTTCCTATGGTTGTTTAGAAGGGGGAGACTGTTAACTGGGGAAAGATCAACACGATTCATGCAGACGGTGGATCCTATTTGTCGTCGATGTCGGGCGGATATCGAGGATGCAGATCACTTATTTTTCAGATGTAGAGTTTCGATGGATGCATGTGACATGTTTGGAACCCCAATGGTAGCAACAGATGGGGTTTCTGGTTTCTGGGAATCTATTGGTGCAAAGTGGAACGGCTCGGAGAAGGAGAGGGCGAGCCAAATTGCCATGATCTGAGCCATCTGAATGGCTAGAAATGGTGTGATCTTCAGGCAGGAACGATGCTATGGTGAGAGTATTGTGGCGCATGCAAAGTCGCTAGCTGAGTTATGGTCCTTGTAAAAATTTTCTTGTTGATTTCTCGCTTTGTACTATATTTCGGTGAATAAAATGTGAAGTTTTTGGGCACCCATCTATACGGTGGAGGCCCTTTTTTCTTTCAAAAAAAAAACGATAATAACTAGCAGACTTGCGGTGAAGAGCGTGGATCGTCTGCTGGCCAGCAGAGTCTGCTGTGCATCCGGAGCCGCTCGATCGTGATCGAGCGGTTCGCATGAATTCACACCTTTTTGTGGATTCGACCGTGCGAATTCATGCGAACCGCTCGATCACGATTGAACAGCTCCGGATGCTACAGCAGACTATGCTGGCCAGCAGACAATGATCCTCAAGTTTACTGCACTGCGGACCATCTGGTTCCCGATAACAACATGCTTCTCCGTACGAAGCAGATATCAAATATCGAAAATATACGAGAGATTACAATAATGGTTTATCAACAATTGCAGAAACACTAAAGAAATCCAAATTTCAATGGTGGCGGAGACCACCACATCGACAGCTACATTTGCAGGATGGGTAGAGTTTCGGTAACTTCATGGATTTGTTTTCCAATGTTCCTATGAAGTCTTTGTCATTATATTCCATTTACCCATTAAAATTTTGCTTATGTCAGACGAAAATGGTTAACTGAACTAATCGACTGCTTTGTCTATTCACATCATTTGAGTTCTATATATACAAAAAACTAGATGAAAGGGGACAAGGATCTGATTTATGAACTGGATTTTAGTAACATAACTGGCACGATTGCATCACACAACACACGCAGCGAAAAGAAGAAGAGCTCAAACGCTCCAGAGATCTGATTCACAGCTATAAACAAAGACGTGATCTGGTAGGTAGAACTAATAACAATCCTCTAGATTACCATATGTATAGATCTTACGTACGTCAACAACCAGCTCTTGACAAGTCCATGCAAAGCTCCACAGCTAATGGAGAAGCTAAAGCTATATACAGCTGCATGCCGACGGGTTCACGAGGCGATGGCGAGCACAAGTAGGAAGTGTTGGACGTTGCACGGGATCTTCAATATCCCCTTCTGCTCGTACCCGAACTCGGAGGCCGACATGTCGAGGAGAAGCCGGATGGTCGGGTGCTTGAGGAGGTCGAGGCGGAGGAGGAACTTGTGCATGCTCTCCTCCTCCAACCCCACGAGCAGGGGCACATATCCTTTCCAACTCTCCCGTGGCACACTACTCTTCTTTCTTCCCATGTTGATAATAGGATATATGTGTTCAAACACTGGAATTCACATGCGAGTATTTATGCACTTTCAACTGATCAGTCGTTCCGATCTAAAGTCAAATGGGTCCGTTTCTCGACCGCGACGTCTCATGGAATTATCTCATGGGGGAGCAAATTGGTTTGACCCTGAGCTATATATGATGACCCATAGGGTGGAATTGCATTCTACTATAATTCAGACCTCGGTTGGCAACAATTTGTTGTTGGACACCTAATTTCGTACGAAACGACCGCTCTGAACCCACTAAAGACTGCCCTCTCATTATCACTGCCAAATGCCGTTCAACTTTTGTAGACTTTGAGATCTTATTTATAATGGTTATATATATCATCCGGTGTTAAATTCTAAATGCTTGTTATGGATATATTCCATTCTAAAATTACTTGGAAAAAACAGTTGAAAATAATAAAATAGCCGAAAATGTAGACTTGGAACCCAAACAGGACCGAAATTTCGTGTCCAAGTCAGAGTGCGTATTGGAATGGCGGAGTTAACTCGGAAAAGTAATGAGTGGCTGTCTCTGATCCATTGACCAAGACATCGTACTTAGTATTCTCAAACACTAGGGATAGCTGCTTGCATCTAAAGTCTTGCTTTCATACCATGTTTTACAAATGCGACTAGACATTATGTATTTGTACGCATCCAAATCGCATGCGTTTCGTCCCTCGATCTCTGCAACCGCGTATGGGAATAGAAGTGGGGCGCGCAACAAGAAACACATATGAAGAAGAGCATAGGCAAGCTGCCGATGCACCCTCGTCGTCCTCCAACAAGACGACGAACTTCCATGATCAGTGTTCAATACAATCACCGTCGGACGATCAGGAAGGCTACATCAGCGTCTAGTATCGTCTAACACTACAACAAAATCGGCCGAAGGCAACAAATAATCTGAATATTCGTTGACATATCTTTCATTGTTAGAGATATAACAACACGTATTTATTCGTTGCCAAAGTATCTTTGTTTCTTGTAATTAGCAACAAAATCATATTCGTTGTTGAATGTTCGTATAACGATGGTTTTTCTGTTGTAGTATTCGTTAAAATTTATACCGATCCTCGCTAAACTTTAACAGTGATTAGAAATGTCGGCGAATAATCATCGTTATATATATGATTCCTTGCGAGGAATATAACAATGAATACGATATTCGATGTGATTTTAAAAAATGAAGCAAAACATAATATTCATTGATATAAAATATTTTAAACACTAAAACTATGACAGAAAAAAATCCAAAATGTTGAAATCAGCTCGTAGGTAATCGTGTCGAGAATAAATAAAATGTCAACCTTGATCATCTGTCCTTGACAAAAACGTGTTGGGTGGATTTCGATTGTCTCATCACTATGGTCTCGTTGTGAATATTCTAACTTTATGGCGCGAGTCGAATCGTATGGGCATAATAACGGAGGTTGACCTTTTGTGGCGTGGTATTTTGTTCATATACGAAGAAAAAATGAAAAAAAGGACAGAGATTCTCCAAAAGCAGAGAATGGCACAATTTCTGGCTATCAGAGTTGACATGCGCTTTGTAGCTCGGTTGAGAAATTGCCGAGCCCTCGATTGGACTTGTAGGAGAGACGATGTTGTGGCTGTCCTTTGGAGGATAGTGTGTGAGGAACTAGTCCATTCTTGTTCTTGCGTGAGAAGACGGAGTCTCATGTCGGCCAGCAGACTAATGTTCCGATCCTTCCTAACAATAAAATTACATTATATCAACAACTAAATTTCCAGTTTCGAGTCAATGATCAATCATTATTAATCAAACCAAAATCAAACGCAATAGAATCAAAAAGTTTTAATCACTCGAAAGGAGCAGTTAAGTTCTTAACAAAAAAAATGAGTCAAAGGATCCGCACATGTGCAAGGTACAACAGAAGATAGAAATCGAAGCTCAAGAGATTATACCACAATTTCAAGTTTAACAAAATGCCCCCCCTCCCAAGTGAGCCTTCTAGTGTTATGTCCTTCGGGAGGATGATTCGGTGCTCGGTTTTTTGCCAGATAAAGGAGTCAATCTTGAGTTCTTATCGTTAATGGTTTGTTTGAGGAGGTATTTTTTGCTAACACGCAAAGTAGGGATATCGAAGTCATCATCACCCAACGATTTAAGTTTTCAAGCAATCTTTTTAGTTGTAAAGACCTAGTTAATAGACGAAGTGGGATACAATTCTCAAGGTTTTTGAAACCAATTGAACCTTGCACCCAATGACCTTAAACCCTTGCCGACAGAGACCTTTTCGTTATAAATATACTCAAGGATTTCTGGAAAAGTAGAGCTCAGTGATCTGTTCCCAAATAAGAGATTTAACCAAACGAAGACTGATAGCCTGAGCTGACATGTTTATTTATAAAGGTTGAATGTGAGCGGAACCCTTAATATGTGCCTTCCAATATAGTCTGGTTGTTCATATATATATGGTTGTCGGAGACTTCCTCAAAGATTGCCAAGTAGTTGGATGTGCTTACATTAGGGAATGTTGGTGGCATATGGTACCCGCAGAGGGTAAAGCTTGGAGTTAGAGTTCAACATGTTTTGATTATAGATAAATGCACTCACTAAGTATGTGTTGGACTACTACAACATGTGACAAAGGGAGGCGATGCGAGTGGCATAGCAACTAACCATGTGTCATTACTTTTTCCTTTTGGAATTTTTAACACCCATAACCCTGAGTAATTCCACAATTACAATCATAACTCTACATAATCATGAATTACATGAGAAATCCTGAGTAATGCTTAACTCTTACATGACATAACTTTGTGTTATATTCCATTTGGGACCTCCGTTATATTTGACGGTTTCTGTTGAACAAGACAAACTGCCCCTAAAACTCATTCTTATTTACAAAACATGCCATCCTCTCTTCATGCCAACCCTCTCCCCCTTGGTTGAAGCCTGCTCGAAGCAGCCCACCGTCGATTCTCCCCTTCTCAAAGCCCCAAGCTGGCCGTCGTTGATCCTCCCCATCTCGAAGCTCGTCGTCGATCCCCTGCTCGAAGCTCCCCATGGAGCAGCAACTACTCCCGCCGATCATCAAACTGTGGCACCGACCCTTCCCGTCCGCTCCCTCGCTTCGAAGCCCCCCCGGTCCCGGCACCGACCTTCCCCTTCCTTGCCCCCGCCCAACGGAAGCTCCCCCCCAGACAAAGCCCTCCCCCTCGCTGTGCCCCCGAAGCCCTCCTCCTACGAGCGGCCCCGCCCAGCTCGAAGCCCCCACCCCCCCCCCCCCCCCCCCCCGCGTCCCCACCTAGCGGAAGCTCCCCTGCACAGGCGAAGCCCTCTCCCCACCCCCGCACCCTCGCCCAGCAAAAGCTCCCCCCTCTCGTGCCCCCGCCAGCAAGCCCTACCGAGCCCTGGTCGAAGACCATCGAGCTCATACCCTTGCCCCTGCGTCGCGTCGATCCTTCCCTGCTCGAAGCCCCTCCCCCTTCCACCCGCTTCCGCCTCCTTCCATCAACCTGCAATGAAGCTGCCCTTCTACCGTCGCTGCATCCTCATGCAAGCCTGCCTCCACATTGTCATCTATTTTTTCCTTTAGTTTTTTTGACTAATCCTACCCGTTGATCATAGGTTGGTTAGATTAACTCGTTCATATGGTTGAGTTAACATATTAAAACTAACAGAAGGTTATGAAGATGAGACGGAGTGACTATCTGTGGTCTCTCATGTAATTCATGATTATGCAGGGTTATGATTGTAATTGCAGAATTACTCAGGGTTATGGGTGTAAACAATCATTTCTTTTTTAACATGTTACCTTCTATATTTACGAAAAAAATACATGTTATTTGCTTATTAGTAACAAAACAATAACAAAAATCTGGAGTTAGTAAATAACTACTTGGCTGGAATATTAAAAGCAAGGAACATTCAACGTATGTGGACAACTTTTCAAACTGATGTATAGTTAGCATTATGTAATAAGGAATATAGAGAATGGTGTACTATTAAAAAAATAGAACATTGTAATGATGATACTCATGAAATATTCGCATGAGAATGAGTTTTCTGTTGAATATATATGATGTAGAAATAGACGTGAATACATTATAAATATGATTTAACCATCACATATAACTATGGTGTTCACTACGACACCATACATGTATCATTGGATAGAAATAGAAACAAATTAAGCACCATTTATTCATCATCTCGCAGCGGATTGGAGCAAATATATCTATTTGCAGTTTTACAGAATTATGTAAATTAAGCAAAGCAAATTACCATTATTTTATGGGTAAAATGGGTTGGCTCCCCTCACGGCATTTCGCCCGTTTTTTATTTGTTTTTGAAAATTTCTTCCGTGGATTTTCATGAATATATCCCTATATTATGTCATTAAAATTTCGTGAGAAACAGAGACTCCTGCGGCCTCCATCCAGACGGGGTCGTTTTTAGCAATTCTGTTACCGTTAAAAAATAACTGTCTGGATGAAGACCGTAGGAGTCTCTGTTTCGCACGAAATTTGAATAGCATAATATAGTGATATAGTGATTAATATTCATGGAAGAAGTTTTCAAAAATAAAAATAAAAATGGACGAAATGTCGCGGGGGAAGCCAAGTTAGCTCCCTCAAAGGGCAGCCCCCACTACACCAAACTGAACTTATCACGACGTTTATAAAACGTCGAGTTAGGTGCCTCTAAATGTCGATTTTTCCAAATTCGACGTATATATGTGTCGAAAATTTTCTGTCGATTCAGCCTCGTCGATTTTGAGTTTATTCGACTTATATATTGAAATGTCGATTATATTAACTAGGGAAATATAAACGTCGAATTTGAACCCAGAGTACGACGTCTAAATGTCATTTTCGGCATAATAAATGGACGTCTATACGTCGACTATTGGGATTTAAATTGACGTATATGTTGTACACGTCAACCACATTCTTTCCCAAACGTCGATTGTGGGTTTTCTTTGGATTTTAATCATGCCCTCCTCCACCTGGATTTTTACAAATAAACCCTTATTCAAGTTTCAAAACACTTCATTTTCCCCACAAGTACCAACTAATTTCATCACATCCATTAGGAACATCAATGACAAAAATCTTATGAACACCAGAGATTTACGAGATGCGGGATCATGGTATGAATAAACCTGCATGTTATAATAGAAATGAATTAAATCCGAACTTGGATTCATTCCAGTCCAAAATTATAACTGTATCAACACTTTCTTATCAAATAATAATATTTCTAAATTTAACATATATTAACTTTAAATTCCAATTATCAACATGTCATAACCAGATGGAAACACAGTTGTAGAAAACGGTAAAATCCTTTCATACCAAGAATAGACTGCCAAGCTCCATCATTTATCTAAACATTAACAACAAAGTGATTTACTAACATTGGCCTAGAAAAAATATGGACGCACCAACCGGGAATTGAACCCGAGTCTGTACCATATTCGGGTACTATTCTACCACTAGACTATTGGTGCTTCTTATTAATGGTTGATATCTTAAATATTTTTATATTTTTAGAGCAATCAATAAAAATTAAAATGTAAAATTTTGGTATACAAATAAATCTTGATACTTTGCAGTTCTTGAATAAAAAAAGGTCTTGCAAGCTCATAGTCTGTGATGCATCTAATTTGGGTACGCCTAAGGCTCTTAAGGATGACCAATTGTATATGAAATGCTTATCAATGTTGACCTGACTGTATACAAATTTATTGTTAGTATTTTGCATTCATATCTACAAAAGTTTGAATATGTTCATGTCCTATATAAACTAGATAAATTTACAAATATTCCTCGGAGTTCAAAAGATGTGTATCAATTTGCAATAAGCTATCATATAACTGCTAGTTTTATGATGTTTAAAGTCTCATCTTTACCCGAGACTTTTATATGCAAAGAGCAAATACCTGGGATGTTGTTGAACTGTTTTAAGGTATAACTTCTCTCAATGACTAATTCGGGATAGTCTTAATTAACCCAATGAGTGGCACTTCCATGAATGCACCAACCTAGATCGAACCAGTGCAGGTACCATACAGAGTCTACGAACACAATACGTTTCTGCACAGATCGGTGTCTATTCTGCATCCTAATCAACAGGGGGATGTGTGTGTAATGGTATCGTCCTATGATTGCATAAGTTCATAGGTGCTGTATTGTTATTTAGAGAGTGTCACTATCTGTGGTTATGGAATTGGTTAGGTGAAAGAGCTGAAGGTTGCAAATTATCCGAGCAATGGAAATATAACACAAACATCAAAGTAAGTTTTCATTATAACAATATAAAAGTGCAAGAGTTATACCAGAGCTTATCCTATGACCTCTTGTTGTGTACCCGATGCCACTCCAACTATATGAATAAAAAATTCCTGCAAATTTAGCATAAAACATATGCTTCTACAATATTGAATTGTTATATTGAAGCCAGATACTTACATTGGTCAGAGGCTCCTCTTACATGAAAATATGACAGCTTTCTCAAGGACATTCAAATCAATTGCACATTAGAGAGAGACCCCTGTGATTATGTAGATATAGGTCCAGTTGTATGGTATTATAAACTGAATAATTCAGCATTGGGATCACATGAAAAATATCCAAAATCTCGCTATATTGTACAAATCAAGATGTGCTTACTGCCATGGAAAAGGTGTAAGAGAGGACGCAGTTCTGGCCTATGATGGTTGCATCAAACATTCCAGTTTCGTCTTTGCGAATCACATGGATGATTGCAAGTACTAGAGTGCCAGGTTGCTTTTTGGCCAATATGGAAAGAGATCACGGTTAATAATATCAATATGCAATCTTAAATGGAGGCACATATACCTATAGAACATGAACAATAATAAGACTTTTGATATGATGATCCGATCTAAATATCCTCACCACAAACCATCCAAGCATGCTTCTGACGAAGAACCCAACATACGCATACTGACTGCATTCATATAACCGTGGCTCCAACATAAGGAGGCATCACATCATAAATTGTGACTTTCGAACACAAGGAATTTGAGGTCCATATGAGTTGATCACAGGTTGACAATTAATATCAATCAGTGTTCGGAATCCAGTCTGGTAGGCGGTAGCCAAGCCAAAATTTGTCGAAGATGGACATTCAACTTGGTGATGACATTGTGAGAGTACTCTTTAGTCTTGTAATGGTAGATCTTGTTTATTTTCTTCATGTGTACCCTTGGATGTTGAAAGATAGCATATTGTTAATTCCTCAAATGAAATACTTCGATATAACCATGAATTTCCACGTGGCGAGGTGATCGATAATCCACGAAGCATCAAATACTATTACAGTAGCTACGGAACATATTGAAGGACTCTTTGTTGTGTCCATAGCAAGGGGTTCCCTTCACAGATCTACAGCTTATCCCCCAACCAAACTGCATATATTTCCCCGCCTACATCCTGTAAGAATGTAATGCAAGTCTTGTCTGGGTAAAATATAGATAACCAAATGAATCTTAGTTGCTTGAAGGTAGCACAAGTTTGTTGTAACTCCAATGCGAAGATACAAACATTTATGTTATCGTGAATTAATTCTCACAGTAAGAGAATATACATCAAAGTCAATCATAGTGGTGGATTACTCTCTATAGAAATGATAGTTGCAACGTATTTCTATGAATAGATCCTTCGGATAAAAATCTTGCAAAATTATTGATTAGGCAGCATATATAATGCTAGAATTTTTCTTGTTGACATCTTCTACACAATATGCAAACTAGCATATATAATGGGAAAATTAACAATCACCACGAAAGTGGTTGGTACTGTGGTGATTCATGGTGATATCAGGCAACAACTAATTACCTTTGTGTTCACAGCACACCCGCTGCGTAGCAATAATACGAATGAGAAAATCCGGATGTGGAAATTAAGAGCATATAATACAAATGAGATTGTCTATAGCAAACAAAACTAGATGGAAATATCTCTACTTTTTAGTGTATCAGATTTCATAAGAAAATTTCATATACATGCACTTATTGAATATATGTAGAGAGTATCATAGTTTAATCTGAATATCAAAGTAATGTGACAAAACAAGAAATAAGGACTATAAATAACCTTGAAAAAAGATAGGTAAATGCATAGACAATTAGAAACACAAATTAATAGTAAGATTCTTAGACATATATAAGACGGACACAAAAATAATCACATAAGCATTCTGGGCTGTAGCAGGCAAATACATAACCATAATAAGATTCTTGCTCCTTTAAAGCAAATAATTACCTTCACTTGTAAATAAACTCCATCTCCATGTGGGTAGATACAAATTCAATAGTACCGCATTGCATTTGCATGCGATTCATTTCTAGAATCTTGGCAAACAGTTAGGCCGATAAGATTTAGTCCTTACATCTCTCCCTCGCCATGTACCTTTTTGAAAAATTTAGGACCTCGTCATTGGTATGCGGTCATTTTGGAATTTTTGGCAGAACAAAACTATCTAAAAACGAAAGCTTTGGTTCTAAAGATTAATTTATAAAAGGATTTTGATATCTTGAGCTGGAACTTGATCTGAAAATACCTTGAAATGTCTTACTGCCCGACTCTCTTTATCAAATGGATGTTGGTATCCTCGATAGCTCAACAATCTTCCTAAAGAATAAGTATTAAATGAAAATACAAGCTCTAAAAATGTACTCATTAGATTCGATGATAGTTAAAGGCTTACCTGATTCATTTCAAATCATGTAACAAAATCATTCAGAAGCTTTAGATTAGCGCATGTGGTTGATCAGGTGATAACAAAAGCTACTTTAGTAAGAAAGGTGGTTTAAAAATATTGATGAACTAGCCGGGAATTGAACCCAAATATGTACCATGTTAGGGTATTGTTCTACCACTAAAACACTAATGCTTTTGAACTAACTCTACATCTTAGATTAAAACAATTTATAACATATAATTGGAGGTGATAAGCATTTATACCTAAAGATGAGACACCTAGATGATAATTGTCAGGTGATAAGCATTCATACCTAAAGATGAGACACCTAGATGAGAATTGTGAGGTTGTCTCTGCATGAAAATTACCGATGTGATATTGAAATCAAGCAGAGACACAAAAAATAGCAGTTGAATAGAAATATCATACAATAATTTTTGCTCCAACCAAAATGTCTAAACAACAAGACGAAAAGCAAATCCTCTGCCAGATGGAATTCACTATAACGAAAGAACCCATCCATGAATTTACACCGACAGCTTCGATCGTATTGTTTTAAAAGTCTAGAATTTCAACAAAAAAACATGGCTAGATTTATCAATGGTTAGAGGAGTTTACCGTGGAGTAATAGGAAGTTGTCTATAAACAACCAAAAGAACCTGAATAGATAGAAAGAAACAATAGCAGATTAAAACATGTAATGGTAATAAACCATATCATCTCGGTACTGGCCTTTTCTCATCACAAGCCGATCTGATTCACAAGATATCTATTGGGTAAACCAGTCTAAAAATAATCAATGCATAACCTTTGTTTTTTAAAAAATAATATAATACTCTGCTATTTTTTACACCATTAGAAGTTGAAACAACGAATTGAAGTACACCATTAGAAGCTCAGAAATCAATCTCAACTACAGAAACTAAAACAATTAGATGCATATAAAACAACAATTCTTTTTTAGCAATTGAAAAGATCACATTGTTAACAATAAGATCATAGGATACAACTCAAACTCATAAAGACCTGTTAGACTATATATTAGCACAAAACGAATCGAACGATTCTTCAAACAACCATCAGATGCTGAAGACATTCAATCCCATAAACACATACCTAATCAAGTAAAAGAGAACCAAATAATTGTTTACATTAATAAGAAACCATGCGCAAATTCGTGAGGTCCAAATCATAAACCTTCACCCAAACAAATTAAAAACAGAAAGGACATAAGATTTCCTAGAGAGATATTAATTTCGGCATATGCAGATAGCGGACTTTCAAATAAAAAACCCCCAGAATTAGCCTAAAAACCACCACATTCTCCATAGAAATCCACAAGCTCGAAGTACAATACTATGCATATATAATAATACAGTACTCTACCGATCACATATATCAAACAAGTGATCGCTTCCATCAATATCTGAAACAAAATAAAAAGCGCACATCGGATCCTAATCCACGAGCAACGAGAACAATTCGCGACAATTAGAGGAAACAATCGATCGCATTGGGGGAATCGTGAGATGTTTACCTCCCGATCGACTATCCACATCAGAGACGGAGAATGAGCACGATTGAAAACCCTAGGGGAAGCGTTGGAGCTGGCGTTCATGTCTTCCATCTAGATGAGAGGGGAGAGGCGAGTGGTGGAGGGAGACAGAGGAGGGAGAGTACGGGCGTTTTATGAGAGGAGGACGAATGCACATTCAATCGAGGAAACTCGGTGGCTCCCTGTGGATGGAGGTGCAGTGGGTCAAAGAAGAGGAAGTTCAGCGTGGAGGTGCGGCGCTGGGAAGAGGGTTTCCGATGTTGTCGACGTATTGAAAAGTCGATTATGCCCTGTATCATTGTAGACGTCGTACAAGTTGTGTGTATTTCGACATATACAAAATGTCGATTACGGAAATGTAAAAATCAACGTTTGAAAAGATGTAAACGTCGATTTTTATGTAATTTCTTGTAGTGCCCATTGAACTCTTGTTTTATTACGATTTAGAAATAGAGTGATATACCTTATTTTATTAATCATTATTATATAAACATTACATGATTAAAGAAAAGAATTACAAACAATATTTTTTAGCAGAAGAATACATTAGTGATGCACACCTCCGTGCATTACATTGGTTGGACTGAAGATACAAAAAAAATATACTGCGAAAGATAATAATAAAGTATTATTATGATAAAATACACTGCCTATAATATATCAGAATTACGTAGAACAGATCTTACAATCAAGAAAAATAAAAAAAATATCTCAAAATCATGATAAAAAATCAATATAGTCATTAACATTTTGTATTAACACTTTCAATTTATAACGATATATACACGTTTTGTGATTTTTTAGTATACAATATTTATATTTATATGTTTGATATTAATATTTGAGTTTTGTGTCAATTTATTGGACCCATTTAATTACTACTCAATTAAACATCTACAATCATAACTACATCATAAAATTTCCAACACAACAAACTAACTTGTACTTATGTTCCATAAGACTCAAATTAGATGCCCACAACCATCAAACCATCACTGATCTAATCATTAAAGCTTTAATTTAGGAAAATAATATTATGATAATAATTGAAGAAAACTCACTTATTTCTTAGTTATAGGAACCGAAATAAATTAGGAGGAGAGCTAGTTGAAAGTTACCTCATTCCTCGACAATCCTTGTCTACTTCTAAAAGTGGATCGCGGATCTTGATGGTCGGTTTGGATTCATATTATTCAATCCCTATAGTTTTAGGTTCATCGGTGTAAGTTGACTAAGTATTTCATACATGCACATTCATAGTTTTGCTGCAAGAACTGTAAATATTATGTACAAATATGCAGTTAATGGTAATTAAAAGTATTTATATTACTATGTGGAATTTTTCTTTTTTTCGAACAGAGAAAACGTGAGAGCCTCAACATTGAAGGGCTATTTTGCATGTTGGTAACCAAAAAAATTATTTACCAAAAATATTTAACATCACATAGCCCCTTGAAATTTGAAGTGAGATGTAGATTAACATTAACATATGCAATCACAATAATAAAATTGACCCAACGAAATAAATAATTTAACATTCATTGTCATATCATACTTCAAGTAACAAATCTTATAACAACGATTTTCATTGATCTTTTTTCTAATCATTGTTCATTTTAGCAATAACTGGTACAAATTTAGCAAATAATTAAGTGGACAAACCGTTGTTATTGTCCTTTGGCAATAAATATGATATTCATTACTAATTATAAGGACAAAAGCAATTTTGTAACGAATAATATTCGTTGTTTTATATTTAACATCCAAATATGTCATGATATTCAAATTATTCATCACCATCAGATCAATTTTCTCATAGGAAAGAATATTGTAGAATCTTGTGCAAATTTTGATAAAAAGATCAGAGTAGAAATAGATAAATCTACCAGATATAAATTTATAATAACATACTCATCTTACGGTGAATATATTAGACAATGTTATTCTGTCAAATGTTTTTATTTATATAAATATATATAGTATTCATTGCATATTTATCATGATAACATAAGAGGGCTTTCTACAATTTTACATCCCATAACTATTTTATTTCAAGTACCCCTTCAAATTTATAGAGACACGTAACATGAAAATATAACTCATAGACATATATACCCGTGTGTAAAAAGAGTCCAACTTGAGTAGTGCATTCATAGTGATGTAAGTCCTAAAAACTGTGCATTCATAGTGCATTCTAGTGAATTTTCAGCAATAAGCTGCATGACTTAAAAACTGTGCACGCCTTCCAAATATCTTGGAGAAGTTCAAGAAAGAACGGAATTAGTCAATTTCTTCCAATGTGATACCCTCCATAATGATGACATGTCACACATATTTGACTAAGTATTGTAAACTCGACATCTAGAGTACTTGTCATGAAATTGTTAGGAAGTAAAACAATGGAAACTTCATGCAATTGTCGTAAATGACGAAAGAACAACTGACTACATATCACTATATCAAGAAAAAATACCAGCTCAAAATCTTGGATGTGATCATCTCCGGGAGCTAGAAGAATGGGACTGAAAATTTTTGTGACACCTGCAAAGATGAGTTTCTTCAGAGGCTCAAAGGACCCAAACACATAATCGCAGAGGAAGATGATCCTATGTTGTAAGGGGTTTACAGTAGAGATGTTGTAATGGCGTCTCTCATTTATACGATTTTGATTTTCGAAATCCAACCGTATGGATTATATCTTCGACTAATGCTCCACATATTTTTCAAATTTCACTCAAATCCGAGGGCATTTTCTGTTTTATCTTAGTGATCAAAAGTTTGGTTCTTTTTTATATGGGATTTAAGTTGCAAAAATGCTGACAGTAACTTTGACCATTAAGATAAAATAACAAATGCCATCGAATTTGAGCAGAATTTGGAGTATATGTGGAGCATTAGTCAAAGATATAATCCATAAGGTTGGATTTTGAAAATCGAAGCCAAAAAAAAAGAGAGGACCTTACAACACCTCTATTGTAAACCTCATTACAACAGAGGATCCTCTTCCGATAGCACAAGGACCTCTCTACCATAAAGACCATCCCATTGCGCCAGTGGCACATGTCCATCCTCCAAGTCATCCACCCTACATCTTTACCTGAAAAGGTGGGCTCTTGGATGGCTCAAAGTGTCAGATGATCAATTTATTGATGTTGGTAGCAAAAAAATGGTAACTTTTTTTAATACTGTAACAGATCAGCTTACATCAAACCACACCACACCCGATGGCACATTTCCACTAACAGTTTCAATGCAAAATACGTTGCCGATCTTTAACCAAAAAGACGAGAATTGTAAGGGTTTTGTGTGGTTGGTGGTCAATTTCTCGAGGTTGGTAGCAAAAAAATCTACAACTTTTTTCAGAAAAAGACATTCAAATGGGTAGGTTTGTTGTTGATAATTGTGGGTCGGATGCTACATACTAGATTAGAGGAGGCACATGGGGGATGATAAAGGAGGGAGTAGGTGTGTGGGGGGGGCACGTAACTCAAGGTCGAGGTTTTTATACCTCAACCCAACCCATTACTTTCAGGTGCTCTAATCTGACCGAAGATCCTAGATCTGTCTCTTCTTCAACCCCAACATATGGAGGTCGAAATCGAATCATCATCAATCACATGTAGCTACGAAGGACGATACCACCTCAAGATGCACTTAGCCTTCATATGCAGATGTGATCGGATCCACCCTTCGGAAGCAGATGAAACGATCATATGGAGAGAGTCACCGTTCTCGACATAAGCACAAACCTGATGAAGCAGAGGGAAAGCATACGAAGGGAGGAGAAGTTGGCGAGGGCAACGAAGGTACCATGGGTCATCGCTCCAACCTCATCTGGGAGGCCTTCAACTCACTGTCCTCATGGCATGATGCCACTTGCTCTTCCTGCTCCCTCCATGTCTCCCTCTTCGCCGTCAACAACCTCGTCTGTCTTAACCTCGCCATCAACAACCTCCTCGGCGACACCATCCTCGCTTCCCTCAGCATACAGCTCACCCTTACCTACAGGAGAGGGCGAGATGTTTTTCGATGGAGGGACAATGAAAGTTGAAGAGATGCTCGAATGGGAGGCAATGCTCTCGACATGTGTTATATTAAAGGTAATGGGAGCGAGGATAGTGTCGAATGAAGGATGGAGAGGTGGAATGGAATTTCGCTAGAAATTGGCACCTATCATACAAATGATGGGGAGGCGGGAACGAAAGATCAGATGAGAAGTCTCGCAAGAACGCACAATGTGTCAGATAATTGGGAGGGATCTGGGAAGAACGTATATATGTGGAGAGAGTTCGTTCCATGAATCGGGGGGTATGCGTGGAGTGAATTCAAAAGAGAGTGTGAAGAAGTTTGGCATCCATGCATCAACACAATAAAAAAAGCTGGGAGAAAGCTTTAGTTATAATAATAGATTAGAAGTAGCTAGATAGAAAGTCTTGGGTAGGTTGAGACCAAATAAATTTAGGTTCATTGACAATACATAGTATTCATGAATTCCGGCATCTTTACCCTGTACTTAGTCGGTTAAGGCTTTATACTTCTCAAGTCAGAAGAGGCACTATCTCAATCTGCAGACTTCTTCCATCTTTCTTTCGTTGGGAATTCTGGATCGAAGAAGAGGAAGATCAAAATATGGTGCAGTCTACTATAGATGTCGAGTCGAAAGGGGTCCCTGTCCTCCCTTTCTATCTAGTTATAGGGATCGAAGCTTGTCCCTGGGGGAGGACCGGAGGGCTGGCAGTTTTCCCCGCAGAGTACAAAAAAAAACAAAGTGGAATTTTCGTCGAGGAATTGGTTATAGCCCCAGATAGATATCCGGATAGCCCCGTCCGAGAGGAAGGGTAATGCAGTGCCGAAGCCCTCACCTTACCTTGCACGTGTGAGAATGCCGGCCTCTTTCGAGGCTGTCCAGACGAGATTCTCTTCCCTTCCTTATATAGTCCTATCCGATTGCCCCCGCTTCGCTCGGATCGACGGGACGGACCCCCACCCACTTCTCCAACCTCTCTCCTCCCTCTGTCGGAGCGGTGATCCCTTGCTCTCACGTTCGAGTGTTTGCTCCTGGGATAAGCCTTCGCCCACCTCTACCTCGTCCCAGACAGTGGTCCAATGAGAAAGAAAGGCCTGGGGAAGGGGCTTCTGGGTCTGAGGGCCGGGGGCATCTATCCACTTCGATTCTCTCTCAATGCCCGTGCATCTATCCAGGGTCTAGTCCTGAGAATACTCGGATTCGGCAAGAATCTCATTTTTTGGTAGTACGAAGGGGGAATTGGCCCAAAAATGGGATAGGGGTCAAGACGCTCTCCAGGTCAATCCGGGGAACGAAAGCCACATTAACTAGTTAGAAGGCAGCGATACAATTATATCTATTTGTCTGTCCTTTGACCTCCTTTTCATTACCATTCTGTCTACCGAGCCGCCGGAAAAGGTGGCATTATTTCACATAAGGGATGTGTGCTTAGGTCTGACTCGCTGTTCTCAGGTAGACGAGGTATTAGACTCGGCATCGATACGAACACCCATAACAGGCTTGATAGGAACAGATACCGATGCTTGTTGGACATGTGAGCCCCGAGCGAACCATTCTTACAATAAATGTTATTGTAATATATATGTTTATCAATAAAAGTTATTGATGTTTCACTCCCTTTCTGAAATTAAATGAATGAATGCACTATAAGGTCCCTCTATACAATTAGGGTTATGTACCATGGCCATCTCGATGATCATATAGCTGTTGATTCATTAAATGAATTATAGAGGCTGGTGTTTGGATGAATATCTAAAGAGTTAGATAGAGGACTCATCAAACGTCGTCAAATGATTATTAAGAGATGATCTCCAGCCTGAGTAGGAGATGGCAATCCTTTCTCACATAGGCTGATATCTGACCGACCTCTTGATGCAGGTCCTCTGCATGGGAATAGTGATTCAGAGGTGTCAGATTAGTTAGTTCAATGGGTTGAATTAACGATATCGAGATAACCTAAGTCCTATGTTGAATACTGTCACAACATAGGTACGCATCCTCTGACCGGAGACAGATGTTTTACTATATGTCTGAGTGTGTACATTTGGCAGACCAATAGGTTGATGACCTAACCAAGGTCTATACACCGGCGCGCTGGTGTGCATGTAAGGGCATATAAGTAATACGATCTCTCAAAGGGATCATACAGGTTCATTTATGAACCGGAAGACATGAGCTCACTCATGAGGTATTGAGACCGATCAATTCCATGCATGGTCGTCGTGCTTTGGAAGCATGACATGAATTTGAAGGTATGATATATGCTTTGGGAAAGCATATGATCGATACCAATTCCCAATGACCAAGATTGAGAAACTTAGTGATTAAACCCTGAAGAAGACAGTGTAAAATTGATCTTGATCTTCATGTTGATCATAGGTCTTCTAGTATGAAGGATGTACAGGTATTGGGAATACCTTAGGGTGATGTGATCATAAAAGATTGTATAACCATGACGCTTCCATTCCGAGGGAGTGATGAAACAGGTCCGGATTTTAATGACTCCTCTCAGTAGAGAAGCAATCTGATCTTGGTCCAAGTATTGGACATTGGTCTGAAAGAGATTCAGATACAATGAGAAGATTAGATTTGCGGTCTTGATTTAATCAAGCATTTGTGGGAGGTACGTAAGATCTGATTTGAGATGAGATCTCAATATCCAAGTCACTATACGTGGAACAATACAATCACCCTATCCTTATCTCCAAGTATCTGCGGAGAAAGCACATTATTCTTGAAAGGGTTCAAGAATAATTCATTTGATGAATTATGTATCCAAGCAACAAGATGATGATAATTAAATGAGATTTAATTATCATTAATAATATGAATGAGATTCATATTATGAGAATGATTAACCAAGATAAATAAATGGGATTTAATTATCAAGGATTACAGAATATGGATAATACTATCCATAATATATGTATATTATAAATGTGATTTATAATATATATCAGAGAAAGAAAAACTTTATAAATAGCATTTGTTAATTATTAATGTGGATTGGATTAACATTAATTAATTAATTGGAAATGTAATTTACAAATTAGTTTGGGTTGTGAATATGATTCACATATTTATCAATGGTATGATTGAAATATTCACAAATTAATTTGGAATTAATTTGATGGATAATTTTGTGATAATGGTTATTACAAGATTTATTAAGAGATAATGGATAAAATAAAGAGGAGATAAATTTCCACAAAATAGATGGTGTCACCTATAGGTGACACCCCCTATTTTTGGGGATGATTTAATTATCTCCTCCTTTTATTATCTTGTTATCTCTTGATGGTTAATTTATGTTAAATTAAATTATGTTGATGATAATGCAACATATGTTTGTTTTAAATATAAATTAATGTTGTTGGTTTTTAATCAACAACAATCATGACCATTGATTAATACATGGATCAGCCTAGCCGTTGGATCCATGTGTGCCATGGATTGAGATCCATTGGATCCCAAACTAATATATAAGGAGGGCTAGCCTATCCCTTTCAAGGGACATTATTAAGAGTTTTAGAAGCCTACTACTCTTTCTCTCTCATTCTCGCCTACTCTCTCTCTCTCCATTTGAAGGTGGCCGTCCATTTTATGTGTTGAGAGAGAGTTTCTTGCCTTCGCCTTCGATGACTCGAGGATCTCCATCTTCTTTGGGGCTGCTTGCTCTAAAGGAAGATGACGAATTTCGTTGGATGAAATCAGGGGACTCGTAGCTTGGATCTTCATCGAGGATTGCGGGAGGAACGCGTCTCACCATCACGCCCGTAAGTGCCATCTTCGTGCATCGGACTTGAGACAGGAGGATCTCTTGTTTTAGAGATCTCGTGATTACAACCACACTTCAAGAGGTATTTCTTATACTTTGTGGTTTGATGAAACGATCCAAGAAATGTTCTTGTAATCATGTGGTTTCATCACTTGATTTAATTTTTTTTAAATTCCGTTGCATCTAGCAACTAGTATGACTAGTCGCTCTGATCGCATGAGATGCGATCAACACGCTTCCGTGATACGCTTAAGGATTCTCAATATCCTTCAATGCCAACACGTCGTTCACATCCATGCTCGTAACATGCAATATGTAGTTGCCCCTTTGTTGTGGTGCATATATTCTTTGTTGGAATTAACTTTGTTGGGATGTTTAATGTAATTTGATGGTCAATATCAAGTTGTATTAATGTATCTCAATTCATGGAATTTAATGTTTCAGCCCTGTGTGTATTGTTTAGTCCCACAAGATGGAGTATCAAAACTGGCACTTGATTTTTATATGAGAAGTTCTGAGACCAATATGGAAATAGACTAGAAAGGACTTTGGACCACCACACACGTACGTGCACTCGTCCGACACGTCGGGCTCGGGCGCAACTCTCACGTTACATAACCACCCCGATGATGAATCCATGTTTCGTCAATTTTATATGGATCTTTTAACAAAATTCCCTTAATAATTCATTAATAAAATCCCCTAAATTGTGTAGATAGTCAACCTTTTAACCCAATTCTTTCTCTAAATTATTCTTTAATTAATCAACTAATAAACCATAAAGAATTAAAATCCATAAAAGAGAAAAATTGAAAGAAATCGAAAGTATCTGACATTTTATATTTTGTACATATTTTATCTTTGTTGTTTTTATTTTACATTTTTCTAACCTATAATAAATCCATAAAATTAGATTAATTATGTATATATTGTTTATAAATTAAGTCACTAATAAAAACCAATTAAAAATACAAAAAATCCCAAAATGTAAAAAATCGATTTTTTATTATATATAGAGCACCACCAAAAATACTTCTTGTATAGTCGACCTTATTTGCTTTTGGGCCCTTCACAAAAATTGTATATCTTGTCAAGACGAGCAACTTTCTTGTTGACCGCTTTTTCATTCGACTCCATTTACCGTGACTTTTTCGATTTTTTTAATTTTACTATTTTTAAATTTTATTTTATTTAATCCTTTCTTTTATTATTTATTTTTACTTTCTTATTATTTTATTTTATTTATTTGTAATTTGTAATTTTATTTTTCCTTCCCCTCTTATTTTCTTCTCTCTTCTCTTTTCATTTCTCTCTCCTCCATCCTCTCTCCTCTCTCTCTCCATCTAGATCACGTGCAGAGCACGTGACCCGACCTCCCCCCATCTCTCCTCGGTCACGTGTTGTGCACGTGATCACACATGTTTCCCTTGCTCCTCCTCTCAGCACATGAGGAGCACATGCTCCCCACCCCTCCCCTTCCTCCAGCAATGCCTCTACCGCCCACTACCCCTAATGTTACGTGTCACCCTTCCTCCTCCGCCTAACAGCTTCCCCTCGCAACTGTTGCAGCTACACTACCCTCAACGTCCTCCTCATCCTCCTCTTATCCCCTCGCCACCGGCCTTTGACATTATCCACCACTTGATTAGCTTCACATCGATTCCCATCCTTAATATCCGTTGACAGCTCATGCAAGGTTTATTGCGGGCCAACGATGAGGACGACCTTGGTGTGATTCTCGGCTACTTCTTGGTTGAGTAGAAACTTTGGGTTGCAGGAGCTCAGGTCCTTGTTCGCCAGGACCTTTTTAAGCAAAGATCCGGGAGGATACCTCTCTCCATTCATATCCAGGTACCTTTGCCCCATTCGCATCTCTGTCTACCTCACCAAATAGTAGATCCGCTCTCACTTTAGCTCAAAACCCTCACCCCTTATCTCCCACCTCTGGCCTCACTCAAGCTAGATCCCGAAGCTCTTTCCTCCACCTAACATCGGAGCTACGCTCGTCCCTTTTTCCCTTCTTGCTTTTCGCTAACCCTTGCAGGAGAAAGATCCATCTGGAGCATCGAAGCACCTCACCTTCGATGCGCCTCCTCCATACACCCTCAGCTGACCTCCTCCTTCATCTCGCTCCATGCCCTCGGCTACCTAGCAGCTCCCCCGAGCTCCCACGCATCATCCCTCAAGCCTCAGCCCAAGCATTGAGGCTCGGGCTCTCCAAAGCTCCCGCAATCGCCAAGTAAGCTCGTCTCCCTCGAGCCTCTAACCCGTGCCCCTGAGCCTTTGCGTCACAAGTTTCGCACATGCGGGGCAGGGAGAATTACCCCCCACCCAACTCTTTTCCAACAAGTCGCAAAAGCATCTGCACCGCTCAGGTCACGTGTCACACTCGTGGCGCCTTAGATAAATTGCACTTGAACCCAAGCAGGTTTTGAAAATTGTAGATAAGTCCTCCAGGGACTTCTTTGAGATAAAAAACTTAAATTTTTATTGCATTTCACTCCCTAGAACTTCAATGTAGCATATCTTGATCATTTAAATTCTGATTTTTATGCACAATATGTCGTTTCGAAGCTAATTGAGCGCTTTGTCATATTATTTATCTTGTGTACATATCTGAAGATTTTTATTGATGATGATTATTTTTTGAACCTCTTGATATATGCAGGGTGATTTCTGACATTTTATGCTGTATTTTATGGAGAAAATTGAAATCTATTTTACAGGGACGTAATGAAGGATATTGAATGTACTTAATTTTATTGTATTCTGGTTGATACCATTTGAGGATTTTAATTTTTGTAGGGACTTCAAGGAAGAAAATTAAGGATTAATTTCCTAATCATTATTATAAATGAAGATTTATTCGAGGAAATTTTGATCTAATTTACAAGCATTCAAGTGTGGGATTATTTAATCTGATTATTTCTCTTTTGATAACTGATAATTTTTCTTCTAGAAATTAATTGTTGCAGGGGCACATTTTGAAAGGAATTAATTAATTCCTTGATGTTTGATGTGACTAAACTCGATTTACTTGTGGGTAAATATTAGAAGGAATTTGGAGATCATTACCTCTATTTGAGGATATGTTTTGATCTCCTTATTGGTCAGATTATTCATTGATTAATCTCCTTTCCTGTAGCTTGAATTTGATTTGAAACTTATCTCCTGAATGTCTTTTGATCTGTGATTAGTTTTGAGGATTTATTGATTATATTACTTGAGGATTTAAATTGCAAAAAATCAGAGATCCTACTCTCATTTCTCTCTGTTTATTTTTTTCACTTAGCATAGCATCTCTTTTATTGCATTTCCATTTTAATTTTCTGACATAGAGATTAACATAACGATTAATTAATTTAAAGCCATGCAACGAAAAATCAGTGTTCCCTGTGTTCAACCTTGGCAGACTTACCAAGTAAAAATTGTTCCATAACATTCAAGATTGTGATTTTTGATCGACTGCTTTTCATCTCCTATACTACATGTTCATCAGATGGTGCCATTGTCGGGGAAAAATGTAATTTTAGGGTTATAAATTATTTTACGTAATTAATTTTTATGAAATTAATTTCTGTTACATTTTCTCCTTTCTTTTACATTTTATTTTCTGCATTTTATTTTGCATCTTTCTCTCACTTCTGATACTAACCACAATTTCTCTCTTTGTAGATTACTCGGAGCAATTTTTTGGATATAATTCTAGTGCATGCAAAGAAGACTGAATTTTATTCTTTTTGTGAGAGAGAGTTAGATAGTTTTAATTTCTGCATCATCCACGGGGTCCCTCTCTCATGATAACTTGTAATAATATGGATTGGACTTCTCTGTGGTGTGTTGGGTATATTTCAACCCCTTTTGTGTGGTTGGGACCCGACTTGAGTGGCCTAGAATTTAGGTATACATACACTAGATTAGATTTTTATTCTTGATTGTCTTTGTAATTCTTAGGACAAACTTTCACTAACTATACATACTATAGATCGTTCTACTTAGCCAAACTTGAAATCAATTCTTCTCGCTAATAGAACTATCTACCTAGGGTATTTTTCCTCTGTGCATATCATTTAGTGTAAATTTAAATTTCTTGTATTGCATCCCACGTGAATAATGTGAGAAATCACTATAAGTCTCCTTCTTAAGCATACATCATTGATTTACACTTGAATTAGCCTTTTCGATTCTCCCTCCTAGTTTTTACAACTTAAGAATTAAAGGAATTGGGAATGCTCGTTAGGCGTGATATTTTTGTGCCCAATTAAGACCTCAGTGATAATCCTAATTTAAAACTGGGACCGCTAATCAAGGCAACTATAAATAAAATTGATATAAAATTAATCCTTGTGAGTGGTGGAGAGAAACCCACTCATTGTTCATAAGGACAAGATCGCACACTTAGGGTAGAACCACAAATATGAAGTTTTCATTTAGACTATTGTTTTTACAAACAACTAGCTAATTTTCAATGAGGGAACACGTGTAGTCGTTCTACGGTCCGTGCATCCCTTAGTGGAGTGAGTGATTTTTAAAATTGAGATGACGGAATTTCCCTTTTAGACATGGTTTTTAATGCTACCATCAGATTGAGATCTGACGAATCCTATTGATGGCTCACCATAATATTGGTGAGACCCCACCTCATTTGAAAGGATCCCTATATGTATATATGTGTGTATGTGTGTGTGTATGGGTTAAATGGGGTTGCCCTCTGGGGGGAGCTAACTTGGCTCCCCCGCCCCATTTCGTCTGGTTTTTTTAATTTTTTTTTGAAAAATTCTTCCGTGGAATTTCATCACTATATCCCTATATTATGTCATTAAAATTTCGTGCGAAACAGAGACTCCTACGACCTCCATTTAGGCATCATTTTTTAATGGTAACAGAATTGCTAAAAGCGACCCCGTCTGAATGGAGGGCGTATGAGTCTCTGTTTCGCACGAAATTTTAATGACATAATATAAGGATATATTGATAAAAATCTACGGAAGAATACGAAAAATTTCTTCCGTGAATATTCATCAATATATCCTATATTATGCTATTCAAATTTCGTGTGAAACATAGACTCCTACGACCTCCATCCAGACAGTCATTTTTTAACGGTAATAAAATTCCTAAAAATGATCCTTCTGGATGGATGCCATAAGGATCTCTATTTCACGCAAAATTTGAATGACATAATATAGGGAGCTATTGATGAAAATCCACGGAAGAAAATTTCAAAAAAAAAAATAAAAAATGGATGAAATGACACGGGTGGAGCCAAGTTAGCTGCCCCTAAGGGGACAACCCCATTATATATATGGGAAAAATGGGGTTGCTCCCTAGGGGTAGCCAACATGGCTGCCCCCACCTCATTTTTCGCAAAATTTTTTTATTTTTTTGAAAAAATATCACCATATATATTCATCCCTATATCCCTCCTATATGTCATTCGAATTTCGTCAGAAACAGAGACTCCTACGGCCTCTATCTAGACGTCATTTTTTTAACAGTCGCAGGATTTTTTAAATCGACCCTGTCTGGATGGAAGCCGTAGGAGTCTCTGTTTCTGACGAAATTCGAATGACATATAGAAGGGATATAGGGATGAATATACATGGTGATATTTTTTCAAAAAAATAAAAAAAATGCGAAAAATGGAGTGGGGGCAACCATGTTGGCTACCCCTAGGGGGCAGCCCCATCAACCCCTATATACATATATATCCAATATATCATTCGGATTTCATCAGAAATAGAGACTCATATGCCCTCCATATAGAACATGTAGATTACATCAATCATTAGATCGTTGAAATTACTTGTTCAAGATTGAGTGCTTATGACTCTCTGTTTTTGACGAAATTCGAATGATATATTGGAGTGATATATAGATGAATATACACGGTGATATCTTTCAAAAAAAAATTTTTGCGGAAAAATGAAGCGAGACAGCATCTTTTTTCTACACACACCCACACACGCACACACGTTTGTGGACTTGGTGGGCGGGCTTAACTTTCAAAGTGAAACATAGCACGATAATAAGTGGGCCAAGCCCGATAAAATAGTACATAGTCTTACACGGGCTTTGAGATCTGTGGGTAAATGAGCTTTTTGTATATAGCTAAATGTGGCAGTCCGAACTGCTAGATTTCTGTGAAGTTTTCCTGTAAAGTGACAGGGGATCATCGTCTAGAACATCCGTTGGAGGTTGGTAATGCTGTCATGATTTTGGTTGTCATAAATTTTAAAATCAATCAATCTAAACTGTTCAAAAGATGCTAAAGGTCTTGATGAGGCGTGCTTTCTCAAAACTTCCACTGCCTTATTTAAATCGGGAAGGATGATTGAGAAAAGATGCTAAAGGTCATGATGGGCCCTCAAATAATTAGTGAAAGAATTCAATAAATGGGCCTTTAAAGCTATCAATGGGTTGGAAGGAATCACGCCCAATTAGATTGGATCCCACCAATGTATGCATATACTAATTTCCATGTCAATGTTAACTTCCAAAAGTATATGTTAAATGCACAATTGTAACATAGGTTTATGGCCACATATTTTTGGAAGAGATCATTGTATCATGTGGAGTTCAACTCATATCAGTGAAGTAATGTTACATTTTATTATTTTAAATTTATCACGAGTAAGATATGTCTTCTCCTTGAAAAAATATGTTCTTCTAATTACGAGGAAATTTTGCTAAGTAAACAATGATCAAACACATACACACTTGCATACATGCAAACAATTTATCAACATATATATTGCTCAGTGCAAATTACAAAGTGAAACAAAAATGTTTGGTGCTATATATATTATCTACTAGGATCATAAAGGGGCACATGCCTCCCCAAAATTTTTGTGGGAGAAAAATAGTTTTTATACTTGTGCCCCTTCTAGATTTTGCAATTATAGTTATACCTCTACATCTTTTTGAAATATCAAGAGAAAGATGTTTACTATTTGTTCATAGATTTTTTTGCCAAGCAAGCCATGAAAGAGTGGCCTTTATAATTTTATCCAAAGTGGACAAGAATATGCTTAGAACTGGCAAGGATCCATATAGAGAATTTGCCCTCCCCTCTTGCTATCCACATGCCTATTGCGGAGTGAGAGTGCCATGCACAAGAAAATGTGTAAACTCGGGTCCCCTCACTTATCGAAGGGGGAGACGTCAGATTGCGTATTGAATATTCATCTATATGTTTTTTATTCCATGCAGACAGATCACATGTCCTTTTCGTTGTTACATCTTCCTTTCTTGATGTCAATGATCAGAATTCATGTGTAAATGATCATTGAATCTCGATTCTTCTTAACTGCGATGGCTATTCATTCAAGTCTTTAGGTAGCACCACCATATCTTTAACAAGGTGGAAATTTATGTGCCCCTATATGTTTAGGTCATTAACACTTGCATCCTTTAGGTTAGTTGCCGTCTATTTCCCTCCCCAAACAAAGATTACCCCTAAGAGGAAAAGTGTAAAAGAATGTACACGTGTATTTTGAATGAAAAATGGAGAGGTGCAAGTGTACTTTTCATGTCATCTTCGTCCTCCTTTTTCCTTCATCCATATTGCCCACCTCCATCACATCCTCGATCCTCCTCCCCATTCAAAGCTTCATCCTCCGAAAAGTCCTCATCGACCCTAGCATCATATGCACTTTTCTCAACCCCGTTCGGTCCCATCTTCCTTGTCTCCCCCAACCATCCTCCTTTGTTCCATCGACAATCTCCCTCCCGCACTCGATCCTCAACCCCACCCCCTCCTCCGCGTCCATAGCCCCATCACCCCCTCCCAGCACCCTCTAGCCCTCGACCACCTCCAATCCTCATCCCCAACCTCCTCTCCTCATCGTAACTAGCCCTCGATCCCAATCCTCACCTCAACCTCCTCCTCTCCACACACTGCCCTTGACCCTTGCCTCCTCCTCCTTCTCGCTCCCCACCACTAGACACCATGCCCCTCCTCCTCATTGTTTGTCCTAACCACCTCAACTTTTCATTGAGCGTCTCTCATTTTCATTCCCCTCTTTATGCGATGATGGCTTGGGATGTAGGGACATGCCTGTGACAGAGGAAATGAAAGGACTGTGACAGAGGAAATGAAAGGACTATAAGATTGGCGTGGGCTCAGTATATATGCGAAGGAGGTCGCATCTCCATCATGATGTAGAAGAAGAAAATGAAGACAGAGGAGTACAATTGAAATAAGATTTTGTACTTGTACCACTTTGAGGGGCATATCTATCAATAGCCTAAGAAGGTAAGAGCACATGATGTAAATAAAAGAATCGACGTAATTGTCTTTGCAGGATCTAGGAGAAATATAATTGTAAAAATATCCTTTCCTAGACCACAAATTAGTTTGCATAAAAGATGATTTAGTTCATCTCGTTGACAACTAGACTAACAAAAGAGCACATGTGTTAACTGTGCAAGAAGGTAAGTGATATTAGACAAAATGGCAAAGGCATCATTGCAATCATAGAATCTTGGAGGAACACGTGTCTAAAAAGTTCAAAAAATAAATCATGTAAAAAATATATTAAAGATAATTCCTTGATTATATCAAGTTATCAACCCATATCAGATGCATTATCTGGATTGTTTTATTGGATGCCAATATATTTAAAACATAAAAGACATTTGATAACTATCGATTTAGTTATCACCTACACTCCTACTTGCCCCTAGTTCCCAATTTCAAAATTTTCTGAAAAACTAATCAATTTCCACCACGTAGTCTTGTAAATTTTATCCTCAACGCAGTCTTCATATACATTAATTATAAAAAAATATAAATTTATAAATTTAATATTGTTTATTTAATTAATAATTTTTTAAGGAAACTCCCGCATTGGGGATTGTCATTTAATTATTACAAGAACTTACATGATGGGAAAACTATACATTGTACGAAGAACAACCATATGGTAGGAGAGGGGGAATTGAGGAGCAAAGAATGAAAATCAAGAAGAGACCGATGTCGCCTGCCACGAGGGTTGGTGACCTCAATCAACAGCGAAAAACCTCGAGAGCACTCTCTCAAGAAACATGTCGATTACGAACGGAAAAAAAGAAAAAAGAATAAACAATCAATATCTTGAAGTTCCAAAACATTTCAGCTTCGAAGTCTGATATGACGATCTATGTGCGCTATGCATCGGGTTCCAAAGTAGAGACCGATACAGGGTGATGAGCAAGAAGGAAAGCACAAGATCTAGACTCAGACTTTGTCCTTTGAGCTTCACGGAGCCATCAGAAAGGAGATGGATGTGATGGTGGCAAGGGAGGCATGGAAGCTAACGACTAGTCACTGGTGTGGTGGAGACGGAGGAGACAACTGTGACAAAAGTGAGGAAGGTTGAGATCGGTCTCTGCCATGGATATAGAGGACGAACGACCCCGCCACAAAGAGGTGAACAACAACCAACCCAAGTGAAGCGTGCCCTCCTACTTTGAAAGGCGGAGGAGGATAGTCTGGGTTCCAGGGGCTCACTACCCCAGGCCGGAGGCAGTGGGGAGAGAGCGAGAGAGGCCATAGAGGAATATGATAACGTATTCAACAAATAACTAAGATATGAAACTAGTATAGTTCATCTTGAAAAAATGTAATTAATAATAATGTTTTCTTAAATATATAAAATTAATAACGGTAATTTATGAAAAATAGACTGGACATAATTTATGATTCACAAGAAGTCTTGAGACGTTGAATCACAAGTCGATATTTATAATTAGTTTTTTTCCGATAAAATAAGAACATTTATGAGATTATACACTGTACATAAATGAGATGTGAAACATACATGATATTGATTAATGCCGGATGAAATCAATCCGCAATGTTGAATAAAATAAAATAAGTCTGAAATTGTTAATAATACACTCATATCGATAAAATATATGACATAGAGAGCACTCATCAATTCATCAGTTTGGAAATTTCCACAAATACCCCAAGTCTTCCCTGTTCAGTTCAGGAATGATCAAATACGACCTAAACTAAAGATCATAATAACGACACTTTAGTTAAAAAAGAAATCAACGAATACCCTGACGTGTCACCCACCACAAACAGCTCCAACAACCACAGAACCCACTGATGTTATTTTACACCCAACCCCACAGGATTTATACAATTTGCGTGCCCACCCCTCTAAATAACGACAAAAGATACAGAGAAAGGCGACAGTTATGGTCCCCATCTGCCGTTTCTCCGCGGAATCAAAAGCCATCCCTCAACCTAACACGAATTCTCCAAACTACCCCCCTCTTCCCTACACATTCTCCAGGGTTAAATTCAACAGGCCAGTCAAAAGGGATAGATCTAACTGTGCCGCGCCACCAATTCGGTCGCCGATCGGTACCTCGCAATCTCCCTCATGAAGATCTCCTCGTCGTCGGCCTCGTCGGTGCTGACGGCGAGGGCACGGAGGAAGATGGGGATGGGACATGGAATTCGAAGGACGCCATGTTGGTCGTAACCATACTCGTGAGCGGAGAGGCGGAGGAGCTCGAGGAAGGCGGGGCGGGAGAGGAGATGTGCAGGTACCACAAAGCGCTCCATGCCGTCACCTACGAGGAGGGGCACATGGCCGTGGGGGACACGGTGGCGCGAGGAGTTGGAGAGCTTGGAGAGACGCTTGAGCAATTGCTTCATAGTGTGGAATTGGGTGGGTGGAAGTGAGGAGAGGGATGGGTGGAGTGGAGGTGGGAGGGGTTATATAGGAGTTGGGGGAGGGGCTTTTTGGGAAGAATGTGGAGATACTTTTGGGGTACGGATGGGGGTACTTGCATGGTACAGAGGAACGAGTGGGAGTTGGGGACGGTGGGATCACTCGCGAAGCAACTCAACCGCTCTATTCTATTCGTGGTGCCGCTCTAGTGACGGGTATTAATTAATTACTACGTAAGACGATGGGTCTATTTTTTATTTTTATTTTTATTTCAGCTGGCGTTTTTGGATTTACTCCCATCTAAATATTCGAGTGTTGTTCCTTTGGAATTGATGTTTTTGATGGCATTTGGACTCGTGCACCTCTGCTTTTGTCGTGAGCGTCGGCCCCTTGGATCAAGTCCATGATCCCATTTCCTATTTGTACTACGAGTAAAAAAAATATATATTTCATGGAAATTTTAATCCTTTTTACAACTAAATATACAACGTTTAAGCAACTTTATATCTTGACTTTTTAACCTAATGAATTATTTGATGAAGAAGTTTTCGAGTGCGTGCCTTAGCAGTGAATGCCTTTTTCCCTTAAAAGATAGGGATATTTACCTCAAGAACTATTTAAACTTTGTAAATTACTCCTATAACCTTTTGCACACCATAATTATCCATCGACCCTGTGAATTACTCCAAGAACATCCACGAGATTCAAACAGATTAGTCATAGGGTTCATAGGATATGAGTTAGCAAGTTTATGAGGTCGATGGAGGAATTATGTTGTTTTGAAAGTCGAAAAAGTAATTTACAAAGTTTATAAAGATCATGATATAATATACCTAAAAGATTCTTTATTACCTTATCCTAAAACTTGTGCCATTTAACAAAATACGTCGATAATAGTGATCTTGAAAAATTAGTTGCGCATCAATACGGCAATGCATTTGCAAATGAAACCAAAATCGTTACATGATTTCCTTGTTCCAAAATATATTCTATTTAATGACATCGCAGGGAGTTGAGAATTCTAATTGCGTATCGTCAATTTCAAAATATTGTTACATACTACATTGAGATATATCTTCAAGATATTGTGTAATATTATTACTTTTAAAGTTTTGAAATACGACATTGAATCCGAGTATATAATTCCGGTACTTGTTTGTAATTTACTGGGAAGAAAAAATGGAGATATATCATGAATTGGCATTCAAGTGAGGACCCTTAGGAGAAAAATTACTCTGTTTATAAGTCCAAGGTATTAAGTACACTTCGACATTTTTTTTATTATAATTAGATCCGTAGGAGATAATGGCATTTGATTAAATAATTGTAATTGAGCACCTTGTCGAATTTTTTTTATGAAAAAGAAGGTGAGCTTCTAAGTTGGGAGCGACCGCGCAACATTTATATCATATCAAAAGAAGTGATACAAAATATTTTACCTTGACACCAATAAATACAAGAGAGCCTTACAATGAGAAACAACATTTTCTGGATAAAACCTCTGATTTTTAAAAATGCATTCATTTCTCGCCTGCCAAATAGCCCAACATGTCACAAAAGGTTTTGTCACATCATCGGAGGAACTGCTTCCTACTTTCCTTACCCCTTCCCAGAAGCTCGAAAGACCACTCACATCCACCCATGGAATTGACAATTCTCTCCAGACCTTCACCGAGATCCCACAAGTGAGGAAGAGATGCTCCGAGTTCTCCACCTGCTCCCCGCACCTGTCACTCATCACATCCTGAAGACTCAAAAATTTAGCGCGCCTAACCTTGTCCAATAACTTGTCTTTCCTCAAGCACTAAAGGAAATTTTTTATTCTATTCCAGATCCTTCTTGCCCAAATAATCTTCACATCATGACACAAGTCCATGACTTATCCTTCTTCACTATTTCTCAGCTCACCATATAAATGTTTGAAAAAAGAATTTAGCACTTGCATGTCTATATATAATTGTCTCTGTTCCAGGAGAAATCATCTGGGGTAGAAGCCACAACCATTAGTCTAGCCAAATTCTACCTCCTTCTATTTAACAGGATCACATTAAAATATGGTCTCTACTCTCCAGAATGAACCAACTCCCTCAAGGTGGCCTCCTTTGATGTCACCAAAGCAAAGATTCTAGGAAAATGCATCTCGAAAAGGACCATCCCCCATCGAATCATACCTTCAAAACCTGAAGACTCTCCCATCCCCTTGTTTTGACGCTAGTATATTTGAAATGAGAGGCAATATCTCTCGCACCCCTTGCCAAAGGTAGACTCAAACAGAGATGCCCTCGCTTCCAAGACTCCTTTCACTCCGTAGATCTTTCTCAGCAATCTAGTGACAAGATCCCTAGATGGGCGCAAATGCGCAACACCCATTTTCCCAATAACACACTGTTCATGCACGTCAGGTCCCGAATTCCTAGACCCCTGTGCTCCCAGGTTCTCGTGATCTCCTCCCAAGCCACCAGATGCACGCCCGACTTATGTTGGTTCTCGTCTGACCAGGTCTTCTCAAAAGCTTTTCAATCTTCTTTCTCACCCCCAACATGCATCAACCTAGTTGAGAAAAAGAACACGGGAATGGTTGACAGAACATGCTTCAACAGAATCAGCTTTCCACCCTTTGACAAAGTAATCGCCTTTCGCCCGGCCACTCTCAGCTTAATCTTCTGGATAACAACATCCCAATTAGAAATTCTTAGTTTTTCTGCCACTAATGGAAGGCCATGGTAAGTGATTGGCATGCCACTCAGCGGACGGCCACGCAACTCAGCTATCCTGGTCCGATCTTCATTCTGCAATCCAAAGTGATAACCACCAATTTTTGTAGATTTGTCTCTAGCCCAAACAAACTACTAAAGATGTCTAGCAACTGCACCGCTCTACAGCTCATCTCATCAGAACCACCAAGAAAAAGTATTGTATTATCAGTGTACTGCAGTAATGGTATAGAGATGTCATCAAAACGAAAGACTTTACACCAGCATCTATCTACCGCTTTCCTGATCAGGACTGCCAACGCATTCGTCACTGAAACAAAAAGCATGGATGCTAAAGAACATCCCTGCCGTACACCTCTGTGGCTGAAAAAAGCCGCCTTCCGGTCGACCATTCATTAAGACCGAGAAGGAAGACATAGTGATACATCTTTTTATCCACACAATCCAAACTATCTATGAACCCTCTTCTCCTCAACAACGACTACAGGAAGTCCAATCTACACAGTCGCAAGATTTGATGAAATCTATCTTCCACAACACCCCCTTTGTACCTCTACGTTTCAATTCTAAGCAAATCTCTGATGCCAAGACCAGTCCATCTGTCATTTGTCGTACAAAACTAAACGCAGACTAGCCCTCCGGAACAATAGAGTCCATGAACCCCTTGAGCCTGTTTACCAGCACTTCTGCTACAATTAGGTAAATCCCATTCAAGAGAGCAATCGGTCTGAAATCTTCTACTCTTGTGGAGTGATCTTTCTTTGGAAGCAAAAACAACATTGCCCTATTAATCTTCTCGAAACTCCTATTTTCTTTTCCGAACTCTTCAAGTACCTCTAAGATATAAGCCTTTAAAAGTTTCCAAAACTCTCTGTAAGAGTAGACCGGAAATCCGTCCGGCACCGACGCCTCATCCACATTCAATCGACCTCATATCTATGACTATGTCAATTGGCCTTATTATATATGATAAGAACGTGATATTGTGCGTCTAAATTTGGTTCATTGACGATTTCACTTTATAAGTATGAATGTAAATTACATAAATGTTCGTAAATTTTACTCTCAATTCAAATATGAAATTTAGAAAGTAACAATATGTCACTCAATTTTTACTATTAATTTGTCTCAATATAATACATGACCAATGGAATTTAGTTGTTTCTTTTATCTTTCTGGTCTCAAATAACATTATTAGTTCAAAATCAATTTGAAACAGATCTTAACGGTTGATTATCACATCATTACTTTTTTAAGATTGCATGAGACATTGAGTTTGGATGTATAATTTAGAGACTTTTATAATAACATTATATGTACTTGTAATGATTGGATCTATGTGCCTATGGCTTGAATAATCATGGAAGCAACCAATCAAACTTGGGGGTTAATAACTCTTTATTTTTCATTTGAAGTGTTGTTTATCAATTTTTTTCATCCTTCACACCCTAACCACTGATATATTAAAATTTGATGATGCAATCTAGTGCATCTCATGGCATAGCAAGTTACAATGTATAATGACTACACATTTAGAAAAAGAAACTATAAACATGTTTTACATTCGATTGTATTTTTGGTTTATGTGATAATGTTTGGAGTAATAGTTGCGTTTACACTTGTAAAGTTGCATCAAATATTCCATTCCATTTTAACTAAAACTACCAGGCATCAATTAAACACACATTTATCCAGCTTAGAACAATCATCTATAAAAAGATATTAAATGACTCAAGAACTATAACAAGCTATATTACAATTTACAAATCGTCAGCCTATAAAATTTGAAAGGAGGAAAACTAAAACCAAATGTCATTGCACCTACATCAACTTGTCGATATATATTTTAAAAGTATATATTGACATTCTTGAATTCAAATCATGTTAGTCAGGATGGCCATCGATGAAACTAATTTTGACTTTATTTTCTCATGAATGAGCCTTTGCTTTCTAGTTTATTAAGTATAAATCTACATGATTTTTTTGAAAGATCATACACCTCATATATCCTCACATGCACATCAATTTGTCAATATACAAACATTGTCATGCCATCAACATGTCGATCTACCAAACACACACACACACACACGCATGCACACAAACCCACATGCATGCACGCACACGCGCACGCACATACATACACACATGTTTTTAATCAAACAATGAGTGCTCATCTCATGACATCTTATATATATGTCTTAGTATTTCAATATTGTTAAGCTAACACTTAAACTTGACTTATTTGACACCTCTGCATCTCTATTCTTATTCAGAAGATATGCGTCAAGAGTGTCAATCAAATATTAATCCTTGGAGAAGATATCCATCTCTTCTCAAGATGGTGATCTTCTTTTAATAACATTTTGGATGCTAGGTGTATTCTTGATATAACTCCTCGTATCAACAACTATACACACACCTTTTTTATTGAACACTTTAGATAAACAATTATACGATACCCAAAGTGGGCATGGTACATATCTCTATTTGTACACAGACATTAATGCAAATATTAATATAATTTATTTCAAATATGAATGATATATATGCACTAATATTTACTGCATAATATTTTACCTCCCAGATCCACTATACTCAACACCCGTCTCGTAAAGAGCACATTCACATTCAGAACACACATTCAACATATTATTAAAATGCATGAGAAAATGGCAGGAAAATGTAAAGGAAATGGTTGTATATGTTTCCATTCTATTTTTATAAGCACGTGATATAACAAAAGAAATGCCAATGTCCACAAAATGTACATAACCGGTAGTTGTTCATTCGAGTATTTATACATGTACAAGCTTCTATTTCAAAAGGTAGAAAAAGCGAAAATAGTTACATCTAATCAAAAACTAAAAATATCCACCCTGAAAGGTGCAACTTAGTATTGGAAGCTTGTCCACTACATAGCTACTCACTACTGTAGATGTCGGTCCTACGAATATGTTGGACCCACATGGAAGAAGAGTATGTTATGAACATGTGTTCAATATAAATTTATTCTATTAAAAGAGTAAAGTAACAACAACGAGAAGGAAATAACTAGCAATGGTAACTATTGTAACTGAAACTGAAAGTGGCAACTAAAACAAGTACACAAGAAGTGTGAACACTCTCTCGCAAATGAACTCTACAACAAACTCTAACACTTAGGTTATTATATCTTTTTAAGTTACTATCATTGTCATTACTACCCAACATTTCTATTAGTGAAGGAAATAGTCTACGGTCGCAACCACGATGGTCTTACACTATGACTCTAAGATAGATAGTATCTTAGAGTTGGGATGCCGCCGTAGGAATGCGGTGAAGTAGATGCATCCTAACTAAATTTCCAACACTTTCCTTTGCCAACCTTACAATTTCACTCTATTTCATCAATTTGATATTCATATGGGTCCATTTGATTCCCAATGAAACCATTATTCAGATCCATCATGTGATTTCAAAGTAACCAATTCCCATGTTTTAAGTAAAGTAAAATCAATCAAGGAAACTCACTCGGAAAAACCACCACATGTTGGAAAAAGTCCTCGATGGTAGGCACATTCCAAGTATGGATCTGTAATTTAGGATTTTATTCACCACACTTATTGGATTCAGAAAACCTAAGACTATCCGTTTTTCTTCGAACATAGGGAAACTGATAAGAACAACTCCTTCCCTAACCACATCACAGAACTCCCCTCATAAGACCAATATAAGTGACTAACTCGAATGATCGACTCTAATTATCCATTTGTGTTAATCCAATGACTGAAAGTGAAGATAAGATTACTTACTACAAGTCCTTGAACATCATCACGTAACCCCTCGGGGAATAGGCAGACATACATGTCTTTCAGCCCTCGTAAGGTACTAGAGTCGAGCCCATCAAGTCTTCTACCCGAAGACCCATGGTTGCATGCCCGTCTCTTGTGGTCACTATCTCCAACTACCCAAGCATCACAAGAAAAACTACACCATAATCAATAAACTAAACACGAGAGAACACTTCCATCGCGGAGACCCACTAACACCAAGCACATGGGGTCAGTGTTCCAACTGTGTCAGATTTTTTTATAAATATTCCATAGGTAACAAGTATTCAAATCTAGAGATAAACGCTAGATAGATCAGGGATTTTATTTAAGTCCTTATCTTATTCTAATCAAGTTATCATATAGTCCCTTCTATATTTGATTCTCCTTTCTAAGTTAAGTAGTGTTATCTATTGTAGTTAGATAATTAGTTGATGTAGATGATCAATATCCATTATGGAGAATGACCCATTTCATCTAATGTTGTTTTCATGTTCTTTATATTCAGCAGACCGGTGCTGATCGATCAGTTACCTAGTGATGATTTATTAGGGCTTGTCGATTACTTGGATTTGGTTTGTCGATCACTATGATCGATCGGGCAAATCCCATGGTCAACCATGAGCCATGTGATTTCCTCTTTCCTTCCATTTGAGTTTTAATTAACCTTAGATATCATTATTTCAACTTCCAGACCTTTAATATGACATGAACACATTTAAAATAATTTATCATTTCATATCCTTAAATTTAATTTCAAACACCAATCCATTTTGATCAGTACTGATTGATCATGGCAACTGATATGCTCGATTATGCATGATCGATCATACCATTTACATGGTTTGATCATGGGGTTGGACAGTAATTTGTTGTCCCAAATTCATGTCTAAATTTTATTCTTCAAATAAAAATAAATTAGATACTGGAAAGAGCATTTCATAAGAGTAAATCCTACAAAGATATCACATTTTTCTCATCACTAAATCTCTCGGTAAACACGATGGAAGGTGATGATATGTGATGAATCCCCATTCATCACTCTTTATTCTTTTATTTTAGCTAAATATCTTGGCAAAATATCATGTATATTATTGTAAATACAATAAATTATCAAAAAGCATGCATTTATTAATATCTAATAATTAGCATGTATCTGTGAAAAAATAAAAGAATAAAGAATAAAGAATAAAAGAAAAAGAAGGAAATATTTATAACAAATATTGAGTGACCTGAACCCAAGAGAGGGTCCAGCATGGGCCTGACATAAAAAAAGTAGAGAGAGATAGGGCCACTCTTCCTTGTACATACACTTCCTTTTGTGTATATAATTTATTTTCACAAATTAAAAAATAAAAGGTATTTTTATCCCATGTATATTTTTTTAAAAATAAAATAAAAATAAAAATAAAATTCGCTTTCACCTTTTATATAATACATGTATATATGTATCACTCTTTATTCATTTTATATTTGTAAATAACCAATAAAAATAAAATAAAAGATATTTTATACTCCAAATATTATGTGGTAAATAAATAAAATATAAAATTGGGGTATTTATGCAAAAATAAGAAAATAAAAATAAATATACAAAATACATAGGTATTTATGCCTGTATAAAATAGAGTATATTGTATATACCATAATTTATTTTTCATAAAAATAATTAAAAATCACAAAAAAATAGTTTGAAAAAATAATAAATATTTTCATGTTGAATATTTTTTAATTTAAAGTCATTTTCTATTTTTAATTGATTTTAGAATTCTTTTGGATTCCTAATTTCTGATTGGTCTAGGAGGAATGTTGACCCCGGTCAACTACCCCTCCCGGACCTCTTCGCGCGCGGATCCAGTTTTAGCACCCGTTTCTTCCAATTTTCTCGACCGGATCCTATTTCCTCTTGCCTTGATTTTGGCACCCGCATCTCCCCAGTGGATCTATGATCCTCACGGATCTTTAGGGAGTTGCGGATCGACCTCGGATTGCGCGCCCTAGTCTGATTGCTCTGACCTCCTGTGGCGTGCTATATATTTTTCCATCGCCTCCCCTGCTCACTAGCTTGCTTCGCACCCCTCTCTTCTACCCTAGAATCCTTCTCCTTGGTGACAACAATCGGAGGACACCCTTGGTCATCGGAGAGGAGCGCTGCAGTCGACGTTCAAGTCTCGTGGTCGGAGCACCACCGCGACGAGCCTCCTTCGCCTTTCGCAGCGAGGTTGAGGTGAAGGCCATTGATGAATCCCCATTCATCACTCTTTATTCTTTTATTTTAGCTAGATATTTTGGCAAAATACCATGTATATGATTGTAAATACGAATGCATGCTTTGTGTAAATATGAATAATTAGCATCTATTTGTGCAAAAATAAAAGAATAAAGAAACAAAAGAAAAAGAAGGAGATATTTAGAATAAATATTGAGTGACCCGATCCTAAGGGAGGGCCAAGCAGTGGCCTGACCGCAAAATAAACCAAGTTGAGAGAGATAGGGCCATTCGCTTTGCACATACACCCTCCTTCGTGTATATATTTTATTTTCATAAAAACAAAAATAAAAATGGGTTTTTACTACTTTGTATATATTTCTAAAAATAAACAAAATTGAGAAAAATAAAATAAAATAAAATAAAAATAAAGTAATTTCTCTCTCTTCACATTGTACATACCATGTATACATGTATCTATATCTATTTATTTCACTCTTATAAATAATAAATAAAAATAAAAAAATTATTATACTCTAAATTTTATGTTGTAAATAAATAAAATATAAAATTGGAGTATTTATACAAAAATAAGAAAATAAAAATAAAAGTATAAAGGTTCCACACGAATCCCCCCCGGACCCCCAGTCAACTCCCCCCGGACCACTTCTCACCCGAATCCGAGTTTCGATCTGATTTCACCGATTTCTCCTGAGTCGATCAGATCTCTATTTGTGTTGATCCGAGGCTCCACACGACGAGGGATGATCCACGATTCACGCCTGCCATATCCTCTAGGGATCCATCCCTTGATCCGCGCGCTTCACTCCAATCTTTATTGGACCCTGCATAGTATAAAGGTCACCGGAGCTGCCATTTTCATTCATCTTCGGCCATCGTCTTCGACCCCCGTGACCTCCATTCTCCTCCCTGAGTGACAACGAGTGTAGGGGAGTGTTGCAGTGAGGCTTTGAAGCCCTTAGCCCTAGGTCCGGCGAGCCCTCTCGTCATGCTCTGCCATCCGGTGAGCTTGAGCCTCTGGAAGCGTCATTCCATCGAGGTAACGATCCCAGAAGGTAGCAGACCTCCATCACAGATGCCTTCAGCCATCAGGTACCCTCGATAGCATCTAGCCTTCTTTAGATTTCGATCTTTAGATTCCGACCACCATACCTTCATCGGATCGTCCTGCACTCTCCGATCACCCATTTTCGAATCCGACCATACCATCACCTTTACCAGACTCCGTTCCACATTCTTCGCCCCTTTACTCCCCCTGATTTGCCCCGGAACAGGTGCTCGACCTTCCTCTACCTTCGCATCGCCGGAAGGTTTCGCTCCGCCTCGCCCAGCCACCCATTCTGCCCGTAACCAGGTCGAGGCACTTTGCCCTCGACCCATCTTTCGTTCTGTGTAGGTTTAACCACGAATGGACCTCATCTAGAGGTTCAACCATTTAGGCACAACGCTCCAGGTGCTTTAGCGTTGCCAGGCCACCTCAGGCGTCCGTGGCCTCATAGGAGATCATCAACAGTTGCGGACGGCTGATGACCGAGAGAATCGTAATCTAAGACCCGGGTGAAGGTATAAAAACAAGGGTCGTTGCAATCCGAATCTCAGGGACTCAGTCAACAAGAAAAAGAGACCACCAAATAATAATGATCAGAAATGAAATCCGAATAGCGGTCTTCGCTATTTATTTAACCTGGTAATGCGACCAGGGTCGAACTCAAGGAGCACGGATTGGCCGAATCAGCCTACGAAGTAGTCAAAAGATGAAAAGAATAAAATATTTTCTGGTGGCTTTTATGTATTTTTAAATTTTTTTGTGTTTTTAATTATAAAGGAAATGGATAAAAAGAGCAACTCCAACAATTTATTAAACACTCAAAAATGTTTAGAAAATTCAAATAAAAATATTTTTGTGTTTTTTTATTTTTTAAGTGTTTTTGGTGAATTTTTCAAAATTTTCTAATTTTTAGTTGATTTTATAAAAATCAAGGAAGGAGAAAATAATGGATCAATGTGCAACCAGACTTGAAAGGCTTACCAAAAATATCTAATTAGCTCTAAAAATCTGAAGACAATTTTTATGAAAACTAGATACAAAAAATAAGCTATAGAAAAAGAGTTTACATTTTTTTGAATTTTATAGAATTTTTAAGAATATTTATAAGATTTTTAAGGTTTTGTATTTTTTAGGGGTTTTATAAATCCAAATGACACAAAACTTGGATAGAAACTTAAAGACAACAAAATAAGAAATCCTTAATTTTTTAGAATGTTTAGAAAAGTTTTTATATTTTTAGTTGATTTTCTTTTCCAAATAGTAATAAAAATGAAAGGTTTTGAATTTTTAAAAATAGCAAAAAGCCATAAAAATGTTCCCAAAATTTAGTAAAATTTTTACACAATGGCAAGAGCCACGTATCCAAATTTCACTAGACTTGGGTTTAATTTGATATTTTATTCAATACAGACAAGCTCTACAGCACACATGGACCTATATGTAACAAAAACTAAGTTCCGGGGCTAAAAGCATAACAGGTGCGAAAACTATAAGGGTATCCGCGCAAAAATCACATTAATTTCCACACATGTCGAATACAACGTACATGGGCATAAGTGTAATTTTTAAAACTTAGATTTTAATCCAGAATACCCCCAAACTCTAGCCCAGATAATGCAAAATGTCCAAAGATACCATGTGCCTCGCACGTGTCCCGCATTCACATGGACCAAAATGTAATTCTAATTAATAAACATGCAAACTGTAACACCTTAGAACTACAGGATCAAAGTTGCAAAATATCCAAAAAAATCACGTGTCGAAGCACGTGTCTCACACAAACAGGGACTAAATAGCAAATAGTCTAAACAAAAGGTAGAAACATGCAAATAATCCAAGAGTGCAAATTTATTTCAAAGACTAAATAAGAACCAAGTAAAACTGCAGGGGTATGGGCGCAATTACCCAACCGAGGTGCGTGAGGGGCACACGTGAGCGCCAGGTGTCGGGCTGTGGCTGGCGGTGGATGCACGGTCCTGATGATGCCCTCTGGAGGATCCAACAGTGCTGGTGCAGAGGCGAACGTGGGACGCACGTGGCCGTCAGATCGTAGATCTAACAGCCTGACAGGAACATGCTACGTGCAGCTGTGATCAGACCTGGCGCAGAGAAGGGATCCGACGACTGCGAGAGGATGAGGAAGAACTCCTCCTGGGCGAGCTTCTCCGGCGATCCGGAGACGATCCAGACGGCTAATGGAAGATCGGATATGTGGGTATTCTTCGCGATGGCGTTCCGCGTCGGGTGGTGGCCTCCGATGAGGGCCCCAACGGTCGGATCCTCTAGCGAGGGAGGAGCGACCTGGAGCAGCTCTAGTGAAGGATGGAAACGGCAGCCAAGGGGGGTATCTGCGATTATTGACCTGCAAAGCAAAGCTCTTGCTCGAAAGGATGCTCCAGCGAGGGTTATTGGCACAAAGATAAAGGGAAGCGGCGTGGATAGTCGATGGGGGGTTCCGACGAAGGTGATGGATGGAACCCAACTCGATCCAGACCCCAATGGGCCAGTTGATAACGCTCCCGCACCCTATGTTAATTCGGTCAAATTAATGTCCAAATTAATTAATGTGATTCGTTGCAGTCGGATACGATAGGTTAATCAAAAACCACTTATGGATTAATCTGAAGTTAATTTTAAGCGGCAATATTTTTTTACTTGGTGGAAGTCCAAGGTCGATCTCAGGGAGGCATCTGTCTCCTTAGGTGAATTTAAGCAAGGATCCGAGTGTTGATTTACAAGGAGTATTTTTTTTTTCTTTTTTTATTTTCTATGCAGACTTATGGAGACAATGCAGGACAATTTGATGTTCAATTTAATTAAGGTATCAAATGAAGTCCAAAAATTATGAAAATTGGCCAGATGGTTAATGATGATGAAAATGACCTACACTAATTTTTTTAGAATTTTTCGACATTAAATAAATTTACTGTGAATTAAATGAACAGACATGGTGATTTTCAGTATTTGAATTTTAATAAATATAAAACCACAATTTTTTCAAGAACTAAAATTATCCTAGGTGGCTCTAAGGAGAAGGGACCTAGGAAAATTAACAGAACTTAATTGCACTGTGAAATGAATTAATTAAAATTAATCTAAAAAAATCACTCAGCAATTTATTTAGGCCTCGATATGCGTGAAAATGCTATGAAATTTTTATGTTATGTTAAAAATGATGTCCTTAAGCTACTGTGAATTTTTGATGAATTTTGGAAGCACAAAGAATTAACTATAAATCAAAAGGTTTCACTGGGCAAAATATGTCAACAATTCACCAATTAATTCATTAATAATTCAAATGAACTTACAAAAATATGACACGTGGACCGATAGACAGAGGACAAAATTTCCAACAAAATGCAATTTTTAGAATTTCAAAATGATGTAAAATGCAATCTAGGGATGCATGCAAACACAGGGGTGTAAATGCAATACAGGAAATTTAAAATTACAATAAACAAATATGCAGACAGGGGCTCAAATGCAATTACCTATAATGGGGGGGACTCTTGTGCAAATTCTCCACAGGGCACGTGCTCCTCACGTGGGGTCTGCTTCACAGGGACTTCTTTGCAATTTTGGAAAGCTCCAGGGGCTCCTGTGCAAATTGCCCAGGCCGCACGTGCTCCTCACGTGGGCGGCCTAGGCTCGGAGGGCTGCGGTGGCTCGGAGTGAGGTTCGGGCGCTCTGGAGGTCCGGAATGAGGCTCAGAGTAGGCTCGGGGCTGAGGCTTGGTATATGTCGACGTGGCGTGATTCGGACCGTTCGGATCAAGATCGATCCAACAGGTGGCGGTGAAGACACATGGCAAGGGGAGGACCCGTCAGATCTGGGGAGCGATCAACGGTTGAGGACGGCCGCGGTGAGGGGACGCGTGGCGACGTGAGGGCCGTTCGATCGTTTGATCGAACGGTAGCTGCTCTTCTTCCTCGACGGCCCTCCGCCTCCTGCGGAGGAGAAGGCGGGGCTCCGGCGATCAGGCTGTAGCTCCGCCCGTCCTTCCTCGTGTTGCTGATGCTCTCCGGCTTGTCGGAGATCGCCCGGAAACTTCGTGGCGTGGAGGCGGAGATAATGGTGGTCTCGGGAGCGTAGGAGAGGGCCCCGGTGTCTCAAACGATGAAGCTCGATAGCATCTCCAGCGAGCTTCCATTCAGTGAGAAGCCAAGTACCTGCAGGGGGTTAGAAGAGATAGCCTAGGCGTGCGAGTGCTCGTGGAGAGATGTAGATGGTCGGCGAGGCCTATGGTGTGAAGAAGGTGCGCTGGAGATGAGCTCCGGCCAACTGGCGGAGCTGTTGGTCGGAATAGTGCGAGCGGCGTCGTCGGAGTGTGTAGATGGGACAACGAGGATGGGAGCTTTGACGCGAAGCTCGTCGAGGTGGATTGGAAGCGAGAGGGTGGCCGGTGGAGGCAAATAAAGTCGGAGAAATCGGAGAAAAATAAGAGAAAGATCGGACGATGGATGGAGGGATCTACCTGGGAAATGGAGCTCAGGTTGGAGCTCCAGGTCGTCGCTCGAAGGTCGGTAGGTGGCCTGAGCTCACGCAGCTCGCGGATGGAGGCTACAGCACGACGGTGTAGGCCGTGGATCTCGCCGGAGTCGAATCCCCTTCTTCGCTCAACGAGTCAACGAATTGCTATCACCAATTGGTAGGTCGAAGCTCAGGGAAGCTCTCTGGAGTAGCGGATGGGGGTGAACGTTGCCGGTGGCGACGTATTTATAAGGTGAAGGTGATGGGTTGGCTGGTGACGAGGCGAGGTTGGTGGTCGTCGTGGGGCGATTCTGGTGGAAGTGGTGGAACGTGAGGTAGACGGCGAGGGAGAGGGACGAGTGGGTGACGTCGTGGGGGTGTCAGCGGTGGAAGAAGGAGGCTGACGTGTAGCCGGAAATAGAAAGGGGGCGCCCCTCCCGCAAGGCAAGGGACATGGGAGAGAGGGGCGCCCGGAGGTAGGAGACGAGGTCTCCACCGTTGGATCTTGTGATCCAACGGTGGCGATCGAGGGGAGCTGGTCGGGTAGGATTAGATCTGGGGCGCGGAGATGAAGGGCTGTGGTGTAGCCACGTGGCGCGTTGTGGGCGAAGCGCGAGCGAACGGCCTGGATGAGGAGAGGATGTTGATCAGAGGGCCGCGATTCGCTGGGAGAAGGGCGGCTGTGATTGAGAGATCAGGGGTCTGATCAAGCGGCGTAGATGCTGCCACGTGGAGGGCTCTGGTGAAAGCGCGAACGAGCGGCGTAGATCAATGCCGGAGATGATCGGATGGTCCAGGCAAGGAGCGCGTGTGGAGAAGGCTGGGCCGTTGGATCTGAAGCGAGATCTAACGGTTGAGGACGCAGGCGGGTGAGGCGAGGGGAAGCGGGCCGCGTGGCGCAACCAAAGGGCGCCACGTGGCCTGCTGTGAGTGGTTGGAGAAAAATACACTTGTAGAGAGAAGAGGGTACCGAATTTGGAAAAACTCAAAACATGAAAATTGTAGATCTCGATGAGATCTACAAGTTTCATGTTGATCAAAGACGGAGATGAGGTCAAATATGATACATAAATACAAGGATACATAGATATATATAGATAGTATACAAAGTGGCTCAAAAACCCATCTTTCTCATACAAGCTCCAAATTCAATGAAATTAGTCTCATTTTAAAGGTCTTTTAATGTGTAGTATTCTAAGAGTAAGTAGACCTAATTCGGAGTTTGCATGAGGGCTTTATTTGCATTCTAATGTACAGGGGTTCTCAGGCTTTATTGGCTATTTTACAAAGGGGATTTTTGGCCTTTTTCCCTATATTATTAACTAAGGAGTACATATTATAGAGAAGAGGTTATTTTAGTGCATGGGTATTTTACAGGGGATTTTTGGCTTCTTATTTAAATGTGAATGAGCTGCTAAACTGCATGAGTTATGAATATATGCATGAATGCTATTTATGCAATATAAGGGGAAATATGCCTCTATTTTCTCGGGAACAAGGCTCTATTTTTGACTTTTGAAGTGATGAATCACAGATTCATCAACCCCCTATACTTAAACCTTGCTCGTCCCCGAGCAACTAAATGAAATGCAAGAGTGAAATGAGATTGGGTTCCATACCAAGGTCATGAACAAAAGTTAAAAATAGAGCTTGACTCGACCTTTGGATTAATCATGTGTCGGAACCTTATTGGGAACTGAGTTTAAGACTTAACAGACTTCAAGTTCCACAAGTCTTCTATTCAAGACTCCTCAACTCACCTAATCAGAACAAGTCTACATACACAAACTCTAATGACCATGAATCTTTTCATGCAGTGTAAGTGATATATGACTCCCCACCTTAGAAGTAACAAAGAAACAACCTCCCCCAACCTGGTAACTCTAATGCCTCGGTCTAGCAACTCTTTCCTCGAGAAGCAGGGTATTCCCTTCTAAGTTCAAGTTCAACCGGCTCAAGAAGAGGGGGAAGAAGTATAGACTTTTGGGAGCTCAGCCAGTGTAGCTAAGTCTCCCGCTGCAAGCTTCATGAGATGTAACATGGTGACAATAAGCTTTTGCTTTTCTTGACTACATACACTCCGGTGGGGTTATTAAATTTTCAATCCGACCCACCACTTTTTTGGAGTTCTTTTTGGCATTTTTGTCAACAAAATGCCTCTGTACAACAGATCTACATGGTGCAACATAGATACAAGAAATTTCCTCTTGAGCCAGTAGACTATCCCTCTTTTGAAGCTTTATTGCAACCCACTGCTTCTGTCTTTAGCCTTCATCACCACTAGTCTAAGTTGAGACGCACTTCCTTCACTAGAAGAAGAAGAGAGGTTCCGCCTAGAAGTACTACCCTCATATGCTACCCCAAGCTAAAGGAAACTGCCTCCTCATCACCTCATCCGTAGAGAGCCATGTGTAAAGTGCTGGTGCACGTCAAGCCATTGTCTCTAAGAGCCATGTGTGTGTTGTTAAGTGCTCTACTCAGGCTTGTCAAGATGGCATATGAACATAGACTTGCAGACTTAAAGAATTAAGTCACCTGACCTGAAAAATCTTAACTCCAGTTCCTATAAGGTTCCTCTGAAATTAGGTGGATTAAGGTCAAATCATTTCCATCCTCAATATCTGCTCATAATTTGGTCCAGAACCCACTAGCTTTTCATTTTGCATATGCAAAGTATGCAGATGAGATGAGATGTCATGCTATGAAAATGCAATACTCTTTTTCTTTTTCTTGGATGCAGATATAATATGCATGAGTAAATAAGAAGCCTTTTATTATATATATATATATTTTCGATTTTTACCCACCCGTAATTATTGTAAGATATATACAAAAATATGCGAAAGTACGAGCTATGGGTAAAGTATATATGTAATATATACACACCCCCTATACTTAGCGTGTGCTATGTCCTCAGAGCACGAAAAGCGAGGAAAAAGACATAGCTCGTGCTAAGCGTGGGAATGCCAAAAATTAACAAAAAGTATAGAAGTCGTCTCGCCCCCCTATACTTAGGCTCTGGCAGCCTACGTGTAGAAGAAGATAAAAAATGGGCGGACGAGGAAAAGGTGGGAAATGGATGAGTATCAATGCGGGCATCGGTCCCCCCTATACTTAGGCTCAGGTCAGCCTAAGTATCGGTAGGAAATGAGTATGAGGACCAATGTGATCTGGAGGATGTACAGTGAATCGACTCGGGTGACCCCTCCCCCCTATACTTAGGATCTGGTCATCCTAAGTATAGTCCAAGATAATGGCTCGATGATGTGGGGATGGGATGGGTTACTAGAATCGTGGGGGCAAAGGATAGGATATACATGAAGAATGATATATACATATGAGTCGGTCTGAATCTTACGAAGATGCTGCTGATGGCTGGAGTTTAGTGCTACAAGGTTTCATACGCGTCTTGAGGTGTATCTGCTGTATCTGTCTCACGCATGAATACAATCTCCTCTACATGGACTAACTGTTCATTGGATTCAACGAAGTGCTTCAACAACTGCCCATTTACTAGGAATGTCGGTGCGTCATCTGCGAGATCCGAGATCTCGACACATCCACTATCATGCACCGTACGGACGACAAACGTTCCCGTCCACTTAGACTTTAACTTGCCTTGGAAAATCTTCAGCCTAGCATTGAACAACCATACCTTCTGTCCAGGAATAAAGGTTTTTCGTCTGATATACCTATCATGCCAACGCTTCACCTTGTCCTTGTACACCAAACTGTTGTCGTATGCTCGGTTTCTGACTTCCACAAGCTCATTCAGATCCATGTCTCTCTGTTTCTGACCCAGGTGTGTGTTCCAGTTGACCTTCTTTATTGCCCATTCTGATTTGTGCACTAACTCTGCGGGCAAATGTCACGGCTTTCCGAATACCATTCGGAATGGGGAGGTGCCTAACGGTGTCTTGTAAGCCATCCTATACGCCCAGAGGACTTGATCCAAGATCTGAGACTAGTCCTTCCTGTCCGGGCGGACAAGCTTTTGCAATATGGTTTTCACCTCCCTATTCGACACCTCAGCCATACCATTGGTTTGTGGGTGGTAAGGACTCGCGACACGGTGTTCGATGCTGTAGTCCTTCAGGAGTTTCTTCACCTCCCGATTCACAAAATGGCTACCCCCATCTGATATCATCATTTTGGGGATCCCGAACCTAGAGATTATGTTCTCTCTGATGAACTTACAGACAGTCCTGCTGTCTGCGGCTCGGGTCGGGATAGCCTCCACCCATCTGGACAGATAATCTACCGCAAGGAGGATATATTCGAACCCGTGGCTGACAGGGAATGGGCCCATGAAATCGATGCCCCAGGCATCAAAGACATCACAAATGATGACCGGCTGCATTGGCATCTCATCCTTGGAACCAACGGTTCCTCCCATTCTCTGGCAAACTGGGCACAACTTCGCGAAGGCGGTGGCATCGCGAAACAGAGTCGGCCAGTAAAAGCCACACTGAAGTACCTTCCATGCGGTCATCTTCTCGGAATGGTGTCCTCCTGCCTCTAAGCTATGGCATAAAGAAAGGACACCCTGGTATTCCTCCTGAGGAATACACCGTCTCCAGACACAATCCGGTCCTTCAAAGAAAAGGATCGGATCCTCCCAATGGTAATGTCTAGCATCCGACTTTAGTCGGTCGATTTGGCTCTTGGGCCAATCCTCGGGAACTTTGTTGGAGACAAGATAGTTCACGATATTGGCGTACCATGGGAGTGAGTCGATAACAAAAATCGACTCGTCAGGGAAGGAGTCTCGAATCGGGGAAACCTCGGAAGTGTTAATATTTTCGAGACGAGAAAGATGATCGGCCACTACGTTCTTCTTTCCAGGTTTATCACGGATGTCCAAATCAAACTCCTGGATAAGTAAAATCCAACGAAGAATACGCGCCTTCGCGTCCTTCTTCTCCATCAAATATCGTAGTGCCGTGTGGTCTGTGAACACAGTTACCTTGGATCCGATTAAGTGAGATCTGAATTTGTCCAAGGCAAACACTACCGCAAGCATTTCCTTTTCTATAACTGTATAGTTACGCTGAGCAGAATCAAGCACTTTGCTTACGTAGTGAATTGCAAACGGGACGCCATCTCTTCTTTGTCCAATACAACCCCAACAACATAATCTGAGGCGTCCGTCATGATCTCAAAAGGTAGAGACCAATCTGGGGCTTGTAGAATGGGTGCGTCCATGATCATTCCTTGTAAAAGCTTAAAGGCCTCAAGACATTTGTGATCTACAATAAACTCCGTGTCTTTGCCTAAAAGCTCAGTTAGCGGTCGGGCAATCTTGGAAAAATCCTTGATAAATCTTCGATAGAATCTGACATGCCCGAGGAACGACCGCAACTGCCTTACGTTGGTTGGTGGCTGGAGTCGTCTGATCACGTCCACCTTGGCAGGGTCAACCTCCATTCCTCTCTTGGAGATGACATGCCCCAACACTATGCCCTCCGTCACCATGAAGTGACTTTTCTCCCAGGAGAGCACCAGATTGACCTCACAACATCTTTTGAGGACTCGGTCCAGATTCCTAAGATAGGAATCAAAAGAATCGCCGTGGACCGAGAAGTCGTCCATGAAGACTTCCAGGAATTCGCCGACCATTTCGGCGAATACAACAATCATGCACCTTTGAAAAGTACCTGGAGCATTGCATAGCCCAAAAGGCATGCGCCTGAAAGCATAGGTACGAAAGGGGCATGTAAACGTGGTCTTTTCCTGGTCCTCCGGAGCTATGGCTACTTGATTGTAGCCTGAGAACCCATCAAGGAAGCAGAAGAATTCTTTTCCCGCTAATCTTTCTAGGATCTGATCAATGAACGGTAGGGGAAAATGATCCTTCTTCGTCGCGGCATTCAAGCGTCTGTAATCCACACAGACGCGCCACGACGTGGGTATTCTCGTCACGATCTCCTCTCCGTCCTCGTTGGTGGTCGTCTGAATTCCCGACTTTTTCGGGACAACATGGATTGGGGCCACCCACTTAGAGTCGGAGATTGGGTAAATGAAACCCGCGTCGCACCATTTTTCTATCTCTTTTTTTACAACCTCTCGCAAATTTGGATTCAACCGGCGTTGGAATTCACGAGAGGGTTTGGCTTCGTTCTCCAAGTAAATTTGGTGCGAACACAGAGCGGGATTTATCCCGTGGAGATCGGAAATGCTCCAGCCTATTGCCTTGCGGTTCTTCTCCAGGATCTCTAGCAAGCGAGATTCCTGCTCCTCGATCAATTGCGAACTGATAATGACCGGAAATTTCTTGTTCTGGCCCGCAAGGAAGGCATATTTCAGGGTTGTGGGTAGAGGTTTGAGCTCAAGAATAGTGTGATCGTCTAAGAAGTCTGGCTCAATCTGATCTGGTTCGGTGTTGGAAGTGGCTGGATCATGTTCTGTAATAGCTGCCACCAAGCGTGGCTCTGGAGTCGGATCGTCAAAAGTTTCCATACAATCGGCAAACGCCTCGTCCGACTCGTCATCCTCATCTTCCGATTGTCCTAAGGATGTAAGGACTGACAGGCCCAACTGGGCCTCTACGTCATCGAAGATGTAGGGCGATGCAGGTTCAGAGCTGTACTCGTTCCTGAGGATCTCGTAGACTGACTCATGCACTGGATCATCTTCAAAGGAGATGGACACATCGATGCTGGCTGGGTTCTGTCTCCATGGCCCAACTACGTCTACATGTTCACAGTCTGTTCCGGTAGAAGAGTACTCGGTGCTGGATTCGGAGTCCGGTCTCTGTCATCTCGTCTGCTTCATCTCAAGTTCCTCATCTCCGCCGGGAGTTTGGAACTGAATCTTCCCATTCTTATAATCAAATAAGGCCCCCGTTGTTCTGAGGAAGGGCCTACCTAAAATGATCTGGGAATCTCTCCAATTACGAGGGGTTTCCATATCCAGGACAGTAAAGTCCACCATGTATTCTTGCCCCTCGACTTTGATCACAATGTTCCTTAACTCTCCTTGGGACCTCTTAGTGGATTTGTCAGCAAACTGCAGAATAGCTCTAGATTTCCTAAGAGGTCCGAGATTAAGCCGCTCATAGAGGGCTGTGGGCATTAAGTTGATCGAGGAACCATTGTCCAGGAGAGTGCGTGCAAACGCAATGTCATCAACATGACTCACTACATAGTGTGCACCCATGTCTCTTCGTTTCCGAGGAAACGAGTTCTTTATTGCACAAGTCGTGGCTACTGATAGAATGTGTTTCTCAACATGGCTTTTGGTCTTCCTACTAACCCTAGTAGGTGTGCATCTCACCTTAAGGTATTTTTGGAATGCAGGGGTCATTTCCACGAACTTGTCAAAAGGGATTGTGACCTTGATGTGTTAATTGTAAAATTCAGCCATCTCAGGGTCATCTTTTTGGATTTTTTTGATTTTCTTCTTTCCACCCTTGAGAGCTCGGGGGAAAGGGATTATTGACTCCAACTCAGGTTCTGGAACTGAAATATTCTCATTAACTGCTGGAACTGAGTTCTTAACATGACTCTGACTCTGATACAGACTCGGACTTGGACTCTGACCAAAAAGAAAATGCTTAGGCGAAACCGGTGATGCTTCTTCCGCTTCTTCTGGACGATCCTCCTCAGATGGAGGTGCGGGCTCATCGATGTCGTCTGACTCTACGTGGATGCGGGAATGCTGCTTCGAGGACTCAGATGTCCTCTTCTTCTGCTGGGGGTGGTGGTGGTGATGCTCCTCCTCTTCTTCCTCCGAATCCTCCTCAGGTAGATTCTCGGAGGCTCCTTCCTTCTGCGCCCTTGCCCGATCAGGTATGGTCACGGTCCTTCCGCTCCTGAGGGACATATGATTGACATTATCGTACGAAAGGATCTCATGTTCAGATAAGTAATTATCTGAATAATATACCTGCTCTCTAGGTCGGTTCTGGCCCTGGTGTATGCTGTTTGGGTTGGCCTGAACCTGTGCGGGAATTGGGGTCCTTGGCGCCATTTGTTGGTCCTGGTTACGAGAAACCCGATTGATGTCGGTCCTCATGTCCAGGTAGTCATTCTGCATTTGCTGGACCCTATCAGACAGGGTCTGGATCGCCAAGGTCAGGGACTCCAATTCGGTGGGCTGGGTTGGCTGCTGAGTGGATGCGGTCCTGTACTGGCCTTGCTGGCCGTGCCGATACCGCTGCTGATGGGACGGTGCTGGCCCCTGCTGGTAGGTGCGCTGCTGCGGCTGGTACCCCTGTTCTGGCCTGGACTGGTATCGCGGGACTGTGACGGGCCTGGTCTCTTGGTACATTGGGGTTGGGCGGTGTGCCTGATTGTTGAGCCGGATTTTTAGGGTTGGAAATTTATTGTAAAAATAGGTCGTTGTTTATCCCCAAAATCCCGCGTCAACAAAAGATTTTTTTTTATGATTTTTGCTACTTATTAACCTGTATAGCGGACATGGTCGAACTCAGGGAGGCTACAATTCCCGAGGGTTATTTAATTAATCAGAAACTAATTAAAAAGAAAACAGGAATCTCAAAGGACAACTGTCCTTGGATTTTGTGATTTTTTATCTTTTCTAATTTTTCTACATTTTTTTATTTCTATTTTTTTTATATTTTCTGATTTTCAAATTTTTAGTGATTTTGATTTTTGCAATTTTTTTTATTTTTCAAAAATAACACGAGGCAATATTCACAAGATTAAAAACACACACACCAACTCTTTTTGTAATTTTTCAATTAGTAAAAAATGCTCAGAAAAATTCAAAGAAAATATTTTTGTGTTTTAAAAGTTTTAATATGTTTTTGAGAATTTTTGTAGATTTTTCGGATGTTTTTGTATTTCTCTAAAAATTTAACAGTGCGAAAATAAGAAAATGTGCACAGCCTGGAGTAATTTGCAATTTAAAAATCTTTTAGATGCCCAAAACTCCTGGCAATTATTTTTAAAACAAACTAGAAACCATTATCTACAAACAGGAACTAAAATCACAATTTTTCGATGTTTGTAGAATTTTTTATGATTTTTAGAAGATTTTTGATATTTTTCAATTTTTTTGAGTTTTATAAATAATTAATGCGTGAAACTTGGTATGAAATTAAAAGACAATGAAATCAAACTACTCTAATTTTTTTGGAATTTTTGGAGCTATTTTCGAATTTTTATGAATTTTCGAATTTCAAGAAGACAAAAAGGCACTATTTTTGATTTTTTAATAATAATAAATGAAGTCAAAATGCTACAAAAATTTTATGCTAGGAAGAATAGCACATCAGGAGTACAGCACAATTTTCTCAAAATTTTTGGGTCACAACTAACATTTATTTCAATGATAAGATCAAGCAAACTATAGTTCTGCAGTTCAGGGACTAAAATGCAAAGATTCAATGTTTTGCATAAAATAAACAACAAAAATAAACAGAGGGAAAACAATGTGCAATTTACCCAGTATGTCACATGCTGCTTTGGAGTCTGAAGGGCTTCTTTGTAATTGTGAAAACTCCCAGGGGCTGAAAAGTAATTTTCCCAAATAAAAATTGAAAAAGCCCTAGGGTTACTCTTCTTATTTCGTTCTTCCCAGGAGATGGCTTGGCCGCCGCCCCTTCTTCTCCACGCAAGGGGGCGGCGCGCGCGTATGGAGCCGGTGGGTCTTCGCGGCGGACGTGGGTGCGGTGGCTGGAGCCCGGAGGTCGAGGGTGTCGGCCGCTGGAGGGCGATGTGGCTTGGGGCTTCGACGGCGGCGTGGGGGTGCGGCCCAGCGGCAGTTGGCGGTGCGGCGCGGGAGAGGAGAACGCGGTGGGGAGTAGCGGGAGGAGGCGCGTGTCGCGCGGTGGCGCGCCTGCGGCTTGCTGGAGGCGGTGGCGAGGCGCGGGGACCGGTGGTGGGGCGTCGGCTGTTGATGGCGGCGCCGCCTTCGGCGGAGGATGCTTCAGGAGGAGGAGGCCGGTCCTGGGCGGCGGGGCGGCCTGCAACTGCGGCTGAAGGAGCGGGGTGCGGGCGAGGACGTGGCCATGCTGGAGAGCTGTGGAAGAAGGTGTGGGCGGCGGGTGTGACGGCCCGCCGCCTACTGCAGATTTTTTTTGTTTTTTTTTAAATTTTTGTATTTTTTTAATGTAAACAGTAATAAGAAAATAAAACTTTTTTTTTGCAAATCCGAAATATAAAATAAAATAGAAAATGATTTTTTTTTCTTTTTAATATTCCTGCAAAACAAACGTTAGAGAACAAATAGAGGGAACAAAATTATTTATCTACAAATCGGAAAAAAAAATGAATGAGGATCCGGCGGACGTGAGGGATTCGAATCCGATCTCCGGCCACCGTACGCGGCCGGAGTTGAGAGATCGTGGACGGTAGAAATAGAAGGCGAAGGGATCGAGAATATGAGATGAAAAATCGAGTCGATGGCGGATCAAATCGAGATGGAGAATTTTTTTACGGTCTAGAAGAAAAATTGACGATGGGAAAAATGCGAAAAATAGAACTACGATTGAACTAAGATAAAAATACGAAGAAAATTTGGATCTCACCTTAGGAGTGGAAAATGGACCGTGATCGCCTCGACAAGGCCGACTCGCTGTCACCGGACGGCTTGGAGGCTAGGCAACTTCCTCGACGAAATTTCTCTCGGAGATCAGGCTCCTCTCTCTAAAGATTGATCAGGTTGGAATGAGGGAGATGGAGCCATATAAATAGAAAAGAGATGAATTTTGAATTTTTTTTGGATAAGAGATGAATTTTTGATTTTTTTGGTGGAAGAGATAACATGAGAGATAAAATAGAAGGATAAAATTATTTACAAAATTATCTATTTTTTTGAATTTTCGTCACTTTATTTATTGGAATTTGAAAATGTTATTTTTTTATTTTTTTATGATGGTTGGTTAAAAATTGCAACTATATACATATACTATATACATATATGACATTATATACAAGGATAAATGGGGAAATTAGCCTCTTTTTTTGTTTTAAGAATTTTATTAATTTTTTTTAATTTTTATTTTGTTTTAAGTAATTAGTAAAAATATGTACAAATATATATACAAATACAATATACACAAAATACAAGGGAAAATTGCACAAACCACCCCAGAAAACCAACTTTTCAACCGTAACTCCAAAAATTATAAAATCACAGTCATTTTGAAGATAATTTAATTTAGATTTCAATGGAAGTGATATTTGTTCAATTTGAGATCATATGGAGCCGGAATTGATCTTTAAATTAGTGCTTAGTGGCTTTTTCCAAGTGTGGCTACTTTTATTCTGTACATGATTTAATTGTGCAATCAGTTTTTTTAATTAGGACCCATTTTTATTTACAACTTTGATTTTGAATGTTATTTGATTTGGGGTCAATTAAGGTACAAATAAATTAGTGTTAGTTTTATACAGATATACACAAAATAAGTGAGAAACACATTTTTTTAGATTTTCTGGTTGAGGACCCTATCTCCCCCTACTTTATTCCTGGTCGATCAGGTCAAGTCTTGACCTTCTCTCGGGGTTCGGGTCAGCATGTATACAGTCTTCTTTTTTTTATTTTATTTTCTTTATTTTTCCTTTCTTTCTTTATTTATTTATTTTAGGTTAAAATTAGTAAGAAATGTACAATATTTACACACAAATGCAAGTTAGTAAGAATATGGAGTTAGCGTTATATGCAGGTGTTTTATAAGGGATTTTAAGTTAAAATAAATGAATAAAGATGACGAATCGCAGATTCATCACTGATCCTTCCCCATCTCAATTTGCCGGACTAGAGGGTCACGACTGTACCAAAGCCCGTTAATCTCGTATACAGGCGGAGGCTCCTCGTATTCTGTTTCCACTGGTGGGGGTGCATGATGGTTCGGCTGGGTATAAGTCTGATCCCAGCTGCTCTGAGACCCCGGAGCCTGTTCCTGTACAAGATGGACTCCATGTACAGGTACAGGTGGTGCAGAAGGGGCGGGTAGCTTGATCTTAGCTACCTTTTCAGAGAGTTCCTCCACTTTCTTGGGAATGCTCGAAAGAGACTCCATCTCCGCGACTCTCTTGTGGATCTGCTCGACCATGGTAAGCTTGTCGGCTATCATCCCCATGCTGGGGATGAGGTCCTCAGTCAGATCTGCAACAGTCCTTCTAGTTGTCTCATTGGATAAGATTGAGGGAGACAACTGATAGGCCCTTGTGGCCTGTGACCTGCCGGTTTCCGCCATCTGCTCTAGGATCTTCCATACAGCATGCTCGTTTTTGTTCAGATAGCTTCCTCCACAGGCGGCACTGACTAACCCCTGCATCTCTGGGGTTAAACCACAGATCAAGGTCTGGACTAAGATCGCCTTTGAAATGCCGTGACAGGGGCATTTCTTTACTAAGTCATTGAATCTGTCCCAAGCCTCATGGAACGGTTCGCTGAGTCCTTGAGCGAAGCTGGCGATCTTTGTTCTCATCTGATTAGTTCTACTGAGAGGGTAGAACTTCTTCAAGAAAAGGTCCTTGAACTGCATCCAGGTAGTACATACCACCCCTAAGTTTTTCAGCCAATGAGCAGCCTTATCACCTAAGGCAAAAGGGGTGGCCTTCAGCCGAATATAATCTTGGCCAACATTGGGATGGCTAAGATTGTTGCACACCAACTCGAAGTCACGGAGGAAAGTGTATGGTTCTTCATTAAGGTTTCCGTTGAACTTCGGAAGCAGACTAAGGAAGTGGGGCTTCAGCTCAAATGCCTGGGCGGGAACTGCAGGTGCCAACCAGTTCTTAATCTCGTTTTCCGTCGGGTTATAGGTATCAACCATTGGTCGGTCGATTCCTTCTGCTACTATGATCCGTCCCATCCGCGCCGTGAGATCTGCATTCTTCTGTTCAGCTTCAGCGAGGCGAGCAAGAATCTGTTTGATTTGTTCCTCATCGGGTGGAACTTTTGGCGGCATCTCGTCCTCTAGTTCTGGGAATTGGAAAATAAGATCGGTGTTAGAGGGCAAATCAAGGAAGGGATTACCGAGGCAATGGTCTTCCTCGGTAATCTCGGAGGAGATAAAAGGGTTGGTTTGAGAGTAACCACCCTGAGCATGAGGGAACCAGGACTCAAGAGGGTCATGAGTCCTGGGTGGTCCAAGGTGCGCTCGGACCGAGAAAGACGAGTTACTTGGGGGACTCATAGAGAGATCAGTGAATAGTGCGTCGAGATCTCCCCAATCACTCATCTTGATGAAGAGGGAAGATAGGATTTTATTCCTACCTGAAGCAAGCAACAAGAACAATCCAAGACCCTGGGTTCACACTCAACACAGTGAAGGACTCAAAGTGAGTCCAATTTATCTTGTAATTTTTAAGTGTGATTTTTCAAACAAGATAGCAAGGATTACGCGGCCTAGAGGGAAGTCGGCTTAGAGCCGGATGCGTCTTCCCTGTTTATCCTGTCGCCTAAGATACCGCCGATCCTCCCTTTCTGCGCTCCTATCCGGAGTGGGGACTCAATGACGTGCCCCTATCTACCTGCAAGCAGGCGGAGGCTGACAAAGCTAGGCCTTGTCGCAGAGTACCGCTGGTTCGCCCCTATCTACCCGCGAAGGCGGAGGCTACTTGGTACTTGTCAATGAGCTTAAAAGTATCCCACTCGTGATATTTGCTAAGATCAGTTGGCTCGTGATATGGAAGGCGGGGATTTGGGCTCTGCCTTAAGGTGTTCACACACACTCAAGTACCCTCACTCTGCCTGAAAACAAGGTCGGGGATTAATCTCCCGCAAACAATTTTCTCTTTTTTTTGGTCAATACTGTTAGCAGTCCCGATTTTTAAAGTTAAGTTATCACTTTAATTAGTCCACCACAAAGCACGCCTATCGGACAGTCCCAATTTCCTGTTTAATTTAAGTGAGAAAATCAGAGGGGGAAATCGAGAAAAGCCGATGTACGAAAAATCGATGATGCTATGCTGAGTAGAGAATACTTACAGTGATCCCTTCACTTTTTTTATGCAGGATGCAATACAGAATTGAAAACTTTACTCTACATGCAAATGCAAGCGATGAAAAGCCGCTCCTAGACAGGCAGTTCTATTAGCGCGAAGAACAGTTTAATTTTGACTAAGTACTACGATCTAGGTGCGTCTTTTAAGTGTATTGTGTGGTCCTATTGATTACGAGCACAAGCAAGTCCTAGAGTGGCTCGAGGAGCCGCTAGTGCAAGCTAAGTTACTATTCACCCACACAGCACACGGGACACAGTTTCACTATCTTTACACACGCGAGATCCCAAACGGGAACCGCTAGAAGTGATGCGAAAGAAAAAGAAAATAAAATGTAATTACAAGGCCTCTCTTTCACTCGAAAATTAAAATTTTAAGTCCTCGAAGCGTCGCCGACTCCTCGTGATCCTCGCACAAAAAATAATTGGGGGTCAGAGAGTTACACAAAAATAATAAAATAATGCAAAAATAAATGGAAAAAATAATTACAAGAAAACTGGGGGTCAGACTACCCGGGGAAGGAAAATCAAACACTCAAAAATTTGCTAAAAATTAACCTAAGCCGTGCCTCCCCGGCAACGTCGCCATTTTGATAACGCTCCCGCACCCTATGTTAATTCGGTCAAATTAATGTCCAAATTAATTAATGTGATTCGTTGCAGTCGGATACGAGAGGTTAATCAAAAACCACTTATGGATTAATCTGAAGTTAATTTTAAGCGGCAACATTTTTTTACTTGGTGGAAGTCCAAGGTCGATCTCAGGGAGGCATCTGTCTCCTTAGGTGAATTTAATCAAGGATCCGAGTGTTGATTTACAAGGAGTATTTTTTTTCTTTTTTTATTTTCTATGCAGACTTATGGAGACAATGTAGGCCAATTTGATGTTCAATTTAATTAAGGTATCAAATGAAGTCCAAAAATTATGAAAATTGGCCAGATGGTTAATGATGATGAAAATGACCTACACTATTTTTTTTAGAATTTTTCGACACTAAATAAATTTACTGTGAATTAAATGAACAGATAGGGTGATTTTCAGTATTTGAATTTTAATAAATATCAAACCACAATTTTTTCAAGAACTAAAATTATCCTAGGTGGCTCTAAGGAGAAGGGACCTAGGAAAATTAACAGAACTTAATTGCACTGTGAAATGAATTAATTAAAATTAATCTAAGAAAATCACTCAGCAATTTATTTAGGCCTCGATATGCGTGAAAATGCTATGAAATATTTATGGTGTGTTAACAATGATGTCCTTAAGCTACTGTGAATTTTTGATGAATTTTGGAAGCACAAAGAATTAACTATAAATCAAAAGGTTTCACTGGGCAAAATATGTCAACAATTCACCAATTAATTCATTAATAATTCAAATGAACTTACAAAAATATGACACGTGGACCGATAGACAGAGGACAAAATTTCCAACAAAATGCAATTTTTAGAATTTCAAAATGATGTAAAATGCAATCTAGGGATGCATGCAAACACAGGGGTGTAAATGCAATACAGGAAATTTAAAATTACAATAAACAAATATGCAGACAGGGACTCAAATGCAATTACCTATAATGTGGGGGGAATCTTGTGCAAATTCTCCACAGGGCACGTGCTCCTCACGTGGGGTCTGCTTCACAGGGACTTCTTTGCAATTTTGGAAAGCTCCAGGGGCTCCTGTGCAAATTGCCCAGGCCGCACGTGCTCCTCACGTGGGCGGCCTAGGCTCGGAGTGCTGCGGTGGCTCGGAGTGAGGTTCGGGCGCTCTGGAGGTCCGGAATGAGGCTCGGAGTAGGCTCGGGGCTGAGGCTTGGTATATGTCGACGTTGCGTGATTCGGACCGTTCGGATCAAGATCGATCCAACGGGTGGCGGTGAAGACACGTGGCAACGGGAGGACCCGTCAGATCTGGGGAGCGATCAACGGTTGAGGACGGCCACAGTGAGGGGACTCTTGGCGACGTGAGGGCCGTTCGATCGTTTGATCGAACGGTAGCTGCTCTTCTTCCTCGACGGCCCTCCGCCTCCTGCGGAGGAGAAGGCGGGGCTCCGGCGATCGGGTTGTAGCTCCGCCCGTCCTTCATCGTGTTGCTGATGCTCTCCGGCTTGTCGGAGATCGCCCGGAAGCTTCGTGGCGTGGAGGCGGAGATAATGGTGGTCTCGGGAGCGTAGGAGAGGGCCCCGGTGTCTCTGACGATGAAGCTCGATAGCGTCTCCGGCGAGCTTCCGTTTAGTGAGAAGCCAAGTACCTGCAGGGGGTTAGAAGAGATAGCCTAGGCGTGCGAGTGCTCGTGGAGAGATGTAGATGGTCGGCGAAGCCTATGGTGTGAAGAAGGTGCGCTGGAGATGAGCTCCGGCCAACTGGCGGAGCTGTTGGTCGGAATAGTGCGAGCGGCGTCGTCGGAGTGTGTAGATGGGACAGTGAGGATGGGAGCTTCGACACGAAGCTTGTCGAGGTGGATTGGAAGCGAGAGGGTGGCCGGTGGCGGCGAATAAAGTCGGAGAAATCGGAGAAAAATAAGAGAAAGATCGGACGATGGATGGAGGGATCTACCTGGGAAATGGAGCTCAGGTTGGAGCTCCAGGTCGTCGCTCGAAGGTCGGTAGGTGGCCTGAGCTCGCGCAGCTCGCGGATGGAGGCTGCAGTACGGCGGTGTATGCCGTGGATCTCGCCGGAGTCGAATCCCCTTCTTCTCTCAACGAGTCAACGAATTGCTGTCACTAATTGGTAGGTCGGAGCTCAGGGAAGCTCTCTGGAGTGGCGGATGGGGGTGAACGTTGCCGGTGGCGACGTATTTATAAGGTGAAGGTGATGGGTTGGCTGGTGATGAGGCGAGGTTGGTGGTCGTCGTGGGGCGATTCTGGTGAAAGTGGTGGAGCGTGAGGTAGACGGTGAGGGAGGAGGACGAGTGGGTGACGTCGTGGGGGTGTCAGCGGTGGAAGAAGGAGGCTGACGTGTAGCCGGAAATAGAAAGGGGGCGCCCCTCCCGCAAGGAAAGGGACGTGGGAGAGAGGGGCGCCCGGAGGTAGGAGACGAGGTCTCCACCGTTGGATCTTGTGATCCAACGGTGGCGATCGAGGGGAGCTGGTCGGGTAGGATTAGATCTGGGGCGCGGAGATGAAGGGCTGTGGTGTAGCCACGTGGCGCGTTGTGGGCGAAGCGTGAGCGAACGGCCTGGATGAGGAGAGGATGTTGATCAGAGGGCCGCGATTCGCTGGGAGAAGGGCGGCTGCGATTGAGAGATCAGGGGTCTGATCAAGCGGCGTAGATGCTGCCACGTGGAGGGCTCTGGTGAAAGCGCGAACGGGCGACGTAGATCAATGCAGGAGATGATCGGATGGTCCAGGCAAGGGGCGTGTGTGGAGAAGGCTAGGCCGTTGGATCTGAAGCGAGATCCAACGGTTTAGGACGCAGGTGGGTGAGGCGAGGGGAAGCGGGCCGCGTGGCGCAACCAGAGGGCGCCACGTGGCCTGCTGTGAGTGGTTGGAGAAAAATACACTTGTAGAGAGAAGAGGGGACCGAATTTGGAAAAACTCAAAACATGAAAGTTGTAGATCTCGATGAGATCTACAAGTTTCATGTTGACCAAAGACGGATATGAGGTCAAATGTGATACATAAATACAAGGATACATAGATATATATATATATATATAGTATACAAAGTGGCTCAAAAACCCATCTTTCTCATACAAGCTCCAAATTCAATGAAATTAGTCTCATTTTAAAGGTCTTTTAATGTGTAGTATTCTAAGAGTAAGTAGACCTAATTCGGAGTTTGCATGAGGGCTTTATTTGCATTCTAATGTACATGGGTTCTCAGGCTTTATTGGCTATTTTACAAAGGGGATTTTTTTCCTTTTTCCCTATATTATTAACTAAGGAGTACATATTATAGAGAAGAGGTTATTTTAGTGCATGGGTATTTTACAGGGGATTTTTGGCTTCTTATTTAAATGCGAATGAGCTGCTAAACTGCATGAGTTATGAATATATGCATGAATGCTATTTATGCAATATAAGGGGAAATATGCCTCTATTTTCTCGGGAACAAGGCTCTATTTTTGACTTTTGAAGTGATGAATCACAGATTCATCAACACCCTATACTTAAACCTTGCTCGTCCCCGAGCAACTAAATGAAATGCAAGAGTGAAATGAGATTGGGTTCCATACCAAGGTCATGAACAAAAGTTAAAAATAGAGCTTGACTCGACCTTTGGATTAATCATGTGTCGGAACCTTATTGGGAACTGAGTTTAAGACTTAACAGACTTCAAGTTCCACAAGTCTTCTATTCAAGACTCCTCAACTCACCTAATCAGAACAAGTCTACATACACAAACTCTAATGACCATGAATCTTTTCATGCAGTGTAAGTGATATATGACTCCCCACCTCAGAAGTAACAAAGAAACAACCTCCCCCAACCTGGTAACTCTAATGCCTCGGTCTAGCAACTCTTTCCTCGAGAAGCAGGGTATTCCCTTCTAAGTTCAAGTTCAACCGGCTCAAGAAGAGGGGGAAGAAGTATAGACTTTTGGGAGCTCAACCAGTGTAGCTAAGTCTCCCGCTGCAAGCTTCATGAGATGTAACATGGTGACCATAAGCTTTTGCTTTTCTTGACTACATACACTCCGGTGGGGTTATTAAATTTTCAATCCGACCCACCACTTTTTTGGAGTTCTTTTTGGCATTTTTTTTCAACAAAATGCCTCTGTACAACAGATCTACATGGTGCAGCATAGATACAAGAAATTTCCTCTTGAGCCAGTAGACTATCCCTCTTTTGAAGCTTTATTGCAACCCACTGCTTCTATCTTTAGCCTTCATCACCACTAGTCCAAGTTGAGATGCACTTCCTTCACTAGAAGAAGAAGAGAGGTTCCGCCTAGAAGTACTACCCTCATATGCTACCCCAAGCTAAAGGAAACTGCCTCCTCATCACCTCATCCGTAGAGAGCCATGTGTGAAGTGCTGGTGCACGTCAAGCCATTGTCTCTAAGAGCCATGTGTGTGTTGTTAAGTGCTCTACTCAGGCTTATCAAGATGACATATGAACATAGACTTGTAGACTTAAAGAATTAAGTCACCTGACCTGAAAAATCTTATCTCCAGTTCCTATAAGGTTCCTCTGAAATTAGGTGGATTAAGGTCAAATCATTTCCATCCTCAATATCTGCTCATAATTTGGTCCAGAACCCACTAGCTTTCATTTTGCATATGCAAAGTATGCAGATGAGATGAGATGTCATGCTATGAAAATGCAAGACTCGTTTTCTTTTTCTTGGATGCAGATATAATATGCATGAGTAAATAAGAAGCCTTTTATTATATATATATATATTTTTTTCGATTTTTACCCACCCGTAATTATTGTAAGATATATACAAAAATATGCGAAAGTACGAGCTATGGGTAGAGTATATATGTAATATATACACGCCCCCCTATACTTAGCGTGTGCTATGTCCTCAGAGCACGAAAAGCGAGGGAAAAGACATAGCTCGTCTAAGCGTGGGAAAGCCAAAAATTAACAAAAAGTATAGAAGTCGTCTCGCCCCCCAATACTTAGGCTCTGGCAGCTTACGTGTAGAAGAAGATCAAAAATGGGCGGACGAGGAAAAGGTGGGAAATGGATGAGTATCAATGCGGGCATCGGTCCCCCCTATACTTAGGCTCAGGTCAGCCTAAATATCGGTAGGAAATGAGTATGAGGACCAATGTGATCTGGAGGATGTACAGTGAATCGACTCGGGTGACCCCTCCCCCCTATACTTAGGATCTGGTCATCCTAAGTATAGTCCAAGATAATGGCTCGATGATGTGGGGATGGGATGGGTTACTAGAATCGTGGGGGCAAAGGATAGGATATACATGAAGAATGATATATACATATGAGTCGGTCTGAATCCACTATCATGCACCGTACGGACGACAAACGGTCCCGTCCACTTAGACTTTAACTTGCCTTGGAAAATCTTCAGCCTAGCATTGAACAACCATACCTTCTGTCCAGGAACAAAGGTTTTTCGTCTGATATACCTATCATGCCAACGCTTCACCTTGTCCTTGTACACCAAACTGTTGTCGTATGCTCGGTTTCTGACTTCCACAAGCTCATTCAGATCCATGTCTCTCTGTTTTTGACCCAGGTGTGTGTTCCAGTTGACCTTCTTTATTGCCCATTCTGATTTGTGCACTAACTCTGCGGGCAAATGGCACGGCTTTCCGAATACCATTCGGAATGGGGAGGTGCCTAACGGTGTCTTGTAAGCCGTCCTATACGCCCAGAGGACTTGATCCAAGATCTGAGACCAGTCCTTCTTGTCCGGGCGGACAAGCTTTTGCAATATGGTTTTCACCTCCCTATTCGACACCTCATCCATACCATTGGTTTGTGGGTGGTAAGGACTCGCGACACGGTGTTCGATGCCGTAGTCCTTCAGGAGTTTCTTCACCTCCCGATTCACAAAATGGCTACCCTATCTGATATTATCATTTTGGGGATCCCGAACCTAGAGATTATGTTCTCTCTGATGAACTTACAGACAATCCTGCTGTCTGCGGCTCGGGTCGGGATAGCCTCCACCCATCTGGACAGATAATCTACCGCAAGGAGGATATATTCGAACCCGTGGCTGACAGGGAATGGGCCCATGAAATCGATGCCCCAAGCGTCAAAGACATCACAAATGATGACCGTCTGCATTGGCATCTCATCCTTGGAACCAACGGTTCCTCCCATTCTCTGGCAAACTGGGCACGACTTCGCGAAGGCGGTGGCATCGCGAAACAGAGTCGGCCAGTAAAAGCCACACTGAAGTACCTTCCATGCGGTCCTCTTCCCGGAATGGTGTCCTCCTGCCTCTAAGCTATGGCATAAAGAAAGGACACTCTGGTATTCCTCCTGAGGAATACACCGTCTCCAGACACAATCCGGTCCTTCAAAGAAAAGGATCGGATCCTTCCAATGGTAATGTCTAGCATCCGACTTTAGTCGGTCGATTTGGCTCTTGGGCCAATCCTCGGGAACTTTCTTGGAGACAAGATAGTTCACGATATTGGCGTACCATGGGAGTGAGTCGATAACAAAAATCGACTCGTCAGGGAAGGAGTCTCGAATCGGGGAAACCTCGGAAGTGTTAATATTTTTGAGACGAGAAAGATGATCGGCCACTACGTTCTTCTTTCCAGGTTTATCACGGATGTCCAAATCAAACTCCTGGATAAGTAAAATCCAACGAAGAAGACGCGCCTTCGTGTCCTTCTTCTCCATCAAATATCGTAGTGCCGTGTGGTCTGTGAACACAGTTACCTTGGATTCGATTAAGTGAGATCTGAATTTGTCCAAGGCAAACACTACCGCAAGCATTTCCTTTTCTGTAACTGTATAGTTACGCTGAGCAGAATCAAGAACTTTGCTTGTGTAGTGAATTGCAAATGGGACGCCATCTCTTCTTTGTCCCAATACAACCCCAACAGCATAATCTGAGGCGTCCGTCATGATCTCAAAAGGTAGAGACCAATCTGGGGCTTGTAGAATGGGTGCGTCCATGATCATTCCTTGTAAAAGCTTAAAGGCCTCAAGACATTTGTGATCTACAATAAACTCCGTGTCTTTCCTAAAAGCTCAGTTAGCGGTCGGGCAATCTTGGAAAAATCCTTGATAAATCTTCGATAGAATCCGACATGCCCGAGGAACGACCGCAACTGCCTTACGTTGGTTGGTGGCTGGAGTCGTCTGATCACGTCCACCTTGGCAGGGTCAACCTCCATTCCTCTCTTGAAGATGACATGCCGCAACACTATGCCCTCCGTCACCATGAAGTGACTTTTCTCCCAGGAGAGCACCAGATTGACCTCACAACATCTTTTGAGGACTCGGTCCAGATTCCTAAGACAGGAATCAAAAGAATCGCCGTGGACCGAGAAGTCGTCCATGAAGACTTCCAGGAATTCGCCGACCATTTCGGCGAATACAGCAATCATGCACCTTTGAAAAGTACCTGGAGCATTGCATAGCCCAAAAGGCATGCGCCTGAAAGCATATGTACCAAAGGGGCATGTAAACGTGGTCTTTTCCTGGTCCTCCGGAGCTATGGCTACTTGATTGTAGCCCGAGAACCCATCAAGGAAGCAGAAGAATTCTTTTCCCGCTAATCTTTCTAGGATCTGATCAATGAACGGAAGGGGAAAATGATCCTTCTTCGTCGCGGCATTCAAGCATCTGTAATCCACACAGACGTGCCACGACGTGGGTATTCTCGTCACGATCTCCTCTCCGTCCTCGTTGGTGGTCGTCTGAATTCCCGACTTTTTCGGGACAACATGGATTGGGGCCACCCACTTAGAGTCGGAGATTGGGTAAATGAAACCCACGTCGCACCATTTTTCTATCTCTTTTTTTACAACCTCTCGCAAATTTGGATTCAACCGGCGTTGGAATTCACGAGAGGGTTTGGCTTCGTTCTCCAAGTAAATTTGGTGCGAACACAGAGCGTGATTTATCCCGTGGAGATCGGAAATGCTCCAGCCTATTGCCTTGCGGTTCTTCTCCAGGATCTCTAGCAAGCGAGATTCCTGCTCCTCGGTCAATTGCAAACTGATAATGACCGGAAATTTCTTGTTCTGGCCCGCAAGGAAGGCATATTTCAGGGTTGTGGGTAGAGGTTTGAGCTCAGGAATAGTGTGATCATCTAAGAAGTCTGGCTCAATCTGATCTGGTTCGGTGTTGGAAGTGGCTGGATCATGTTATATAATAGCTGCCACCAAGCGCGGCTTTGGAGTCGGATCGTCAAAAGTTTCCATACAATCGGCAAACGCCTCGTCCGACTCGTCATCCTCATCTTCCGATTGTCCTAAGGATGTAAGGACTGACAGGCCCAACTGGGCCTCTACGTCATCGAAGATGTAGGGCGATGCAGGTTCAGAGCTGTACTCGTTCCTGAGGATCTCGCAAGCTGACTCATGCACTGGATCATCTTCAAAGGAGATGGACACATCGATGCTGGCTGGGTTCTGTCTCCATGGCCCAACTACGTCTACATGTTCACAGTCTATTCCGGTAGAAGAGTACTCGGTGCTGGATTCGGAGTCCGGTCTCTGCCATCTCGTCTGCTTCATCTCAAGTTCCTCATCTCCGCCGGGAGTTTGGAACTGAATCTTCCCATTCTTATAATCAAATAAGGCCCCCGCTGTTCTGAGGAAGGGCCTACCTAAAATGATCTGGGAATCTCTCCAATTACGAATGGTTTCCATATCCAGGACAGTGAAGTCCACCATGTATTCTTGCCCCTCGACTTTGATCACAATGTTCCTTAACTCTCCTTGGGTCCTCTTAGTGGATTTGTCAGCAAACTGCAGAATAGCTCTAGATTTCCTAAGAGGTCTGAGATTAAGCCGCTCATAGAGGGCTGCGGGCATTAAGTTGATCGAGGAACCATTGTCCAGGAGAGTGCGTGCAAACGCAATGTCATCAACATGACTCACTACATAGTGTGCACCCATGTCTCTTCGTTTCCGAGGAAACGAGTTCTTTATTGCACAAGTCGTGGCTACTGATAGAACGTGTTTCTCAACACGGCTTTTGGTCTTCCTGCTAACCCTAGTAGGTGTGCATCTCACCTTAAGGTATTTTTGGAATGCAGGGGTCATTTCCACGAACTTGTCAAAAGGGATTGTGACCTTGATGTGTTTATTGCAAAATTCAGCCATCTCAGGGTCCTTTTTGGATTTTTTTGATTTTCTTCTTTCCACCCTTGAGAGCTCGGGGGAAGGGATTATTGACTCCAACTCAGGTTCTGGAACTGAAATGTTCTCATTAACTGCTGGAACTGAGTTCTTAACATGACTCTGACTCTGATACAGACTCGGACTTGGACTCTGACCAAAAAGAAAATGCTGAGGCGAAACCGGTGATGCTTCTTCCGCTTCTTCTGGACGATCCTCCTCAGATGGAGGTGCGGGCTCATCAGTGTCGTCTGACTCTACGTGGATGCGGGAATGCTGCTTCGAGGACTCAGATGTCCTCTTCTTCTGCTGGGGGTGGTGGTGGTGATGCTCCTCCTCTTCTTCCTCCGAATCCTCCTCAGGTAGATTCTCGGAGGCTCCTTCCTTCTGCGCCCTTGCCCGATCAGGTATGGTCACGGTCCTTCCGCTCCTGAGGGACATATGATTGACATTATCGTACGAAAGGATCTCATGTTCAGATAAGTAATTATCTGAATAATATACCTGATCTCTAGGTCGGTTCTGGCCCTGGTGTATGTTGTTTGGGTTGGCCTGAACTTGTGCGGGAATTGGTGTCCTTGGCGCCATTTGTTGGTCTTGGTTACGAGAAACCCGATTGATGTCGGTCCTCATGTCCAGGTAGTCATTCTGCATTTGCTGGACCCTATCAGACAGGGTCTGGATCGCCAAGGTCAGGGACTCCAATTCGGTGGACTGGGCTGGCTGCTAAGTGGATGCGGTCCTGTACTGGCCTTGCTGGTCGTGCCGATACTGCTGCTGATGGGACGGTGCTGGCCCCTGCTGGTAGGTGCGCTGCTGCGGCTGGTACCCCTGTTCTGGCCTGGACTGGTATCGCGGGACTGTGACGGGCCTGGTCTCTTGGTACATTGGGGTTGGGCGGTGTGCCTGATCCTTCCCCATCTTGATTTGCCGGAATAGAGGGTCACGGCTGTACCAAAGCCCATTAATCTCGTATACGGGCGGAGGCTCCTCGTATTCCGTTTCCACTAGTGGGGGTGCATGATGGTTCGACTGGTATAAGTCTGATCCCAGCTGCTCTGAGACCCCGGAGCCTGTTCCTATACAAGATGGACTCCATGTACAGGTACAGGTGGTGCAGAAGGGGCGGGTAGCTTGATCTTAGCTACCTTTTCAAAGAGTTCCTCCACTTTCTTGGGAAGGCTCGAAAAAGACTCCATCTCCGCGACTCTCTTGTGGATCTGCTCGACCATGGTAAGCTTGTCGGCTATCATCCCCATGCTGGGGATGAGGTCCTCAGTCAGATCTGCAACAGTCCTTCTAGTTGTCTCATTGGATAAGATTGAGGGAGACAACTGATAGGCCCTTGTGGCCTGTGACCTGCCGGTTTCCGCCATCTGCTCTAGGATCTTCCATACAGCATGCTCATTTTTGTTCAGATAGCTTCCTCCACAGGCGGCACTGACTAACCCCTGCATCTCTGGGGTTAAACCACAGATCAAGGTCTGGACTAAGATCTCCTTTGAAATGCCGTGACAGGGGCATTTCTGTACTAAGTCATTGAATCTGTCCCAAGCCTCATGGAACGGTTCGCTGAGTCCTTGAGCGAAGCTGGCGATCTTTGTTCTCATCTAATTAGTTCTACTGAGAGGGTAAAACTTCTTCAAGAAAAGGTCCTTGAACTGCATCCAGGTAGTACATACCACCCCTAAGTTTTTCAGCCAATGAGCAGCCTTATCACCTAAGGCAAAAGGGGTGGCCTTCAGCCGAATATAATCTTGGCCAACATTGGGATGGCTAAGATTGTTGCACACCAACTCGAAGTCACGGAGGAAAGTGTATGGTTCTTCATTAAGGTTTCCGTTGAACTTCGGAAGCAGACTAAGGAAGTGGGGCTTCAGCTCAAATGCCTGGGCGGGAACTACAGGTGCCAACCAGTTCTGAATCTCGTTTTCCGCTGGGTTATAGGTATCAACCATTGGTTGGTCGATTCCTTCTGTTACTATGATCCGTCCCATCCGCGCCGTGAGATCTGCATTCTTCTGTTCAGCTTCAGCGAGGCGAGCAAGAATCTGTTTGATTTGTTCCTCATCGGGTGGAACTTTTGGCGGCATCTCGTCCTCTAGTTCTGGGAATTGGAAAATAATATCGGTGTTAGAGGGCAAATCAAGGAAGGGATTACCGAGGCAATGGTCTTCCTCGGTAATCTCGGAGGAGATAAAAGGGTTGGTTTGAGAGTAACCACCCTGAGCATGAGGGAACCAGGACTCAAGAGGGTCATGAGTCCTGGGTGGTCCAAGGTGCGCTCGGACCGAGAAAGACGAGTTACTTGGGGGACTCATAGAGAGATCAGTGAATAGTGCGTCGAGATCTCCCCAATCACTCATCTTGATGAAGAGGGAAGATAGGATTTTATTCCTACCTGAAGCAAGCAACAAGAACAATCCAAGACCCTGGGTTCACACTCAACACAGTGAAGGACTCAAAGTGAGTCCAATTTATCTTGTAATTTTTAAGTGTGATTTTTCAAACAAGATAGCAAGGATTACGCGGCCTAGAGGTAAGTCGGCTTAGAGCCGGATGCGTCTTCCCTGTTTATCCTGTCGCCTAAGATACCGCCGATCCTCCCTTTCTGCGCTCCTATCCGGAGTGGGGACTCAATGACGTGCCCCTATCTACCTGCAAGCAGGTGGAGGCTGACAAAGCTAGGCCTTGTCGCAGAGTACCGCTGGTTCGCCCCTATCTACCCGCGAAGGCGGAGGCTACTTGGTACTTGTCAATGAGCTTAAAAGTATCCCACTCGTGATATTTGCTAAGATCAGTTGGCTCGTGATATGGAAGGCGGGGATTTGGGCTCTGCCTTAAGGTGTTCACACACACTCAAGTACCCTCACTCAGCCTGAAAACAAGGTCGGGGATTAATCTCCCGCAAACAATTTTCTCTTTTTTTTTGGTCAATACTGTTAGCAGTCCCGATTTTTAAAGTTAAGTTATCACTTTAATTAGTCCACCACAAAGCACGCCTATCGGACAGTCCCAATTTCCTGTTTAATTTAAGTGAGAAAATCAGAGGGGGAAATCGAGAAAAGCCGATGCACGAAAAATCGATGATGCTATGCTGAGTAGAGAATATTTACAGTGATCCCTTCGTTTTTTTATGCAGGATGCAATACAGAATTGAAAACTTTACTCTACATGCAAATGCAAGCGATGAAAAGCCGCTCCTAGACAGGCAGTTCAATTAGCGTGAGGAACAGTTTAATTTTGACTAAGTACTGCGGTCTAGGTGCGTCTTTTAAGTGTATTGTGTGGTCCTATTGATTACGAGCACAAGCAAGTCCTAGAGTGGCTCGAGGAGCCGCTAGTGCAAGCTAAGTTACAATTCACCCACACAGCACACGGGACACAGTTTCACTATCTTTACACACGCGAGATCCCAAACGGGAACCGCTAGAAGTGATGCGAAAGAAAAAGAAAATAAAATGTAATTACAAGGCCTCTCTTTCACTCAAAAATTAAAATGCTAAGTCCTCGAAGCGTCGCCGACTCCTCGCGGTCCTCGCACAAAAAATAATTGGGGGTCAGAGAGTTACACAAAAATAATAAAATAATGCAAAAATAAATGGAAAAATAATTACAAGAAAACCGGGGGTCAGACTACCCGGGGAAGGAAAATCAAACACTCAAAAATTTGCTAAAAATTAACCTAAGCCGTGCCTCCCCGGCAACGGCGCCATTTTGATAACGCTCCCGCACCCTATGTTAATTCGGTCAAATTAATGTCCAAATTAATTAATGTGATTCGTTGCAGTCGAATACGAGAGGTTAATCAAAAACCACTTATGGATTAATCTGAAGTTAATTTTAAGCGGCAATATTTTTTTACTTGGTGGAAGTCCAAGGTCGATCTCAGGGAGGCATCTGTCTCCTTAGGTGAATTTAAGCAAGGATCCGAGTGTTGATTTACAAGGAGTATTTTTTTTCTTTTTTTATTTTCTATGCAGACTTATGGAGACAATGTAGGCCAATTTGATGTTCAATTTAATTAAGGTATCAAATGAAGTCCAAAAATTATGAAAATTGGCCAGATGGTTAATGATGATGAAAATGACCTACACTAATTTTTTTAGAACTTTTCGACACTAAATAAATTTACTGTGAATTAAATGAACAGACAGGGTGATTTTCAGTATTTGAATTTTAATAAATATCAAACCACAATTTTTTCAAGAACTAAAATTATCCTAGGTGGCTCTAAGGAGAAGGGACCTAGGAAAATTAACAGAACTTAATTGCACTGTGAAATGAATTAATTAAAATTAATCTAAGAAAATCACTCAACAATTTATTTAGGCCTCGATATGCGTGAAAATGCTATGAAATTTTTATGGTATGTTAAAAATGATGTCCTTAAGCTACTGTGAATTTTTGATGAATTTTGGAAGCACAAAGAATTAACTATAAATCAAAAGGTTTCACTGGGCAAAATATGTCAACAATTCACCAATTAATTCATTAATAATTCAAATGAACTTACAAAAATATGACACGTGGACCGATAGACAGAGGACAAAATTTCCAACAAAATGCAATTTTTAGAATTTCAAAATGATGTAAAATGCAATCTAGGGATGCATGCAAACACAGGGGTGTAAATGCAATACAGGAAGTTTAAAATTACAATAAACAAATATGCAGACAGGGACTCAAATGCAATTACCTATAATGTGGGGGGACTCTTGTGCAAATTCTCCACAGGGCACGTGCTCCTCATGTGGGGTCTGCTTCGTAGGGACTTCTTTGCAATTTTGGAAAGCTCCAGGGGCTCCTGTGCAAATTGCCCAGGTCGCACGTGCTCCTCACGTGGGCGGCCTAGGCTCGGAGGGCTGCGGTGGCTCGGAGTGAGGTTCGGGCGCTCTGGAGGTCCGGAATGAGGCTCGGAGTAGGCTCGGGGCTGAGGCTTGGTATATGTCGACGTGGCGTGATTCGGACCGTTCGGATCAAGATCGATCCAACGGGTGGCGGTGAAGACACGTGGCAACGGGAGGACCCGTCAGATCTGGGGAGCGATCAACGGTTGAGGACGACCGCGGTGAGGGGACGCGTGGCGACGTGAGGGCCGTTCGATCGTTTAATCGAACGGTAGCTGCTCTTCTTCCTCGACGGCCCTCCGCCTCCTGCGGAGGAGAAGGCGGGGCTCCGGCGATCGGGTTGTTGCTCCGCCCGTCCTTCCTCGTGTTGCTGATGCTCTCCGGCTTGTCGGAGATCGCCCGGAAGCTTCGTGGCGTGGAGGCGGAGATAATGGTGGTCTCGGGAGCGTAGGAGAGGGCCCCGGTGTCTCTGACGATGAAGCTCGATAGCGTCTCCGGCGAGCTTCCGTTCAGTGAGAAGCCAAGTACCTGCAGGGGGTTAGAAGAGATAGCCTAGGCGTGCGAGTGCTCGTGGAGAGATGTAGATGGTCGGCGAGGCCTATGGTGTGAAGAAGGTGCGCTGGAGATGAGCTCCGGCCAACTGGCGGAGCTGTTGGTCGGAATAGTGCGAGCGGCGTCGTCGGAGTGTGTAGATGGGACAGCGAGGATGGGAGCTTCGACGCGAAGCTCGTCGAGGTGGATTGGAAGCGAGAGGGTGGCCGGTGGTGGCGAATAAAGTCGGAGAAATCAGAGAAAAATAAGAGAAAGATCGGACGATGGATGGAGGGATCTACCTGGGAAATGGAGCTCAGGTTGGAGCTCCAGGTCGTCGCTCGAAGGTCGGTAGGTGGCCTGAGCTCGTGCAGCTCGCGGATGGAGGCTGCAGCACGGCGGTGTAGGCCGTGGATCTCGCCGGAGTCGAATCCCCTTCTTCGCTCAACGAGTCAACGAATTGCTGTCACCAATTAGTAGGTCGGAGCTCAGGGAAGCTCTCTGGAGTGGCAGATGGGGGTGAACGTTGCCGGTGGCGACGTATTTATAAGGTGAAGGTGATGGGTTGGCTGGTGACGAGGCGAGGTTGGTGGTCGTCGTAGGGCGATTCTGGTGGAAGTGGTGGAGCGTGAGGTAGACGGCGAGGGAGAGGGACGAGTGGGTGACGTCGTGGGGGTGTCAGCGGTGGAAGAAGGAGGCTGACGTGTAGCCGAAAATAGAAAGGGGGCGCCCCTCCCGCAAGGCAAGGGACGTGGGAGAGAGGGGCGCCCGGAGGTAGGAGACGAGGTCTCCACCGTTGGATCTTGTTATCCAACGGTGGCGATCGAGGGGAGCTGGTCGGGTAGGATTAGATCTGGGGCACGGAGATGAAGGGCTGTGGTGTAGCCACGTGGCGCATTGTGGGCAAAGCGCGAGCGACCGGCCTGGATGAGGAGAGGATGTTGATCAGAGGGCCGCAATTCGCTGGGAGAAGGGCATCTGCGATTGAGAGATCAGGGGTCTGATCAAGCGGCGTAGATGCTGCCACATGGAGGGCTCTGGTGAAAGCGCGAACGAGCGGCGTAGATCAATGCAGGAGATGATCGTATGGTCCAGGCAAGGGGCGTGTGTGGAGAAGGCTGGGCCGTTGGATCTGAAGCGAGATCCAACGGTTGAGGACGCAGGTGGGTGAGGCGAGGGGAAGCGGGCCGCGTGGCGCAACCAGAGGGCGCCACGTGGCCTGCTGTGAGTGGTTGGAGAAAAATACACTTGTATAGAGAAGAGGGGACCGAATTTGGAAAAACTCAAAACATGAAAGTTGTAGATCTCGATGAGATCTACAAGTTTCATGTTGACCAAAGACGGAGATGAGGTCAAATATGATACATAAATACAAGGATACATAGATATATATAGCTAGTATACAAAGTGGCTCAAAAACCCATCTTTCTCATACAAGCTCCAAATTCAATGAAATTAGTCTCATTTTAAAGGTCTTTTAATGTGTAGTATTCTAAGAGTAAGTAGACCTAATTCGGAGTTTGCTTGAGGGCTTTATTTGCATTCTAATGTACAGGGGTTCTCAGGCTTTATTGGCTATTTTACAAAGGGGATTTTTGGCCTTTTTCCCTATATTATTAACTAAGGAGTACATATTATAGAGAAGAGGTTATTTTAGTGCATGGGTATTTTACAGGGGATTTTTGGCTTCTTATTTAAATGCGAATGAGCTGCTAAACTGCATGAGTTATGAATATATGCATGAATGCTATTTATGCAATATAAGGGGAAATATGCCTCTATTTTCTCGGGAACAAGGCTCTATTTTTGACTTTTGAAGTGATGAATCACAGATTCATCACCAGCTCGAGGGGATCAGATTGCGTAGGAAAGATGGAGATGTGTCGGAGAGTCGATCAGTACGTCTAGGATGGACTGGCGGAGCTCCGGCCACTAGGGCGGAGCTGGGAAGTGGAAATAAAAAATGAACTATGCTAAAGAAGCTAAAGGATCTACCTGGTGGTCGTGGTCGACTGGGGAGGAGACGCTAGTTCTCCAGTGATCTTCGCCTCGATGGAGCGTCGCCTCCAGAGGCTCGAGCTTCGTCAGCAGCGGAGCACGATGATAAGGGTCGCCGAACCTAGGCTACACATCTCCAAACGCTCTCTCAAACACTCTCCTCACTTGCTGTCACTCGAGGAAGACAATGGGGGTCACAGGGATCGAAGATGGTGGCCGAAGGTGCGACTAATGGAGGACGAAGCTGATGCTATATACAGGTGGAGATCCGGCAAAGATGGAGTCGGGCAGGGCAATATGGTGCACGGATCCCTAGGAGAATCCCCGGGCGTGAATCTCGGGTGTAAGATCTGCAAATGGAGCCTGGGTTTGGGTGAGAGGTGACCGGACCGATCCAGGATAAATGGGCAAAGTCGGGTCAGAGACCGGGTCCGCGAAGAAGAGGTCCGTGAGGGAGAGTTGACCGGGGGTCAACAATCCCCTGTGGACCAATCAAGTAATTTCTTTTATTAATTATTTGTAAAATCATTTTAAAATAGGAAATGATTTTATTTGAAAATATTTTCAACATGAAAAATCTTTATTTATTTTCATAGTATTTTTTTGTGATTTTTATTTATTTTTTGAAAAATAAATTAGGTATTTATATTATATTATTATTATATACAGGTATGTATACCTATGTATTTTTGAATTTTATTTTTATTGTTTTATTTATGTATAAATATTATCATTTTATATTTTATTTATTTACACCACAAAATATGGACTATAAAAAGATTTTTATTTGATTTTTATTATGTATTTACATGGATGAGATAAATACATCTTTTATTTATTTATACATGGTATATGTATATTGGGGAGAGAGAAATTATTTGTTTTAATTTTCTTTTATTTTTCCCATTTTTATTTTATGTTTGGAAATATATACAAAATAAAGGGAATATATAAATATTTTATTTTTAGAAAATAAAATATTTACACAAAGAGGTATATGTACACCACGTTGAGTTACCCTATCTCTCTCTACTTATTTTATTTTGCGGTCAGACCCTTGTGGAGCCCTCCCTTGGGTTTGGGTCACTCAATATTTATTCTAAATATTTCCCTCTTTTTCTTTATTTCTTTATTTCTTTATTTTTATGCAAAAACATGCTAATTATGGTTATTTACAAGATGCATGCATTTTGACAAATTATTGTATTTACAGATATTTACATGGTATTTTGCCAAGGCTTCTAGCTAAAATAAAGGAATAAAGAGTGATGAATGGGGATTCATCAACGGCCTCGAGCTTTCTTTCCCCTCACAGAGCAGCATCAGAGGACCTCCCCCGCGCGCGTATTGGACGGTAGACGTTCACCGACGAGCTGTTATTCCAGGGACCCTCCCAACCGTCAGATTGAGCGTCTCCCCCAGTTTTGATCGTGGCCTTCTATCTACGGGGAGCCCTCATCCGTCAGATTCATCATAGGATCAGATCTGGTGCGTTGATCGCTGAAGGGGTATCGCCTATTCTACACCATCCGATCATAAGTGAATCTCCTTCGGCCGTTGGATCTACAATAAGAAGGTAATTTACACTTAGGCCCTCCTTCGTTTATGCAATTCGTTTGTAGTCCTGTAAATATTTTTAGAAGTATTTTTACCTTGAATAATTTGCATGTGGGACCTTGAGTTTATTTTATTTGCAATTTAGTCCCTCTGAACGTGTAGCACGTGGTCTGTTACGCGCTTCCTGGCATATTTGCACATTGTCTCCTGAGCTTTATTGCTGTTATCGTTTGGATTTTTATAAATAGGAATTACATTTATGCCCCTCTGTGTGTGAATCACGTGCCTTCCTCGTGTGCTTTTGGGCTTTTTGCATTTACAGCTCTACACTTCTTCCGCATGTTATTATTTGGCTGGATAGTTTTCATTATTTGCACTTAGGTCCCTGTGTGCTGTGCATGTTTCATTGGTTGAATAAAATAGCAAATTGACTCCAAATCTTGTGAAATTTGGATACGTGGCCCCTGCCACTGTTTAACAATTTCATTGAATTTTTGGGACAGTTTTGTTTTCATTTTGATATTGTTAAAAATTCAAAAACCTCTTATTTTGCTACTTTCTAACTTGAAAAATCAACTAAAAATATTAAAAAGCCTCTAAAAAATCCAAAAATATTGTTGTTGGTGTTTTTTGATGTCCTTTTGACTTTATGCAATTTTTGTTTGATTTGGACTTGTAAAAGACCTAAAAAATGAAAAACCCTAAAAAACTTAGAAAAACCAGTAAAAAATCTTAGAAAATAAAAAAAATGTAATTTCAGTTTTTGTAGTTAGTCTTTTATTTCTAGTTGCTCATAAAATTATTGCTTGAGTTTTATAACTATTTATATAATTTTGAATAGCCTTTAGATTCTGGCAGCACAGTAGCTTGTATTTCTCACCTTATTTCATTTTTATAAAATCAATTAAAAATCATAAAAATCTGAGAAAAATACAAAAAACATCTGAATATTTGCAAAACCCAAAAATATTTTTATTTTAATTTTCTGACTTATTCTTGTTTGTGACTTTTTCCCTTTATTTTATATTTTCTTTATAATTAAAAACCACAAAAAAATTAAAAACATAAAAATCCACCCAAAAAATATTTTATTCTGATTTCTGACTACTTCGTAGGATTTGTCCAGTCCGTGCTCATTGAGTTCGACCCTGGTAGCTATACTAGGTTAAATAAATAGCTAGACCGCTATTTGGATTGACTTGTTTAATTTATTTGATATTTGGTGATCTTTGATTGATTTTCTTGATTAAGCCTGATTCGAGGGGTTGAGGTCGCAACGACCATTGATACCTTCTCTCCTTAGTCTCTCGGTTTTTGTGGCTCATCAACCATCACCAACCGCACCTCCTGGAATTCAGGATCACGCTAGGACCCTCAAGTAAATTCCATTTCGATCCTGGTTCTGTTATCCCTTGAATCTTTCATTTATGCATCTTTGCCGCTCTACAAGCTCCGATCAGTCGGTCGGAGCCTCATCACACCCATCTACCCGCTTCGATCGATGACCCAACTCACCCTCCATCTTCCCTCGCCTTCTGATCATCCTAGGCTTGGCTTGGATAGCTAGGATTAGGCCATAAGTTTCCTCTGTCGCTTCGCTGGAAACCTCTCTTCCATTCACCGTCGCTTCTCTTTGATTTTAGTCCAATAACCTTGACCGGAGCCATGCTCTGAGTCTGAACTTTACCATGCAGGTCTTAGTGCACATGGAGACACCCGATATCACCTTGGACCACCTTCGTTGGAGCTCGCCCAGGCCCCTGCCATCATCCGGAGATCCGACTGTTAGCGAGCCCATCTGATCAATTCACCCGATGCGGAGGGACTTCACGAGTCATTTGCCACCGCCTGATCGTTCATCGGAGCACCGGATCATCGCGGGTACTCTGGTGAAACTCGCCCAGGCGGAGTTCTTATAGAGCCTCTTTCCACCTTCGGATTACACCTCTCACCTAGATGCCATCACAACCGTTCAGTGCCTGCAGTTGTCAGGCCGTTAGATGTCAGATCTAACGGTCCCCATACCGCCCACGTCCGCATCTTCTGACGATCGTTGGATCTGACAGCTGCCAGCGCCATAGCCATCCGCCTTCGTCCACTCAGAGCATGCCACCTGTCCACCCCACGCACAGCGCACGTGCTGCATGGGTAATTTGCTCAGCTCACCTTGCACTTATTTTCATTTACCATTTAGTCTGTAAAATAAAAATATACAGTGAGACTTTTTGCATCCTTGCCCTTGTAGTTTTTCAGATTTTCACTTTAGTCCTTCCTGTGTGACCACACGTGCTGCATCACGTGAACTTGTGGGTTATTTGCATTTATTGTCCTGGACTTATTGCCTGTTATGATTTGAAGTTATAGTTTTAGTATTTACAATTATACCCCTGTGCATACTGATTTGTGACATGTGCTGATTTTTTTGGAGAAATTGTAGTTTGGGCTCTATAATTTTTCCGCATGTTATTATTCAGCCCATGAAACATATTTTCTTTGCAGATAGGTCCCTGTATGCTATGTGTTGTATTTTCAATTTAATAAATAGAAAATATTATCCAAAATTCATGAAATTTCGACGCATGGCTCCTGCCATGGTGTGGGAATTTCTTTGATTTTTTGGTTGTGTTTTGCTTTCGTTTACTATTTTTAAAAATTCAAAAACCCTAAAAAGTGTCATTATCTATCTTAGAAAATCAACTAAAAATATTAAAAACTCTTGAAAAGTTCTAAAAACATTCTTGCTTGTGTGTTGTGTTGTGTTTTAACTTCTGTCCAATTTTTGTTTCGTTCCCATTTTAAAAACTCAAAAAATTGAAAAAGACTAAAAACCTTAAAAAATCATTAAAAACTCATAAAAAAAATCAAAAAATGCGTTTTCTTCTGCTGTAGTTAGTTTTTATTTTATAGTTTATCATAAAATTGCAGTTGGGATTTTACATGCATTTTAAGTAATTTTAACTTGCCTTTAGATCTCAGCTCTACTCTGTTTGTTGTTTTTGCTTTTATTACATTTGAAAAAATTAATTAAAAATCAGAAAAATCCCCTAAAATCCATAAAAACATCTAAATATTTTAAAATCACAAAAATATTTTTTTTTGAATTTTCTGAGTGTTTTTTATGCTTTAAATAATTGTTGGATTGTGAATTTTTGGAGTTCTTTTATCCTTTTTCTTAAAATTAAAAATCATAAAAAATTTGAAAAATTAAAACCCACTATTGCTTCGCTTTTTCTGGATTCCCGACTACTTTATAACATTAGCATCACGTGCTCCTTGTGTTCGGCCCTGGTAGCTATACCAGGTAAAATAAATAGCAAGACCGTTTGCCACAGTGATTATTTGATTTCCAATTTTGGTGGTCTCAGATTTTTCTTGTTGACTTAGCTTCGTTATTCTGGTCACAACGACCTTGATTATTACTTAACTCGAGTAGAGAGATTTTCGAGTCATCAATATGATAGGAAATCCGACTTTGCATGCACTATAACAGACAATCCGTATGCCAAATCACTGAGGAAACAATGTAAATGGGTCATGTGGACCAACAATAAGGTCTATGGGTGAGATTTGTACTTTTGGGGGCCGTTCTATGGAAATGGACGCAAGTACAACGTGGACCTTGATATCCTCTTTGAAATGGTGCCTTCAAATCGCAGATCGAACATCGACAATGGAGCTCCAGTGAACATCCAGTGGGTCTCCGACGATGGGTTGGATGGAAATGTAGGGCTCGGTTCATAGCTCAAAAGCCATAAACACCCGTATTTTACATGTAACTTTCACGTACGATGCCCATTTTTGATGTTCTTAGGCTCGTTGGAAAGGTATCAAAGAGTACTAAAAGATTCTCATTTGTCTAATTTGGATACCATATCAAGTCAAAATTTAATATTTAGTATTTTTGATAGTTTGGGTTTCACATTTATAAATATCTCAAAGAAAGAATCATTCTCGAGACATAAGTGTATCGTGTACCTGATGAATATGTGATTCATCACTCTAGTAAGCTGAAGATAGAGCTTCATCCGGAGTAATTAGATGCATTCATGTGTTTATAACTCATAATTAACATTGTTGCACTTGTAAATAATTTTCATAAATCAATATTTCATATTGCATTCATAATTAACATTGCCCCGACATGTATAGAATCTTTTGTTCTGCCCATATTTTAGGATTCTAGATAAATGTGCTAGCAGATGATTCCTCATCTGAAGCTTTATTTCAATCCATTCTCTGGTCTTTAGATATTCATGCTACCAGAGGAATAGTAGGTTGAAGTACCAGTTTCGACAGTCTCCAAGAATGGTTCCTAAGCTATTTTTGACGAAGCGGCCTAGTATCATCCCGACTTAGACTCTAATATATTTCAACAACCCATCTTGATTGATCTATATGTTGAGTGCAAGGTCTTAAGTCAACTCAATTTCTCAAGAGTTTTACAGATGACATGAAAGGTTCTAGTTAGACACATTGAATCAACTTGTGTACATAGTCTCATAGAACCTAAAGAATTGACCCGAAGCATCCTAATTCCAGTCCTTAACAAGTTCTTCTGAAATTAGTTGGGATAAGGTCAAGCTAATTTCCAATCTTCAGATTTTATTCAGACTTATTCAATTGTCAATCATCATTCAGAAAAATGCGTATGCAATAAAAGATTTTTTTGAAACTATTTTCTGATTTTGAACTTTTTACAGATTTTTATCAAAATTTTGCAATTTTTTAATCAAGTTTTGAACACATTTTGCAAAGTTTTAGTTATTTTTGAAAATTTCAAGTTTTTATAGGTTTATTGAAAGACGAAAGAGTTAGTGTATTTACTAGGAATTTTATACAAGGTATATACATTGTGTATAATGAAGTTTATACATGTATATACATGTTTTATTTAAATTTTTTTACAAGAATATTATTTACAAGGTTTTGAAAATAATTTGAAAACATTTTTGCAGAAAATTTTAAAACATTTTGAAACTTATTTTGCAAATAATTTTACAAAGAGTTTTTTCAAAAATATTTTTACAAATAATTTTTACAAACTTTTTAAAAATATTTACAAAGATCTTATTTTTCAAATGATTTGAAAATATTTTACAAAAAGTTTTCAAAGGTTATCAAAAGGTTTTTCAATACATTTTACCTCCATTTTCCAAATCATTTTGCGAAATAATGTCAAACCAATTTTGACAAAGAATTTCTCAAAAAATTCATATTCATTAGAGTGTATTCTTTATAGTTAATTTATTGTATACTCTTTTCTGGTATAGTATAATAACCATATTATTGAAAATACGAAAGTGCAAGTTATGTCTAACATTTATATATAACATATATACCACCTCCCTATACTTGATTCGAACTATGTCCTCATAGTTATCCTAGAGCAATAAAAGAAAACATAACTGGTGCTTTATATAGAAAATCCTATACTATAATAACTGAATAAAAGAATTAGAAGTCGATCATCTTCCCTATATTTAGGATCAACTAATCCTAGGTATAGGAGATTGTACACAAAGCATGGATAATTGAGGATCTGAATTCACAAATTGATGACTCGGCTTGTCTCCCCTATAAGTATAGATAGAATATCAACAAGTTGAGAGATAAGCGAGATAATAAATAAAGAATAACCCGAATACACTTATCCCCTATACTTAGGATGAAATCCTAAGTATAACACATATGAATGGGTGAAATACGGAAGAATGAAAGAACTAAAAATTGAAATGAAAGGAAGAAAAGAAGAAAATTAATCAAAAATATTTTTGGATGCATTATCTGAATCTTGCAATGTTACGGCTTGATTGATCGCAAAAACCCTTTGTTGATTTGTCATTTTTATATTGTAATTAGGCAACTAGAGATCAATAAAAAATAACCACTTAATTAATTAATTAATAGAATTTAATCGGAGTAGGTTTATATTTATTTAGATGGGCAAGCCCCATGGTTGAACTCAAGGAGGTAAATGAATAAACTAGGTTTAAGTCTATCAAATCCGATACGTATTTTTCGAGACGGTTTTTTTGATATTTTTACTTCTATTTTGGATGCAAATGCAAATGTGGTAATTATTAAGAACTAAAACATGATTTTCAATTAAACATAGTCCAAAAATTACAAAACTTGGCCAAGATGTTAATTACGATGAAATAGATGCCATGTAATTTTTTTGGAATTTTCTGATGCAAAACAAATATTTTATGAATTTATGAATGTAAACATAGTGAATCTCAATAATTTACTATAATAAATACTAAACCTACTTATTTATAAAGGATAAAATTATCCAAAATCTATTTCCAGGCAATCGATATCAGAAAATCATAAACCCTAAAAATGTAAATTATAATACATATTTAAAATCAATTATTGAAATGTACAAAATAATTTTTATAGAATGAAATATGCATGTAAATGCAATGATTTTTGGATAAAGTGTAAAATATAACTAAATCTATTATCGATGAATTTTTGACTAATTTTCAAGCAGTGGTTAAATATCTATGAATTTCAGAGCAAAAAGTGGGAAAATATGCAAGATTACACAAGAATAATTATTATTAAATATCCATAGATAATACAAATGTAAAGCACATGCCACAACATAAAGAATTAGTTGATGAATAAAGTACATTTTTTAATAAATATAAAGCTACAAACTAATATTCAAAATACAAAAGAAACACATGGTTGTAGATGCTAAACTCAGAAATTAAAATAAAAGAATAGAATGTGAACATGCACTAAAAGTAAATTACTAAGACCCAACTAGGTTTGTTTGTAAAAGAGCGGTTGCGTGCGCCTCAAGTAACCCCTGGGCGACGGGGCTTGCAGTGGGATATGGTATTTCTGCGAGGGGTTCCCATGCAAAAGTCCCAAGTGGTTACGTGTTACGCACCTGACCCTAAAACGACGGGGATCCTGTCTAAATTTAGTAGACTCTAGAGGGCTTAATTGTAATTATCCCAAGGTGGGGTGTGAACCACATGAGGTCCCCTTTAACTTTGCGGTTGGTCGTGAGAGGGCGTAGTCGAGGCATTCAAGGGAGAAGTAGGCTGAAGTCAGAGGTGCCTCGATTGTCGACACAAGACCAAGGGGCATTGGGGCGGCGTCGCTCTTGCTCGATAAAGACACGCGGCTGGGGGAGGTGGAGTCGGATCTTGATGACGAAGACTGTAGTCGAGGGCAATGTGGAAGCCTGGTGCTGAAGATGGAGTAACTTGATGAGCATCCCATCAACTAGGGTTAGGAAATCAGATAATATCAAGGTCGTTGTGACCCTTAGTCAACAGGCAAAGCTCAATGAGAAAAAGAGAAAGAACCACTCAAATAAGATTAAAGAATCAAACAAAAGTGTAAGCAGTCTTTGCTATTTATTTTTACCTGGTATAACAACCTGGGTCGAACACAAGGAGCACATAAATGTACAAAGTAGCCAGATTTCAGAAAATATTTTTGATGGTTTTAGTTTTTACAGATTTTTATAATTTTTAATTAAGGGACAAGAACAAGCAAATAAGAAAACAAGGCACACAACAAGACTTTTTAATTTTTATTTAGGACTAAAAATGATCAAAAAATTCAAATAAAAGAATTTTTGGATTTTTAATATTTTGAAGTATTTTGGTAATTTTCAATGGATTTTCTGATGTTCTTGTGATTTTATAAACAATAAAATAAAGGCAACAAAGGTAAATAATGCACAACCAGGATAATATTGCAAGTTAAGAATACTTAAAATGCCCTAGTGTCTTGGGAGCAATTTTATGGAAAACTATGTGAAAAGAGCTATCAACAAGAACTAAAATGACATTTTTTATTTTTCTAGAATTTTATATGCTTTTTAACTGAAATGATATTTTTTATTTTTTCTAGAATTTTATGTGATTTTTATAAGTTTTTAAATATTTTGTGATTTTTAGGGTTTTTATGAGGGTTTTCAAAAAAAATTGCTATTGAAAACAAAGCATATAAAAACACACATGCACTATTTTTTTTATTTTTAAGGTGATTTTTCGAATTTTTATGTATTTCCTAAACAGACAATACACTTTTTATGGGTTTTGATTTTTAAAAAATATTACAAGTCAAGCAATTAATCCCGGAAAATCATGATAAATACTACACAATAACAAAAGTTAAAGAGATTTTTTATATAATTTCCAAATTAGTTGGTTATTTATTTAATTAGATACAAGGCATACATTTCACAGGGACCTTCTTGCAATTAAAGCGAACTTTGGGAACAAACAGTAACACACGAGGGAAGCTTAGGGATAAAGTTGCAAAATGTCTAATTAATTCATGGACATGCTCAATAAACCATGTATAGGGGTATAAATACAAATATCAGAAACTTACCTTATAAATCATAACAGATACAAAGCTCAGGGCATGAAATGCAAATATCCCAGAAAAGCTTGTGGGACAACACGTGAGTTCACACAGACTAGATTAAAATGCAAATACTGAAAGATGTTAGAAGTGAGTGCTGAGCCGACATTAGATTACTCGTCAGGGAGCCGACAGGCGAATACGAAGCAGGTGAGACAACTAGGATATATAGGTAAGGATTGAGTGGAAAGTGAGCGTCAAAACCAAAGTATTTTAAACTTTGAAAAATGTTTATAGGACTAACTAGAAAACACAAAACAGAGAAGACCTAAGTGAAGTTTACCCCTTATTAAGGTGCAATCCAACGGCTGAAGGCAACCAACTTATGATGGACGATTGAGATGCACGGGTACCCCTTCGACGATGAACGACTGATGATGGATTCTTAGATGGATCTAACGGTCTAGGGACCTCGAGAATGAGCAATGACGATTAGACCTGGAAGAGGCCTCGATCCGATGGTGGAGAAGGCGCCTAGAAGAACGCCGAAGAACTCACCTCCGACGAGTTTCGATCGACCGATACGGGCTACATGGCCATCCTCTAGAGCTGTTGTGATGTGGGAAATGTCGATAATGGTGGTCCATAGCTGTTGGTGAGCTCAGACAGGTCCAGGACCTAGGAGAGGGTCCTGGAGCATCGTGGGTGCTTGGAGCTATTCAACCTTGTTCACTTGACCTCTAGGTGAGGCCTTCCCATGCTTTAACCCTGTTATAGGGACCTTTTTGCAATTAATGAAAACTTAAACTTGGGTTCAGAATAGGTCCATGATGTTTACGATACAAAATATTTTTTTAAAGAAGGCCTCATGTGGTTGACCACGTGAGGTGACACGGACAAGGACTAAAATATAATTATTAAAAGTTCTAGGGGTTCAGATGCAATTTACCCATAAAATATTACATTCACATTTAATTTATAGGACTAAAGAGTAAATACAAAAAAGGCAGTAAGGGTCCATGTAATTTATCTACTAAGGCATGCAAATGAACAATGCAGGGAGCACCACATCAGTTCACATAATCTAATCGGGCAACTGAGGTGAGGCATCGGTTCGTATTCTATCAATGACCCGGATTAGATCTGGGCCGTGCTTGTAATCCGACAGCTTTGAGGATGGCTGGAAGATCTCGCAAGAACTCTGTTAAGTGGCTCCTTCGATAATTGATTCTTTGGATCTTGGGCCATCATCTTCGATTATGAAAAGGCTCAATATCCTTCTGGGGACCTCATGCATCTACATGTTGTCTTAATGGACTCCAGGTCCGAGTGATGGGAATCTGGAAGGGACTTCAACTTTGGGAACTGGAGGAGATGTTCCTCCTTCGATTCCAAATCCATGCACACCTTCAATGCCTGCAACCTTCAGCAAAAAGTTCTAGAGCGAAGCTCTCGACTCATTTTGAACCTGATACTCACAAGGGAATGAAGAGTGCAGAGAGCTCCATTGAAGGGGAGGAAGACGGAGCTCGATTCACCGATCTTATCAAGATCAAGTGGTCTTGGATGCATGCCTCAATGAAGTTAAAGGTAATGAAGGGGCAAGAGCATGGGGGTGATATGGTGTCGAAGTAGAGTAATTTCACATGGAACAATGGGCCGAAGCCTAGTGCTCCAGCAAACAAAGAAACTAGAAATAATGCTAAACTAAAGCCTACTTGTGAGAATTGAAAGCTAAGTTAAGATGCTGGGAAGGAATGCGAGTAAAAATCTTATGTTTAGCAGATCAAACTTGCGGAACAAGGAGCAGAGGAAGGCTTCACCAGAGCAAGTTCAACGAGACTTGGACCACCTCAACTTCACTTTCTTCACGTTGACAAGGCTGGGGAAATGCTTGATGTCACCAAGGATTCCGTCCCAGATGAAACGTATTTGTGTTAGGGGAAGAAAAGGGATCAAAAACAAAAAGGGGGATTTAGGGTATTATTTATAGGCAAAGGAGATGCGACTTTGGGGGCTTCGATTGCTTGAAGATCAGACAAGGTTGATGAGATCTATAGCCTTAGAGAGATAGAGAGATGCATGGGGAAGAGGTTTGGTGAAGATATGTAGGGTTGAGGAGGCATGGAAGTGGAGTAAGAAAATGTAGAAGAGGGGTAGGTGACACTCTAACAAGGTTAGAGGGTAGAGGAAGTACCGTTGATTGGAGATCAACTTTCCTTGAGTCCAGGTTGGTCCACGTGGACCAACTAGGAAAAATCAAGAATTAATTCCCTTATTAAATTCATAAAAAATAATAAACAATATTATAAATTACAATTCAAAACATAAAAATTATTTCGTATTTTGTGTACTATTTAATGGGTATTTTTATTTATTTTAACCTTATTTATTAGGTGATAATTTTTACAAGTTTATACATTTGTATATTTACCTATATTTTATGTATTTTATTTTTATTTTGTACTCTTAATTTTATTATTATAGAAACATAATTTATATATTTATAATATAATTAAGTACATATTTACATGTTTTTATTTTATTTTTCTATTTTTATTTACATACTTAAATAAACATATGCATATATATTATTTAATAGTATACATATATATTTTAATGTATTATTTATTTTAATATATTTTTAGTGCTTTTTTGGTATTTATATTTTTAATATTTCAGGTATTATTTATAAGTATTTTAAAATATGAGAAATATAAAAATATAAAGAATTAATAAATGAATAAAATATGTAGGTATATAGTACAATGGGACCTCAAATATAGTGGAGGCGAGTTTGGTGAATTTTGAGTTCAGATGGAGAAGATATCAATCTATGAATTTCGGTTTACAGTTTTTTTCATCTGTGTGTCCCAATTGCACAGTCTATTATTTTCATATCTAATTATTTTTATAATTTTCTATATATTAATATGCATAAGTTTCATGTTGAGCATTTTATTATTTGAGGTGCAAAATGAAGAATAAATAAGTGGAAGAATGCCTATTTATACTGAATTCAATTAGGATTTTTGGAGGTGGATTTATGTACATTTAATCACCCTATCTCCCCTTTATTCCTGGTCGATCAAGTTAATATTGACTTAGTCTTGAGGCTCAGGGTCATTCAGTATCTTTGATATTTCATTGGATTTTCTTTTCTTTTCTTTATAATTTTATTTTGTATTTAAATACAAGTTTTATGTATTTTTCACATATAAATAGTGAATGCTAATTTGTACAATTTATCTATATTTACATGTGTTTTGATATGGATTTAAGTGCAAAATGGAAGAATAAAGGTAGACGAATGACTATTCATCATTAAGTATATCAAATCATTTCCCACGAAATGTCTACTCTTCACCGAAGGCAACAACTTTGACCTTTTGGCCTATTCAGATGTCAATTATGGAGAATTCATAATAGACAGAAAATCTACTACATGTTTTGCACTTAATTAGCAGGAGACCTTGTCGTTAGATATAACACCCTAACCCCAAACATAGTACCACATGGAAAACTCACGAAGTGTGGGTGTGGTTTATAAGTGGTGGGGATTACTACTTGATAACTTGGGCTTAAGCATTTTGGGTGGTTGTCAACAGATCCATTTGGGTCCGAACCCAACAAGTTGTCAGGGCCAGTTTTCCTTGAAAACGAACCGGGGACCTAAGCCCGGGACATTACAAATGGTATCAGAGCCAAATTCCCTCTGATAGTGGAAAGGGCTACCCGAGAGGTGGAGCTGCCCCTACAAAGAGGTTGGAGGAAAAGGCTACCCGGAGCGTGCAGTCGCCACTGTCACTGGGAATAAGTGATGGGTCATATCGCAACGAGGACGTTTGATTATAAGTGGGGGAGGTTGTAACACCCTAACCCCAAACATAGTACCACATGGAAAACTCACAAAGTGTGGGTGTGGTTTATAAGTTGTGGGGATTACTACTTGATAACTTGGGCTTAAGCATTTTGGGTGGTTGTCAACGGATCCATTTGGGTCCGTACCCAACAAGTTGTCAGGGCCAGTTTTCCTTGATAACGGACCGGGGACCTAAGCCCGGGACATTATAAATGGTATCAGAACCATATTCCCTCTGATAGTGGAAAGGGCTACCCGAGAGGTGGAGCTGCCCCTACAAAGAGGTTGGAGAAAAAGGCTACCCGGAGCGTGCAACCGTCACTATCACTGGGAATAAGTGATGTGCCATATCGCAATGAGGACATTACGAATATAAGTGGGGGAGGTTGTAACACCCCAACCCAAACATAGTACCACATGGAAAACTCACAAAGTGTGGGTGTGGTTTATAAGTGGTGGGGATTAATGCTTGACAACTTGGGCTTAAGCATTTTGGGTGGTTGTCAACGGATCCATTTGGATCTGTACCCAACAAGTTGTCAGGGCAGTTTTCCTTGATAACGGACCGAGGACCTAAGCCCGGGACATTATAAATGGTATCAGAGCCATATTCCCTCTGATAGTGGAAAGGGCTACCCGAGAGGTGGAGCTGCCCCTACAAAGAGGTTGGAGGAAAAGGCTACCCGAAGCGTGCAACCGCCACTGTCACTGGGAATAAGTGATGGGCCATGTCGCAACGAGGACGTTGCGAATATAAGTGGGGGAGGTTGTAACACCCTAACCCCAAACATAGTACCACATGGAAAACTCACGAAGTGTGGGTGTGGTTTATAAGTGGTGGGGATTACTACTTGATAACTTGGGCTTAAGTATTTTGGGTGGTTGTCAACGGATCCATTTGGGTCCGAACCCAACAAGTTGTCAGGGCCAGTTTTCCTCGATAACGAACCGAGGACCTAAGTCCGGGACGTTACATTAGAGAGGAACAAGAAACAAGCAGTGGTGTCCTGCTTAAGTGCTGAGAGTGAATACTGAGCCAAGGCTACAGTTGCCATAGAACTAGTATGGATTCAATATGTACTCACATATCTTTATATCACTCCCAACAATATTATGGAACTCAGAAGCAACAACCGCATTGCAATGCACATAGCCAACAACTTCATTTTCCATGAATGCACCAAACATGTGGAAATGATTGCCACTACACTCGATATTTAATACAATAAGGGCTACTTTGTACTCACAACATATTATCTATAGAGCATACTGCAGGTATGTTCGCAAGGCCACTTACGTGCGCACAATTCGAGAAATGCTGCAACAAGCTGAGCATGATATATATATGCTCCAGTGAAGGGGAGCGTTGAGAGTTGAATTGTTAACCATGATTCTAGGGGTAGGAATCACCCTCCATGTAACCCTAGCCCTAGGACACCATCTATATGAGGAACCCTACGGTGCACTTTCTCAAGTACGGTTATTGACCACAAACTTCAACTGGGTGTAACCATGCTTTTGCCTTAACTCAGTAAACTCTTCCCTTGATTGTTTTTTTCCATAGTTTAATAATTTGCTTGCTTTCTCAGAACACTTAATTTATACATAATAATATATTAAAAGCTTCTCTATTTGGCAAAGCATCGAACTCCTCATATGCGTCATATCCATAAAATCAAGCATCTACATTTTACAATCATTTCAATCCAAACAATCTTCATTTATATCTATTACTATAGAAATTGACCTATTCAATCAAATAAATGTAAGACAAACAAATCATCTATACACCCATCACTTAAATATATTAATATAAACATTGACCTTAATGAGGGTAAACTTAAAGAGGGTATTGTAACCAGACATCTACTTTGTTGTGAGATATAACTAAGCAAGAATATTCTTAATTAAACATCATAAGGTACTACTGCATGGTGTAAGATCAGGAAAGTCGTACAAGCGAGGGATGCGGATTACTTTAAAACATAAAACGGTGATTAATCAAGCCACTATAACTTTTTCAAGTAAAGATATTCACGTGGCTTCCTTTTTTATTGGGAGCCACCTAACTCCTTACCATCTTATTTTGGATATTTTTGCTTCTTAGTTCTAAAATAACGGGGTTCCTTAGTAGTATATATCCTACAACTAACTACATGCACACATTCCCGAATCATTTCAGCTCTCAACTTTCTTACGTGGATGGACGTGGAAAGATATATATGCAGTCTGTCCCTACTTATATACATGCCAGTATTAAGGCGTGATAAATAGCAATGCACGGACCGCAGTAGTCTTTGGAGTCGAGGTACCCCATATATAGAACGGACAGCTGGGAGAGTCGATCTCTTACACCATCTGAGTTCTCAGAATGTGTAGATTCGGTATCATTCGTAATCCTCCTTCCATCCTCGACTTGCAATGGATATCGACGACCCAACGACTTCCAGAAAGGAGTCCTAATCTCTCTGATCTCTTTCAGTGCATGACGTCGGATTGCAGGTAACCCATCTTGAAGCCCTCATATGCCATAGTTAGATTTTTAATGATGCATGCGTCATTCGTTTCAAGATGGCTGATGATGACAAAAGCACCACCAACCAAACAACCTGCAAGATCCAATGGCGACGAGGGTATCGATCCAAACAAACCTTCATCTCTCCTGGCAGGAGATGGACGTGAGAGAAGGTGGGGATGGAGAGGGAGGGAGCGACAGTGATTTGGATAACGAAGAGTTGTGAACGAAAGATTGGTGGTTGAGTGGTTCCTGTCAGTACTAGAATATATACTATCTTCTCTCCTGGAGCATCAACTAACAGGTGTAGGTGTGGTTGCTGTTCTAGAAAAGGCTAACATTGTTGTGGGACGTTAACGTACTGTGTGGAATCCACTTTAATTTCCTTATTGTGCTCCTATTTCTAAGTCCATCACATGTGATTTGCTTGATAAGTAGAATCTTATTTCAGATTAAATTATGAAAATGATAAAAAATATTTGTCAAGATTAATTTATTTATTTTTGATAAAAATCTTATTTACGACTGACACATGACAGAAAGACTCAGTCATCGTTTGATCTGGATTGGCGATTAAATAGTATAACAAGAACACGTTTAATTTTGTGAAGCATTTGGAGGGGTTAAGTCGGGTATCTGTCCAGAGTAGGGGAGAAGAACACCGCATCATGAAAATTTTGAAAAGCAGATGAGAGATGCCCATGAAAATTCTCCTACTATGCTCCCTCCAGATCAGCCACCGAGCTGATGAGATCCTTGATTTTATCTGTTGGTGAAAGACTGAATTCGAGATATTATTTGTAGTATTAAAAAAGTTGTCATAACAAATATCACATCACGACAAGGAAAACAAGTTGTGGCTACGAAACTATGCCCACAGATGTAGGGTTTGTGGCCACAGAATTTGGCTTTGGCCACGACATGTCGTGACTAATAGCCGTAGCTACAAGTCTCGTCGCGAGAGCTTTCTAACCACGAATATGTCTTGGCTAATACAAGTGGCCACAGAACTTGTCGTGGCTACAACTATTGTATGAAGACTTTGGCCACGGATTGTAGTTACGAGAAACTAGTGGCCACGAAATTATCATGGCCACAAGTTTCCGTAGCCACATTCCGTCGCGACAACTCATTTTTCTTGTAGTGCATGTTCTAGGTTTAAAAGAAATGGAACATGTCTGGAAAAAGGGTAGGCTACTACAAAATATGTTTTTAATTTTCAAAATTTTGCAAGCACAACAATTTGCAATCACTACAGGAAAACTTTGGTTTTACTAGCACAATAATGCGGCTTGTTGTGGGTTTGTGGTCTTTACAGATATTGCGACCACAAACCCACTACAAGTGGGTTTAATTACATCTAATTCAAGATCCGGTCTAATCTGTCTGATCTTTAGAAAAAGAGCAGTACATTTTTTTCAATCTATATGAAATCTGACATCAAGAACGGTTCGACTTCATTCCGACCAACGGCTTGACCCAGTCAAATCAAAATTATCTGAGACTAGTTTGATATATGGTCTGATTTTTTAAACCTTGATATATTGAGTATTAATTTTTTAATTTTATTAATTTTAGATGGTCCATTTGAACAGCAATCACTCGCCTACCACTGTAATATCCCACCCTATGCACGACATCTGGCAAAGGTTAGGATTACGATTGAAGAAATGTCTATACCACGAGATAACCAAGCCACTCCTGCTTTAAAGTTTCTTTAGTTGTTTCAAACAATGATTGCCAAGTACTTGTGAGTGCTGCTTGTGTTGGTAGAATCTTTCCTACCACATGTGTTTATCTAAAGAATCCATCAAACCACCCCAACACCAAAGCTTGCATAAGTGTCCCAGAAGAATGAATGGGGATAATTTGTGATTAATTAATAAAAGTTGAATGATCACAGAACAACTGAATGAGCTATAAGTTTGAAATAGTGGGATACTTTGTCATCAATTGCTTAATAGGTGGATGATATAATAGTTATTGTTAACTTGTGAGCCATGGGGGAATTATTTCTACAATAAATGTTATTGTAATTTTTATATTAATAAAATTTATTGTTTTATCTCACTTTTTGTTTGAGACTAAATGAATGAATGCACTTATAAGGTCCCTTAGTGCAATTTGGGTCATGTACCATGCTCATCTTAATAATCATACAGTTGTTGGTTCAATGGTTGAATCATAGATGCTAATTCTTGGATGATATCTAAAAGTTAGATTGATGATTCATCAAGCATTGTCAAATGATTGTTAAGAAAATGATCTCCAACCTAAGAAGGAGAGACAATCTCAGGCTGATAGCTGACCGACTGGTGAATCTCCATTTCATCACCTTTATTCTTTCATTTTGAACGTAAATCCCTAACTAAATGCATGTAAATAACATTAATTTGTACAAAATAACAATCAATATTTGATATATAAATATTGTATAAATACATGTATTTAATTACAAAATAAAAGAATAAAGGAAAGAAACAAAAAATATATAAACTGTCAAAGACACTAAATGACCCTAGACCTCAAGACCTGATCATCATGATGACTTAATCGATTAAGAATAAAATTGGGGAGATAGGGCATGTTATCTATACAAAGAACACCTTAAATAAATGTAATAAATATTCTCCCACTATAAGTAGGGTAAGCTATATGGATTCTTGCTCAAATACATGTTGAAAGATTCGGCAAATTTTTACGCTGGCCATCGACTACCTAACGCAACCCCTACAAGAGTGGGATTTGAAACCCTAATTTTATTCATCAATAAATAGCCTTTTTTGGCTATATTTTTTTCTAATATGTATATCTCAAATAATAAAATCCTCAACATGAAAGTTGTACATAAAAATACAAAGAAAAATACAAAATTTATTTCACTTGAAAATAATATATAGTGCACCCAGACACTCGGAACAAAAGGCCATAAACAAAACTTCCCACACATAATATCTCCTCCATATAGACTCAAAATTGTCCAAACTCACTTTATTTTTCATAAAATTTAAGTTTTTATTTAATGGAGGTGGTTTCATTTAATTTTGATTTGATATGCAAAAGTTGGCTTTTGGGTCTTTATTGTAATGTGTATATCTATGTAATATTCATTATATTAATTCTTTATATTATAAACTTTCTTACATTTTATAAACTAGTATCAAAGTATAAGTAAATAGTAAACATAGAATCAAACCATTCAAAATTACATTAAAATAAATAAGTATTATAATCTCTAGGTAAACTATACCTATGTAATACATGTACATGTTTATTTAAGTAAATAAATGAATAAAAAAATACAATAAAAATATATAAATGTGTATTTAAATAAGTTATAAAGATATAAAATATGCTACTACACTAATGCAATACCTGGACAAAATTGAAATAAAATATACCGAATATAGGTAAATATATCTATGAATATACATGTAAAAATTAACATCTAATAAATAAAATTATAAAAATAAGTCAAAACCATAATAAAATACTACATAAAATAATAAACATTTTTATATTTTGACCTGAAATTAATAAATTCATTTATTATTTCTAAATCATTTAATAAATGATTTTAATCAATCCTTTTTCAAGTTGGTCCACTTGGACCAACCAGAATCCCTAGACTGCTGACCTTCGATCGACAGTCCTTCCTTTTCTCCTTCACCCCCGACTTTTGTCAGAATTCACGAGGCTCCCTTTCCACCCCATATTCACTCCATATCCATGCGTCGTCCCCCTTGAGTAGCCCACTAGCCTGCTCCTTCCTCGTCCCTAGTTTTGAATCATCGAAATCAAGAGGCAATCATGCGCTCCACACAAGGAAGGACCATAGTCGCTGTGATGTCCACTCATGAAGGTCAATAAATCCAAACAATAATCAACCCACAACGAATAATCAAGCAATGAAATCAAGTATATCAAAATTCATTGTAGAGCCTACAAATAAATGTGTATAGTGTGCAAGTACAAGTAGGGAGTCGAACACATGAAACAAGCTGGTATAACACTATTATTATCTATTGCTAGACAATAATGTATGTATATACTTAACTGTACACTATTCTCTTACATAATGTTTTTGTAGGGTTTTAATTACTAATTGTTTTATTTTTGATATTATATATTTTTAATTTCTGTGTTCTTTTTATATTTTATTTTTTAAATTTCTTCTCCATATTAACATATAATAGGTATACATAAGTATATATATGCAATATGTTTAATATAAGTGATAAATATATAATAAATATAGAAATATCAGAAAATACAAATGAGAATATTCCTTTTTATTTCTACAGGATTTAAAATATATTTAAAAGATTTATAATAATTATTAATAATAAAAGATAAATATAGCTATATATCTATATATGTACTATATAGGGTAATGTATTTATAAATATATTACCCTATATAGTATATTACCCTATATAGTACATATATACATATATAGATATATTTATCTTTTATTATTAATAATTATTATAGATCTTATAAATATAAAATAAAATATTTTTAATTTTATATATTATTATATTTTTGGCCACTTCTTGGTGATATTTTCTAATTTTTAGGTATTTAAAGTTAAAAATATACAAAAATAGGGACTTAATAAATAAGCTGAATTGTTTTAAGATTTAAAAATATAAAATGGGTCCAAAATTTCTCAAAAATAATTTTAATATATAGTAGTGTGTGTGTGTGTATATATAGGACAAAAAACTTATTTAGATTTTTGAAAATATATTGTATTTTTTGAGATTAACAAGGGTTTGTGATTTTTTATTTTATTTTGATTTTTTTTGTGATTTTGGATGTAGAGATAAAATACAATAATAAGCAATATGTATTTCTTTGGAATTTTTAAGAAGGGTTTTATATTTTTTTGTATTTTTTGTCAAACAGGGAATAAAAAGTGCTCTTTTGATTTTTAATAAACAGAAGATACGAGAAAATTGGTAAAACAATATGGTATGAAGAATCAATTAATCAGTCACTTTCATCTATTTTTGCAAGAATTTTGGAACAGGAGAACAATTTATAGAAAATAAAAATGCAAAAAATACTACAAGCTAGTAGTGGCATTTATGCAATAATAAATATAGGAAAGGGAGCACATGAACCACAACTTTTCAATTAAAATTTTATTTTTATATATTAAACAGAAATATGCAACGCTATAGGGGTACATGTGTGGGGGGCCACGCGAGTTGAGCTGGTAGTAGACATACTTGCAATTTACAAAACTTTCAAGGGCTTTGTTGCAAATTTTTCACAAACATTTACATAATAAAAATATTTACAATACTTTTATGAAATACAAAAAGGCAGAGTGGGTCAATGTAATTTACCAACTTAACCTCGATTGATTGGGTCATTCTCCTACAAACGTGTGACAGATCCTACAGTGATTGTGGTGTATCGCTTCGAATAGAATGGCCCAAATTAGATATGGGTCGTGTTCTTTATCGAATGGCTGGCAAGAAGGTTCAGTGAACAACAGAAGAACATGGGTCTATTGGGCTTCAACCTTGGATTTCTCCTTGCTTCGGTGATGATTCCTCGATACGACGACAACTATGTACTCCTGGGGGCCTTCCTCACAAGCAGGTGGAGTCTGATGTGGCCAAATGGCCTCGTTCTCGATCTGGGGATGATGTTTGCTCCAGGTGACCTAGAACTTCTCTAAGTGCTTTAGTCGACTCCTGTAGGGTCTTCAAGGCCCAATCCTGCACCAAAAAGACTCTATGACTTGTGGCGAGTCATCACGAACAAGTGGTGAAGCTGGAAGCAACGAAATGAGCAGAGAGCGATGAGCTTCCGATGAGGGTGGTGGAGCGAAGCTCGAAATGCTAGATCCTTGAAGAATATGGATTGGAGAAGATGGGAAATCGACAGAGAATGTAAAAGGGATCGATATGGAGTGGAATTAGGGTGGAATAATAGTCAAAAGACGTCAGATTTAGCATGGGTCTCGAGCTCCATGTCAAATTAGGACTTTGCAATTAAACCTAATATAACAAGATAACTACAAAATAAATGCAAGAAATGAACATTGAAACTAGGTATTACCTGAAGATTGAAGAAGTAGCCTCGACTCAGTCTGGATACCAAGGATGTAGGACCTGCCAGAGCTGCTTCGGCGGTGAAACTGGATCTCCTCTTCTACTGCTCCTCCTCGCTGCAGCTCAAGGATGAGCAACTGATCAACTAGGGTTAAGTATGCAAATATATCATTGGTCGTTGCGATCCCAATAAATCGGATAACTCAACGAGAAAGTACGTATAAGACCACTTAAGAGAAACCAATCAATGAAAAGTAATGTAAGCGGTATGCTATTTTATTTATCTCGTATAGTAACCAGGGACGAACACAAGGAGCACAATTGAAAAACTCAATAGTCAAAATTCGAAAGTAATTAATTTTTAATGGTTTTTGATTTTTCAATATATATATATATTTAACAAGATGCTCAAGGTATAAAATACACACACTACACTCTTTTTGTATTTTTCAATACAGTAAAACTACTCAAAAAATCCACAGAAAACATTTTTGGGTTTTATATGCTTTAAAATATTTTTGATAATTTTTATATAATTTTTAGATGTTTTTGTGTTTTCTAAAAATCAGAAAATGGCAAAAATGACAAACTGTGCACAACATGGAGTAATTTGCAACTTAAAAATATTTTAAGTAGCCAAAACTCCTGGAAATTTCTTTTAGCCAAATTATAAACAAATATCTACACACATGATTTGAAATTACTATATTTGGATTTTTCTACAATTTTCTATGATTTTAACAAGTTTTTTGATATTTTCATTTTTCTTGGGTTTTGAAAATAATTTATGCATGAAATTTGGATAGAAAATAAAAGGAAATAAAATACACCTAATCTATTTTTTTGGAATGTATAGATCAATATTCAATTTTTCATGAATTTTTGAATTTAGGGAAGAGAAAATGACCCTGTTTTTTTAATATAAATAATAACACATGAGGAGCATAGCATGATTTTTGGGGAATTTATTGAGGAACAAAAGCATTTATTTCAATGAAAAGATCATGTAAAATAATGTCTAGAAACAAGGACTTAAGGGCAATTATTCAATGTTTTAGCATCGTAAGATAACAAGAAATAAAATACAAGATAAGTTTCGCAATTTACCCAAGATGGGCGTGTGTAGCACGTGATGTGTCTTTGGAACAGGGGCTAGTTTGCAATTTTTAAAATCTTCAGAGGGCTTTATGATGTTTCCAACCCTTTTTTATAAACTAGGGTTATTTGTTGTTATTTTGTTTCATGTCAAAGGACAAAGGGGAAGAGGGCAAGCTGCCACCATCCCTTTCTTTTTCTCCAAGCCCCTGGCGGTGGAGGAAGTCATGCTGGGTAAAGGGCAGCAGAGTGTGGGCCGCAAGTGGCTGCGGTGGCGTCGCGCTGCTCATGCTGGGCACAGGTCGCAGAGTAGGCCGCTAGGGCGAGTCTTTGGTGGTGATGGGCTCCTCTAGCGGAGGTCGGGCATGTTCGTGCGGAAAGACGGTGACAAGGCGGACATCGGGTGCGGCCAGACGGAGGGCTGCACGGGTTTGGATGAAGGTGGAGGTGATCCATGTGGTGGACAGGCGCGACCGGTAGCGGTGCAGCTCCGCTTCATGTAGAGGAGTTGGAGATCGGACGGGTGCGCTGATACCGCCGGTGGAGAATCGGTAAATCCACTTTGTGATTGTGGTGGGCGGTGGTTCCAGATATCGGTGAACGACCTCACGCGGGGACACGACTGATTGATGGCCGGAGGAGGTAAACGACCTTGCGCGGTGGGGGCCGGCGAGTTTTGGCTACTACCGTGCCAGATTTTTTATTTATTTGAAAATTGTAAACAAAAACATAAAAATTTTATTTTTATATCTTTTTTATTTATTATTTATTTATTTTTATTTTATCCTGCAAACAAATGTTAATTTTTTTATTTATAAACAAATTACGATGCGTGAACGAGTGCGAATCTGGCGAAGCGGGAGATAGATCCAGATCTCCGACTACCCTACGTGGTCGAAGGTACATGGTTGCGTGCGGTAGAATGGAAATGAAGAGGTCAAGAAAATGGCATGAATAATCGAAAATCAGAGGCGGATCAAGTTGTTATGGATCAATTAACACTATGGATCTAGACTTTGAACGAGATTGAAAATAAAATTTATGCTACGATTATTGTAGAGAAACGAGATAAAAATTGGATCTAACCTGAGGGAGGCGGGTGCCTTGATGGTCTTGATGACAACCGATCTGCTGTCACCAGACGGCTCATGGGCTGGGCTCCTCTATTGACCGATGGGATTTTGGGAATGAGGCTCCTTTTCCACCAAAGATTGATCAAGACAAATGAGGGAGGAGAAGCCCAATAAAAAGAGGAGGAAAAATTAAAAAGGAAAATATGTACAAAGAAGGAATGTGTCTATTGGTTAAATAAATAAATTAAAAATGAAATTTGGAATTAAATAAAATAAATAAAATAATTATATTACAAAAAATAATTAGCCACCTTAATGGTGGTTATTTAAGGCATAAAATCAAATCTTATATACAAGGTAGGTTTTCAAATTAAATAAATGAATAAAATAAATAAATAAATAAAATTTTGTAATTATGATAATTAAATTATTTATGTTAGATATTAATTTTTTGGTGATTTTTATGTTAGAAAATTAGTTGTATACAAGTAATAAGTATATATAGTACACTATACACATGTACAAATAAGGAAATCATATATATATATATATATATTAATTTTAGTTTTTTTAATTTTTTATAAAGAAGAGAATATTTACAATTATGTACATTATGTATAAAAAATGAATATGAATAATTATATATACAATAAGTAAGTGGTGAAACTACACAAACCGCCCCAAAAAATTGACTTTTCAATCATAGTAATTCCAAAAATTATGAAACCCAACCATTTGAAAGATAATTTAATTTTGAGTAAATGGAAGTGAGTTTCATTCAATTTGTGTTTGTATGGAGCCGGAATTGAACGTTCAATTATTACTCACGGCTTTTTCCAAGTGTGATTATTTGTAATCTGTACATTATTTTATTCTACAATTATTTTATTATTTACAAAATATTTTTACAACATTTATTTAGAAAAATATTTAGTTTGAGGTCAATTTGTGTACAAATAAAATAGTATAAGTTTTATACAAATAAACAAGGAATAAATTTACAAATTATTTTTTGATTTTTGGATTAAAGACCCTATCTCCTCCTACTTTATTCCTGATCGATCAGGTCAAGTCTTAACCTTATCTTAGGGTTCAGGTCAGTCTGAATTTATTTCATAAATACATCGTTTATTTTTCTTTTCTTCTTTATTCTTTTATTTGAGTATAAAAAGTGGTAAAAATGCATATTTAACAAATGCATGCAAAATGGTAATTTTATGAAATTAATGGGTATTTACAGGTATTTGACATAGGAAATAAAACTAAAATAAAAGAATAAAGACGATGAATCATGGATTCATCACTCAACCCAACCTCGAGCTGTCACCAAGAGGATGTGATACACCAGAGCTGAGGGGCTAAGATTGGCTAAGGAGGGATCCAACTCAAGAACGAAGAAGGTGGGTTTTTTTATAGGCCGGTGATCGGTGAATTTCGAGGTGAAGTTGCATTCGAAGGCGAGGGGGTTGGTGAAGATTCAGTGATGAGCGAGGGTGTTAAAGGTGAGGAAGTCAAAGGGATGGAGGTCTCGAGGTGGAGGACCACATTGGTATGGCATGAAAAGTCAAAGAAATTGGGGGGGTGTCAAGGTCTGACATGGGCGACCAGGATGGGATGTGTAGTTGACTGAACATTCAACAAATGAAGGATCCTGGTTGGTCCACATGGACCAATAATGAAAAAGAGACCCTAAAATTAATTACAAACTCATTTAAAAATAACAAATGAAATAATTACCTATAGGTTATTCAATAAAAAATGTTTATAATTTTATATATAATTTAATGCATATTTCTAGTTTTTACAACTATTTATCCCATGTTAATATTCACATGTATATATACGTAATTTTACCTATATTTTACATATTATAGTTTATTTTGTATTTTGTAATTTGTCACTATATACATGTATTTTTATATTTTCAATTTATTTAATAACATAATTATGTATTTTTATTTATTTTTTGAATTTATTTATATACTTAATTAATTATATACATATATCTCATAAGAAATATAAGTATATTTTATATACGTATTGAAGTAATCGATTTATTTTAATTAATTTTGATGGTTTTATTTTATTTTAATTATGGACATGTGTTTTAAATAATATTTACAAATTAATAAAAATATGTAAATTTGAAAAATGTAAAGAATAAATAAAATGAATAAAATATACACGTATATTGCATAATAGGGTCCATAACCTCACTTTTGCATGTTATCTTCAAATTGAATGAAATACCTTCATTAAATAATTCATTTAATTTTATGAATAATAAATATGGTTTGGTCAATTTTGAATCTCTAAGGAGAAGATACATGTTTGCAAAATTTTCTTTGTGGGTTTTTATTTTCTGTGTCCCAGGCACACTGTGCATTATTTTTCAATGAAATCAAATTTTTAGTTTTCTTTGTACAATATTCATGTTGAATGTTTTATTATTTGAGATGTAAAAATAATAAAATAAGATAGGGCCTAAAAAATATTTTTTTAGACAAAATAAATTAAGGTTTTAGTGTGATCTGTATGTATTTTCTATGCCCTATCTCCCCGTACTTTATTCCTTATCAACGAAGTCATGATGATGATTGGGTCTCGGGTTCTAGGTTCACTTAGTGTCTTTGAAACTTCACTATTTTTCTTGTCTTTCCTTTATTTTTTATTTTGGAATTAAATATAGTATTTATTGGGTATTTTATACATTATTTTATACAATTTACTGAGTTCTTATTTTGGAAAATTAATGATATATACATGCATTTAGCTAGGGATTTAAGACCAAAATGAAAGAATAAAGGTTATGAAGTAAGGATTCATAACAAACCCATACCCATGCCATAGCTTCCACCTACCTCCTCCCTTCTCCATGAAACCCTCTTCGCCCTTATGCACCCTGGCCTACTTATAAATAAGACTAGTCGACCTCCTTATCCATTTTGATCCCTATTGCCTAGCCATAACCACAATAGAAACCTTAGGGTAGAAGCTCATGGTGACAATGTGTATTTACCCTCCTTGTCGATGTAGATAAGGCGGTGGAGGAGGTGATCCAAGGTCCGTCAAACGCTTTCTTCGACGAGCCTCTATGCTCCCTAGATGATGGTCCCTTGGATCTCACTGCCATGGCGCACTCCTCGAGCTTGTCATCATCATCAAGGAAGGGGCAGAGCTCGATGCCCTCGAGCTTGAAGATGCCAGATACCTCATGCGACAACCATTGATGGGGGTTTTATTGTGGGTTGAAGAAGAAGTTGGGGGTGACGATTGGGGGTGTACAGAGATGAAGAGAGTGGCAGGGCGAGGAGCAGGTCGATTGGATGATTGTGCCTCACCATAGAGGGGCAGAGCGATATGTGTGGGTAGCTGTAGATCTTGGGGAATGGGCGAGGTGGTTGCGACAGAGATAGGAGTATGATATATGGGAAAGAAGAGGGAGGAGATAGGGTGTGGCTTGTGGTTGCAACACCGCCACAAGATGCGGGAAAGTTTGGGTCACCATCGTAAGAGGTGGGGAGGAGGTTGCACCATGGGCGGCGGTTGCGACCGTGCACCGCAGGACGTGTAAGGATGGGTAGTTGGCGAAGGATGAGGGTTCCACATGGCGCGTAGAGATGAAACCATGTGGTGAGAAATTAAATAAAATAATAACTACTATAATAATATAAATATAAATTAATAATAGTAAAATAAATAATAGTGAAATAAATAACTAATATAATAACATACATTTATACATAATAAATAAAAAGAAAATAAATGAAATAAAATATAAAGGGGGTGACATGTGATGGCTTCAGGAGCAGCCACGTGCGACTTCCAGAAAAATCTAAAATTAAATCCAAATAAAAATAAAAAATAAATAGCAAACGAAGTCTAATAAAAAGATGATACACATGAAAGTTGCTTGTCTCGATAAGATCTACAACTTTCATGAAGGACCCAAAACTAAAAGATATCATTTGTTCAAAAAGTTTTTTGGTGGTACTTGACAGATATAAAATACCAACATTTCACGCCCCCAGCTCCACCGGCCTAAACAAGGAGCAAAAAATTTACAAAAATTTTAATAAGATAAACATTAAAATAAAACCAGATAAAATATAAAATAAATTTTTAAAACTTAATATTTTTTAGATTTTTAATAGTTAAGAAAATAAAGAAATAAAATAAGTAAGATGTTTAGAATAAATGTACGGAGTCAGGTTGATTTATTTTCTTTAATTTTTGCTTCAATTTTTATTTAAAATTTTGCATGTTTTAAACATAAATCAAAGAAACTAAATACAAAAGAAATAAATAAAAAATAGTTATTTTTATACATAAAATTATAGGAATAAATTAGAGAATATATACAATTTACAATGAGGGCCAAAAATCTATGTTTCACATATGAATCCTGATTCTTTTGAATTTGATCTTATTTTGTAGGTAATTGAATGTAAAATAATTCAGAAGTGAGTAGGCCCCATAGGAGACTATATGAGGGAGATATCTACTACTACTGCCTTTTGTCTCAAAACTAGGGTTTCAGTTTTATTGGGCAATTTTACAAGTTAGTATTTTTTGGTATTTCCCTTTATCGTTAGTAATATATAAACTATAGAATTGATTTTATATTGTTTTAATATAGTGAAAAATAAATAAAAATTGAAGAAGATATGGACAATTATAGGTAATAATTTACAAGGTTTTTGGGCTTCTTATTTTTACAGTTATGCATGCTTAAATGCAAATATTATTTATAAATACATGAATGATAATACTGCAAACAAAAGAAGAAATACAACTAATTACTCAGGAATGGAGTTCTATTTTCATCTTTTAAAGTGATGAACCACGTATTCATCACCCCTTCATTTTTGCTCAGGACACCAAACAAGGAATCCACTTAAAGTAGACCGACGATCCATGCCCCCTTCGATGGGGACCTGCATCTTTAAAGGGTCCTACAGGTGTACATGAGCTACAGGAAGAGATAGAAACCTTTGACGGAGGAAGAGAAGATCGGAAGACTCTGGAATCCACGAAGGAAGTTCGGGGAAGAAGGTCTTCTTCCCCCGTTCTTCCTCTGCATGTCAGAACCATTTGATCGAGGCCCCCACTTCAGATTCTATATCTATCGTTCGATTAAGAACGAAGCGGTATGCTCCCCCTTGCCATAAAATTGAGCCACAAGGAATGCTAGGATCCCTCCGATCGTGCCCTTTGAGGGGTAAATATTTTGGTAATCCTTCGGCCTTTTGTATTTATAAGTTGGTCCTGTAAATATTAAGTTTAGTTTTAAAAAGTATTGTAAAAATTGTAAGTGGATCCATGTATGTTTTGAATATTGCACTTAGGTTCGGTGCCAGCTCACCTCACGTGGCAGGCCACAAGCGGTGGGTTATTTGCAAGGATACCCTATCGGGTTCCTTTATTTACATTTAGTCCTGAAACTTTGTAAAATAGTGTTAACTTTTGGTTGCTTTTGCATAGAAACCCTCATATATAACTTTTATTACATAAATACCCCTACATGCCTACAATTATTTATTTATCTTTCTAATTTTTTTAAGCTTATGTGCTGGTAAAATTTTGGAAAATCATAGTAAATGCTTCTTTATGCTAGTTCGTGCCACATTTTTGTTTTAGCATTTTCTTGTATTTTTCCATTTATTAAAAATCATTGAAGAGCTATTTAGTCCATGTTTAGACATAAAAAATACAAAAAAAATATAAAATCACTTTCAAAAAATAAAAAAATGAATTCGTATACTACTTATAATAGAACTCCAAACCAAAAATCACAAAAAATAAAAAGATAATCCTGAAAATTTTGAAAAACCCTCCTAACCTTATAAAAATTAGCAAAATTTCCATAAAATCGAACAAAAATAATTTTTATTGTTTAATTTTCTTTATATGATATAGTATATATTAGAAATAGTTTTGAAAATTTTTAAAATATATAACAATTTGACCTATTATTATAAATAACTATTTTGACGTATTATATCGACTAAAAATACCTAAAAATCTGCAAAAAATATAAAAAATTGTAAAAACGAAGAAAAATTAGGAAAACACAAAAACATTTTATTTTGTAATTTTGAGTTCATTTAGCTATGTCTATAAATATAAAATCCTATATAGAATATTTATACTATATATACTTATATGCTTAGTATTAATATTATTGTTTTTTGTAAATACCTCATATATTTTAAAGCCCTTAAAAAAGGACATGACTTATTTGTATTTTTTTAAATTTTTTTATATTTAGTATATGTTTTATATAATGCTTACATTATACATATTATTACATACATATATATATATACTTATATATCTTTTTAAAAACAAAAAGAAATTAAAAATAAGAAAATCTAAAAAGAAAAGTAAAACTTAAAAATTTTAAAATTTAAAAACATAAAAAATATAACATATTAAAAATACATAAAATTAAATATAATTTAAAAAAAGAAGAAATAGTACAAAAACATTTGATTTTGTTTATAGGCAATAAAGAACCTATCCGCAACTTGATCTTAGTGGTTCGACCGCTACACTTGCTTTCTACAAACATTTATTTATTGGGTATAAAAAAATTCACCCCAATTTTACCATGCATATTATTCATTGATTTATCATAACTTGTGGGTTGATTATTTATTTGATTCATTGGTGATGTGTTTATTACCATGAGAGCGACCGAAACAATGATTGTCGGGTCCAACTTGTCGGATACGGCATGCCCTGCAAGATTGGGCGTTAGACACCCCTCATCGATCATATCTATCAGGTGGCATATCAACTTTCCAAAACTTCAGATATGGATACTCCTAACTAGATAGTTTTCCCATTATAAAGACTTTCCTAGATGAGGTGATCATTTCTATCGTCTCACTTCCATGGTATGCGCCAATACTCTAAATTATCTTGTCTCCAAGAAAGTTTCACAAGATTGGCTGAAGCTGTAAACAAGTTCTTGTCAGAAATACATTTTTACCAGTGGGAGGATCCTTACCAATTTTGTAAGGGTGTGGATTACATCTAAAGGAATCGCATTCCTTAGGAGGAGCTTGTCAGTATCCTTAATTATTATCATGATTTAGAAGCTGGAGGACACCATTCTCAGAAGAGTACGATAGCAAAAGTACTTTAATATGGCCTTTTGTAGCCAACTCTTTTTAAGTATGCAACAATGTATGTGAAAGGTTGTACTAACTACCAAAAAATGGGTGTCACCATCAGTTCTAAGGATATAATGCCCCTCAAATTATTTAGATATAATATGTTTTTGACACATGAGGAATTGATTTCATGAGATAATTACCTAACATTTAGGTATTTGAATATGTCCTGCTTGTCGTAGATTACACCAATCATTGGGTGAAGGCTGCCTCCACTTGATCCGTCGATGGTCGCATAATGTGTCTTCTTCTCAAGAACAATATCATCTCATCATTCGTGAGTCTGAATATCCTTATTTCCAATGGGGGAAGCTATTTTATCAACAAAGAAGTAAAGGAGATTGTGAAGGAGTATGACATTGACTCTGTATCGTATCTCCATACTACCCGTAGACCAGTGGCTTAGCCGAAATTACAAATAGGGAGATAAAGATAATTTTATAGAAACTTGTTTGTCTGGTGGAAGTTCCCATTTCAGTTTCTTGACTTTGTTCTATGGGATTATCATATGACATACAAGTCTCTCTTGGATATTTCTCCTTATTGGTATATTGTAAGTCATGTCACTTTCCATTGGAACTTATTCATAAATCTTTGTATGCAATCAATGTGTGTAAATTGGATTTAGAGAAAATTGTCCAGAACAGAAAGGTTATTATTAATAGATTATTGGATTTTGAGACTATGTATACAACAACAACCTGATGTACAAGGAGAAAGTCAAAAGATGTCATGACAAGCAAATTAGGAGAAAGACTTTTGATCCAAGTCATAAGCTTTAGTTGTTCGTTAAATTCATTTCCAGGCAAGTTGAAGAGCAAATGGAAAAGACCTTTTCTAGTGAGAAATGTGTGTGATAATGGTGGCATCATCATTTTAGTATTACCACTTGAGTGTAACCATTCGTTGTCAACATGCAGTTGCTAAAGCTGTATCTAGAGCTCGATACATTCTTGTCCATTGCTGATTCTATCAATGTATCTTTTCAAGTTGATCTTCATGCAATTTCAATAGTGTCGGGCATAGAGATGGACAAAAATATTTGCCTTGACTAATTCTTTTTATCTACTTTTTTATTTAATTCTTCCATTCTTCCATTATTTCATTCATCTCTTTCATCGGTTCTATACTCAAGATGATCAGAACCTAAGTATAGGGGGATGAGTGCAATTGAGTTATTCTTCACTGTTCTCTCGCTTGTCTTCTAACTTGTTTATAATCTTCTCTATATTTGGGGATATTTTACCATAAGTATAGAGGAAGACAACCCGAGTCGTTGGTTATTTTATGAATTCTAATCATCAATTATCCTTGCTTGTATATAGTTTGCTATATTTAGGATTAGTCGATCCTAAGTACAGGGGGCGATCAACCTCTTATTCTTTTATTTGAGTTGTTGTAGTATAAATTTTCTATACTTTTCACGATTCATGTCTTCCTTTTTTCTATTTGATGACTATGAGGGCATAGTTTGAGCTAAGTACAAGGGATCGTATATATGCTATATATACGCCAACCATAACTCATATTTTATTATATTTTCAATAATATGTATAAAATATTATATTTGGTAAGGGGATGCAATAAATCAATAAAAGCAGACTCCTGTAAATATGTGTGAAAAATTTTGAAAATTTATTTCTAAAAATATGTTTGAAATTGTTTGCAAATGTTTGAAAAAATGGTTTAAAATGTTTTTGAAAAATCTTTAGAAAACCTTTGGAAAATGTTATCAAAACTTTGAAAAATAATCTCTTTATAAATGTTTGTTAAAAAGTTTACAATTTTTTTATAAAAATGTTTTTTGAAAAATTATTTGCAAACCTATTTACAAAATAAGTTTTCAATATGTTTGACAAATGTTTGCAAAAAAGTTTTCACATTATTTTAAAAACCTTGTAGATAGTATCCTAACAATAATTCTGTAAATAAAAACATGTATAAAAACAAGTATATAAATTATATCAAATTCTTTGTTCATTTGTATAAAATCTTTGTTATTACTTTTGAATGCATCCAATTCACTACCCCCATTCAAAAATCCCTAAAAATTAAAAAAATTTCAAAACATTCTAAAAGTTTACAATTGTTTTGAGAAGCTCCTTGAAAATTTTAAAACGAAAAAATATTTACTCAAAAATATTTACTCAATTTTTTTGCATTGCATAAGAATTTTTCATAATGATATGACAGTTGAACACATTCAAATGAAATCTGAAAACTGGATCTTGGACTAGACCTTAATCCACTTAATTTCACAAGAACCATATATGAACTGAAATTAAGACTTTTTAGGTCAATGATACTTCATCTTTGAGTCCACAAGACTATGTTCACGTGTCATATTGATTGGCCTAAGTGGAGTATTTCAAAGCATACACATGACTCTTGTTGGTGATGACCTAACTTGGACAAACACTCTGCATTTAACTCAACTTTGATAAGATGGTGAGGGCATGTGATGAACCCCTATTTCATCACCTTTATTCTTTCATTTTGTCCTTCAAACCCTAGATAAATGCAAGTAAATATCATTATTTTGCATAAATTAACATTCATATTTTATTGTATAAATAGTGTGCAAAATGCATTGTTTAAAGACAAAATAAAAAAATGAAGAAAAAATAAAACGAATAAAATGCCAAAGTTATTTTATGACCCTAAATCCCTAAACTAAATTAAGAATTAATTTGGTCGACAAGGAATAAAGCATGGGGAGATAAGGGCCAAAAATGAAATAGAAATCCCATTCTTTTATCCCCAATAATGCACTTATGGGACCTATTTTATTATGTATTATTTATACCTCAAATAAATAAACTTTATAGATAAAAGTTGTACATAAGAATACATTGAAAATACAATTGATTTCACACAAAAATAATGCACTGTGTACATTTTACACCAAGAAAAAGAATTCGAAATCCAAACGTTCCTGATATGTATCTCCTCCATGTGAACTCAAAATGCACCAAAATATATTTAACTATATATAATTTTGAGTTAAGATGCACAAACTAGGTTGTGGACCCCTAATGTATAGTTTACCCGAATAAAATGTTCATTTTATTTATTCTTTACAATTTTTATATTTTTATAATTTTATAATTTTGCAAATATTATTTAAAATGTATGTACATATTTATAATAGAATAAAACCATAAAGAAAACAATAAATAAAATAGATACAAAAATACATATATGAATATATAATACCTTTATATTAAAGCCTTATTTACTTAAGTGTACATATTATATTAGAAAAATGTAAAAAAAATATATTTACATATATAAAAATAAATTATAAATATATAAATTATGAATATAAAATAATAAAATATAAATACAAAATGAAATGAAATACTCAATACATAGATAAATATACCTATAAATAAACCCATAAAAAGTAACTTGTAATAAAAAAATTATAAAAATAAAAAATAATATTAAAATACTAAATTAAAAGATAAACATTTTTTATATTTTAACTAAAAATTAGTAAAATCATTTACTAATTTATTTTGAATTTATTTTGAATTTCAAATCGGTTTTATCCTACAGTGTCCTAGTTGGACTAGTGGGAGCCGCCCAATTGTTGACTCTCGATCAACTCTTTGAGTGAGGTTTTAGCATATGTCAGGCCTTGTTTGACCCCAGCCTTCTCAGATTTTTTGATTCTTCTTTGCACCCATTTAGGATGGTCTCTTCTTGACTTCTAACCCTTGATCCTCACACTTTCACGTCGAAGCACACTCTCTTTCAATGGGTCATCACCTCGGGTAGAGGCGGAAGGATATGGTATTATCCTCAAGCACATCACGGAAGCGTGATCGTCGTATTGAATACAACGTAGAATGACTAGTCGTACTAGTTGTTCTGTGCAGCGGAATTTATAAACATTTCATGCGATGAAACCACATGATCCAAGAACGGTTCTCAGATCGTTTCACCTAGAACCACAACAAGTATAACGGAATACCTCTTGAAGCGTGGTTGATCTAGTCTCTAAGAAAAGAGACCTCCTGTCTAAAATCCGATCGTCGGAGAGGTCGCTTGCGAGCGCGGGGATGAACCGCGTGATCCTCGCAATCCAACAAGTCGATCCAAGCACGGTGAACTCCTGATCTCGTCATACGGGATCGAACGTCCTCTTCGTGAGCGTAGCACTCCAAGAAGACAGAGAACCGAAGAACGTTGAAGCGGTGGCGTGGTGGCGAAGGCGACGACGATTCTCTCCTCTAGGGCTTTGGTGGACGACCACCAAGAAAGAGGGAGAGAGAGTTGACGTGTGAGAAGAATGAGAAAGAGAGATGTGCTCCAAAATTGCATAGCCTTGGAGAGCATGGTATGCCTCTCTATTTATAGGGTTTTGAGATCCATGGATCTCAATCCATGGGACATATAAAATCAATGGATGAGATTGATTTATGTCCAATCCAATGGTCAAGATTGTTGTCGGTAAAAACCAACAATTTATGATTTAATTTAGATCAAAATATATTTGACAAAATCAAATATAAATCAATCCTAATCTACATCAACCAAATAAGGAGAGAATATACATGGAGATTACATCTCCCATGTATGTCAAGGTGGACGGCCACCCATTCCATGTAGGACTTGGTGGCCGTCCACTTTATTCCTTATGGAGGCAATCTCATGAGATTTCATGAGATTGTATATCTCCATGGAAATCTCCATTATTATTTCCAACAACTTTTGTTGTGATTTATTCTTCAAAAATAATTCATATTAATTTTGAGAATATTGCAATCTTACCATTGGAAATTTGTGAATCACATTCACAACCCAAAACAAAATATAATTTACATTTTCAATTAATTACACAATGTGTATCCAATACACATTAATAATTAATCCATAAATATAAATTATAATCAGCTCTCTATGATACATTATAAATCACATTTATAATATATTATGAATAATTGGATATTTCTATCCACATTATTCTTAACCATAATAATTAAATCACATTTAATTATATTGGATAATTTCTACACACATCAAGATGATTAAATCATGTTTAATCATTAATTATTCAATGCTTAAATCTATGGAATTATTCTTGAACCCTTTCAAGAATAATGCGATTTCTCCGCAGATACTTAGAGATAAGGACAGGGTGATTGTATTGTTCCACGTATAGTGACTTGGATGTTGAGATCACGTCTCAAATCCAGATCTCATGGATCTCCCACAGATGCTTGATCAAATCAAGACTGTAGACCTAATCTTCTCATTGCATCTGAATCTTATTCAGATCAATGTCCAATACATGGACTAAGATTAGGTCACTTCTCTCTTGAGAGGAGTCACTAAAATCCAAACCTGTTTCATCACTCCCTCAGAATGGAAGCGTCATGGTTATACAATCGTTTATGATCACATCACCCTCAGGTATTCCGAATACCTGTACATCCTGCATACTGGAAGACCTATGATCATTCTGAAGATAAAGATCACTTTTACACTGTCATTTTCAGGGTTTGATCATTAAGTTTCTCAATCTTGGTCATTGGGAATTGTTATAGACCATATGCTTTCCCAAAGCATATATCATTATATCTTACCTTCAGATTCATGTCATGCTTCCAAAGCATGATGATCATGCATGGAATTTGATCAGTCCCAATACCTCATGAGTGAGCTCATGTCTCCCGGTTCACATGTGAACCTGTATGATCCCTTTGAGAGATCGTATTACTCATATGCCCTTATATGTATACCAGCTCGCCGGTGTATAGACCTTGGCTAGGTCATCAACCTATTGGTCTGCCAAATGTACACACTCAGACATATAGCATCACATTTGTCTCTGGTCAGAGGATGCATGCATTTGCTGTGACAGTATTCAACATAGGTCTTTTGGTTATCTCGATCTCGTTAAGTCAACCCATTGACTCAACTAATCTGACACCTCCGAATCACCACTCCCATGCAGAGGACCTGCATCAAGAGGTCGGTCAGATATCAACCATATGAGAAAGGATTGCCATCTCCTACTCATTCTGAAGATCATCACTTAACAATCATTTGATGATGCTTGATGAGTCCTTGATGAATCTGTGATTCATCACTTCAAAAGTCAAAAATAGAGCCTTGTTCCCGACTGCAATGAATCACATTAATTAATTTGGACATTAATTTGACCGAATTAACATAGGGTGCGGGGCGGTTGTCAGTCCTCTATCTAACTCCTTAGATATTCATACAAAAATCAACCTCTATGATTCATTCAATGAATCAACAACTGTATGATAATCAAGTTGGCCATGGTACATAACCCTTATTGTACAGAGGGACCTTATAGTGCATTCATTGATTCAATCTCAGAAAGACAATGAAAAATAATCAATAACTTTTATTGATAAATCATTTATTACAATAACATTTATTGTAGGAATGGTTCGCCCGGTGCTCACATTGCTAATAATCTCCCACGAGCCCTCAGAACCATTCAGGAACAACCCTTAAACCAATACTCATTACATGCTGGTCGAAAATTTTCTGTGTCAGAGGTTTGGTTAGAGGATCAACAACGTTGTCGGCAGAGGCCATCTTGGTGATGATGATGTCACCATGCTTTTGAATCTTCCGAATGATGTGGTATTTGCTTTCTACGTGCTTACTCTTCTGATGCCATATGGGTTCCTTTGCCTGGGTAATGGCTCCCGTGTTATCGCAGAGTAATGGGTAGGGAGTATCAGAGGAAACTATGCCAAGCTCCAGGATGAACTTACGCAACCACACCGCCTCCTTTGCAGCATCCGATGCGGCAATGCACTCGGCTTCTGTTGTTGAATATGCAATAGTGTCCTGCTTCTTTCTTCTCCAGCTCACAGCACCACCATTCAACAAGAATACAAACCCTGATGTCGACTTTCGATCATCAATATCCGATTGGAAGTCAGAATCTGTATATCCCAAGACTTGGAGATCACCATCTCCATAGACCAAGATGTAATCTTGCGTCCATCTTAGATATTTAAATATGTTCTTTACTGCATTCCAGTGTTGTTCTCCATAGCAGGATTGGTAAAAACTTACCACTCCCACTGCATGGCAGATATCTGGCCTAGTATACATCATGGCATATGATCGATCTATCAAGAGGCCGAAGGGGTTGTTGCGAGACGTTATCGTCACGATTCAGGGCCTGAAATTCCCCATGGACTTTGTAGTGTTGGACATGGAGATCCCTGATTCAGTGGCCGATACCCCCATCATCCTCGGTCGTCCGTTCTTGGCCACAGCCAAGGCAGTGACTGATCATGATAGCGGGAAGGTATACTTTCGCGTTGAGGGTGAGAGTGTACAAATAGAGACGGTCGAGGACTACAGAGCCAGAGAGAGAGCACGCTCAGAGGCCAGCACAGATTCAGAGCAACTGACAGACGACGGGCCATACATCCACCAGGACTGTGATTTTGTGATCACAGACGATGAGGCAGCATGGGCAGATCCTGCAGCACAGGCCATCCTCTCATTTTCAGACACAACTGATGCCGAGATGATAGCAGAGGAGAGCTTGGAGAGCACAGCCCTGGTCCAGGATACCACAGATGCAGCAGAGCCGGTTCTTGACCGCGACACGGTTTTCAGTGACGGTGGTACTGATGCCACCGTGTTCGATGCAGATCCCTCGGATTCAGAGTCTGATTGGGCAGATTGCGTTGATCAGATGCCAGACCTGAGTCCACCTGAGCCTACAATTGAGGAGGAGGTAGATGCAGAGCAGATCAGAGACAACACAGTTGAGCAGCCTTCTCCAGATCCAGTTTGCGAGAGTTCGCTTTCTTTCTCCCAGGCAGATTTGGTAGACTTAGCAGCATTGACACATTTCCTTCCACAGCCAGATTTGCCAGCGCCCAGCTGTCCAGAGATGAAGCTGCTCCCTACTTCGCTGAAGTATCGGTTCCTTGCGGGCGAGCCTGAGATGTACCCAGTCATCATCTCCGTCGATCTGACTGGAGAGCAGGAATCCCGTTTGATGGGGGTTTTTGAAAAGAACTGCAAGGCAATCGGATGGAGCGTAGCAGATCTCCATGGGATTAGTCCATCAGTGTGCTCCCACCATATCTATCTCGAGGAGGGGGCGAAGCCGTCGCGTGAGTTCCAGCGGCGGCTGAATGATGAATACCCATTCATCACTCTTTATTCTTCTATTTTAGCTACAAAAACCTTTGCAAATACATGTAAATATGTGTAAATACAAATAATTACCAAAAGCATGCATTGTGTAAAAAGATATAATTAGCATGTTTTTGTGCAAAAATAAAAGAATAAAGAGTAAAAAGAAAAAGAGGGAAATATTTAGAATAAATATTGAGCAACCTAACCCAAGGGAGGGCTCAGCATGGGCCTGACCGCATAAAAGCCAACGTAGAGGGAGATAGGAGCTCATGTGTACATACTTTTGTAAGTAAATAAAATTATATTTTCCTCACCCAAAAAAAATATGCTTGTATACATTTTGTATATATATAGAAACTATTAAAAACAAAATAAAAATTTAAAAATCAAAATTCCAAAAATGCCCTTTCACCATGTACATAGACCATCATCCTTTATTTATTTAACCCTATAAATAAATAAAATTATTTTCTAAACTTTTTGTAAATATTCTATGTTACATATTGTAAATACATAAAATAACAAGAAACAAAACAAAAATCAAATAAAAATTACAAAATTAAAAATACAAAAATACATTGTATAGATACCATGTATATAAATGTATACAACTATTTATTTCACCCTTGTGTATAAATAATTAAAATAAAATAAAAATACCATTTTGTTCTTTACTTTATGATGTAAATAAATAAAATATAAAATGGGCATAAAAATAGATAAAAATAACAAATAAAAAAAATCAAAAATTAAAATCTATATAGTGTACATATACCTATATATATAGCTACCCTATTTTTATTTCCAAAAATTAATTAAAAATCACCAAAAAATAGAAAAAAATAAAAGAAAAATATTTCATGTTTTGAGTTTTTCTTAATTCGGCCTTTTTCTACCTTAAATTAAATAAACAAAAAATTAAAAACGTGGCAGCTCCTGATTGGTCCACGGGGGATTGTTGACCCCGGTCAACTCCCCCGCGGACTCTTTCCTTTTGCGTCGACTCGCGCCCGACCCGACTTCGTCGATTTCTCCACGCGTCTCCAGCCTGTCGCCCCCGCGAACCCCGCGCCCGGATTCTTCGCCGTTCATCCGACATCCTCGCCAGATCCTTCGCCGTGGGATCCACGCCTTCCATAGCTGCCTCCACTCAACCCTAATCGGCCCTGTCTCCATATATATCCCGACCTCCGCCGCCTCCGCGCCTCATCTTTGGCTCGCCACTTTCATTCCCGTGACCTCCAGAGCAATCACCGAGGTGACAGCTCGCGTTTGCCCCTGTTGCAGTGAGGAGAGGGTGCCCCGACCATCGATCCGGCAGCTTCGCGCCGCCGTGCTCCGCCGCTTGCAGGAGCTCGAGCCTCAGGCCTTGACGCACTTCGAGGCTACGACCGGGAGCTAGCTAAGCTCCAGCACAGTCTTCCGCACCACCCAGGTAGATCCTTTAGGCCATAGTTTAGCATAAATCTCGATTTTTAGTTTACTGTTAGCGTAGCTCCGCCGCCGTCGCCAGCCACCTCCGATACCCCATTTGTCATTCCGACCCGACCATCGTCTTCGCCAGACCTCTCCGCATCTTCTTCACCCCTTCGCCCAACCCAGCTCGCACAGGAGCTGGGATTCGAGCTCCTCCGTCCATCGCCTCGCCGGAGCTTGCCCATTTCGCCTCCCCGATCACCTTCACCACGCCTAACAGGGTCGAGGCACTTTGCCCTCGACCCGCGAGTTTGCTGGGATACTTTGCAGGTCTATCCAAGCCCATCTGAGGGCTTGGACCACTTGGTCCAGCTGCTCCACCTCCGCCGACCTCGCCGGACCTCCCAGAGGATCGGTTGGGCCATCGGAGGGCTCCATTAGACGCGGAGGGCTCGCAGCTTCCTTCTCCAACCTTCAGCGAGCGTCCACGAGGAGACCAGCGCCGCCACGAGTCCGGCGAAGTTCGCCGGAGCCCTGTTCGTCCACCATCCTCCTCCGCCGTCCGATTGACCCCCGAGCTCCAGATCCAATCACGTTCGTCCATTTGAGGAGCAGCGTCAACCGTCAGATCCATTCGAGGGTCGATCTCAACCGTCGATCCAGCGCAGCTCAGCCTCGTCGTCCGTCCACCGTTCGATCTGCAACGTGGCAGCACCTGGACCGTCGGATCACAGTCTAGGACCGGAGCCCTGGGCGCCACCCCCTTCTCAGCCGTCCATTTATCCACGTGGCGTTCATCCATCGGTTCGACTTAATAAAGGGGTAAATTACCTTAGGCCCCCTCGTAGTTTATGTGTTTGCTTTCAGTCCTGTAAATATTTTAGGAATTTTATTTACGTTGGGATATTTGCATATTAAACCTCGTACTTTCTCGTATTTGCATTTATACCCCTGCCAGTTGTGGACACGTGCATCGACACGTGATATTTTGGTTTATTTGCAATAGAGACCCCTGTAGTTCTGGATGTTCTTTAGTGAATGAAATCTTTTACTTATTTGCATTTATACCCCTGTGCGTGATTTATTTCCACATGTGCGTTTTATTTTGGGTATTTTGCAGATAAGCCCCTGGACTTTTGGTACTTGTTACCTATAAGCCCTTGGAACTTATTTTTCTTACATTTGGGTCCCTGAGTGCCCCAGGCACGTGCTTGGCACGTGTTTTGCTGGGTATTTTGCACCAGACCCCCCAGAACTTTGGGTATTTGCACTTTGGTCCCTGTGCACAGTGCCCCTCCTTTATTTTTGAATAAAATATGAAATCACCTCCAAATTCGATGAAAATTTGACACATGGCTCCTTCCATGGTGTAGTATTTTTATGAATTTTTGAGGACATTTTTGATTTCATTTGCTATTTTTTAAAAATTCAAAAACCCTTATTTTTGCTACTGTTTAGAGTCAAAAACCCCAAAAAATATCAAAACCCTTTTAAAAATTCTAAAAAAAATTATTTACTGTTTATTTTGTGTTCCTTGATTTTCTAGACAATTTTGGCTATTTTTCATTGAGTAAAAACCCTAAAAACTTAAAAACACCTCAAAACTCCTAAAAATCATAATAAATAATTTAAAAACTCAAAAACAATAATTTTGGTGCTCAAATTTTCCTTGTTTTCTCTAGTATACAGGAAAATTACCTCCAGTTCCCTTTGAGATCCTTAGATATTTTATCTTTGGGTTTTGGGTCTGGCTGGACAGTACCCCTTGCTTTTCGCACTGTTTGATTTTTAGGAAATAAAATAAACATCAGAAAAATCTCAAAAATTCACTAAAAACATAAAAAATATAAAACACATAAAAATATTTTTGTCTGAATTTTTGCTTGCTTTTTAATGCATTAAATAAATTGTTCAAGTTAATTGTTTGTGTGCTTTTCCTGTTTTCTTTATATTCCAAAAATCCTAAAAAATATAAAAACCCTTAAAAACATTAAAAAATACTCTCTCGGATTTCTGACTACATCGTAGGCCGCAAGGCCAATCTGTGCTCCTTGTGTTCGACCCTGGGTGCTATACTAGGTTAATCTCATAGCAGGACCGCTCTCTTTTGTGCTCGATTAGTTTTACATGTTCTGAGTGGTTGATTTTTCTTGATATACTTAGCCCGAGTGACTGAGGTCGCGACGACCATTTCTTTACCTTTACCTTAGTCGTTCGGGCGGTTATCAGAATGGCGCCGTTGCCGGGGAGCACGGCTTTGTAGTCATTTCTCCATATTGTCTCTCTATATTATTATTGATTTCTGACACTCTCTCTCTCTTTGATTTTTGTGCGAGGTACTGCGTGGACAACTTGGAGTTTATTTTTGAAAACCCGCACGGGAAGAAGAAGAGCAGGGAGAAGAAGAAGGAATTCTTATTTTTGAGAGAGAACAATATTCTGTCTGTAATAATTTAGAACTTGGACATTTGTGGACATTTGTAACTTAGCGGGTCTGTTTCGCCGAGTACCGGTGTGCTCGGGGGACCCATTTGGATTTTCGCGGCTTTTCCTGCGGTTTTGATAGCTAGCTGCCTTTTCCGGTGTTTACGCGGTTTTTCTCGAGCCCCTAGTTTTAGGAATTTCTCTTGCTTGTGCCGTAATTAGTAGGGTCCCCACACTTAATTGCTTATCTGTTCCTATAGATCGTTAATTGGACCTACTAATAATAAATAATAAAAATAACTTGGTCGCTTTCCTGAGAGCCTACGCGCCGCGAGCCTGCCCCGGAAGCACTACTCCTGAACTCGACCTGTCGAGAAGAGGAGGGGTGGGCCAAGACCGGACTCTTTGGATCAAGGGCGAGTGACTGAGTTAGACGGTTCTGCGCTAGGAATTGCTCATCTAGGACTCGGTTTTTCCTCGCTGCACCATTTAGGTAGTTTAATTCTGTCTTTAAATTCTGCGCGGATCACTTGCATGTAGAGTGCTGGAGACAAGGTATGCATTTCTTTCTCTGCATGCATCATTGATTTCTTCGCGCATCGGCTTTTTCGTTTTCTCCCTCTGTTTTTGGCTTAATCATCAGGAGAATCAGAAAATTCGTTAGGCCGCTTGTATTTATTTTGAAAAAAATTAAAAAGAAAAACAAAAAAAAATTGGGACTGGATAACACTATTGACCCTAAAAGACACTTCACCTAAAAAAATTGTCTTGGGGAGAGCAACCCCCTCATTGTTTGGTTTGATTGTGCGAGAGAGTGACCCGAACACTAGGTAAAGCCCTCCGGTGCTCATCTCGACTGATTACCGACTCTTCTGTGTGGGACAGTCGGTTGAGAGAGTATCGGGTATCCCAGCAGGTCACGTAATCGCTCTGATATTCTGTGTGTTCACCCAATAAAAATTGACAAGATAAATTGACCGAGCTTTCACGGTCTTCAGATTGTGTTGCGTTGGTGAACCGGGGGTTTGCTTTGCGATCATATTTTCTCCAGATCCCATCCGCCCAACTCGCCAGATCAAGATGATGGGTAGACGATCTCTTAGGCAGCCTCTGGCTGCACCGCTTTCAGGCGCGTCTACTTCAACATCTAGGTTGGCCCATGAGAGTCGAGACCAGCTCTCCGGGCCCGAGTTCGATTCCACCCTGTTCCCCCTCGATCCCCTTTCTTTTGCTACTGAGAGACATGAGCCCGAGGAAAGACGAATTAATTTGACAGAACCTGAGTTGGGCTCATCTGATTTTGCAGACGTCACTATGGCCGGAGCTGGCAGTTCAGACCCAGACTCCCGACAACCCGAACATTTTGTACTAGACCAGGGAGCAATCAACTCCACTCTGATCGCATCATTAGAGACAGTACAGAAACAGCTACGCGATCAGGGAGCTTTCATGATTGAGATGAGAAGGGAGTTGGAGCGACTCCGAGCAGAGCGAGACGAGCCGAGCGAGCCTGAGGACATTCCTGATGCTGATGCAGAGGCAGCAGCCGCAGCAGCCGCAGCAGTGGCTGCCGCAGCGGCAGCCGCCGCCGGAGCAGGACCACCGAGAACGATGCGGGAGTTACACAACCCCGGATCTACACTGATGCACCATTGGGTGGTAGTACCTGCTATCGTGGGGGATTTCAAGTTCCCTCCGAACACCCTGCAGATGCTTCCTCATTTTCACGGACTTGCCACCGAGGAGCCCCACCTCCATCTCCAGGAGTTTTTGATGATCTGCAGCACTGTCCACGACCGTCATGTGGACCAGGATACGATTCGGATGATGGCCTTCCCTTTTTCACTGGCAGATAGAGCAGCCGCCTGGCTGAAGCATTTAGGGAAGTTTGTTTACACCTGGGAGCAGCTCCGCACCGAGTACTTGAACAAGTACTATCCACTCGGGCGGACGAATGCAGCAAGGGCCCTGATCAACAACTTCTCCATGCTCCCTAACGAGCAGTTTCACGAGGCATGGGAGAGGTTCAGAGAGCTTCTGGATAGATGCCCACACCACGACATTTCCAAGCCGAACCTAGTTCAGAGCTTCTTTAGTGGGATGACGCCAGAGCTTCAGGGTCTGGTGAATGCTTCTTGCGGCGGGTCCTACTTTGCCAAGGACCACAACCAAGTCTGGGCCATCTACGAGGAGATGGCCGAAAATTACATGGTGATGTCCCAGAATCGGTTATACACACAGAGATCTCAGCAGCCGCCAGGACCCGTGCAGTACCAGCGGATAGCACGGGTTGATGCAGGTCCATCCAGTTCGTCCACATTTGCAGCCGCACAGGCAGAGTCGGCCGCTGCGGACATGGGGATTATCAGCGAGAAGTTGGACCGCATGGAAATAATAGAGAAGAAGCAGTGCCAGGGCATAACTCAGATGGAGCAGATGGCACAAACTCTGAGCGACGTGAAGACCCATCTCTTGTGTCTTCAGGAGGCACAGACGGCTTCTCAGCCCCGTCTTCAGTCGCGAGGCGATTCCGGTGGCAGCCGCAGCTCGTCCCAGCGCTCCAGCTCCTTGCAGCAGCCTAGACAAGTTCACCTTGTACAGGCGGAGCCGTACCAGCAGCAGCAGCCCTCTTACCAGTCACCACCATCTCCATACTTACAGATGGTGGTATATCAGCCGGATCAGCCTCTGGGAGTACTCCCACCAGACCCCTTTGATGATGAGTCATTGATGGATGTCAACGGGATTTGGTATGACCGTCCTCAACCTGGAATCCGACGAGACCATCCCGGATTCAGGTGGGGGAATGGGGGTAACCAGTCCCAACAGCAGCCAGCCGGTCAGGGATGGCAGTACTCCCAGCAGAGAGATCACCAGCAGCCCCCAGCATACCAGCCACACCAGCCATCGTCCCTCGTACCTCGTCCCTATCAGCAGCAGGGACAGACTTGGAGACGTGAGCAGCAGGCTCACCAACAGCAGCATCCTTCCTCTTACCCCTCTCAGCCGCAGCAGCACCAGGTCCAGCAGCCTCATTACCAGAGAGGCAACCCGTCGGGCTCCCATGAGAGCCCCGCCTTGGATGATCTAGCCCGCATCTTCACAGAGCAGCAGGCTACATTTAGACGGGAGATGGACGAGTTCCGCCAGGAGATGCGGGACCTGATGAGAGGGAAGGCCGCCATCCCTGCACAGATCGAGCCTAATCCGAATAGCTTGAAGAGGAAGTCTGAGCAGGTAGTTCACACTGAGCCTACCACTCCTAGTGACTCATTTGATGATATATCGTCGGATCTATTTGATGCTGATTTTGTCACACTTAGGAGCGGTAGAAGACCAGCAGGCGGCGCCTCATCTGAGCGACAATGCGAGGATCCATCTAGAGCGCCAGATGAGGAAGAGGAGAGCGGTACTGAAGCCGCACATGATGATGACGGTGGTACTGATGCCACCAGAGATGCTGATTCCACCGGCGGTACTGAGGCCGCCGCTTCACCATATCGAGGAGGTGGTACTGACGCCACCAGCAGAGCCGAGCCAGCCCGCGGTACTGAGGCCGCGAGACGTCTAGTTGTAGAGCCAACTAGAGGTGGTACTGAGGCCACCAATATTCATTCTGATAGAGATGTTGTCTTTCCTCGTATGAATGTATCTCAGGACTCTATTTTGAATAAAGGAAAAGGTTTAGTTTCTTCTGATCCCACTGTGGTGAATGATGTATGTGAGGATCCGGTCATCGAACCGTCTAGGCCTATTCCTAGTCCTTCATCTGAGAAGGACCCTATGATCCCCTTTCCTAGAGCCCTTGAGTTGGGGAAGGGGAAGAAAAGAGAAAAAGATCCAAAAAAGAGAGAGCAGGAGGAGTTCAGCCAGAGCATGATAGACCGATTTCACATCCAGCTGACCCTCCATGAGGCTTTGCAACACATCCCTCTTCTTCAGCGATCCTTGAGAGACAGAACCACAGTCAGGAGGAAGAAGAGGAACAAAACCGCAGAGATTCATGTGTTGACAAAAGCCACGTGTTACGCGATCAAGAACCATCTGCCTACCAAGAGGCCAGATTTAGGAGCCCCATATGTCAGATGTCAGATTAGTGAGCAGAGGTTCGACCGTACTCTATTAGATAGCGGATCGTCGATCAACCTTCTTCCGGCAGCCCTTCTCAACCACTTAGAGTTGGGCACTCTTAGATAGAGCAGGACATACCTTCAGTTTGCTGATCGGTCTGTCAAGAGGCCAAAGGGGTTGTTGCGAGACGTTGTCGTCACGATTCAGGGTTTGCAATTCCCCGTGGACTTCGTAGTGCTGGACATGGAGACCCCTGACTCGTTGACCGATTCCCCTATCATCCTCGGTCGCCCGTTCTTGGCCACAGCCAAGGCAGTGACTGACCATGACAGTGGGAAGGTATTCTTTCGCGTCCAGGGCGAGAGTATACAAATAGAGACGGTTAAGGACCACAAAGCCAGAGATAGATCCCGCTCAGAGGGCAGTACAGATTCAGAACAGATGATAGATACAGAGCCAGACATACACCAGGACTGTGATTTTGTGATCACAGATGATGAGGCAGCTTGGGCAGATCCTGCAGCACAGACCATCCTCTCATATTCAGATACAGCTGATGCAGAGATGATAGCCGAGGATAGTCTGGAGAGCACAGCCCTGGTTCAGGATACTATTGAGTCAGCAGAGTCGGACCTTGATCGCGACACGATTTTCAGTGATGGTGGTACTGAGGCCACCCTACTCTACGGTGGTACTGATGCCACCGCAGTTGATACAGATCCCTCGGATTCAGAATCTGATTGGGCAGATTGTGATGATCAGATGCCAGACCTGGATCCACCTGAGCCTACAGAGGAGGAGGTAGAGGCAGAGCAGATCAGAGACAATGCAGGGGACCCGCCTTCTCCAGATCCAGTTTGTGAGAGTTCTTTATCATTTTCCCAAGCAGATTTGGCAGAATTGTCAGCATACACACATCTTCTTCAGAAGCCAGATTTGCCAGCACCCAGCTGTCCAGAGCTAAAGCCGCTCCCTACTTCGCTGAAGTATCGATTCCTTGCGGGAGAGTCTGAGATGTACCCAGTCATCATCTCCGCCGATCTGACTGGAGAACAAGAATTCCGTCTGATGGGGGTTCTTGAAAAGAACCGCAAGGCAATTGGATGGAGCGTAGCAGATCTCCATGGGATTAGTCCCTCGTTGTGCTCCCACCATATCTATCTCGAGGAAGGGGCAAAGCCGTCGCGTGAGTTCCAGCGGCGACTGAACCCCAACCTACGAGAGGTTGTTATGAAGGAAATATCCAAATGGTGGAGCGCATATTTCATTTATCCCATTTCCGACTCCAAGTGGGTCAGCCCCTTGCATGTGGTGCCCAAGAAGACGGGCATCACGACTGTGATCAGTGAGTCGGGAGAGGAGATTGCTACACGAGTACCCACCTCTTGGCGGGTCTGCGTTGACTACAGGAGACTCAACCAGGCTACCAAGAAGGACCATTTCCCCCTGCCTTTTATTGATCAGATCATAGAGAGATTGGCAGGGAAGAGCCATTATTGCTTCCTGGATGGGTACTCGGGCTACAATCAGGTGGCCATTGCTCCTGAGGATCAGGAGAAGACCACCTTTACCTGTCCCTTCGGTACATACGCCTTCCGACGCATGCCATTTGGGCTATGCAACGCCCCTACGACTTTTCAGAGATGCATGCTGTCGATCTTTTCGGACATGGTAGGGGAGTGTTTGGAGGTCTTCATGGACGACTTCTCGGTTTACGGCGACGGATTCGATTCCTGTCTTGACTGCCTAGACCGAGTGCTCCAGCGATGTATTGCTACCCGCTTGGTTCTGTCTTGGGAGAAGAGTCACTTCATGGTGACTCAAGGGACGGTGCTTGGCCACATCATCTCCAACAGAGGCATGGAGGTTGATCCGGCCAAGGTTGACGTCATTAGAAAACTCGCACCACCGTCCAATTTGAAGCAGCTACGGTCATTTCTGGGGCACGTTGGTTTTTATAGGAGATTCATTCATGATTTCAGCAAGATCGCCCGACCGTTGACTGATCTCTTGACGAAAGACACCGAGTTCCTTGTCGATGACAAGTGTCTTTCGTCCTTTGAGACTCTCCAGCAGTGTGTTATTGAGGCTCCTGTCCTTCAGCCACCCGATTGGTCTCTCCCATTCGAGATCATGACGGACGCCTCCGATTTTGCCGTGGGGGCAGTGCTGGGACAGAGGAGGGATGGAGTTCCATTTGCCATACACTATGCTAGCCGCACATTGGATTCCGCCCAGCGGAATTATACGGTCACAGAGAAAGAGATGCTAGCCGTAGTGTTTGCCCTAGATAAGTTCAGATCGTATATCATTGGATCTAGAGTGACTTTGTTTACTGACCACACCGCCATCAGGTACCTCATGTCAAAGAAGGATGCCAAGGCCAGACTTACTAGATGGATCCTTCTACTCCAGGAGTTCGATATTGAGATTAAGGATAAGCCTGGAGTCAAGAATGTGGTGGCGGATCATCTCTCCCGATTAGAGCAGCCTGAGGATTCGGAGCAGATTGATCCTATTCGAGATACCTTCCCAGATGAGGCGATCCTTGCTATCGCCTCACTCCCGTGGTATGCCAATATTGTGAACTTTCTCGTTGCTGGGAAAGTCCCACAAGATTGGCCCAGGCAGAGGCTTGAGACCTTCCTTGCGAAGGCCAAGTCCTACCACTGGGAGGATCCCATCCTTTACCACGAAGGAGGGGATAGCGTCTGGCGTCGGTGTATTCCTCAGGAGGAGCATCATAGTGTCCTCACTTACTGCCACAAGCTTGAGGCAGGAGGACATCATTCTGGGAGGAGAACGGCACAGAAAGTGCTCCAATCCGGCTTGTGGTGGCCTACACTCTTCAAGGACTCTGATGAGTTCGTGAAGAGGTGTACTGACTGTCAGAGGATGGGCACTTGTGGATAGCGTGATATGATGCCGATGCAGCCCATTCACTTCTGTGAGGTTTTTGACGCATGGGGCATCGATTTCATGGGTCCATTCCCTAAGAGTCAGGGGTTTGAGTACATTCTGTTGGCCGTAGATTATGTTAGTCGTTGGGTTGAGGCTATCCCCGCCCGAGCCGCTGATGCGAGGACAGTTTGCAGATTTTTGAGGAAGCACATCATCATGCGGTTCGGGGTTCCACGAGTTTTGATTTCTGATGGGGGGTCTCATTTCGTCAACGACCAGGTGAAGGCCCTTGCTAGCGAGTTCAGTATAGACCATCGTGTTGCCACACCTTACCATCCACAGACAAATGGTCTAGCTGAGGTGTCGAATAGGGAGATCAAGAATATTTTACAGAAAGTCGTCCGCCCTGACCGAAAGAATTGGTCACAGCTTTTGGACTCGGTCTTGTGGGCATATCGGACGTCTTTCAAGACTCCATTGGGCACATCTCCCTTTCGCCTCGTTTATGGCAAGCCATGCCATCTACCTGTTGAGTTGAGGCACAAGTCACTTTGGGCAGTCACAGATATTTTGATGGATCCAGATGGTATTGGAGACCAGAGGAGGGCAGAGTTAGCTGCCCTGGAGGAGCTTAGAGATGCAACTTTCTCAAGCAGCCTACATTATAAGGAGAAAGTGAAGGAGTGGCATGATTCTCATATCAGCCACAAGCATTTTGAGATTGGACAGAAAGTATGGCTGTTTGATGCTAGGTTTAGATTATTTCCAGGGAAGCTACAGAGCAAATGGAAGGGACCTTACTTGGTCAGAAAGGTACACGATAACGGAAGCATTGATATATCTGAGTTATCTTCTGAGAGTACCTTCCGAGTGAACGGCCAGCGGCTAAAACCATTTCTAGATCATGAGCCGCGGGACGTTATTATTTGTGCCCCTATTCATTTTGCGTGAGATGTGGTCTTTTGACTCACATCTTTTGCATCTCACGCCTGATTTTCACTATTCCTCCGCCTGTATAGATCCAGTTGTCCATATCATTCTATTCTTTAGTCCCACATCCCTTTTCTCATCCTGTGATTATGCTATACTTAGGGTGTACTTTACCCTAAGTATAGGGGGGATTGTCGGACCTGCGAGTATTCTTTTCATTCGTTTTGCTCCTGTTTTGCTGCCTATACTTAGGGATATTTTACCCTAAGTATAGGGGGGGCAGATTCTGTATCTTCTTCACTCGGCTTTCCCTTCATGTACAACTTCCTATACTTAGGATTAGTTAATCCTAAGTATAGGGGGAAACCACCGAGTCCCTCTCATTCTATTCATTTATTCGTTTCTGTACCTAGCCATTCCTTTTCACTTCCCTTTTGCTAAGCACGAGTTATGTCTTCTTCATCGCTCTTGATCACTCTGAGGACATCGTTCGAGCTAAGTATAGGGGGGTGTGTATATATTTCATATATACTTTAGCCATAACTCGTACTTTGTGTGAGTGTGTTAATAAATAAAATGGCTAAAAATCACAAAAATTTAAAAAATTTTCATGTACATAAACCTCTTTTATCTTGCACATACATAGCTAGTGTACAAAGTATTTTTGTAAAAATGATTTCACAAATCTTTTGTGTAAAGCTTGTGTAAATATTTTGTATCAAAATTATGTATATAGTACAAAATTTTTCCAAAATGTTTTGAAAATCAAAAGTTTGCAAAAATCTTGTGTAAATGTTTGTAAATATCTCTTTGCAAAACTTGCACCTCATGCATCATTTATTCATGATTTCAAAACATTTTTCAAAAATTTTGCATAATGGTAAAACATTTGTAAAGAGCATCTTGTGTACATATATGTATATAGTTTTTCCTAGATTAGAGTTGACATTTAAACTAAGCCTGGAATTAAATTGAGAAATGGAGCTTGAAAAAGATCTTAATCCACTTAACTTTAAGAGGAACCTTATAGGACTTAGGGTTAAGGCTTTTCAGGTCCATAAGGACTTAATTCTTTGAGTCCACTAGGCTATGAGCATATGTCATCTTGATGAGCCTAAGTAGAGCACTTAACAACACACACATGACTCTTAGAGACAATGGCTTGACTTGCACCTGCACTTACACATGGCTCTCCACGGATGAGGTGGTGAGGAGGCAGTTTCCTTTGGCTTGGGGTAGCATATGAGGGTAGTACTTCTAGGCGGAACCTCTCTTCTTCTTATAGTGAAGGAAGTGCACCTCAACTTGGTCTAGTGGTGATGAAGTCTAAAGACAGAAGCTGTGGGTTGCAATAAAGCTTCAAAAGAGGGATAGTCTACTGGCTCAAGGGGAAATTTCTTATATGCTGCACCATGTAGATATGTTGTACAGAAGTCTTTGAAAAAAAAAATGCAAAAATGCAAAAAGAACTCCAAAAAAGTGGTGGGTCGGATTGAAAATTTAATAACCCCACCGGAGTGTACATAGTCAAATAAAGCAAAAGCTTATGGTATCAATGTTACATCTCATGAAGCTTGCAGCGGAAGACTTAGCTACACTGGCTAAGCTTCCAAAACTCTATACTTCTACCCCCTCTTCTTGAGCCGGTTGCACTTGAACTTAGAAGGGAATACCCCGCTTCTCGAGGAAAGAGTTGCTAGACTGAGGCATTAGAGTTACCAGGTTGAGGGAGGTTGTTTCTTTGTTACTTCTGAGGTGGGGAGCCACATATCACCTACACCGCATGGAAAGATTCATGGTCATTAGAGTTTGTGTATGTAGACTTGTTCTGATCTGGTTTATTAAGGAGTCTTGCCCATAGATTGGTGGAACTTGGAGGCTGTTGAGTTTTAAGCTTAAGTCCAAATAAGGTTCCGACACATTAATAATCCAAAGATCTGATCGAGCTCCATATTTCAAGTTAATAAAGGAAAGTTTAATAATTCAACCTTGATCCATGTGCATCCTCTTTTTCTTTTTCTTTTTCTTTCTTTTTCACTTCTTTTTCAAATAAGTGTTTGCTAAGGGACTAGCAAAGTTAAGCATAGGGGGGTGATGAATACCCATTCATCACTCTTTATTCTTCTATTTTAGCTACAAAAACCTTTGCAAATACATGTAAATATGTGTAAATACAAATAATTACCAAAAGCATGCATTGTGTAAAAAGATATAATTAGCATGTTTTTGTGCAAAAATAAAAGAATAAAGAGTAAAAAGAAAAAGAGGGAAATATTTAGAATAAATATTGAGCAACCTAACCCAAGGGAGGGCTCAGCATGGGCCTGACCGCATAAAAGCCAAAGTAGAGGGAGATAGGAGCTCATGTGTACATACTTTTGTAAGTAAATAAAATTATATTTTCCTCACCCAAAAAAAATATGCTTGTATACATTTTGTATATATATAGAAACTATTAAAAACAAAATAAAAATTTAAAAATCAAAATTCCAAAAATGCCCTTTCACCATGTACACAGACCATCATCCTTTATTTATTTAACCCTATAAATAAATAAAATTATTTTCTAAACTTTTTGTAAATATTCTATGTTACATATTGTAAATACATAAAATAACAAGAAACAAAACAAAAATCAAATAAAAATTACAAAATTAAAAATACAAAAATACATTGTATAGATACCATGTATATAAATGTATACAACTATTTATTTCACCCTTGTGTATAAATAATTAAAATAAAATAAAAATACCATTTTGTTCTTTACTTTATGATGTAAATAAATAAAATATAAAATGGGCATAAAAATACATAAAAATAACAAATAAAAAAAATCAAAAATTAAAATCTATATAGTGTACATATACCTATATATATATAGCTACCCTATTTTTATTTCCAAAAATTAATTAAAAATCACCAAAAAATAGAAAAAAATAAAAGAAAAATATTTCATGTTTTGAGTTTTTCTTAATTCGGCCTTTTTCTACCTTAAATTAAATAAACAAAAAATTAAAAACGTGACAGCTCCTGATTGGTCCACGGGGGATTGTTGACCCCGGTCAACTCCCCCGCGGACTCTTTCCTTTTGCGTCGACTCGCGCCCGACCCGACTTCGTCGATTTCTCCACGCGTCTCCAGCCTGTCGCCCCCGCGAACCCCGCGCCCGGATTCTTCGCCGTTCATCCGACATCCTCGCCAGATCCTTCGCCGTGGGATCCACGCCTTCCATAGCTGCCTCCACTCAACCCTAATCGGCCCTGTCTCCATATATATCCCGACCTCCGCCGCCTCCGCGCCTCATCTTTGGCTCGCCACTTTCATTCCCGTGACCTCCAGAGCAATCACCGAGGTGACAGCTCGCGTTTGCCCCTGTTGCAGTGAGGAGAGGGTGCCCCGACCATCGATCCGGCAGCTTCGCGCCGCCGTGCTCCGCCGCTTGCAGGAGCTCGAGCCTCAGGCCTTGACGCCCTTCGAGGCTACGACCGGGAGCTAGCTAAGCTCCAGCACAGTCTTCCGCACCACCCAGGTAGATCCTTTAGGCCATAGTTTAGCATAAATCTCGATTTTTAGTTTACTGTTAGCGTAGCTCCGCCGCCGTCGCCAGCCACCTCCGATACCCCATTTGTCATTCCGACCCGACCATTGTCTTCGCCAGACCTCTCCGCATCTTCTTCACCCCTTCGCCCAACCCAGCTCGCACAGGAGCTGGGATTCGAGCTCCTCCGTCCATCGCCTCGCCGGAGCTTGCCCATTTCGCCTCCCCGATCACCTTCACCACGCCTAACAGGGTCGAGGCACTTTGCCCTCGACCTGTGAGTTTGCTGGGATACTTTGCAGGTCTATCCAAGCCCATCTGAGGGCTTGGACCACTTGGTCCAGCTGCTCCACCTCCGCCGACCTCGCCGGACCTCCCAGAGGATCGGTTGGGCCATCGGAAGGCTCCATTAGACGCGGAGGGCTCGCAGCTTCCTTCTCCAACCTTCAGCGAGCGTCCACGAGGAGACCAGCGCCGCCACGAGTCCGGCGAAGTTCGCCGGAGCCCTGTTCGTCCACCATCCTCCTCCGCCGTACGATTGACCCCCGAGCTCCAGATCCAATCACGTTCGTCCATTTGAGGAGCAGCGTCAACCGTCAGATCCATTCGAGGGTCGATCTCCACCGTCGATCCAGCGCAGCTCAGCCTCGTCGTCCGTCCACCGTTCGATCTGCAACGTGGCAGCACCTGGACCGTCGGATCACAGTCTAGGACCGGAGCCCTGGGCGCCACCCCCTTCTCAGCCGTCCATTTATCCACGTGGCGTTCATCCATCGGTTCGACTTAATAAAGGGGTAAATTACCTTAGGCCCCCTCGTAGTTTATGTGTTTGCTTTCAGTCCTGTAAATATTTTAGGAATTTTATTTACGTTGGGATATTTGCATATTAAACCTCGTACTTTCTCGTATTTGCATTTATACCCCTGCCAGTTGTGGACACGTGCATCGACACGTGATATTTTGGTTTATTTGCAATAGAGACCCCTGTAGTTCTGGATGTTCTTTAGTGAATGAAATCTTTTACTTATTTGCATTTATACCCCTGTGCGTGATTTATTTCCACATGTGCGTTTTATTTTGGGTATTTTGCAGATAAGCCCCTGGACTTTTGGTACTTGTTACCTATAAGCCCTTGGAACTTATTTTTCTTACATTTGGGTCTCTGAGTGCCCCAGGCACGTGCTTGGCACGTGTTTTGCTGGGTATTTTGCACCAGACCCCCCAGAACTTTGGGTATTTGCACTTTGGTCCCTGTGCACAGTGCCCCTCCTTTATTTTTGAATAAAATATCAAATCACCTCCAAATTCGATGAAAATTTGACACATGGCTCCTTCCATGGTGTAGTATTTTTATGAATTTTTGAGGACATTTTTGATTTCATTTGCTATTTTTTAAAAATTCAAAAACCCTTATTTTTGCTACTGTTTAGAGTCAAAAACCCCAAAAAAATATCAAAACCCTTTTAAAAATTCTAAAAAAAATTAGTTACTGTTTATTTTGTGTTCCTTGATTTTCTAGCCAATTTTGGCTATTTTTCATTGAGTAAAAACCCTAAAAACTTAAAAACACCTCAAAACTCCTAAAAATCATAATAAATAATTTAAAAACTCAAAAACAATAATTTTGGTGCTCAAATTTTCCTTGTTTTCTCTAGTATACAGGAAAATTACCTCCAGGTCCCTTTGAGATCCTTAGATATTTTATCTTTGGGTTTTGGGTCTGGCTGGACAGTACCCCTTGCTTTTCGCACTGTTTGATTTTTAGGAAATAAAATAAACATCAGAAAAATCTCAAAAATTCACCAAAAACATAAAAAATATAAAACACATAAAAATATTTTTGTCTGAATTTTTGCTTGCTTTTTAATGCATTAAATAAATTGTTCAAGTTAATTGTTTGTGTGCTTTTCCTGTTTTCTTTATATTCCAAAAATCCTAAAAAAATATAAAAACCCTTAAAAACATTAAAAAATACTCTCTCAGATTTCTGACTACATCGTAGGCCGCAAGGCCAATCTGTGCTCCTTGTGTTCGACCCTGGGTGCTATACCAGGTTAATCTCATAGCAGGACCGCTCTCTTTTGTGCTCGATTAGTTTTACATGTTCTGAGTGGTTGATTTTTCTTGATATACTTAGCCCGAGTGACTGAGGTCGCGACGACCATTTCTTTACTTTACCTTAGTCGTTCGGGCGGTTATCAGAATGGCGCCGTTGCCGGGGAGCACGGCTTTGTAGTCATTTCTCCATATTGTCTCTCTATATTATTATTGATTTCTGACACACTCTCTCTCTTTGATTTTTTTGCGAGGTACTGCGTGGACAACTTGGAGTTTATTTTTGAAAACCCGCACGGGAAGAAGAAGAGCAGGGAGAAGAAGAAGGAATTCTTATTTTTGAGAGAGAACAATATTCTGTCTGTAATAATTTAGAACTTGGACATTTGTGGACATTTGTAACTTAGCGGGTCTGTTTCGCTGAGTACCGGTGTGCTCGGGGGACCCATTTGGATTTTCGCGGCTTTTCCTGCGGTTTTGATAGCTAGCTGCCTTTTCCGGTGTTTACGCGGTTTTTCTTGAGCCCCTAGTTTTAGGAATTTCTCTTGCTTGTGCCGTAATTAGTAGGGTCCCCACACTTAATTGCTTATCTGTTCCTATAGATCGTTAATTGGACCTACTAATAATAAATAATAAAAATAACTTGGTCGCTTTCCTGAGAGCCTACACGCCGCGAGCCTGCCCCGGAAGCGCTACTCCTGAACTCGACCTGTCGAGAAGAGGAGGGGTGGGCCAAGACCGGACTCTTTGGATCAAGGGCGAGTGACTGAGTTAGACAGTTCTGCGCTAGGAATTGCTCATCTAGGACTCGGTTTTTCCTCGCTGCACCATTTAGGTAGTTTAATTCTGTCTTTAAATTCTGCGCGGATCACTTGCATGTAGAGTGCTGGAGACAAGGTACGCATTTCTTTCTCTGCATGCATCATTGATTTCTTCGCGCATCGGCTTTTTCGTTTTCTCCCTCTGTTTTTGGCTTAATCATCAGGAGAATCGGAAAATTCGTTAGGCCGCTTGTATTTATTTTGAAAAAAATTAAAAAGAAAAACAAAAAAAATTGGGACTGGATAACACTATTGACCCTAAAAGACACTTCACCTAAAAAAATTGTCTTGGGGAGAGAAACCCCCTCATTGTTTGGTTTGATTGTGCGAGAGAGTGACCCGAACACTAGGTAAAGCCCTCCGGTGCTCATCTCGACTGATTACCGACTCTTCTGTGCGGGACAGTCGGTTGAGAGAGTATCGGGTATCCCAGCAGGTCACGTAATCGCTCTGATATTCTGTGTGTTCACCCAATAAAAATTGACAAGATAAATTGACCGAGCTTTCACGGTCTTCAGATTGTGTTGCGTTGGTGAACCGGGGGTTTCCTTTGCGATCATATTTTCTCCAGATCCCATCCGCCCAACTCGCCAGATCAAGATGATGGGTAGACGATCTCTTAGGCAGCCTCTGGCTGCACCGCTTTCAGGCGCGTCTACTTCAACATCTAGGTTGGCCCATGAGAGTCGAGACCAGCTCTCCAGGCCCGAGTTCGATTCCACCCTGTTCCCCCTCGATCCCCTTTCTTTTGCTACTGAGAGACATGAGCCCGAGGAAAGACGAATTAATTTGACAGAACCTGAGTTGGGCTCATCTGATTTTGCAGACGTCACTATGGCCGGAGCTGGCAGTTCAGACCCAGACTCCCGACAACCCGAACATTTTGTACTAGACCAGGGAGTAATCAACTCCACTCTGATCGCATCATTAGAGACAGTACAGAAACAGCTACGCGATCAGGGAGCTTTCATGATTGAGATGAGAAGGGAGTTGGAGCGACTCCGAGCAGAGCGAGACGAGCCGAGCGAGCCTGAGGACATTCCTGATGCTGATGCAGAGGCAGCAGCTGCAGCAGCCGCAGCAGCGGCTGCCGCAGCGGCAGCCGCCGCCGGAGCAGGACCACCGAGAACGATGCGGGAGTTACACAACCCCAGATCTACACTGATGCACCATTGGGTGGTAGTACCTGCTATCGTGGGGGATTTCAAGTTCCCTCCGAACACCCTGCAGATGCTTCCTCATTTTCACGGACTTGCCACCGAGGAGCCCCACCTCCATCTCCAGGAGTTTTTGATGATCTGCAGCACTGTCCACGACCGTCATGTGGACCAGGATACGATTCGGATGATGGCCTTCCCTTTTTCACTGGCAGATAGAGCAGCCGCCTGGCTGAAGCATTTAGGGAAGTTTGTTTACATCTGGGAGCAGCTCCGCACCGAGTACTTGAACAAGTACTATCCACTCGGGCGGACGAATGCAGCAAGGGCCCTGATCAACAACTTCTCCATGCTCCCTAACGAGCAGTTTCACGAGGCATGGGAGAGGTTCAGAGAGCTTCTGGATAGATGCCCACACCACGACATTTCCAAGCCGAACCTAGTTCAGAGCTTCTTTAGTGGGATGACGCCAGAGCTTCAGGGTCTGGTGAATGCTTCTTGCGGCGGGTCCTACTTTGCCAAGGACCACAACCAAGTCTGGGCCATCTACGAGGAGATGGCCGAAAATTACATGGTGATGTCCCAGACTCGGTTATACACACAGAGATCTCAGCAGCCGCCAGGACCCGTGCAGTACCAGCGGATAGCACGGGTTGATGCAGGTCCATCCAGTTCGTCCACAGTTGCAGCCGCACAGGCAGAGTCGGCCGCTGCGGACATGGGGATTATCAGCGAGAAGTTGGACCGCATGGAAATAATAGAGAAGAAGCAGTGCCAGGGCATAACTCAGATGGAGCAGATGGCACAAACTCTGAGCGATGTGAAGACCCATCTCTTGTGTCTTCAGGAGGCACAGACGGCTTCTCAGCCCCGTCTTCAGTCGCGAGGCGATTCTGGTGGCAGCCGCAGCTCGTCCCAGCGCTCCAGCTCCTTGCAGCAGCCTAGACAAGTTCACCTTGTACAGGCGGAGCCGTACCAGCAGCAGCAGTCCTCTTACCAGTCACCACCATCTCCAGACTTACAGATGGTGGTATATCAGCCGGATCAGCCTCTGGGAGTACTCCCACCAGACCCCTTTGATGCTGAGTCGTTGATGGATGTCAACGGGATTTGGTATGACCGTCCTCAACCTGGAATCCGACGAGACCATCCCGGATTCAGGTGGGGGAATGGGGGTAACCAGTCCCAACAGCAGCCAACCGGTCAGGGAGGGCAGTACTCCCAGCAGAGAGATCACCAGCAGCCCCCAGCATACCAGCCACACCAGCCATCGTCCTTCGTACCTCGTCCCTATCAGCAGCAGGGACAGACTTGGAGACGTGAGCAGCAGGCTCACCAACAGCAGCATCCTTCCTCTTACCCCTCTCAGCCGCAGCAGCACCAGGTCCAGCAGCCTCATTACCAGAGAGGCAACCCGTCGGGCTCCCATGAGAGCCCCGCCTTGGATGATCTAGCCCGCATCTTCACAGAGCAGCAGGCTACATTTAGACGGGAGATGGACGAGTTCCGCCAGGAGATGCGGGACCTGATGAGAGGGAAGGCCGCCATCCCTGCACAGATCGAGCCTAATCCGAATAGCTTGAAGAGGAAGTCTGAGCAGGTAGTTCACACTGAGCCTACCACTCCTAGTGACTCATTTGATGATATATCGTCGGATCTATTTGATGCTGATTTTGTCACACTTAGGAGCGGTAGAAGACCAGCAGGCGGCGCCTCATCTGAGCGACAATGCGAGGATCCATCTAGAGCGCCAGATGAGGAAGAGGAGAGCGGTACTGAAGCCTCACATGATGATGACGGTGGTACTGATGCCACCAGAGATGCTGATTCCACCGGCGGTACTGAGGCCGCCGCTTCACCATATCGAGGAGGTGGTACTGACGCCACCAGCAGAGCCGAGCCAGCCCGCGGTACTGAGGCCGCGAGACGTCTAGTTGTAGAGCCAACTAGAGGTGGTACTGAGGCCACCAATATTCATTCTGATAGAGATGTTGTCTTTCCTCGTATGAATGTATCTCAGGACTCTATTTTGAATAAAGGAAAAGGTTTAGTTTCTTCTGATCCCACTGTGGTGAATGATGTATGTGAGGATCCGGTCATCGAACCGTCTAGGCCTATTCCTAGTCCTTCATCTGAGAAGGACCCTATGATCCCCTTTCCTAGAGCCCTCGAGTTGGGGAAGGGGAAGAAAAGAGAAAAAGATCCAAAAAAGAGAGAGCAGGAGGAGTTCAGCCAGAGCATGATAGACCGATTTCACATCCAGCTGACCCTCCATGAGGCTTTGCAACACATCCCTCTTCTTCAGCGATCCTTGAGAGACAGAACCACAGTCAGGAGGAAGAAGAGGAACAAAACCGCAGAGATTCATGTGTTGACAAAAGCCACGTGTTACGCGATCCAGAACCATCTGCCTACCAAGAGGCCAGATTTAGGAGCCCCATATGTCAGATGTCAGATTAGTGAGCAGAGGTTCGACCGTACTCTATTAGATAGCGGATCGTCGATCAACCTTCTTCCGGCAGCCCTTCTCAACCACTTAGAGTTGGGCACTCTTAGACAGAGCAGGACATACCTTCAGTTTGCTGATCGGTCTGTCAAGAGGCCAAAGGGGTTGTTGCGAGACGTTGTCGTCACGATTCAGGGTTTGCAATTCCCCGTGGACTTCGTAGTGCTGGACATGGAGACCCCTGACTTGTTGACCGATTCCCCTATCATCCTCGGTCGCCCGTTCTTGGCCACAGCCAAGGCAGTGACTGACCATGACAGTGGGAAGGTATTCTTTCGCGTCCAGGGCGAGAGTATACAAATAGAGACGGTTAAGGACCACAGAGCCAGAGATAGATCCCGCTCAGAGGGCAGTACAGATTCAGAACATCTGACAGATACAGCCAGACATACACCAGGACTGTGATTTTGTGATCACAGATGATGAGGCAGCTTGGGCAGATCCTGCAGCACAGACCATCCTCTCATATTCAGATACAACTGATGCAGAGATGATAGCCGAGGATAGTCTGGAGAGCACAGCCCTGGTTCAGGATACTATTGAGTCAGCAGAGTCGGACCTTGATCGCGACACGATTTTCAGTGATGGTGGTACTGAGGCCACCCTACTCTACGGTGGTACTGATGCCACCGCAGTTGATACAGATCCCTCGGATTCAGAATCTGATTGGGCAGATTGTGATGATCAGATGCCAGACCTGGATCCACCTGAGCCTACAGAGGAGGAGGTAGAGGCAGAGCAGATCAGAGACAATGCAGGGGACCCGCCTTCTCCAGATCCAGTTTGTGAGAGTTCTTTATCATTTTCCCAGGCAGATTTGGCAGAATTGTCAGCATACACACATCTTCTTCAGAAGCCAGATTTGCCAGCACCCAGCTGTCCAGAGCTAAAGCCGCTCCCTACTTCGCTGAAGTATCGATTCCTTGCGGGAGAGTCTGAGATGTACCCAGTCATCATCTCTGCCGATCTGACTGGAGAACAAGAATCCCGTCTGATGGGGGTTCTTGAAAAGAACCGCAAGGCAATTGGATGGAGCGTAGCAGATCTCCATGGGATTAGTCCCTCGTTGTGCTCCCACCATATCTATCTCGAGGAAGGGGCAAAGCCGTCGCGTGAGTTCCAGCGGCGACTGAACCCCAACCTACGAGAGGTTGTTATGAAGGAAATATCCAAATGGTGGAGCACAGATTTCATTTATCCCATTTCCGACTCCAAGTGGGTCAGCCCCTTGCATGTGGTGCCCAAGAAGACAGGCATCACGACCGTGATCAGTGAGTCGGGAGAGGAGATTGCTACACGAGTACCCACCTCTTGGCGGGTCTGCGTTGACTACAGGAGACTCAACCAGGCTACCAAGAAGGACCATTTCCCCCTGCCTTTTATTGATCAGATCATAGAGAGATTGGCAGGGAAGAGCCATTATTGCTTCCTGGATGGGTACTCGGGCTACAATCAGGTGGCCATTGCTCCTGAGGATCAGGAGAAGACCACCTTTACCTGTCCCTTCGGTACATACGCCTTCCGACGCATGCCATTTGGGCTATGCAACGCCCCTGCGACTTTTCAGAGATGCATGCTGTCGATCTTTTCGGACATGGTAGGGGAGTGTTTGGAGGTCTTCATGGACGACTTCTCGGTTTACGGCGACGGATTCGATTCCTGTCTTGACTGCCTAGACCGAGTGCTCCAGCGATGTATTGCTACCCGCTTGGTTCTGTCTTGGGAGAAGAGTCACTTCATGGTGACTCAAGGGACGGTGCTTGGCCACATCATCTCCAACAGAGGCATGGAGGTTGATCCGGCCAAGGTTGACGTCATTAGAAAACTCGCACCGCCGTTCAATTTGAAGCAGCTACGGTCATTTCTGGGGCACGTTGGTTTTTATAGGAGATTCATTCATGATTTCAGCAAGATCGCCCGACCGTTGACTGATCTCTTGACGAAAGACACCGAGTTCCTTGTCGATGACAAGTGTCTTTCGTCCTTTGAGACTCTCCAGCAGTGTGTTATTGAGGCTCCTGTCCTTCAGCCACCCGATTGGTCTCTCCCATTCGAGATCATGACGGACGCCTCCGATTTTGCCGTGGGGGCAGTGCTGGGACAGAGGAGGGATGGAGTTCCATTTGCCATACACTATGCTAGCCGCACATTGGATTCCGCCCAGCGGAATTATACGGTCACAGAGAAAGAGATGCTAGCCGTAGTGTTTGCCCTAGATAAGTTCAGATCGTATATCATTGGATCTAGAGTGACTTTGTTTACTGACCACACCGCCATCAGGTACCTCATGTCAAAGAAGGATGCCAAGGCCAGACTTACTAGATGGATCCTTCTACTCCAGGAGTTCGATATTGAGATTAAGGATAAGCCTGGAGTCATGAATGTGGTGGCGGATCATCTCTCCCGATTAGAGCAGCCTGAGGATTCGGAGCAGATTGATCCTATTCGAGATACCTTCCCAGATGAGGCGATCCTTGCTATCGCCTCACTCCCGTGGTATGCCGATATTGTGAACTTTCTCGTTGCTGGGAAAGTCCCACAAGATTGGCCCAGGAAGAGGCTTGAGACCTTCCTTGCGAAGGCCAAGTCCTACCACTGGGAGGATCCCATCCTTTACCACGAAGGAGGGGATAGCGTCTGGCGTCGGTGTATTCCTCAGGAGGAGCATCATAGTGTCCTCACTTACTGCCACAAGCTTGAGGCAGGAGGACATCATTCTGGGAGGAGAACGGCACAGAAAGTGCTCCAATCCGGCTTGTGGTGGCCTACACTCTTCAAGGACTCTGATGAGTTCGTGAAGAGGTGTACTGACTGTCAGAGGATGGGCACTTGTGGACAGCGTGATATGATGCCGATGCAGCCCATTCACTTCTGTGAGGTTTTTGACGCATGGGGCATCGATTTCATGGGTCCATTCCCTAAGAGTCAGGGGTTTGAGTACATTCTGTTGGCCGTAGATTATGTTAGTCGTTGGGTTGAGGCTATCCCCGCCCGAGCCGCTGATGTGAGGACAGTTTGTAGATTTTTGAGGAAGCACATCATCATGCGGTTCGGGGTTCCACGAGTTTTGATTTCTGATGGGGGGTCTCATTTCGTCAACGACCAGGTGAAGGCCCTTGCTAGCGAGTTCAGTATAGACCATCGTGTTGCCACACCTTACCATCCACAGACAAATGGTCTAGCTGAGGTGTTGAATAGGGAGATCAAGAATATTTTACAGAAGGTCGTCCGCCCTGACCGAAAGAATTGGTCACAGCTTTTGGACTCGGTCTTGTGGGCATATCGGACGTCTTTCAAGACTCCATTGGGCACATCTCCCTTTCGCCTCGTTTATGGCAAGCCATGCCATCTACCTGTTGAGTTGAGGCACAAGTCACTTTGGGCAGTCACAGATATTTTGATGGATCCAGATGGTATTGGAGACCAGAGGAGGGCAGAGTTAGCTGCTCTGGAGGAGCTTAGAGATGCAGCTTTCTCAAGCAGCCTACATTATAAGGAGAAAGTGAAGGAGTGGCATGATTCTCATATCAGCCACAAGCATTTTGAGATTGGACAGAAAGTATGGCTGTTTGATGCTAGGCTTAGATTATTTCCAGGGAAGCTACAGAGCAAATGGAAGGGACCTTACTTGGTCAGAAAGGTACACGATAACGGAAGCATTGATATATCTGAGTTATCTTCTGAGAGTACCTTCCGAGTGAACGACCAGCGGCTAAAACCATTTCTAGATCATGAGCCGCGGGACGTTATTATTTGTGCCCCTATTCATTTTGCGTGAGATGTGGTCTTTTGACTCACATCTTTTGCATCTCACGCCTGATTTTCACTGTTCCTCCACCTGTATAGATCCAGTTGTCCATATCATTCTATTCTTTAGTCCCACATCCCTTTTCTCATCCTGTGATTATGCTATACTTAGGGTGTACTTTACCCTAAGTATAGGGGGGATTGTCGGACCTGCGAGTATTCTTTTCATTCATTTTGCTCCTGTTTTGCTGCCTATACTTAGGGATATTTTACCCTAAGTATAGGGGGGGGGGCAGATTCTGTATCTTCTTCACTCGGCTTTCCCTTCATGTACAGCTTCCTATACTTAGGATTAGTTAATCCTAAGTATAGGGGGAAACCACCGAGTCCCTCTCATTCTATTCATTTATTCGTTTCTGTACCTAGCCATTCCTTTTCACTTCCCTTTTGCTAAGCACGAGTTATGTCTTCTTCATCGCTCTTGATCACTCTGAGGACATCGTTCGAGCTAAGTATAGGGGGGTGTGTATATATTTCATATATACTTTAGCCATAACTCGTACTTTGTGTGAGTGTGTTAATAAATAAAATGGCTAAAAATCACAAAAATTTAAAAATTTTTCATGTACATAAACCTCTTTTATCTTGCACATACATAGCTAGTGTACAAAGTATTTTTGTAAAAATGATTTCACAAATCTTTTGTGTAAAGCTTGTGTAAATATTTTGTATCAAAATTATGTATATAGTACAAAATTTTTCCAAAATGTTTTGAAAATCAAAAGTTTGCAAAAATCTTGTGTAAATGTTTGTAAATATCTCTTTGCAAAACTTGCACCTCATGCATCATTTATTCATGATTTCAAAACATTTTTCAAAAATTTTGCATAATTGTAAAACATTTGTAAAGAGCATCTTGTGTACATATATGTATATAGTTTTTCCTGGATAAGAGTTGACATTTAAACTAAGCCTGGAATTAAATTGAAAATGGAGCTTGAAAAAGATCTTAATCCACTTAACTTTAAGAGGAACCTTATAGGACTTAGGGTTAAGGCTTTTCAGGTCCATAAGGACTTAATTCTTTGAGTCCACTAGGCTATGAGCATATGTCATCTTGATGATCCTAAGTAGAGCACTTAACAACACACGCACGACTCTTAGAGACAATGGCTTGACTTGCACCTGCACTTACACATGGCTCTCCACGGATGAGGTGGTGAGGAGGCAGTTTCCTTTGGCTTGGGGTAGCATATGAGGGTAGTACTTCTAGGCGGAACCTCTCTTCTTCTTATAGTGAAGGAAGTGCACCTCAACTTGGTCTAGTGGTGATGAAGTCTAAAGACAGAAGCTGTGGGTTGCAATAAAGCTTCAAAAGAGGGATAGTCTACTGGCTCAAGGGGAAATTTCTTATATGCTGCACCATGTAGATATGTTGTACAGAAGTCTTTGAAAAAAAAATATGCAAAAATGCAAAAAGAACTCCAAAAAAGTGGTGGGTCGGATTGAAAATTTAATAACCCCACCGGAGTGTACATAGTCAAAAAAAGCAAAAGCTTATGGTATCAATGTTACATCTCATGAAGCTTGCAGCGGAAGACTTAGCTACACTGGCTAAGCTTCCAAAACTCTATACTTCTACCCCCTCTTCTTGAGCCGGTTGCACTTGAACTTAGAAGGGAATACCCCGCTTCTCGAGGAAAGAGTTGCTAGACTGAGGCATTAGAGTTACCAGGTTGAGGGAGGTTGTTTCTTTGTTACTTCTGAGGTGGGGAGCCACATATCACTTACACCGCATGGAAAGATTCATGGTCATTAGAGTTTGTGTATGTAGACTTGTTCTGATCTGGTTTATTAAGGAGTCTTGCCCATAGATTGGTGGAACTTGGAGGCTGTTGAGTTTTAAGCTTAAGTCCAAATAAGGTTCCGACACATTAATAATCCAAAGATCTGATCGAGCTCCATATTTCAAGTTAATAAAGGAAAGTTTAATAATTCAACCTTGATCCATGTACATCCTCTTTTTCTTTTTCTTTTTCTTTCTTTTTCACTTCTTTTTCAAATAAGTGTTTGCTAAGGGACTAGCAAAGTTAAGCATAGGGGGGTGATGAATACCCATTCATCACTCTTTATTCTTCTATTTTAGCTACAAAAACCTTTGCAAATACATGTAAATATGTGTAAATACAAATAATTACCAAAAGCATGCATTGTGTAAAAAGATATAATTAGCATGTTTTTGTTCAAAAATAAAAGAATAAAGAGTAAAAAGAAAAAGAGGGAAATATTTAGAATAAATATTGAGCAACCTAACCCAAGGGAGGGCTCAGCATGGGCCTGACCGCATAAAAGCCAAAGTAGAGGGAGATAGGAGCTCATGTGTACATACTTTTGTAAGTAAATAAAAATATATTTTCCTCACCCAAAAAAAATATGCTTGTATACATTTTGTATATATATAGAAACTATTAAAAACAAAATAAAAATTTAAAAATCAAAATTCCAAAAATGCCCTTTCACCATGTACACAGACCATCATCCTTTATTTATTTAACCCTATAAATAAATAAAATTATTTTCTAAACTTTTTGTAAATATTCTATGTTACATATTGTAAATACATAAAATAACAAGAAACAAAACAAAAATCAAATAAAAATTACAAAATTAAAAATACAAAAATACATTGTATAGATACCATGTATATAAATGTATACAACTATTTATTTCACCCTTGTGTATAAATAATTAAAATAAAATAAAAATACCATTTTGTTCTTTACTTTATGATGTAAATAAATAAAATATAAAATGGGCATAAAAATACATAAAAATAACAAATAAAAAAAATCAAAAATTAAAATCTATATAGTGTACATATACTTATATATATATAGCTACCCTATTTTTATTTCCAAAAATTAATTAAAAATCACCAAAAAATAGAAAAAAATAAAAGAAAAATATTTCATGTTTTGAGTTTTTCTTAATTCGGCCTTTTTCTACCTTAAATTAAATAAACAAAAAATTAAAAACGTGGCAGCTCCTGATTGGTCCACGGGGGATTGTTGACCCCGGTCAACTCCCCCGCGGACTCTTTCCTTTTGCGTCGACTCGCGCCCGACCCGACTTCGTCGATTTCTCCACGCGTCTCCAGCCTGTCGCCCCCGCGAACCCCGCGCCCGGATTCTTCGCCGTTCATCCGACATCCTCGCCAGATCCTTCGCCGTGGGATCCACGCCTTCCATAGCTGCCTCCACTCAACCCTAATCGGCCCTGTCTCCATATATATCCCGACCTCCGCCGCCTCCGCGCCTCATCTTTGGCTCGTCACTTTCATTCCCGTGACCTCCAGAGCAATCACCGAGGTGACAGCTCGCGTTTGCCCCTGTTGCAGTGAGGAGAGGGTGCCCCGACCATCGATCCGGCAGCTTCGCGCCGCCGTGCTCCGCCGCTTGCAGGAGCTCGAGCCTCAGGCCTTGACGCCCTTCGAGGCTACGACCGGGAGCTAGCTAAGCTCCAGCACAGTCTTCCGCACCACCCAGGTAGATCCTTTAGGCCATAGTTTAGCATAAATCTCGATTTTTAGTTTACTGTTAGCGTAGCTCCGCCGCCGTCGCCAGCCACCTCCGATACCCCATTTGTCATTCCGACCCGACCATCGTCTTCGCCAGACCTCTCCGCATCTTCTTCACCCCTTCGCCCAAACCAGCTCGCACAGGAGCTGGGATTCGAGCTCCTCCGTCCATCGCCTCGCCGGAGCTTCCCATTTCGCCTCCCTGATCACCTTCACCACGCCTAACAGGGTCGAGGCACTTTGCCCTCGACCCGCGAGTTTGCTGGGATACTTTGCAGGTCTATCCAAGCCCATCTGAGGGCTTGGACCACTTGGTCCAGCTGCTCCACCTCCGCCGACCTCGCCGGACCTCCCAGAGGATCGGTTGGGCCATCGGAGGGCTCCATTAGACGCGGAGGGCTCGCAGCTTCCTTCTCCAACCTTCAGCGAGCGTCCACGAGGAGACCAGCGCCGCCACGAGTCCGGCGAAGTTCGCCGGAGCCCTGTTCGTCCACCATCCTCCTCCGCCGTCCGATTGACCCCCGAGCTCCAGATCCAATCACGTTCGTCCATTTGAGGAGCAGCGTCAACCGTCAGATCCATTCGAGGGTCGATCTCCACCGTCGATCCAGCGCAGCTCAGCCTCGTCGTCCGTCCACCGTTCGATCTGCAACGTGGCAGCACCTGGACCGTCGGATCACAGTCTAGGACCGGATCCCTGGGCGCCACCCCCTTCTCAGCCGTCCATTTATCCACGTGGCGTTCATCCATCGGTTCGACTTAATAAAGGGGTAAATTACCTTAGGCCCCCTCGTAGTTTATGTGTTTGCTTTCAGTCCTGTAAATATTTTAGGAATTTTATTTACGTTGGGATATTTGCATATTAAACCTCGTACTTTCTCGTATTTGCATTTATACCCCTGCCAGTTGTGGACACGTGCATCGACACGTGATATTTTGGTTTATTTGCAATAGAGACCCCTGTAGTTCTGGATGTTCTTTAGTGAATGAAATCTTTTACTTATTTGCATTTATACCCCTGTGCGTGATTTATTTCCACATGTGCGTTTTATTTTGGGTATTTTGCAGATAAGCCCCTGGACTTTTGGTACTTGTTACCTATAAGCCCTTGGAACTTATTTTTCTTACATTTGGGTCCCTGAGTGCCCCAGGCACGTGCTTGGCACGTGTTTTGCTGGGTATTTTGCACCAGACCCCCCAGAACTTTGGGTATTTGCACTTTGGTCCCTGTGCACAGTGCCCCTCCTTTATTTTTGAATAAAATATCAAATCACCTCCAAATTCGATGAAAATTTGAGACATGGCTCCTTCCATGGTGTAGTATTTTTATGAATTTTTGAGGACATTTTTGATTTCATTTGCTATTTTTTAAAAATTCAAAAACCCTTATTTTTGCTACTGTTTAGAGTCAAAAACCCCAAAAAAAATATCAAAACCCTTTTAAAAATTCTAAAAAAAATTAGTTACTGTTTATTTTGTGTTCCTTGATTTTCTAGCCAATTTTGGCTATTTTGCATTGAGTAAAAACCCTAAAAACTCAAAAACACCTAAAAACTTCTAAAAATCGTAATAAATAATTTAAAAACTCAAAAACAATAATTTTGGTGCTCAAATTTTCCTTTTGTTCTCTAGTATACAGGAAAATTACCTCCAGGTCCCTTTGAGATCCTTAGATATTTTATCTTTGGGTTTTGGGTCTGGCTGGACAGTACCCCTTGCTTTTCGCACTGTTTGATTTTTAGGAAATAAAATAAACATCAGAAAAATCTCAAAAATTCACCAAAAACATAAAAAATATAAAACACATAAAAATATTTTTGTCTGAATTTTTGCTTGCTTTTTAATGCATTAAATAAATTGTTCAAGTTAATTGTTTGTGTGCTTTTCCTGTTTTCTTTATATTCCAAAAATCCTAAAAAACTATAAAAACCCTTAAAAACATTAAAAAATACTCTCTCGGATTTCTGACTACATCGTAGGCCGCAAGGCCAATCTGTGCTCCTTGTGTTCGACCCTGGGTGCTATACCAGGTTAATCTCATAGCAGGACCGCTCTCTTTTGTGCTCGATTAGTTTTACATGTTCTGAGTGGTTGATTTTTCTTGATATACTTAGCCCGAGTGACTGAGGTCGCGACGACCATTTCTTTACTTTACCTTAGTCGTTCGGGCGGTTATCACTGAACCCCAACCTGAGAGAGATCGTGATGAAGGAAATATCAAAATGGTGGAGTGCAGATTTTATTTATCCCATTTTCGACTCCAAGTGGGTTAGCCCCTTGCATGTGGTGCCCAAGAAGACGGGCATCACAACTGTGATCAGTGAGTCGGGAGAGGAGATTGCTACACGAGTACCCACCTCTTGGAGGGTCTATGTTGACTACAGGAGACTCAACCAGGCCACCAAGAAGGACCATTTCCCTCTGCCTTTTATTGACCAGATCATTGAGAGACTGGCAGGGAAGAGCCATTATTGCTTCTTGGATGGGTACTCGGGCTACAACCAGGTGGCCATCGCTCCTGAAGATCAGGAGAAGACCACCTTTACCTGTCCCTTCGGTACATATGCCTTTCGACGCATGCCATTTGGGCTATGCAATGCCCCTGCGACTTTTCAGAGGTGCATGTTGCCGATCTTTTCGGACATGGTAGGGGAGTGTTTGGAGGTCTTCATGGACGATTTCTCGGTCTACGGCGACGGATTCGACTCTTGTCTTGACTGCCTAGACCGAGTACTCCAGCGATGTATTGAGTACCATTTGGTTCTATCTTGGGAGAAGAGTCACTTCATGGTGACCCAAGGGACGGTGCTTGGCCACATCATCTCCAACAAGGGCATGGAGGTGGATCCGGCCAAGGTTGATGTCATTAGAAAACTCGTACCGCTGTCCAATTTGAGGCAGCTACGGTCATTCCTGGGGCACGTTGGATTTTATAGGAGATTTATTCAGGATTTCAGCAGGATTGCCCGGCCGTTGACTGACCTCTTGACGAAAGACACCGAGTTCCTTGTCGATGACAAGTGTCTTTCGTCCTTTGCGACTCTCCAGCAGTGTGTGATTGAGGCTCCTGTCCTCCAGCCGCCTGATTGGTCTCTCCCATTCGAGATCATGACGGATGCCTCCGATTTTGCCGTAGGGGCAGTGCTGGGACAAAGGAGGGATGGAGTCCCGTTTGCTATCCACTATGCTAGCCGCACATTGGATGCCGCCCAGCGGAATTACACGGTTATAGAGAAGGAGATGCTAGCCGTAGTGTTCCCCCTAGATAAGTTTCGATCTTATATCATTGGATCTAGAGTGACTTTGTACACAGATCACACCGCCATCAGGTACCTCATGGCAAAGAAGGATGCCAAGGCCAGACTGACTAGATGGATCCTTCTACTCCAGGAGTTCGACATTGAGATTAAGGATAAACCTGGAGTCAAGAATGTGGTGGCGGATCATCTCTCCCGTTTAGAGCAGCCTGAGGAGTCTAAGCAGATTGATCCCATTCGAGATACCTTCCCAGATGAGGCGATCCTTGCTATCGCCTCACTCCCGTGGTATGCCGATATTGTGAACTTTCTCGTTGCTGGGAAAGTCCCACAAGATTGACCCATGAAGAGGCTTGAGACCTTTCTTGCGAAGGCCAAGTCCTACCACTGGGAGGACCCATCCTTTACCACAAAGGAGGGGATAGCGTCTGGCGTCGGTGTATTCCTCAGGAGGAACACCATAGCGTCCTCACTTACTGCCACAAGCTTGAGGCAGGAGGACATCATTCTGGGAGGAGAACGGCACAGAAAGTGCTCCAATCCGGCTTGTGGTGGCCTACCCTCTTCAAGGACTCTGATGAGTTCGTGAAGAGGTGTACTGACTGTCAGAGGATGGGTACTTGTGGACAACGTGATATGATGCCGATGCAGCCCATTCACTTCTGTGAGGTTTTTGACGCATGGGGCATCGATTTCATGGGTCCATTCCCTAAGAGTCAGGGATTTGAGTACATTCTGTTGGCCGTTGATTATGTTAGTCGTTGGGTTGAGGCCATCCCCGCCCGAGCTGCTGATGCGAGGACAGTTTGCAGATTTTTGAGGAAGCACATCATCACGCGGTTCGGGGTTCCACGAGTTCTGATTTCTGATGGGGGGTCTCATTTCATCAACGACCAGGTGAAGGCCCTTGCTAGCGAGTTCAGTATAGACCATCGTGTTGCTATACCTTACCATCCACAGACGAATGGTCTAGCCGAGGTCTCGAACAGGGAGATCAAGACTATTTTGCAGAAAGTCGTCCGCCCTGACCGAAAGGATTGGTCACAGCTTTTGGACTCGGTCTTATGTGCATATAGGACTTCTTTCAAGACACCATTGGGCACAACTCCCTTTCGCCTCGTATATGGCAAGCCGTGCCATTTACCTGTTGAGCTGAGGCACAAGTCACTTTGGGCAGTTACAGATATTCTGATGGATCCAGATGGTGTAGGAGACCAGAGGAGGGCAGAGTTAGCTTCCCTAGAAGAGCTTAGAGATACAACTTTCTCAAACAGCCTACAGTATAAGGAGAGAGTGAAGGAGTGGCATGATTCTCATATCAGCCACAAGCATTTTGAGATTGGACAGAGAGTATGGCTGTTCGATGCGAGGCTTCGTTTGTTTCCAGGGAAGCTGCAAAGCAAATGGAAGGGACCCTACTTGGTCAGAAAGGTACACGACAACGGTATCATTGATATATCCGAGTTGTCTTCTGAGAGTACCTTTCGAGTGAACGGCCAGCGGCTCAAGCCATTTCTAGATCATGAGCCGCGGGTCGTTGATGTTGCCCCTATTCATTTTGCGTGAGATGTGGTCTCTTGACTCACATCTTTTGCATCTCACACCTGATTATCACTGTTCTTCCGACTTGTATAGATCCAGTTGTCCATATCATTCTATTCTTTAGTCCCACATCCCTTTTCTCATCTTATGATTATGCTAGACTTAGGGTGTACTTTACCCTAAGTATAGGGGGATGTAGGACCTGCGGGTATTCTTTTCATTCTTTCTTCCCCTGTTTTGCTGCCTATACTTAGGGATATTTGACCCTAAGTATAGGGGGGGGGGGGGCAGATTCTGTATCTTCTTCACTCGGATTTCCCTTCATGTACAGCTTGCTAAGTATAGGGAGAAACCACCGAGTTCCTCTCATTCTATTCATTTATTCATTTCTGTACTTAGCCATTCCTTTTCACTCCCCTTTTACTAAGCACGAGTTATGTCTTCTTCATCGCTCTTGATCACTCTGAGGACATCGTTCGAGCTAAGTATGGGGGGGGGGTGTGTATATATTTCATATATACTTTAGCCATAACTCGTACTTTGTGTGAGTGTGTTAATAAATAAATTGGCTAAAAACCTTAAAAAAACACAAAAATTAAAAATTTTTCCTGTACATAATCATTCTTTTATTGCACATACATAGCTAGTGTACAAAATTATTTTTGTAAAAATGATTTCAAAAATCTTGTGTGTAAAGTTTGTGTAAATATTTTCTTATCAAAATTATGTATATAGTACAAACCTTTTCAAAAAATGTTTTGAAAATCAAAAGTTTGCAAAAATCTTGTGTAAATGTGTGTAAATATCTTTTTGCTAAACTTGCACCTCATGCATCATCCATTCATGATTTCAAAACATTTTTCAAAAATTTTGCACGATTGTAAATATTTGTAAATAGCATCTTTGTATATATATGTATATAGTTTTTCCTGGATAAGAGTTGACATTTAAACTAAGCATGGAATTAAATTGAGAAATGGAGCTTGAATAAGATCTTAATCCACCTAACTCTAAGAGGAACCTTATAGGGCTTAGGGTTAAGGCTTTTCAGGTCCATAAGGACTTAATTCTTTGAGTCCACTAGGCTATGAGCATATGTCATCTTGATGAGCCTAAGTAGAGCACTTAACAACACACGCATGACTCTTAGAGACAATGGCTTGACTTGCACCAGCACTTTACACATGGCTCTCCACGGATGAGGTGGTGAGGAGGAAGTTTCCTTTGGCTTGGGGTAGCATATGAGGGTAGTACTTCTAGGCGGAACCTCTCTTCTTCTTCTAGTGAAGGAAGTGCGTCTCAACTTGGTCTAGTGGTGATGAAGGCTAAAGACAGAAGCCGTGGGTTGCAATAAAGCTTCAAAAGAGGGATAGTCTACTGGCTCAAGAGGAAAATTTCTTGTATATATGCTGCACCATGTAGATATGTTGTATAGAAGCACTTGAAAAAAAATTGCAAAATGCAAAAAGAACTCCAAAAAGTGGTGGGTCAGATTGAAAATTTAATAACCCCACCGGAGTTTGTATAGTCAAATAAAGCAAAAGCTTATGGTATCCATGTTACATCTCATGAAGCTTGCAGCGGGAGACTTAGCTACACTGGCTGAGCTTCCAAAAGTCTATACTTCTTCCCCCTCTTCTTGAGCCGGTTGCACTTGAACTTAGAAGGGAATACCCCGCTTCTCTAGGAAAGAGTTGCTAGACCGAGGCATTAGAGTTACCAGGTTGAGGGAGGTTGTTTCTTTGTTACTTCTGAGGTGGCGAGCTACATATCACTTACACTGCATGGAAAGATTCATAGTCATTAGAGTTTGTGTATGTAGACTTGTTCTGATCTGGTTTATTGAGGAGTCTTGTCCATAGATTGGTGGAACTTAGAGGCTGTTGAGTTTTAAGCTTAAGTCTAAATAAGGTTCCGACACACTAATAATCCAAAGATCTGATCAAGCTCCATAATTCAATTTAATGAAGGAAAGTTTAATATTCAACATTGATCCATGTACATTCCCCTCTTTTTCTTTTTCTTTCTTTCTTTTTTTTTCACTTCTTTTTCAAATAAGTGTTTGCTAAGGGACTAGCAAAAGTTAAGTATAGGGGGGGTCAGGTGGGGTGACGGTGGTCTGTGGGTCGATATGGGGAAGGCAATCATCCTGATCGTATCCTGGTCCACCTGACGATCGTGGACAGTGCTGCAAATCATCTCAAACTCCTGCAGGTGGAGATGAGGCTCCTCTGTCGCCAAACCGTGGAATCGGGGAAGAAGCTGCAAGGTGTTCGGGGGGAACTTGAAGTCCCCCACGATCGCTGGAAGTACCACCCAGTGGTGTGTCAAGGTCAACCCGGGATTGTGGTTCTCCCGCATCGATCTGAGTGGTGGTGGTGGTGCTCCTCCTGCTCCTCCTGCTCCGCCACCTCCAGCTGCAGGATCATCAGGTCCTCCTCCTGCTGCCGGATCGGTGGGGCCTCCTCCTGCTCCTCCTCCGCGGTTGGCTCTCAACTGCTCAAACTCTCGCCTCATGTCCATCATGAAAGCTCCCTGATCCCTCAGCTGCTGCTGCACTGACTCGAGGGAGGCAATCAGGGTGGATTTGATCGTACCCTGGTCCAGGAGAAAATGCTGCTCTCCTCGTGGACCTCCGGGGTGATCCTCAGAACTGCCGGCCATAACGTCTGCAAAATCAAATGAGCCCAACTCAGGTGCTGTCAAATCTGCTAATCTCTCCTCGGGCTCATGTCTCTCAGAACCGAAAGAAAGGGGGTCGAGGGGGAACAGGGCGGAGTCGTACTCGGGCTCGGAGAGCTGGTCTCGGCTCTCGCGGGCCAACCTAGATGATCGGGTAGACGTGCCCGAAAGCGGTGCAGCCAGAGGCTGCCTAAGAGAGCGTCTACCCATCATCTTGATCTGGCGAGTAGTGCGGATGAGATCTGGAGAAACTATGATCAGAATGCAAACCCCCGGTTCACCAACGCAACGCGAGCTGAAGACCGTAAAATCTCGGTCAAATTATCTTGTCAATTTTTATTAGGTGAACACACAAGATATCAGAGTGCTTACGTGACCTGTTAGGATACCCGATGCTACCCCAACCGACTGGCCCGCACGGAAGAGTCGGTAATCGGTCGGGAATATCACCGGAGGGCTCTACCTAGGGTGCGGGTCACTCTCTCGCGCATCCAAACCATACAATGAGGGGGTTGCTCTCCCCAAGACAATTTTTTAGGGTGAGTGTCTTTTAGGGTCAATAGTTTTATCTAGTCCCAATTTTATGATTTTTCTTTTTAATATTTTTCAAATAGAAAACAAATGCCTAACGATTTTTTCGGTTCTCTTGGTTATTAAGTCCAAAACAGGGGGGAGAAGACGAAAAAGCCGATGCGCGATGAAATCAATGATGCATGTTGAGATAGAAATGCGTACCTTGTCTCCGGCACTCTACATGCAAGTGATTCGCGCATAATTTAAAGACAGGAAATAAACTACCTAAATGGTGCAGGCGGAAAACCGAGTCCCTAAACAACAGTGCTACTCGAAAGAACGGCTAGCCGACCACCAGCCTCCAATCCAAAGAGTCCGGTCTAGACCCACCCCTCCTCTTCTCGACAGGTCGAGTTCAGGAGTAGCGCTTGACGGGGTGGGCTCACGGCGCGTAGGCTCGGAGGTGATGGAACGGCTATTTTATTATTATTTTTATTATAGGTCCAATTACCGCACTATAGGAATAGGCAATTATATTAGGGTGTTTGGATCCTATGAATTACGTCACAATCAAGCAGAAAATCCTACGGCTAGGGGCTCGGAAATCCGCGTGAAACCAGAAAAGGCAGTAAAAAGAGAAGAAAACAAAATCGCGTAAAAAGCTGCAAAAAAGCCTAAGGGTCCCCCGAGCACACCGGTGCTCGGCGAAACAGACCCGCTAAGTCCAATCACAGTCCAAAGTGTCCAGTCTGAGTCCCTGTATTATTACAATAATAATCAAAAGTCTAATCTAAACCTCACCCACTCAACTCTCTCTCTCGCTCTCTCCTGCGGCTCCGTAAAGAAAGGAGCCGCCTCCGAGTCTCGCGGTTGCATCGGCTTCTCGAAATCGGCCGCCTCGGTCCTCGGGCCCTCGCAAGGAAAAGAGCAAGTGTCATAAACCAAATTATTATAAAAATGTCAGATATATATATATATATATATATATATATATATATATATATATATATACAAGAAGCTATACAAAAAGCCGCGCAAAGAAAAAGCCGCGGAAAAACTCAAAAATCGACTACTAAGCCGTGCTCCCCAGCAACGGCGCCATTCTGATGACACGCCCTGAGCGACTAAGGTAAAGGTACAAAAATGGTCGTTGCGACCTCAATCACTCAGATGTGCTCGATCAAGAAAAATGAACCGCTAATAATAGATAAAATCGATCAAAACACGAAAGCGGTCCTGCTATTAGATTAACCTGGTATAGCGACCAGGGTCGAACTCAAGGAGCACGGGTTGGCCTCTCGGCCTACGAAGTAGTCAAAAAAGGGATAAAATAAAAGGAGAAAATATTTTTGGTGGTTTTTAATTATTTAAGATTTTTTGGATTTTTAATGAATTAAGAAAATAAGAAAAGTAAACAAACACACACTTCAACAAATTATTAAATGCACTAAAAGTCAATCAAAAAATTTAACAAAAATGTTTTTATGTGTTTTATAATTTTTAATATTTTTGGTGAATTTTTGAGAATTTTCTGATCTTTATTTAATTTTCTAAAAATCAAACAGTGGCAGAAATCAAAGGTACTGTCCAGCCGAGCTAAAAGGGCCTAGATAAAATATCTAAAGGCCCCAAGTTAGCTAGGAGGTAATTTTCCTGTGAAGAGAAGAAAATAAGGAAAATTTAGGCACCTATTTTATTGTTTTTGGATTTTTGGTTTAATTATTAGAATTTTTATAAGTTTTTAAGTGTTTTTCAATTTTTAGTGGTTTTCAGTAATGAAAAATAGCCAAAATTGGCTAGAAAATCAAGCACATTAACATAGACAGTAGACAATTTTTTTGTAATTTTTGGACACTATTTAATATTTGTTTGAGGTTTTTAAAGTTAGACAGTAGCAAAATTAGGTGTTTTTGATTTTTTAAAAATATCAAATGAAAACAAAAATGTCCTAAAAAATCCTCGAAAATTTTACACCATGGCAGGAGCCACGTATCCAATTTTTGTTGGATTTGGAGGTAATTTGCTATTTTATTCAAAAATAAAGAGAGGGCACAATGCACAGGGACCAAAGTGCAAATACCCAAAAGTCTGGGGGGTATGGTGCAATTAACCCAGGAAGTCACGCGCATCGCGCGTGCCTGAGGCACTCAGGGACCCAAATGTAAGAAAAATAAGTTTCGATGGCCTTTTGGTAACAGGTACCAAAAGCCCAAGGGCTTATCTGCAAATAACCCAATATATAACGCACATGCTCCAATATATCACGCACAGGGGTATAAATTCAAATAACTAAGAACTTTCATTCATTGAAGAACAACCAGAACTACAGGGTAGATAATGCAAAAAGCCCAGAAACGCACGTGTCGATGCACGTGTCAGACCAAACACAGGGGCATATCAGTAAATACACGCAAGCACAAGGGTCTCGATGCAAATATCCCAAAAAACTAAACAACTAAACTAACTAATTACAGGACTAAATACGAAATGAAATAGAAAGAAGGGCCTAAGGGTAAATTACCCTTTATTACGTGGACCGGCTGGATAGAGGGCACGTGGCACATCCGACGGTGGGGAATAGCAGCCGCTCCACAGCTGGGCTCCTTGGGAGAATCCGATGGTGAGGGTTCCTCCACGTGGACGATCGGACGGTGTAGGGCGCAGGTGGCTAACCCTTGTGCATCGGATGGCTGGGATCTGTCCTCCTGAGATCGGGCGGTGACTGCTGCTCCTAAGATGGACGGGCCCGATGAAGTCTGGAGCTGGAGGAGTGATCGAACGGAGGAGAAGGGTCCTCGAAGAACAGATGACCGATGAGGTTCGCCGGCCCGGTGGTCTCGCTCCGAGGCTCCTCTGCTGCGCCTGAAGGTCGGAAGAGCTCCGCAAGGGTGTCTCGCAGCTGGTGGTGGGCTCCGATGATCCAGCCGAGCTCTGAGGAGCTCAGGCGAGGTCGGCGGAGCTGTGCCTCCTGGCTGAATGGCGAAGGACCTCAGATGGCCTCCGTTCGACCTGCAAAGCAATCCAGAAGACTCGCGGGTCGAGGGCAAACTGCCTCGACCCGATCAGGTGGGGTGACGGTGGTCTGTGGGTCGATATGGCGAGCTCCGGCGAAGGGGGTAGACGGAGGAGCTCGGCTCCCAGCTCCTGTGCGAGCTGGGTTGGATGGAGGGGTGAAGAGTGTGCATCGGAAGGAGGCGAAGGTGTCTGTGGGGTCCGATGATTGAATCTATATATTGGATGGTCGGAATCGATGGAATGCGGCGGAGCGACGATTTGGGCGTAATCGAAAATTAAAGGAAACAGCGGAGCGAAATGGATACCTGGGTGGACTAAGAGACTGGGGAGGAGCTGGGGAAGCTCCTGGTCGTTGCCTCGAGGAGCGTCTCCCTCCGAGGCTCGGTGCTCCTGCTGGTGGCGGAGCAACGGCGGCTGAGCTCGCTGGATCGATGGACACGCCTCCTCTCCTCGCTTCGACGGCGCCGGACGCGAGCTGTCACTCTCACGAGTACGCTGGAGCTCACAGGAGTGGATTCGAATGACCAAAGATGCAGAATTAGGGTGGCGGAGCTCGAGCTAAATATGGGCGAGGATCTGGGAAGACGAGGTCGGGTAGGGCGTGGAAGCGCGCGGATCCCGAGGATGAAGCTCTGGCGAGGGTGTCGAATGTGGCATTAAGGAGCCGGACCCGGGGTTTAGGTGGTAGGCGATCGGGTTTAGCGGGGAAAAATCCGAGAAGTTGGGGACCCGCTAAGGACCCGAGTGGAGTGGTCCTGGGGGGGTAGTTGACCGGGCGGTCAACATCCCCGGGAGCCAACAAGAATCGACCACGTGGCATGATCTTAGGAGTGAAAATTAGGGTAGCTAGGGGCCGATTTAGCAAAAACTCAAAACATGAAATATTTTTATTTTATTTTTTTCTAATTTTTAGTGATTTTTAATAATTTTTTCGAAATAAAAATAAGGTATATACATAGTATGTGGTATATAGGTATATGTACACTATAGAGTTTTTAATTTTTGATTTTTTTAATTATTATTTTTGTGCAATTTTATCCCTATTTTACATTTTATTTATTTTCATTATAAAATAAGGAATAAAAAGGTATTTTTATTTTATTTTTATTATTTATATACATAGGTAAAATAAATACATATATACACTTATATACATGGTATATGTACAATATATTTTTGTGTTTTTAATTTTTGCTATTTTTATTTGATTTTTGTTTTGATTGTTTTTATTTTATTTATTTGCATTTTATAACATAGAATATTTAAAAAAATTTTGGGAATTAATTTTATTTATTTACAAGGTTAAATAAATATATAAGAGTGGTTCATGTACATGATGAAAGTGGTGTTTTTGTTCTTTTTGATTTTTACCCTTTTTCTTTTGTTTTTATACTTATAAATATGTACAAGTATTTACAAGCATATTTTGGGCTATTTTTGTGAGGAAAAATATTTTTATTTATTTACATAAATATTTACACACATGAGCCCCTATCTCCCTCTACTTTGGCTTTTATGCGGTCAGGCCCATGTTGAGCCCTCCCTTGGGTTAGGTTGCTCAATATTTATTCTAAATATTTCCCTCTTTTTTTATTTTTATTCTTTATTCTTTTATTTTTGCACAAAAACATGCTAATTATTAAACTTTATACAATGCATGCTTTTGATAATTATTTGTATTTACATGAATATACATGCATTTGCAAAGGTTTTTTTGTAGCTAAAATATAAGAATAAAGAGTGATGAATGGGTATTCATCAGCATACAATAAGCTTCCTACAGCTGATGCATAAGGACATCCAGCCATGGCCTTCTTTCCTCAACAGTTTGAGGAGCCATTCCTTTAGACAAACAGATACCATGTCTTAAGGGTAGAATCCTTTCTTGGAACTATCCATACAGAATCGTTCAAGAATCTTCTTAATTTATCCATATTGTGACAATACCAAAATCCTCTTTTCTTGATTTTTGAACAACTTCAGGCCTAAGATGTAAGAGGCTTCTCCAAGATCTTTCATCTCAAAGGTATGGGATAACCAAATTTTCACACTGGTCATCATCCCTGTATCATTTCCAATGATAAGGATGTCATCTACGTAAAGCATAGTGAACACAATAGCGCTCCCACTAAGCTTCTTGTACACACAAGGTTCATCAGGATTATGCACAAAATCATAACTCTTTATGGTTTCGTCAAATCTGATGCTCCATCTACGAGAAGCTTGCTTGAGCCCATAGATGGATTTCTTTAGCTTGCATACTTTTCCATCCTCAGTTATGAAGACCTGGGGCTGCTCCATGTAGATATCCTCCTCGAGATATCCATTGAGGAAAGCCGTCTTGACGTCCATCTGCCAGATGTCGTAGTCAAGATATGCATATAAAGCTAGCAGTGTCCTTATGGATTTAAGCATAACCACAAGAGAGAACGTCTCATCGTAATCGATGCCTTCTCTCTGCGTGTAACCCTTGGCTACGAGTCGTGCCTTGAAAGTCTCTACTTTCCCATCAAGTCCCCTTTTTCTATTGAAGATCCATTTACACCCAATGGGTTTTACCCCTTTAGGTGGATCCTCTAAGGTCCATCCACCAATCTTATGCATGGAGTCAATATCTGACTTCATTGCTAGCATCCATCTATCCATGTCATGATCCGCGAGTGCTTCATCAAATGAAGTAGGATCAATGTCAGTCTCACTTGACACATGGAATCCATACCTTTCAGGTGGTGCAACTACCCTCAAACTCCTTCGACGAGGTATGGGTGTTTCATCTTTATTTTTCTCTTCAGTTTCTGATCTAGAATCTCAGAATCCTCAGGGGATTCAATGAGTTCCTCTACCTTATTTTTGTCTTGACCTTTAAGGAAATCATCCTCCAGAAATTTCACATCTCTAGAGACAAAAACCTTTTGGGTCTCAGGGTCATAGGCTGGTATCCAATACCATATTTAACATACCCAATGAAGTAACACTCACGAGTGCGAGATTCTATCTTACTTGCATCCACGTTCTTAGCGTGAACCAAGCAATCCCAAACCCTTAAGTGATTAACACTAGGTTTGGTTCCATACCAGAGCTCATGAGGAGGCTTTGGCATAAATTTGCTAGGAATCTTATTCAGGATATAAATTGCTGTCTCTACTGCATATCCCCCGAAACTAAAAGGCAAATGTGCTTTGCTCATCATTGAACGAACCATGTCCATGATGGTCCTGATGCGTCTTTCAACAACACCATTAAGTTGGGGAGTTCCAGGAGGAGTGAGATTAGAAACAATTCCATTTTCTGTAAGGTATTCCTTGAATTTTTCTGAGAGGTACTCGCCACCTCGATCAGATCGAATCTATTTAATCTTCTTATCGGTTTGATTCTCAACCAAATCCTTGAACTCTTTGAACTTTTCAAAGGTTTCAGATTTATGACGTAATAGGAAGACAAACTCGTATCGCAAATGGTCATCAATAAACGTCAAAAAATATCGATATCCATTTCGAGTCACGGTACTGTTGGGACCACATACATCGGTATGTATTAGGTCTATAATGCCTTCGCATCTTATAACCCTGTTACGGAAAGGCATCCTATTCGTTTTACCTCGAATACAATGTTCACAGGTAGGTAAAGATTGAACTTGTAGAAAATCTAAAGGTCCATCCTTTATCAATCTGTTGATCATATCAACAGATAAATGACCAAGCCTTTGATGCCAAATCATATTCGAATGATTTTTATTCTCCCTGGATATTTTAGGGTTTTTCTTAGTGGTTGTAACATTCATGACATGCTCATCAATGCACAATTCATAGAGTCCACCAAAAGTTATAATACCATTTGCAATATATTTATCATAATAATTTAAGACTAATTTATTACAGAAAAGGAATGAATATCCACTTCTAACTAGCTTAGATACAGATATTAAATTCGTTCTATCTTCAGGTACATAAAGACATTCTTTAAGTACTAGGACTCTACCACTAGATAATGATAGTCGACAAGTCCCGATGGTGACTGCTGCAACACTTGCATCAGATCCCATCTGGGTGATTATCTCCCCTTCCTCAAGATTTCTAGTTTCCTGAAACAAATGCAACAAATTGCATACATGAACAGAAGCACCCAAATCTACAACCCAACTTCCTTCTCGTCCAATGAGAAAGCTAGTTTCAATGATGAAAGTAGATTTCATACCTGCTGGGGCTTTACCTTTGTCTGACGACTTCAGGTATTCTGGGCAGTTATGCCTCCAGTGCCCCGACTTTTTGCAGTGGTGACAAACGTCGGATTTCTTCAACGCTAACAATGTGGATGCACAAGAAGATGAGCCAATGCCTTGACTCTTCTTCTTTCTCTTCTAGGCCGGGCCCTTCCGAGAACCTTGCTTTCGACCCGCGCTTCCTCTGACCTGTGCAACCATTGCACTACCAGCGGTACCATCTTTCTTCATCACATCTTCTGCAGACTTAAATGCAGCAAGAAGACCAGCGTTCGACAAGTCCAACTTGTTCATGTGGAATGAAACCACAAAATTATTGAAAGACTTGGGAAAAGACAGCAGAATGAAGTCAGCTTGCATGTCTGCATCCATATTTGCCCCAAGAGTCTCCAGTTCAGAAAACTACCCAAAAATTTTGAGTACATGATCTCAAATCGAAGTTCCTTCCTGCATCTTGCAGCGAACGAGTTCTTTCATAATATTGTACCGCTGGGTGCGGTTTATGTCACCTAACATATCTTTTAGATTCTGCATTATCTCCTGACATGTGCTCATCTCCACATGTTGCTTTTGAAGAACATTGGAGAGAGAACCCATGATATAGCATCTAGCCAAGACATGATCTTCATCATACTTATCATTGTATGCTTTTTCTTCCTTGGATTTAGGGCTTTCATGCTTGTTCTCAGAGAGCACATAACTTATGCGCTCAACATGAAGAACAAGCTCCAAATTACGGATCCAATCTGAGTAATTTTGATCGGTCAATTGGTTGACCTCAAGAAGCCTGCCTAGTGGATTCAAGGACTTCATTTTCTGAAATTAAGAATGCACTATATTAGAACATATAATCATATATATTCAAATTTATGATGTTTGATTAAGGCATTTTAAATCAAATTGTTCTTGCTCTGTCAACCTTGAAAGTTTATTCCCTTAATCACATTCAAAGTAAGAGATATACTTATCGTTATATCTCAAGCAAGAACTAGGATCTCCTCCTTATCTTTGTCATATCCCAATAATATGAGAACCTATGACTCCAATAAAGAGAAGCGGGAACACATTCCGCGTTGCAAGTCCAACTTGCATTTCCCAATTCGATCTTTAATACCCGGGCCCACCACCCCTATGGTGATGTTGACCCGTCATTAATTGAATCAACCGTCAACATGAATACAACTCACTATGCGCAACCCAATATCATCCCAATAATATGAGGACCCGATATTGGGGTCACTACGCATACGTCCGTACTCTTTCAAGAAGCGATGAGCCCGATCCAGATGCGCTTGCATACAGGAGCTGTCACTTCAGACAGACATCTCCCACATGCAATCCCTGGCGACGGAACCCTTCACCTTGACGGGAGACCATGGATGTCACTTATGTGATCCTTCACCTCATATTCAAATTTTAATGAATTATCATGAATCATATTCATATAATTAATTCTTCCAAGGGAAATAACAACTTTATTCATAATAGAGTGTCTCAATTGGACATAATCAATTTAATCATATTAAATTAATTATCAATCCAATTCAATCAACAAACTTGATTATTTTTACTTGAATATATATATGGTAATATCTCAAAGTATATATTAGTTCGAATTTTAATAATTGGAAAATACTCCTTGATTTTCTCCTGCATTATCGAGTCCCTACCCGCTGTCATGGTCAGTACCGACGAGAGTGGGACGGACCACATACGTTGCAACCCGCTACCCCAATGCTCTCCGACTAGACACCATATCCACATCAGGAAAGGATAATGCCAGATAGATCAATTGTACTTGAGATCATCGGTTCTTCAACCGAAATTATACCATATAGTAACAATCAAAATATTTTTGATTATAAGGAAATTTGCTACACAAATTCCCATTCCTATTCAAGCATTAGGTTTGATGATTGTGTTTCCAATTATGATCTAGATCAAATCTAATCAATTAATTGGTTGAGGCCAAGTCAATTAAGGAAATAATTATCTTCCAATATTTCACAAATATTTTCCATAATTATTTCATGAAATTATCAATTAATTTCACTAATTAACAATCACATGGTTCTTGATTAGGACTATAATTTCAGTAGTGACCCCTACTCACTAAAATTAACATATCTCAATCAATTTAAATCCAAATTAGATAAACTTAATTTTCAAAGATTTCTAACTTGATTTAGGACAGAACCCAAGTATTATTTCACGTATTTTGAGGCGTATCAAAATAGTAATTAACTCATTAATCATGTTAAGATTCGCAGTTCCCGCAACAGTGAATACATGTTCATTAAAACAACCATATCTCGAGCAAACGGAATCCAAATTATGTAAACTCAGATCATATGATTTTCTTATTTAATGGGGAACAAAATTCAAGTGATTAATTCGTGTTCAAATATTTTAAACATGGCCGAAATTATTCACTAAACGGATCTGCGAAAAATCAAATGCGACAAAAACTTTCGCGATCTTATCGAACCCAAGTCATCCTAGGTTTGTGGATCGTATCCAAAACCTTTGACCTAAGGTTCTGAAACAACTTGAAGGATATTGTATTATCCTCAAGCGCATCACGGAAGCGTGACCGTCGTATCAAATACGACGCAGAACGACTAGTCGTACTAGTTGTTTTGTGCAGCGGAATTTAAAAAAATTTCATGCGATGAAACCACATAATCCAAGAACAGTTCTCGGATCATTTCATCTAGAACCACAACAAGTATAACGGAATACCTCTTGAAGCGTGGTTGATCTAGTCTCTAAGAAAAGAAACCTCCTTTCTCAAGTCCGATCGTCGGAGAGGTCACTTGCGAGCGCGGGGATGAACCACATAATCCTCGCAATCCAACAAGTCGATCCAAGCATGGTGAACTCCTGATCTCATCGTACGAGATAGAATGTCCTCTTCGTAAGCGTAGCACTCCAAGAAGATGGAGAACTGAAGAACGTCAAAGCTGCGGCGTGGTGGCGAAGGCGACGACGATTCTCTCCTCTAGGGCTTTGGTGGACAGCCACCAAGAAAGAGGGAGAGAGAGTTGACGTGTGAGAAGAATGAGAGAGAGAGATGTGCTCCAAAATTGCATAGCCTTAGAGCGCATGGTATGCCTCTCTATTTATAGGGTTTTGGGATCCATGGATCTCAATCCATGGGACATATAAAATCAATAGATGAGATTGATTTGTGTCCAATCCAATGGTCAAGATTGTTGTTGGTAAAAACCAACAATTTATGATTTTATTTATATCAAAATATATTTGACAAAATCAAATATAAATCAATCCTAAATTACATCAACTAAATAAGGAGAGAATATACATGGAGATTACATCTCCCATGTATGTCAAGGTGGACGGCCACCCATTCCAAGTAGGACTTGGTGGCCGTCCACTTTATTCCTTATGGAGGCAATATCATGAGATTTCATGAGATTGCATATCTCCATGGATATCTCCATTATTATTTCCAACAACTTTTATTGTGATTTATTCTTCAAAAATAATTCATAATTAATTTTGAGAATATTGCAATCTTACCATTGGAAATTTGTGAATCAAATTCACAACCCAAAACAAAATATAATTTACATTTTAAATTAATTACAGAATGTGTTTCCAATACACATTAATAATTAATCAACAAATAAAATTATAATCAGCTCTCTCTAATACATTATAAATCACATTTATAATATATTATGAATAATTGGATATTTCTATCCACATTATTCTTATCCATAATAATTAAATCACATTTAATTATATTGGATAATTTCTACACACATCAAGATGATTAAATCACATTTAATCATTAATTCTTCAATGCTAAGATCTATGGAATTATTCTTGAACCCTTTCAAGAATAATGCGATTTCTCCGCAGATACTTGGAGATAAGGACATGACGATTGTATTGTTCCATGTATAGTGACTTGGATGTTGAGATCACATCTCAAATCCAGATCTCATGGTTCTCCCACAGATGCTTGATCAAATCAAGACCGTAGACCTAATCTTCTCATTGCATCTGAATCTTATTCAGATTAATGTCCAATACATGGACTAAGATTAGGTCACTTCTCTATTGAGAGGAGTCACTAAAATCCAAACCTATTTCATCACTCCCTCGGAATGGAAGCGTCATGGTTATACAATCGTTTATGATCACATCACCCTCAGGTATTCCTAATACCTTTACATCCTACATACTGGAAGACCTAGGATCATTCTGAAGATAAAGATCACTTTTACACTGTCATTTTCAGGGTTTGATCATTAAGTTTCTCAATCTTGGTCATTGGGAATTGGTATAAATCATATGCTTTCCCAAAGCATATATTTTACCTTCAAATTCATGTCATGCTTCCAAAGCATGACGACCATGCATGGAATTTGATCAGTCCCAATACCTCATGAGTGAGCTCATGTCTCCCGGTTCACATGTGAACCTGTATGATCCCTTTTAGAGATCGTATTACTCATATGCCCTTATATGCACACCAGCTCACCGGTGTATAGATCTTGGCTAGGTCATCAACCTATTGGTCTGCCAAATGTACACACTCAGACATATAGCAACACATCTGTCTCTGGTCAGAGGATGCATGCCTATGCTGTGGCAGTATCCAACATAAGTCTTTTGGTTATCTCGATCTCGTTAAGTCAACTCATTGACTCAACTAATCTGACACCTCCGAATCACTATTCCCATGCAGAGGACCTGCATCAAGAGGTCGGTCAGATTTCAACCATATGAGAAAGGATTGCCATCTCCTACTCAGACTGGAGATCATCACTTAACAATCATTTGACGATGCTTGATGAGTCCTCTATCTAACTCCTTAAATATTCATCCAAGCATCAACCTCTATGATTCATTCAATGAATCAACAGCTGTATGATCATCAAGTTGGTCATGGTACATAACCCTTATTGTACAGAGGGACCTTATAGTGCATTCATTCATTCATTCTCAGAAAGGGTGTGAAAAATAAACAATAACTTTTATTGATAAATCATTTATTACAATAACATTTATTGTAGGAATGGTTCACCCGGGGATCACATTGCTAACAGAGGCCATCATCAAAGACTCCTTGTATATAATCTCACCTCCCATCACCATTTGAAATTTGATCTTTCTTCAGCCGATAAATCCTAAACCTAAGCTTCGAGCCTCCTTCCTGGTGACAGCAGGAAGGACTCAATCTTTCATGGGTTCGATCTGATGTAGAATTGAGGCGATCCAGTTTGCTAGAGCTCCTACACCCAAAGTTTATTTCTGTTAACCCCTCGGTGAACTTCTTTCCCTCTATCTTTTGATTCCTTAGAGTAGCGGTAGTGTAGATTCGCCCCTTGTTCCGTTCAATCTCATTTTAATTTTTGTAAAATCAAAAGGTTAACCTCGCCAGAGCTCCATTTTTGCCTTCTTGTTGTCTTCAACTGATTATTATCAGTCTTGTCTACCACCTCCATTTCCTCCCCCTTTTCCTAACGATCATCCCACACACCTCGATTCCCCTCGATCTTTCATAGATCGAGATATTCGTATCCCAATTTCGCTGCTCACCAGAGACACTCTACCACACTCTTTTTTGCATCCATTTCACCCTAGACCTTCCTTGGGTTCACCTCCTCGTCGGACCTCCACCAGAGGGCATCAAGTCATTTTAAAGCCAACAATCAACACAGAAGACCTCCAGAGCATTTTGCACCATTTCCGACCTCCCGAGGATGAAAGATCATGAAGAACGAAGGAGGGAAACTTGTTGGAGGAGTGTTCTTCAGTTGTTCTTCTTGGGATCCTCCGGTCCGTCATATCAAGCCATATTGCGAGGTGGAGCGACAACTGTCTGCTGCTTTGAGCCTCAATTGCAAGATCTAAAGTGGTGATTTAATATCCACCATCGAAGCGTGAAGCGGTACCAACCGCTGGATGAAGTCCACGTGGATAAGTGAAGCGACATCCTCCATCCATTCGCAAGAACGTGGTGTTAATTTTACCTTACACCCTCCTACTTTTTGTATTTTCTTTTAGTCTACAAACATTCATATGTAGTATAATTTATTTTGGATATTTTGCATATTATTCCCTCCACATTCAGTATGGGACTACTTGACCATCAGGGACTTTGCTCTTACCTAGGCTAAAATCTTAGCTACTCACCAACCCATCGGTCGATCTCGTAGCTAGGTCCATTCCACGTCACCTTACGTGCCTCAGTGCATGAGGGGACATGGAATTTTGCATCTGAACCCTTGGAAAAGTTTCATTTCACTCCACTAAGTTTGCAAATTAGTGTGATATTTTGGATTTCTCTTAGGTGTTCGATTTAGTCCATAAAGTTTAAATATTTGTGAAAATACCCATGGACATTATCTCCCGAACATTGAAAATTTGTGAAAATTATCTTAAATTCCTGTCATATTTTCTTTCACATGTAGTTTTGCTTGGGTATTTTGAGTTTATTTTCTATATATAAAAATTCAAAACCGAGCTATTATTCCCTATTTATAGTAAAACAATCTCCATATAAACTTAAAAATGTTTTAAAAATTACAAAAATATTTTCTGATTATTATGTTAGTTTGAGCCTACGACCAAAAATCACTAAATATAGGAAAAGAATAGGCCTAAAAATTAAAACTCTCCATAATCCAGTAAAAAATATGAATAATCATCAAAAAAACCAAAAAATATTTAGTTTTGTCTATGATTTTTTTTATTATTATATATAATTGATTTGGAGAATTTTGACATTTTCCTGTTATTTTTAAATATCAAATCAATTTGACTTATTTATTTAGTCTCTATTTGGATATTTTTTCTTTATCAGTATATAAAACTAATAAACAATTCCCTAAAAATCTTAGAAATGGTAGAAAATCATATAAAATCCAAAAACATTTTATTTTTTTAGTAATTTTTTGTATTTATAATTGTATTACTCTACATTATATACATAGTTATATATATACATTGCGTTATTAGTAAATTAAAAAGAGAAGAAATTAAAAATCTGAAAAATATAAAAAGAATATAAAAATTGCAAAATTAAAAACATATTTTTTTAAAATAAAATCCATCAAAAAACAAAAATAATAGAAAATAAAACCCATCATTTTAGACCACTCGATTTTCTAGTTTATCAACATGATTATTTTGCTTGAGAAGCACACATGTGGAAACATGCATCGCCACAATAAGTGGTCAAGCCCTCCAATTTGATCTAGTAGCATGGACATCTAAAGATAGTACGTTGTAGGTTGCAATAAAGCTTCAAAAAGAGGGATAATCTAGTGTATTAAAAGGAAAAAATTCCTTATGCAAATGCTGCTATTTATAGTACCAATAATAAAAAATAAAGAACTCCTAAACAATAGATTGACAGAAATCAGTGTAAAATCATTCCTGTCGGAGTATATATCAAATAAGCAAGGCTTACACTTTAAAGTCAAAACCTCAAGGTTGCCTGCAGACGGAGACTTGATTACACTAGTCACAATCCATTCTTCTTCTCCACCCCCCATTCTTGAGCCAATTATATTTGAACTTTGATGTAAATACCTTGATCCTTGAGGAAATAGTAGCTAGAAGAGGAATTATGGTTACCATGTTGAGGGAGACTGTTTCTTGTTATTTCTGATGAGAAGAGATGCATTCACATACAATATACAAGTGAAACTCATAGTCATGAGGGTTTGCGTATGAAAAGACTTATTCTGACCTGGCTATTGAGGCGACCTGAACATAGGATTATGGAACTTGAGGGCTGTTATGTTTTAGATTCTATTCCTAATAAGGTTATGAACACATTTACAATCGAAAGTCTAAACTGAGCTCCAAAATTTTATTTTATGATGATAAGTTTAAAAGTTATAATCATTTTAAGTTCTTTCTTTTTCTTTTTTTTATTTTCGATTTTGCATCACTTATTCTTATAATAGTGCTTGTTTGCTAGGGACCATCAAAGGTAAGTATAGGGCGTGACGAATAGACATTCATCTATCTTTATTCTTGCATTTTATCTTTGAATCTATAAAAAAACACATGTAGTATCACTAATTTATACAAATTAACATTCAATATTCATTTGTAATTTGCTTGTAAGCAGCATGTAATTATCTAAATTAATATTATAATTACTGAATAAGGAAAATAGAAAAGAAAAATAAAAGAAGTATCACAGATACTGGATGACTCTAAATCTTGAGACCAAGTCAATATTGACTTGGTCGATCATGAATAATGTAGGGGGAGATAAGGGTCACTATATTATATAGAAACCCTAATTTCATGTTGTATATACATTTTTACACTATTTTATTCTTCGCATTACACACCTTAAATAATAAAATATTCAAAATAAATTTTTTATATACTAATATATAGAAATTTATGAAAATAATTGCTAATAAAAATAAGGAACACTGAAACTTGTACTCACCGACGAAAATGTCGTAAATCGAACTTCACACATCAATATCTTCTCCATATAAAATAAAATTGAATCAAACTCACCTCCATTGTATTCCAAATTAATTATCTATCTAATAAAGGTGGTTTTATTACAAATGATGACAAGATTCAAAATTAGCTTTTTGGGTATTATTGTACTATGTATCTGTATGTAAAATTCACATATTATATTCTTTACAATTTTACTCTTCTTATACCTTTAAATAATTATATATATTATATAAAATATATTTAAAATGTAAAAGTAAATAAAAACATGTAAAAAGTCATTAAAATAAATAATACATTAAAATATATAGGTATAATATACATATAATATATACACATGTAATTATTTACCTACATCAATTAATTATAAACATAAAAGAAAATTAAGTAAATACACATTAAATAACATTATAAATATATAAATTATGTAAATAAAATATTATTTATACTGAATATAAAATAAAATAAAATATGTAGAATACAGGAAAGTATACATATGTATGTACATGTAAATATTAACATCTTACAAATAATGTTGTAAAAATAAATAAAAATAATAAAAACTTGTTTGCTAAATTATAAACAATTTTCATGTTTTGAGTTTTAATTAATAAAATCATTTACTATTTATTTTTGAATTTATACACTATTATTTTCAACTTTGTTTTATTGGGTCCTACATGGCCCAATAGAAACCCATATTTTGTTGGCCTCGAGCAACTGTGCCCACCAAAGTCGGTGCCGATCAGAACTCACCTACCCCTTAACCTGGTCAAATTTTTGTGCCTGCACATTTCTCCATTCAACTCGATTGCTTTACAAGAAATCTTCGAAATACCACCCTACATCACGTCGTAACCCTAGATCATCAAACTATGCACTGAATCGGTCAAAAACCCTAAGTCTTTGACGCCATCCTTTTCTACTATAAAGCCAAAACCTCCACCTATGATTTAATTTTAATTTATCTTGGACTACTATAACCCTTTAGATCAAAGCCTGGAGCATTTCACTTTGTGACAGGAAGTGGGATCCCTCGATCCATGGCATGGAGAAGGAGTTCTTGAGTTGATTCAACCATCACCGAAGCTTGCTCCGATGGTCTTTTGATCCTGGCCATTCTGGTAGGTTAAATGCCCTCACTTCTTGAAGGATGTGGAGAAATCCTCAAGCGCATCACGGAAGCGTGATCGTCGTATCGAATACGACGAAGAACGACTAGTCGTACTAGTTGTTCGGAGCAGCGGAATTTTAAAATTTTTAAACCGATGAAACCACATGATCCGAGAACCGTTCTCAAATCGTTTCATCTATAACCACATCAAGTATAATGCAATACCTCTTGAAGCGTGGTTGATCGAGTCTCTACGAAAAGAGACCTCCTGTCTCAAATCCGATCGTCGGAGTAACGGCTTGCGAGCGCGAGATGAGTCGCGTGTCCTCGCAATCCAAGATGATCCAGCGCGGTTGCTCCTGATCTCGTCGCACGAGATCAAGCGTCTCCTTCGTGAGTGAAGCACTCCAAGAAGACAAAGAACCGCAAAGAGTCGAAGCGGCAACACGATGGCGCGGGCGTCGACGTTCCTCTCCATCAAGGTGGACGGCCACCAAGAAGAGAAGGAGAGAGGGCTGTCGTGTATATGAGAAAGAGAGAGAGAGTTTTGCTACAATAGCATGTGTAAAGAGAGAGCCAAGTATGCCTCTTCTATTTATAGGGTTTTGGGATCCATGGATCTCAATCCATGGGACACATAAAATCAATGGATGAGATTGATTTATGCTCATCCAATGGCTGAGATTGTTGTTGTCAAAAGCAACAAATTTAGGTCAAAATATATTTAATAAAATCAAATATAATTTTGCTCCTAAATTAACCCAACAAATAAGGAGAGAAGACACATGGAGATTTCATCTCCATGTGCCTTCCATGTAGGCGCACACCCACTCCAATTAGGAGTGGTGTGCCGCCCACCATGGATTGCATGGAGATTTCAATCTCCATGAGATTGCAAATCTCCATGTAATCTCTCTTATTTATTTGCAACAAAAATAATTTGGGTTTTATTTCTCAAAAATAATTCATAATTATCTTTGAGGAAATTGCAATCTAGCCATGGAATAATTGTGAATCATATCACAACCCAAAACAACATGTAATTCATATTGTTAATTAATTACACAATGTGTATCCATACACATCATAATTAATCAACACATATAAATTATAATTAACTCTCTCTAATACATTATAAATCACATTTATAATATATCATGAATAATTGGATATCTCTATCCACATTATTCTTATCCAAACTAATTAAATCACATTTAATCATATTGGATAATTTCTCATACATCATGATAATTAAAACACTTTTAATTATCAAATTCTCTTTGCTTAGATCTTATGGGAATTGTTCTTAAACCATTTAAGAACAATGCTATTTCTCCTCAGATACTTGGAGATAAGGGACAGGGCGATTGTATTGTTCCACGTATAGTGACTTGGATGTTGAGATCATATCTCAACTCCAGATCCTATGGACCTCCCACTGATGCTTGATCAAATCAAGACCGTAGACTTAATCTTCTCATTGCATCTGAATCTTATTTCAGACCAATGTCCAGTTCATGGACTAAGATTAGGTCACTTCTCTAATGAGAGGAGTCACTAAAATCCAATCCTGTTTCATCACTCCCTCGGAATGGAAGCGTCATGGTTATACAATCGTATATGATCAAATCACCCTTCAGGTATTCTAATACCTGCACATCCTACATACTGGAAGACTCATGATCATCCTGAAGATAAAGATCACTTTTATACTGTCATCTTCAGGGTTAGATTATTAAGTTTCTCAATCTTGGTCATCGGGATTTGGTATAGATCATATGCTTTCACAAAGCATATATCTTACCTTCAAATTCATGTCATGCTTCCAAAGCATGACGACCATGCATGGAATTTGTTCAGTCCCAATACCTCATGAGTGAGCTCATGTCTCCCGGTTCACAAGTGAACCTGTATGATCCCTTTGAGAGATCGTATTACTCATATGTCCTTACATGCACACCAGCTCACCGGTATATAGACCTTGATTAGGTCATCAACCTATTGGTCTGCCAAATGTACATACTCAGACATATAGCAATACATCTGTCTCTAGTCAGAGGATGCATGCCTATGTTGTGACAGTATTCAACGTAGGTCTTTGGTTATCTCGATCTCGTCAAGTCAACCCATTGACTTAACTAACCTGACACCTCTGAATCATTATTCCCATGCAGAGGACCTGCATCTAGAGGTCAGTCAGATATCAGTCATATGAGATAGGATTGCCATCTCCCACTCAGACTGGAGATCATCACTTAATGATCATTTGATGATGCTTGATGAGTCCTCTATCTAACTCCTTAGATATTCATCCAAGCATCAGCCTCTATGATCCATCCAATGAATCAACAGCTGTATGATCATCAAGTTGGCCATGGTACATAACCCTTATTGTACAGAGGGACCTTATAGTGCATTCATTCATTAATCTCAGAAGGGGAGTGAAAAATAAACAATAACTTTTATTGATAATTTATTCATTACAATAACATTTATTGTAGAAATGGTTCGCCTGGGGCTCACATTGCTAACACTTCTATCCTCTTAGATTTGCATTTAATTCCTTTGTATAAAGCAACCTTTTATTTGCTTTGATTTCAGTAAAATTAACTTAAGATCCATAAATTTTATGTACATAGAAGCTTAAAACTTTGGCCTTTGTTCATCATGTGCAACCCATTGTAATAACTCCCCGATCACTCCATTTCGATCCATATCATATTCTCCATTTTCCATATCACTTTTCCCCCTCGATTTTGCAAGAATCAAGGTCCATAGTCTCTATCTTTCGCCCACTCACCGGAGACCCCCCATTCCACCTCATCAGCCACCTTTCCTCCAATAATAAGGAGTGGCGTATCGCCTACGAGTCTTGAGTGCTTCCATGCAGATCTGAGCCCAAATAACCCACACCTTTTGTAATTCAAATCTAGGAGACTAAGCTCCATGTGCTCCAAATGAGGACATCTAGGTCCTCTAGTGAGGCATGGACTCATTTGATCCCTCCAGGCGTCGTGTAACCCTACCAAAAGTGTGGAGACCACATCCACTGCTCGCGAGCTTGATGGAGATGCCACGAATAACCGATCGAAGCCCAGATGGTGAAGTCATCTTCCATGTTCTTGTTGTCCCTTTATCCCTCGTTTGATGAAGAACTGATCCTAGGTTTAATTTCCCACCATCCACGCAAGGCGAATCAACATCTACTTATAGTCGCCGATCTTAAGTGGACATTTGTCAACCATCCATCAAGTATCACACTTGACACATACATGATTAGAGGGGTATATTACATGTACCCCACCCTTTTGTATTTTCTTTGATCTTGTAAATATAATATGTAGTTTATTATTTTTAGTGAAATTTGCAACAAGATCCTCTAATTTCCTATCTAATTACACTTTAGTACTCCCACATAACGTGTAAATGCCATGTGAGGTAGGGTAAAAAGTACATGTGTATCCTTTGAGTTCTTAGACATGTTTTGAAATACATGCACATTTTATTTAAATTACAAACATGTCCCTGTATATGTAACATTTTTATTTCTTGTATTTTCTGCATATTAAACATTTTGGTTGCTCTAAAATTTATAGGAAAATAATGTTAAGAGGATGATACCGTGGTTGCTCACACAAAATTTTATTTTTTGCAATTTAACCTATTTTCCTATTTTCTAAAAATCCAAAACACAATTTTTCCTACATAAATTATATATTCTAATTCATATCCAAAAATCACTAAATAATTAATAAATAAAACCTAAAAATCACAAAACCCTAAAATTCTTATAAAATTTGGTAAAAATTATATAAAAATCCAAAAATATCTTAATATTTATGAATTTTATTTATTATATATACTATATATTCAAATAGTTTTAAGCTTTTAGACTTATTTATATTTATTAAACCTAAAACAATCTCAGGTATTAATTTTGTTCGTCATTTGTTTTTTTAATAACTTTATAAATCCATAAAAATTACAAAAAGTTTATAAATATTCCCCAAAATAGAGAACAAAATTGAAAACAACAAAACATTTTATTTTCTAATATTTAAATATATTTTGAGTTATTTATAAATATAAATAACCATATTATCTATATACATTATGTATTACTTATAATATCTATATTCTTATATGTAACTTTATATATCTTATTTTTGAAAAATTAAAGAAATTAAAATTTTAGAAATTTAAAATAAAAACAAAATAGACAAATAAAATTAAAAATAATGAAAATAGTTCAAGAAATTCATAAAAAACAAATTCTTGAAAATATTATTAAAAATCCACATAAAATGAGAAAAAGTACGAAAATACAAAAATAATTTGTATGGTTATTAATAATAACTACAATACTATTTTGCTCCCTAAGTTTGACACTACACTAATTACACTATACACACATTTTGTAAAGTTATAATCAATTTCTAAAGCACATCTTACACTTTGATTAAATTATCATTTACATTATTGGTTTGATTGTTGATTAATCACATCTTTGAGTGGTCAACACAAGGAGTACTTATCCAACCTTGTTCGGATTAGTACGACCTCTTGTTTGTGTGGTCCATGGATTGACTACAATTTACTCTCCGCGCAAGCGCTAGGCACGTGCACTACAGTTCGGGCATTAGCTCAATCGGGCGCAGTAGGCCAAGGTCACATGGGATGACTGAGGTATCTCAAGAACAACTCAGTCCCATCGAGCTTGCTACTTCGTAGACGGGGGCTTATGAACATACAAGGACCATCCGATCGTGGGATCATATGACACATGTACTTTGTCCTGTGTGACTCCCTCGTCACGAGAAGCTGAGCATGGTTAGGCTCCAATGAGGGCTTGCATCCTCCATTGTGCTCCTATTGCCTCTCTAATCCTTTATTCCCTTCGCATGATGTACATAGGGTCCTGATGGATCTAAGATACATTTATGATGCTTGAACATGGTGGATGACAAAGCTCCACCAGATCTTTGTCTCCATAATAGAGCCTCACAAGATCTCCAGCCATTAAAGAATGAATGACCTATAGGGGTTAAGGAGTATTCGAAATAATATGTGAGGTGTGTGCATGTGAGGTGAGAGATATGGGAACTTGGAGATGTGAGGAAGGTAGAGGTCCAGTGGATTCATCTCCCATGACCGGAGAGGAAAAGGGGCAAGGAGACGAGAGTTCTAGAAGAAGGGAGATAGTGATCGGGTCCTCTGGTGTGGACCACATATCCACAACGAAGGTAGGGAATGGATTGGATGTGGGTGAAGTAATATTTATGTGGAAAATAAAGATAAGAGAAAACAAGATAAAAAAACCAAACTTATTGAAGATTGAAAAGGAACATCGGTGGTCGGAGGTTGCTTGGGATGAGCTCAAGTGAGCTCCGGTTTTCGCCTAACATGCCCAACCTTAGCACGTAGCTCGAATGGCCATAGCATGTCCTGAATTGCCATGGGTCTCTGATGAATCTGTGATTCATCACTTCAAAAGTCAAAAATAGAGCCTTGTTCCCGAGAAAATAGAGGCATATTTCCCCTTATATTGCATAAATAGCATTCATGCATATATTCATAACTCATGCAGTTTAGCAGCTCATTCGCATTTAAATAAGAAGCCAAAAATCCCCTGTAAAATACCCATGCACTAAAATAACCTCTTCTCTATAATATGTACTCCTTAGTTAATAATATAGGGAAAAAGGCCAAAAATCCCCTTTGTAAAATAGCCAATAAAGCCTGAGAACCCCTGTACATTAGAATGCAAATAAAGCCCTCATGCAAACTCCGAATTAGGTCTACTTACTCTTAGAATACTACACATTAAAAGACCTTTAAAATGAGACTAATTTCATTGAATTTGGAGCTTGTATGAGAAAGATGGGTTTTTGAGCCACTTTGTATACTATCTATATGTATTTATGTATCATATTTGACCTCATCTCCGTCTTTTGTCAACATGAAACTTGTAGATCTCATCGAGATCTACAACTTTCATGTTTTGAGTTTTTCCAAATTCGGTCCCCTCTTCTCTCTACAAGTGTATTTTTCTCCAACCACTCACAGCAGGCCACGTGGCGCCCTCTGGTTGCGCCACGCGGACCGCTTCCCCTCACCTCACCCGCCTGCGTCCTCAACCGTTGGATCTCGCTTCAGATCCAACGGCCCAGCCTTCTCCACACACGCCCCTTGCCTGGACCATCCGTTCATCTCCTGCATTGATCTACGCCGCTCGTTCGCGCTTTCACCAGAGCCCTCCACGTGGCAGCATCTACGCCGCTTGATCAGACCCCTGATCTCTCAATCGCAGCCGCCCTTCTCCCAGCGAATCGCGGCCCTCTGATCAACATCCTCTCCTCATCCAGGCCGTTCACTCGCGCTTCGCCCACAACGCACCACGTGGCTACACCACAGCCCTTCATCTCCGCGCCTCAGATCTAATCCTACCCGACCAGCTCCCCTCGATCGCCACCGTTGGATCACAAGATCCAACGGTGGAGACCTCGTCTCCTACCTCCGGGCGCCCCTCTCTCCCACGTCCCTTGCCTTGCGGGAGGGGCGCCCCCTTTCTATTTCCGGCTACACGTCAGCCTCCTTCTTCCACCGCTGACACCCCCACGACATCACCCACTCGTCCCTCTCCCTCGCCGACTACCTCACGCTCCACCACTTCCACCAGAATCGCCCCACGACGACCACCAACCTCGCCTCGTCACCAGCCAACCCATCACCTTCACCTTATAAATACGTCGCCACCGGCAACGTTCACCCCCATCCGCCACTCCAGAGAGCTTCCCTGAGCTCCGACCTACCAATTGGTGACAGCAATTCGTTGACTCGTTGAGCGAAGAAGGGGATTCAACTCCGGCGAGATCCACGGCCTACACCGCCGTGCTGCAGCCTCCATCCGCGAGCTGCGCGAGCTCAGGCCACCTACCGACCTTCGAGCGACGACCAGGAGCTCCAACCAGAGCTCCATTTCCCAGGTAGATCCCTCCATCCATCGTCCGATCTTTCTCTTATTTTTCTCCGATTTCTCCGACTTTATTCGCCGCCACCGGCCACCTTCTCGCTTCCAATCCACCTCGACAAGCTTCGCGTCGAAGCTCCCATCCTCGCTGTCCCATCTACACACTCCGACGACGCCGCTCGCACTATTCTGACCAACAGCTCCGTCAGTTGGCCGGAGCTCATCTCCAGCGCACCTTCTTCACACCATAGGCCTCGCCGACCATCTACATCTCTCCACGAGCACTCGCACGCCTTGGCTATCTTTTCTAACCCCCTGCAGGTACTTGGCTTCTCACTGAACGGAAGCTCGCCGGAGACGCTATCGAGCTTCATCGTCAGAGACACCGGGGCCCTCTCCTACGCTCCCGAGACCACCATTATCTCCGCCTCCACGCCACGAAGCTTCCGGGCGATCTCCGACAAGATGGAGAGCATCAGCAACACGAGGAAGGACGGGCGGAGCTACAACCCGGTCGCCGGAGCCCCGCCCTCTCCTCCGCAGGAGGCGGAGGGCCGTCAAGGAAGAAGAGCAGCTACTGTTCGATCAAACGATCGAACGGCCCTCACGTCGCCACGCGTCCCCTCACCGCGGCCGTCCTCAACCGTTGATCGCTCCCCAGATCTGACGGGTCCTCCCGTTGCCACGTGTCTTCACCGCCACCTGTTGGATCGATCTTGATCCGAACGGTCCGAATCACGCCACGTCGACATATACTAAGCCTCAGCCCGAGCCTACTCCGAGCCACTCCGAGCCTCATTCCGGACCTCCAGAGAGCCCGAACCTCACTCCGAGCCACCGCAGCCCTCCGAGCCTAGGCCGCCCACGTGAGGAGCACGTGCGGCCTGGGAAATTTACACAGGAGCCCCTGGAGCTTTCCAAAATTGCAAAGAAGTCCCTGTGAAGCAGACCCCACGTGAGGAGCACGTGCCCTGTGGAGAATTTGCACAAGAGTCCCCCCACATTATAGGTAATTGCATTTGAGTCCCTGTCTGCATATTTGTTTATTGTAATTTTAAATTTCCTGTATTGCATTTACACCCCTGTGTTTGCACGCATCCCTAGATTGCATTTTACATCATTTTGAAATTCTAAAAATTGCATTTTGTTGGAAATTTTGTCCTCTGTCTATCGGTCCACGTGTCATATTTTTGTAAGTTCATTTGAATTATTAATGATTTAATTGGTGAATTGTTGACATATTTTGCCCAGTGAAACCTTTTGATTTATAGTTAATTCTTTGCTTCCAAAATTCGTCAAAAATTCACAGTAGCTTAAGGACATCATTTTTAACATACCATAAAAATTTCATAGCATTTTCACGCATATCGAGGCCTAAATAAATTGCTGAGTGATTTTCTTAGATTAATTTTAATTAATTCATTTCACAGTGCAATTAAGTTCTGTTAATTTTCCTAGGTCCCTTCTCCTTAGAGCCACCTAGGATAATTTTAGTTCTTGAAAAAATTGTGGTTTGGTATTTATTAAAATTCAAATACTGAAAATCACCCTGTCTGTTCATTTAATTCACAGTAAATTTATTTAGTGTCGAAAAATTCTAAAAAAATTAGTGTAGGTTATTTTCATCATCATTAACCATCTGGCCAATTTTCATAATTTTTGGACTTCATTTGATACCTTAATTAAATTGAACATCAAATTGGCCTGCATTGTCTCCATAAGTCTGCATAGAAAATAAAAAAAAAGAAAAAAATACTCCTTGTAAATCAACACTAGGATCCTTGCTTAAATTCACCTAAGGAGACAGATGCCTCCCTGAGATCGACCTTGGACTTCCACCAAGTAAAAAAATATTGCCGCTTAAAATTAACTTCAGATTAATCCATAAGTGGTTTTTGATTAGCCCTCTCGTATCCGACTGCAACGAATCACATTAATTAATTTGGACATTAATTTGACCGAATTAACATAGGGTACATGAGCGTTATCAAAATGGCACCGTTGTCGGGGAGGCACGGCTTAGGTTAATTTTTAGCAAATTTTTGAGTGTTTGATTTTCCTTCCCCGGGTAGTCTGACCCCCGGTTTTCTTGTAATTATTTTTTCCATTTATTTTTGCATTATTTTATTATTTTTGTGTAACTCTCTGACCCCCAATTATTTTTTGTGCGAGGACCGCGAGGAGTCGGCGACGCTTCGAGGACTTAGCATTTTAATTTTTGAGTGAAAGAGAGGCCTTGTAATTACATTTTATTTTCTTTTTCTTTCGCATCACTTCTAGCGGTTCCCGTTTGGGATCTCGCGTGTGTAAAGATAGTGAAACTGTGTCCCGTGTGCTGTGTGGGTGAATTGTAACTTAGCTTGCACTAGCGGCTCCTCGAGCCACTCTAGGACTTGCTTGTGCTCGTAATCAATAGGACCACACAATACACTTAAAAGACGCACCTAGACCGCAATACTTAGTCAAAATTAAACTGTTCTTCACGCAAATAGAACTGCCTGTCTAGGAGCGGCTTTTCATCGCTTGCATTTGCATGTAGAGTAAAGTTTTCAATTCTGTATTGCATCCTGCATAAAAAAAGCGAAGGGATCACTGTAAGTATTCTCTACTCAGCATAGCATCATCGATTTTTCGTGCATCGGCTTTTCTCGATTTCCCCCTCTGATTTTCTCACTTAAATTAAACAGGAAATTGGGACTGTCCGATAGGCGTGCTTTGTGGTGGACTAATTAAAGTGATAACTTAACTTTAAAAATCGGGATTGCTAACAGTATTGACAAAAAAAAGAGAAAATTGTTTGCGGGAGATTAATCCCCGACCTTGTTTTCAGGCTGAGTGAGGGTACTTGAGTGTGTGTGAACACCTTAAGGCAGAGCCCAAATCCCCGCCTTCCATATCACGAGCCAACTGATCTTAGCAAATATCACGAGTGGGATACTTTTAAGCTCATTGACAAGTACCAAGTAGCCTCCGCCTTCGCGGGTAGATAGGGGCGAACCAGCGGTACTCTGCGACAAGGCCTAGCTTTGTCAGCCTCCGCCTGCTTGCAGGTAGATAGGGGCACGTCATTGAGTCCCCACTCCGGATAGGAGCGCAGAAAGGGAGGATCGGCGGTATCTTAGGCGACAGGATAAACAGGGAAGATGCATCCGGCTCTAAGCCGACTTCCCTCTAGGCCGCGTAATCCTTGCTATCTTGTTTGAAAAATCACACTTAAAAATTACAAGATAAATTGGACTCACTTTGAGTCCTTCACTGTGTTGAGTGTGAAACCAGGGTCTTGGATTGTTCTTGTTGCTTGCTTCAGGTAGGAATAAAATCCTATCTTCCCTCTTCATCAAGATGAGTGATTGGGGAGATCTCGACGCACTATTCACTGATCTCTCTATGAGTCCCCCAAGTAACTCGTCTTTCTCGGTCCGAGCGCACCTTGGACCACCCAGGACTCATGACCCTCTTGAGTCCTGGTTCCCTCATGCTCAGGGTGGTTACTCTCAAACCAACCCTTTTATCTCCTCCGAGATTACCGAGGAAGACCATTGCCTCGGTAATCCCTTCCTTGATTTGCCCTCTAACACCGATCTTATTTTCCAATTCCCAGAACTAGAGGAAGAGATGCCGCCAAAAGTTCCACCCGATGAGGAACAAATCAAACAGATTCTTGCTCGCCTCGCTGAAGCTGAACAGAAGAATGCAGATCTCACGGCGCGGATGGGACGGATCATAGTAGCAGAAGGAATCGACCGACCAATGGTTGATACCTATAACCCGGCGGAAAACGAGATTCAGAACTGGTTGGCACCTGCAGTTCCCGCCCTTGCATTTGAGCTGAAGCCCCACTTCCTTAGTCTGCTTCCGAAGTTCAACGGAAACCTTAATGAAGAACCATACACTTTCCTCCGTGACTTCGTGTTGGTGTGAAACAATCTTAGCCATCCCAATGTTGGCCAAGATTATATTCGGCTGAAGGCCACCCCTTTTGCCTTAGGTGATAAGGCTGCTCATTGGCTGAAAAACTTAGGGGTGGTATGTACTACCTGGATGCAGTTCAAGGACCTTTTCTTGAAGAAGTTCTACCCTCTCAGTAGAACTAATCAGATGAGAACAAAGATCGCCAGCTTTGCTCAAGGACTCAGCGAACCGTTCCATGAGGCTTGGGACAGATTCAATGACTTAGTACAGAAATGCCCCTATCACGGCATTTCAAAGGCGATCTTAGTCCAGACCTTGATCTGTGGTTTAACCCCAGAGATGCAGGGGTTAGTCAGTGCCGCCTGTGGAGGAAGCTATCTGAACAAAAACGAGCATGCTGTATGGAAGATCCTAGAGCAGATGGCGGAAACCGGCAGGTCACATGCCACAAGGGCCTGTCAGTTGTCTCCCTCAATCTTTTCCAATGAGACAACTAGAAGGACTGTTGCAGATCTGACTGAGGACCTCATCCCCAGCATGGGGATGATAGCCGACAAGCTTACCATGGTCGAGCAGATCCACAAGAGAGTCGCGGAGATGGAGTCTCTTTCGAGCCTTCCCAAGAAAGTGGAGGAACTCTCTGAAAAGGTAGCTAAGATCAAGCTACCCGCCCCTTCTGCACCACCTGTACCTGTACATCGAGTCCATCTTGTACAGGAACAGGCACCGGGGTCTCAGAGCAGCTGGGATCAGACTTATACCCAGCCGAACCATCATGCACCCCCACCAGTGGAAACGGAATACGAGGAGCATCCGCCTGTATACGAGATTAACGGGCTTTGGTACAGCCGTGACCCTCTAGTCCGGCAAATCGAGATGGGGAAGGATCAGGCACACCGCCCAACCCCAATGTACCAAGAGACCAGGCCCGTCACAGTCCCGCGATACCAGTCCAGGCCAGAACAGGGGTACCAGCCGCAGCAGCGCACCTACCAGCAGGGGCCAGCACCGTCCCATCAGCAGCAGTATCGGCACGGCCAGCAAGGCCAGTACAGGACCGCATCCACTCAGCAGCCAGCCCAGCCCACCGAATTGGAGTCCCTGACCTTGGCGATCCAGACCCTGTCTGATAGGGTCCAGCAAATGCAGAATGACTACCTGGACATGAGGACCGACATCAATCGGGTTTCTCGTAACCAGGATCAACAAATGGCGCCAAGGACCCTAATTCCCGCACAGGTTCAGGCCAACCCAAACAGCATACACCAGGGCCAGAACCGACCTAGAGATCAGGTATATTATTCAGATAATTACTTATCTGAACATGAGATCCTTTCGTACGATAATGTCAATCATATGTCCCTCAGGAGCGGAAGGACTGTGACCATACCTGATCGGGCAAGGGCGCAGAAGGAAGGAGCCTCCGAGAATCTACCTGAGGAGGATTCGGAGGAAGAAGAGGAGGAGCATCACCACCACCACCCCCAGCAGAAGAAGAGGACATCTGAGTCCTCGAAGCAGCATTCCCGCATCCACGTAGAGTCAGACGACACCGATGAGCCCACACCTCCATCTGAGAAGGATCGTCCAGAAGAAGCGGAAGAAGCATCACCGGTTTCGCCTCAGCATTTTCTTTTTGGTCAGAGTCCAAGTCCGAGTCTGTATTAGAGTCAGAGTCATGTTAAGAACTCAGTTCCAGCAGTTAATGAGAATATTTCAGTTCCAGAACCTGAGTTGGAGTCAATAATCCCTTTCCCCCGAGCTCTCAAGGGTGGAAAGAAGAAAATCAAAAAAAATCCAAAAAGATGACCCTGAGATGGCTGAATTTTGCAATAAACACATCAAGGTCACAATCCCTTTTGACAAGTTCGTGGAAATGACCCATGCATTCCAAAAATACCTTAAGGTGAGATGCACACCTACTAGGGTTAGCAGGAAGACCAAAAGCCGTGTTGAGAAACACGTTCTATCAGTAGCCACGACTTGTGCAATAAAGAACTCGTTTCCTCGGAAATGAAGAGACATGGGTGCACACTATGTAGTGAGTCATGTTGATGACATTGCGTTTGCACGCACTCTCCTAGACAATGGTTCCTCGATCAACTTAATGCCCACAGCCCTCTATGAGCGGCTTAATCTCGGACCTCTTAGGAAATTTAGAGCTATTCTGCAGTTTGCTGACAAATCCACTAAGAGGTCCCAAGGAGAGTTAAGGAACATTGTGATCAAAGTCGAGGGGCAAGAATACATGGTGGACTTCACTGTCCTGGATATGGATACCCCTTGTAATTGGAGAGGTTCCCAGATCATTTTAGGTAGGCCCTTCCTCAGAACAGCGGGGCCTTATTTGATTATAAGAATGGGAAGATTCAGTTCCAAACTCCCGGCGGAGATGAGGAACTTGAGATGAAGCAGACGAGATGGCAGAGATCGGACTCCGAATCCAGCACCGAGTACTCTTCTACCGGAATAGACTGTGAACATGTAGACGTAGTTGGGCCATGGAGACAGAACCCAGCCAGCATCGATGTGTCCATCTCCTTTGAAGATGATCCAGTGCATGAGTCAGTCTGCGAGATCCTCAGAAATGAGTACAGCTCTGAACCTGCATCGCCCTACATCTTCGATGACGTAGAGGCCCAGTTGGGCCTGTCAGTCCTTACATCCTTAGGACAATCGAAAGATGAGGATGACGAGTCGGACGAGGCGTTTGCCGATTGTATGGAAACTTTTGACGATCCGGCTCCAGAGCCACGCTTGGTGGCAGCTATTACAGAACATGATCCAGCCACTTCCAACACCGAACCAGATCAGATTGAGCCAGACTTCTTAGACGATCACACTATTCCTGAGCTCAAACCTCTACCTACAACCCTGAAATATGCCTTCCTTGCGGGCCAGAACAAGAAATTTCCGGTCATTATCAGTTCGCAATTGACCGAGGAGCAGGAATCTCGCTTGCTAGAGATCCTGGAGAAGAACCGCAAGGCAATAGGCTGGAGCATTTCTGATCTCCACGGGATAAATCCCGCTCTGTGTTCACACCAAATTTACTTGGAGAACGAAGCCAAACCCTCTCGTGAATTCCAACGCCGGTTGAATCCAAATTTGCGAGAGGTTGTAAAAAAAGAGATAGAAAAATGGTGCGACGCGGGTTTCATTTACCCAATATCCGACTCTAAGTGGGTGGCCCCAATCCATGTTGTCCCGAAAAAGTCGGGAATTCAGACGACCACCAACGAGGACGGAGAGGAGATCGTGACGAGAATACCCACGTCGTGGCGCGTCTGTGTGGATTACAGACGCTTGAATGCCGCGACGAAGAAGGATCATTTTCCCCTACCGTTCATTGATCAGATCCTAGAAAGATTAGCGGGAAAAGAATTCTTCTGCTTCCTTGATGGGTTCTCGGGCTACAATCAAGTAGCCATAGCTCTGGAGGACCAGGAAAAGACCACGTTTACATGCCCCTTTGGTACCTATGCTTTCAGGCGCATGCCTTTTGGGCTATGCAATGCTCCAGGTACTTTTCAAAGGTGCATGATTGCTGTATTCGCCGAAATGATCGGCGAATTCCTGGAAGACTTCATGGACGACTTCTCGGTCCACGACGATTCTTTTGATTCCTGTTTTAGGAATCTGGACCGAGTCCTCAAAAGATGTTGTGAGGTCAATCTGGTGCTCTCCTGGGAGAAAAGTCACTTCATGGTGACAGAGGGCATAGTGTTGGGGCATGTCAACTCCAAGAGAGGAATGGAGGTTGACCCTGCCAAGGTGGACGTGATCAGACGACTCCAGCCACCAACCAACGTAAGGCAGTTGCGGTCGTTCCTCGGGCATGTCGGATTCTATCGAAGATTTATCAAGGATTTTTCCAAGATTGCCCGACCGCTAACTGAGCTTTTAGGCAAAGACACGGAGTTTATTGTAGATCACAAATGTCTTGAGGCCTTTAAGCTTTTACAAGGAATGATCATGGACGCACCCATTCTACAAGCCCCAAATTGGTCTCTGCCTTTTGAGATCATGACGGATGCCTCAGATTATGCTGTTGGGGCTGTATTGGGACAAAGAAGAGATGGCGTCCCGTTTGCAATTCACTACGCAAGCAAAGTGCTTGATTCTGCTCAGCGTAACTATACAGTTACAGAAAAGGAAATGCTTGCGGTAGTGTTTGCCTTGGACAAATTCAGATCTCACTTAATCGGATCCAAAGTAACTGTGTTCACAGACCACACGGCACTACGATATTTGATGGAGAAGAAGGACGCGAAGGCACGTCTTCTTCGTTGGATTTTACTTATCCAGGAGTTTGATTTGGACATCCGTGATAAACCTGGAAAGAAGAACGTAGTGGCCGATCATCTTTCTCGTCTCGAAAATATTAACACTTCCGAGGTTTCCCTGATTCGAGACTCCTTCCCTGACGAGTCGATTTTTGTTATCGACTCACTCCCATGGTACGCCAATATCGTGAACTATCTTGTCTCTAAGAAAGTTCCCGAGGATTGGCCCAAGAGCCAAATCGACCGACTAAAGTCGGATGCTAGACATTACCATTGGGAGGATCCGATCCTTTTCTTTGAAGGACCGGATTGTGTCTGGAGATGATGTATTCCTCAGGAGGAATACCAGAGTGTCCTTTCTTTATGCCATAGCTTAGAGGCAGGAGGACACCACTCTGGGAAGAGGACCGCGTGGAAGGTACTTCAGTGTGGCTTTTACTGGCCGACTCTGTTTCGCGATGCCACCGCCTTCGCGAAGTCGTGCCCAGTTTGCCAGAGAATGGGAGGAACCATTGGTTCCAAGGATGAGATGCCAATGCAGCCGGTCATCATTTGTGATGTCTTTGACGCCTGGGGCATCGATTTCATGGGCCCATTCCCTGTCAGCCACGGGTTCGAATATATCCTCCTTGCGGTAGATTATCTGTCCAGATGGGTGGAGGCTATCCCGACCCGAGCCGCAGACAGCAGGACTGTCTGTAAGTTCATCAGAGAGAACATAATCTCTAGGTTCGGGATCCCCAAAATGATGATATCAGATGGGGGTAGCCATTTTGTGAATCGGGAGGTGAAGAAACTCCTGAAGGACTACGGCATCGAACACCGTGTCGCGAGTCCTTACCACCCACAAACCAATGGTATGGCTGAGGTGTCGAATAGGGAGGTGAAAACCATATTGCAAAAGCTTGTCCGCCCGGACAGGAAGGACTGGTCTCAGATCTTGGATCAAGTCCTCTGGGCGTATAGGATGGCTTACAAGACACCATTAGGCACCTCCCCATTCCGAATGGTATTCGGAAAGCCGTGCCATTTGCTCGCAGAGTTAGTGCACAAATCAGAATGGGCAATAAAGAAGGTCAACTGGAACACACACCTGGGTCAGAAACAGAGAGACATGGATCTGAATGAGCTTGTGGAAGTCAGAAACCGAGCATACGACAACAGTTTGGTGTACAAGGACAAGGTGAAGCGTTGGCATGATAGGTATATCAGACGAAAAACCTTTGTTCCTGGACAGAAGGTATGGATGTTCAATGCTAGGCTGAAGATTTTCCAAGGCAAGTTAAAGTCTAAGTGGACGGGATCGTTTGTCGTCCGTACGGTGCATGATAGTGGATGTGTCGAGATCTCGGATCTCGCAGATGACGCACCGACATTCCTAGTAAATGGGCAGCTGTTGAAGCACTTCGTTGAATCCAATGAACAGTTAGTCCATGTGGAGGAGATTGTATTCATGCGCGAGACAGATACAACAGATACACCTCAAGACGCGTATGAAACCTTGCAGCACTAAACTCCAGCCATCAGCAGCATCTTCGAAAGATTCAGACCGACTCATATGTATATATCATTCTTCCTGTATATCCTATCCTTTGCCCCCACGATTCTAGTAACCCATCCCATCCCCACATCATCGAGCCATTATCTTGGACTATACTTAGGATGACCAGATCCTCAGTATAGGGGGGAGGGGTCACCCCAGTCGATTCACTGTACATCCTCCAGATCACATTGGTCCTCATACTCATTTCCTACAGATACTTAGGCTGACCTGAGCCTAAGTATAGGGGGGACCGATGCCCGCATTGATACTCATCCATTTCCCACCTTTTCCTCGTCTGCCCATTTTTGATCTTCTTCTACACGTAGGCTGCCAGAGCCTAAGTATAGGGGGGCGAGACGACTTCTATACTTTTTGTTAATTTTTGGCTTTCCCACGCTTAGCACGAGCTATGTCTTTTTCCTCGCTTTTCGTGCTCTGAGGACATAGCACACGCTAAGTATAGGGGGGCGTGTATATATTACATATATACTTTATCCATAGCTCGTACTTTCGCATATTTTTGTATATATCTTACAATAATTACGGGTGGGTAAAAATCGAAAATATATATATATATAATAAAAGGCTTCTTATTTACTCATGCATATTATATCTGCATCCAAAAAAAGAAAAAGAGTCTTGCATTTTCATAGCATGACATCTCATCTCATCTGCATACTTTGCATATGCAAAATGAAAAGCTAGTGGGTTCTGGACCAAATTATGAGCAGATATTGAGGATGGAAATGATTTGACCTTAATCCACCTAATTTCAGAGGAACCTTATAGGAACTGGAGTTAAGATTTTTCAGGTCAGGTGACTTAATTCTTTAAGTCTGCAAGTCTATGTTCATGTGTCATCTTGACAAGCCTGAGTAGAGCACTTAACAACACACACATGGCTCTTAGAGACAATGGCTTGACATGCACCAGCACTTTACACATGGCTCTCTACGGATGAGGTGATGAGGAGGCAGTTTCCTTTAGCTTGGGGTAGCATATGAGGGTAGTACTTCTAGGCGGAACCTCTCTTCTTCTTCTAGTGAAGGAAGTGCGTCTCAACTTGGACTAGTGGTGATGAAGGCTAAAGACAGAAGCAGTGGGTTGCAATAAAGCTTCAAAAGAGGGATAGTCTACTGCTCAAGAGGAAATTTCTTGTATCTATGCTGCACCATGTAGATCTGCTGTACAGAGGCATTTTGTTGGAAAAAAATGCCAAAAAGAACTCCAAAAAAGTGGTGGGTCGGATTGAAAATTTAATAACCCCACCGGAGTGTATGTAGTCAAGAAAAGCAAAAGCTTATGGTCACCATGTTACATCTCATGAAGCTTGCAGCGGGAGACTTAGCTACACTGGCTGAGCTCCCAAAAATCTATACTTCTTCCCCTCTTCTTGAGCCGGTTGAACTTGAACTTAGAAGGGAATACCCCGCTTCTCGAGGAAAGAGTTGCTAGACCGAGGCATTAGAGTTACCAGGTTGGGGGAGGTTGTTTCTTTGTTACTTCTGAGGTGGGGAGTCATATATCACTTACACTGCATGAAAAGATTCATGGTCATTAGAGTTTGTGTATGTAGACTTGTTCTGATTAGGTGAGTTGAGGAGTCTTGAATAGAAGACTTGTGGAACTTGAAGTCTGTTAAGTCTTAAACTCAGTTCCCAATAAGGTTCCGACACATGATTAATCCAAAGGTCGAGTCAAGCTCTATTTTTAACTTTTGTTCATGACCTTGGTATGGAACCCAATCTCATTTCACTCTTGCATTTCATTTAGTTGCTCGGGGACGAGCAAGGTTTAAGTATAGGGGGTTGATGAATCTGTGATTCATCACTTCAAAAGTCAAAAATAGAGCCTTGTTCCCAAGAAAATAGAGGCATATTTCCCCTTATATTGCATAAATAGCATTCATGCATATATTCATAACTCATGCAGTTTAGCAGCTCATTCGCATTTAAATAAGAAGCCAAAAATCCCCTGTAAAATACCCATGCACTAAAATAACCTCTTCTCTATAATATGTACTCCTTAGTTAATAATATAGGGAAAAAGGCCAAAAATCCCCTTTGTAAAATAGCCAATAAAGCCTGAGAACCCCTGTACATTAGAATGCAAATAAAGCCCTCATGCAAACTCCGAATTAGGTCTACTTACTCTTAGAATACTACACATTAAAAGACCTTTAAAATGAGACTAATTTCATTGAATTTGGAGCTTGTATGAGAAAGATGGGTTTTTGAGCCACTTTGTATACTATCTATATGTATTTATGTATCATATTTGACCTCATCTCCATCTTTGGTCAACATGAAACTTGTAGTCTCATCGAGATCTACAACTTTCATGTTTTGAGTTTTTCCAAATTCGGTCCCCTCTTCTCTCTACAAGTGTATTTTTCTCCAACCACTCACAGCAGGCCACGTGGCGCCCTCTGGTTGCGCCACGCGGCCCACTTCCCCTCACCTCACCCGCCTGCGTCCTCAACCATTGGATCTCACTTCAGATCCAACGGCCCAGCCTTCTCCACACACGCCCCTTGCCTGGACCATCCGATCATCTCCTGCATTGATCTACGCCGCTCGTTCGCGCTTTCACCAGAGCCCTCCACGTGGCAGCATCTACGCCGCTTGATCAGACCCCTGATCTCTCAATCGCAGCCGCCCTTCTCCCAGCAAATCGCAGCCCTCTGATCAACATCCTCTCCTCATCCAGGCCGTTCGCTCACGCTTCACCCACAATGCACCACGTGGCTACACCACAGCCCTTCATCTCCGCGCCCCAGATCTAATCCTACCCGACCAGCTCCCCTCGATCGCCACCGTTGGATCACAAGATCCAACGGTGGAGACCTCGTCTCCTACCTCCGGGCACCCCTCTCTCCCACGTCCCTTGCCTTGCAGGAGGGGCACCCCCTTTCTATTTCCGGCTACACGTCAGCCTCCTTCTTCCACCGCTGACACCCCCACGACGTCACCCACTCGTCCCTCTCCCTCGCCGACTACCTCACGCTCCACCACTTCCACCAGAATCGCCCCACGACGACCACCAACCTCGCCTCGTCACCAGCCAACCCATCACCTTCACCTTATAAATACGTCGCCACCGGCAACGTTCACCCCCATCCGCCACTCCAGAGAGCTTCCCTGAGCTCCGACCTACCAATTGGTGACAGCAATTCGTTGACTCGTTGAGCGAAGAAGGGGATTCGACTCCGGCGAGATCCACGGCCTACACCGTCGTGCTGCAGCCTCCATCCGCGAGCTGCGCGAGCTCAGGCCACCTACCGACCTTCGAGCGACGACCTGGAGCTCCAACCTGAGCTCCATTTCCCAGGTAGATACCTCCATCCATCGTCCGATCTTTCTCTTATTTTTCTCCGATTTCTCCGACTTTATTCGCCGCCACCGGCCACCTTCTCGCTTCCAATCCACCTCGACGAGCTTCGCGTCGAAGCTCCCATCCTCGCTGTCCCATCTACACACTCCGACGACGCCGCTCGCACTATTCCGACCAACAGCTCCGCCAGTTGGCCGGAGCTCATCTCCAGCGCACCTTCTTCACACCATAGGCCTCGCCGACCATCTACATCTCTCCACGAGCACTCGCACGCCTAGGCTATCTCTTCTAACCCCCTGCAGGTACTTGGCTTCTCACTGAACGGAAGCTCGCCGGAGACGCTATCGAGCTTCATCGTCAGAGACGCCGGGGCCCTCTCCTACGCTCCCGAGACCACCATTATCTCCGCCTCCACGCCACGAAGCTTCCGGGCGATCTCCGACAAGCCGGAGAGCATCAGCAACACGAGGAAGGATGGGCGGAGCTACAACCCGATCGCCGGAGCCCCGCCCTCTCCTCCGCAGGAGGCGGAGGGCCGTCGAGGAAGAAGAGCAGCTACCGTTCGATCAAACGATCGAACGGCCCTCACGTCGCCACGCGTCCCCTCACCGCGGCCGTCCTCAACCGTTGATCGCTCCCCAGATCTGACGGGTCCTCCCGTTGCCACGTGTCTTCACCGCCACCCGTTGGATCGATCTTGATCCGAATGGTCCGAATCACGCCACGTCGACATATACCAAGCCTCAGCCCCGAGCCTACTCCGAGCCACTCCGAGCCTCATTCCGAACCTCCAGAGCGCCCGAACCTCACTCCGAGCCACCGCAGCCCTCCGAGCCTAGGCCGCCCACGTGAGGAGCACGTGCGGCCTGGGAAATTTGCACAGGAGCCTCTGGAGCATTCCAAAATTGCAAAGAAGTCCCTGTGAAGCAGACCCCACGTGAGGAGCACGTGCCCTGTGGAGAATTTGCACAAGAGTCCCCCCACATTATAGGTAATTGCATTTGAGTCCCTGTCTGCATATTTGTTTATTGTAATTTTAAATTTCCTGTATTGCATTTACACCCCTGTGTTTGCACGCATCCCTAGATTGCATTTTACATCATTTTGAAATTCTAAAAATTGCATTTTGTTGGAAATTTTGTCCTCTGTCTATCGGTCCACGTGTCATATTTTTGTAAGTTGATTTGAATTATTAATGAATTAATTGGTGAATTGTTGACATATTTTGCCCAATGAAACCTTTTGATTTATAGTTAATTCTTTGTGCTTCCAAAATTCATCAAAAATTCACAGTAGCTTAAGGACATCATTTTTAACATACCATAAAAATTTCATAGCATTTTCACGCATATCGAGGCCTAAATAAATTGCTGAGTGATTTTCTTAGATTAATTTTAATTAATTCATTTCACAGTGCAATTAAGTTCTGTTAATTTTCCTAGGTCCCTTCTCCTTAGAGCCACCTAGGATAATTTTAGTTCTTGAAAAAATTGTGGTTTGATATTTATTAAAATTCAAATACTGAAAATCACCCTGTCTGTTCATTTAATTCACAGTAAATTTATTTAGTGTCGAAAAATTCTAAAAAATTTAGTGTAGGTTATTTTCATCATCATTAACCATCTGGCCAATTTTCATAATTTTTGGACTTCATTTGATACCTTAATTAAATTGAACATCAAATTGGCCTGCATTGTCTCCATAAGTCTGCATAGAAAATAAAAAAAAAGAAAAAAAATACTCCTTGTAAATCAACACTGGGATCCTTGTTTAAATTCACCTAAGGAGACAGATGCCTCCCTGAGATCGACCTTGGACTTCCACCAAGTAAAAAATATTGCCGCTTAAAATTAACTTCAGATTAATCCATAAGTGGTTTTTGATTAGCCCTCTCGTATCCGACTGCAACGAATCACATTAATTAATTTGGACATTAATTTGACCGAATTAACATAGGGTGCGGGAGCGTTATCAGTCTCACTGAAGTCGAAGGTCATCATAGCCTCCTTAATCCATCGCTCCTCTATTACAAGAAGAGGGAGAAAGGATGGGTCTTAGCTCGCATGAAGGTAGACAGTCGTGAAGACGACCACTAGTGATCCAATAAGAAAAATAGAAAATGAAGAAAATAAATAAAACTAGATACGTGACTCAATATATCTACAACTTTAATTTGAATCCAAGGTCAAAATACATCATTCGCACATAGATATATTTTTGTAAGTACGTATAAGTAATTTAAAAATACCTTTTTAAATTTCTTTTGTGAATTTGTGTATTTTTGATTTTATGAATAATGTTAAAACAAATATATAAAATATTATACAATTTTTATAATATATTTTATATTAATAAAACATTGAAAATAAAGGCAAAATAAGAGGTTTATTTATATACAATTATGGTTTGTTACGTACAAGGTTAATTTGTTAATGTTATTTAATTATTAACGTATCTTATTGAGTTGTTTAAGTTAGGAGGATAATAAATAATAAACATGGTGATAAATAGAGGATTTATCAATTACGACTTTGTCAAGATCTAGTCTCTGTAAGATCCTTTTCAATGAAGAAGAAGAAAAGAAAGTTTTAGACTAAAGTTTTCTTTATCAATTATAAAAAGTTCTTTTCTTAATGCTTATTCAAAAGAAGACTATTTTGTTAAACAACGGCCTGGTCTTGTTGATAAATATAAACTCGGGTTTGTTTATAAATTGAACAAAGCTTTATATGGACTAAAACAAGCGCCAGAAGCATGGTACGATAGATTAAAATCTTTTCTTCTATATGCTATCTTTGAAATTGGAAAAGTAGACTCAACTTTGTTTACTAAAAATTAAATTGGAATTTTAATAGTTCAAATAAATGTTGATGATATTATTTCGAAGCTATTAATGAATATTTGTGTAAAGATTTTTCGTAGTTATGTATGTTGACTTTGAAACGAGTCTCATGGGAGAACTTAGTTTATTTCTAGGATAGTAGATTGAATAACTACCTCAAGTGATCTCCATAAGTCAAATAAAGTAAAGTCAAGATCTTTCAAAATATTTAGGATGGAGAGTATGGTACCCATGGGAGATCAACCGTGGTTAGATGTAGATTAAATGGTAAGGATATTGATACAACTTAATATAAGGTATGATTACTTCATTATTGTATCTTAATGCTAGTAGGCTAGACATACATGTCTGTGTGCTAGTTTCTTTTTAGTATATGTTTGTGTGCTAGGTTCCAATCGATCCCTTGATGAATCTCCATTTCATCACCTTTATTCTTTCATTTTGGCCTTTAAACCATAAATAAATGCATGTAGATAGCATTATTTTGCATAAAAATAACATCTATTATTTTCTCTGTAAATATTAAATAAAATTTTGTATTTTAAGAGAAAAAAAGAGTAAAGTAAAGAAAAGAAAAATAAATGAAATACCACAGGTATTGAATGACCCTAAACCTCGAGACCTAGGCATCATGATGACTAGGTCGACAATGAATAAAGTAGGGGGAGATAATGGTAATAGATACAATAAACCCTAATTTCCAATGCATCAATAAGCATATTTTGGGACCTATTTTATTCTTTAATATTTATACATCAAATCAATAAACTTTGTACATGAAAGTTGTAGATAAAAATACATAAAAATACAAAATTTATTTATTCTAAAAATAACGCATAATGTGCTTTATACAATCAGAATAAAAAGTCAAAATTTAAACTTCATAAGCTCATATCTTCTCCATATGAACTCAAAATTCACAAAATCACCATTAATTGTATATAATTTATAATTAGCTATTTAATGAAGATGGTTTCATTTAATTTAGAGTTAAGATGCAAAAGATAGGTTTTGGACCTATATTATACATTATACTTAAATAAAATATTATTTTGATTTTTTGTTATATTTATCATATTGTATATTTTTTAAAATTTGTAACTGTTATTTATAATACATGTACATGATTATACTAAAATAAAACCATTAAAAAGACAATAAAATAAATAAGTGTACAAAAATATATAGTGGAATTATACATATACATAATTATATAAATACATATATTTAATTAGTGTCCACATTACTTCAGAAAAATAAAACAAAAATATATTTATGTACATTTAAACAATTTATATATATTATGTATCTAAAAAAAATAAAATCTAAAATCCAAAATAAAAATAAAATACAATATATAAGTAAATATGCCTATAATTATACTTGTAAAAAGTAATAAATAATAAATTAAGTCTTAAACATTAATAAAAATCATAAAAATATTTCAAAAAATAATGGATATTTTTAATGTTTTAACTAAAATTAATAAAATGATTTATTATTTTATTTTGAATTAATAATGAAATTCCAATCGATTTTATCTTTTCTGTCACATGTGGACCAATGGGGGCGCAGTGTGAGTTAACCTCGGTCAACTCCCCGCTCCCCCTAGTTTCTAAATAGAGTGCAATCTTCAAGTCAACCTTGACCTATATATAGCATTATCTCCACCTCCCATTTGATTTTGATCTATCTTCAACCCATACAAACCCTAACCCTAGTCATGATTCTTCGTAATAGAAAAAACCTCTCTAAGGTTTCAACGAGCAAGGAAGGGACATAATCAAGCTGATCCTGGTGTTGCCGGATCGTTGTCGTGATACTTCACCTCCCAGGCTTCTAGGTCCGGTGAGCATTTATTTCTTGTGTTTTCAATTCTTAGATTAGTTAGTGGTGTCGTTTAGATGTTCTTTTATTTAAATTAGCGTTGGATCACCTTAAATCCCTAAAGATTTGTTCACCAGAGCTCCGGCTACGATCCTTTGTTCTGTCGTATTTGACCTCGTTCTGATAGCCATCTTCTTTTCCTTTGCCCTAAGAATGCCCACTCCCATCGATTCAACCAGAATCGAGAGATTGCTCTCGATCTCCGTCAATCGCTTGAGAGCCACCGCCTCAACTCATCCCTCGTCCATCTTTGCCAAAATTGAGCTCCAGACCTTCTCCTTTGTGTCCCTATACTCTAACCATGTAGGTCAGAGCTCTTGTGTTGGGTTGGTTTTTACACAAGGACATGAGCCATGACCTTCTTACCTTCATTGTTCTTGGGAACCTCACTAAGGACCTCATGAACTTTCCTGAGTGTCCTAGCATCTTTGGATTGGCATGTGGAATGTTCTAAGAATTACAACTTTACCAGAGACCGTCAAAGGAGGAGTGGATTATCGATGGAAGCACGATTATTCAGTTGTTATTCCTTGTTCTTCATGAAGAGCAACCACTTTTGGATCGTTTATCGCTTCCAGTTTTGATCTCTACCCTCAGATCGTGGGCACCAACCAACATTAGATTATGACCTAGGTCTAATCCCTATTGCACATCAACGAAGCAGTATTGGGTGTCCACATGCAGCCACATGTCCAAGTGAAGTCATCTCAGCCGACCGATCCCGCACGTGGGTATAATTTTGCCTTATACCTCTGCACTTTTGTATTTTATTTTTTAATATACAATTATTCATCTGTGGTTATAAATATTTTATAATATTTGCAAATTTAACCATGTACTTTTTATATTTGCATATAAGTCCCTCACCATGTTGCCTCACGTGCATGCGCACATGAGGGGGCGGGATTTTGTAGAGGGACCCTCAAGCTTTTTTATTTCAAATTAGTCTAGTAAATTTTTATTCTAGTATTAAACTTTTCAGATATTTTACAAGGAGGACCTACTGTTTTTTTAACATTACATTTATACCCATTTAAACAATGGATATATTCCAAGCATTTTGCATTATTAGCCCTAGGTTTTGTTCAAGGGTTCGAGAATTGATAAATATTTTTGAGAAATAACGTACATGTCCCTGCTTATTTTCTTGTTATTTATTTGTTAAAAATACCATTGGACATCCAAAATTTTTAGGAAAATTATTTTAAAAGATTCAAACTATATTAAACAATATAATTTTCTTGTGCTATTTAAATCAATTTTTTATTTTTGAAAAAAAAAATTACATTTTATTCTTGTTCGCACTAAAAAATACCTAAAAATCATAGAACCTTTTGAAAAATAAAAAAAAATATTATTTATATAGTTATTTTGTAACTGCAGACTAAAAGCCCTATATAATAAAAGAAAAACACTAAAAATCAAAGAGCTCAAAAATTCTTATAAAAATTATAAACAATTCTATAAAAAATTCAAAATGTTTTTTCGGTTTCTAAAGTTTGTTTATTATATTTACTATTTATTAAAATAGATTTGGAAAATTTTGAGGTTTTTCTCTATTTTTAACCAATAAAACATTTCAGTGTATTAATATATGTCATTGTTTCCTATTTATATTCAATAAAAATACAAAAAAATTAGAAAAAATCTGATAAAATATCAAAAATAGAGGAAAAATATTTAAAAGCCAAAAGTATTTTATTTCCTCATTTTGTAAGTATTTATAGATATTTTGTAATATTTACTTATATTAGTATTAATATCTATATTATTATTGAAAATACCAAAAAAATATTTTTAATACCCTTAAGAAATAAAAAGGACTATACCTTCGGGTATTTTCTTTATTTTATTTGTATTGTGGCTTTTTATTATCTATATTACATGTATTATTTCTATATATTATACTTATTTATCTTATATCTAATGAAACAAATTAAATTAAAAAAGAGAAAAATAAAAATATTATAAAATAAAAACAAAATAAAAACTATTATTAATTAAAATTCCCATAAAAATTACATATTAAAAACCCACTAGAAATTCAAAAATCTTGATAAAATACAAAAAAACAATTGTTGTATTTTTACCAATTTTTGTTATTTATTTCCATTACTCACTATGTTCAACCTCTATATTACTTGCCCTAAACAAATGTTTGTTAGAGTTGTAGTAAAATTTAACTCCTATTCTTTTTCTTTTCTTTGCTGTATCTATTTATGGGTTACTTGTTGTGGATTTCGTGATTGATCACTTTATCGATGATGAGAGTCTTGCCTTGTGTAGATTACATTAGACCCTCGTAAGATCCTACTCAACTCCTCTAAAGAAAGTCACTTAAAATCTGTAAAAAGGGACTTAAAATACATTAAAGATATTTATAATTATGGCTTGTTTTGTCCTAGATCACCTTTCATCGAGTTAAAATCTTATAATGATGCTGATTATGTTGGAAGTAGAACTGATAGGAAGAGTACTATTGGGACGTGTCATTTCCTTGGAAATGCGCTGGCCTCTTGGTCCTCTAAGAAGCACAAAAGTATAGCTCTGTTTAATAACTAAAGTTGAATACACATTTGCCTCTCTTGCATGTTCGCATGTGTTGCGGATGAAGCACATCTTAAATGACTTTGATTTACTATTTGAAAAAGTTAAAATTCTTTGTGATAATACAAGTGCTATGAATCTTTCTAAGAATCATGTATTACACTCCAGGACTAAACACGTTGACATTAAAGATCACTTACTAAGTGATTATGTTCTAAATGGAGAATTTTTCCTAGACTTTGTACCACAGAAGAACAACTTGTTGATAAATTTACCAAACCATTAACCTTTCCAGATTTTCCTATCTCAAGAGGTATTTAGATTTATGTTAACCTAGTGACATTTCCTAAAACTGTCCTCTAGAATAAAGTTTCTAAAAAATTGGTGTTAAGTAATCCTTTAGTTTCAAGCAAAAGGGAGAAAAATAACGAGCAAGGACTCTTCAAGATAGGGGAATACAAATCTTTTGATGATGACAGAAAGGAGAGAAGTGTTACGGGTGAAGTTGATAGTTTAAAAATGAAATAAAGGAGAAGATAATGATTGAAATAATATTGTATGAAATAAATTAAATCAAATAAAAAAATTATAGCTAAAAGTTTGAAAAAACATATATAAGTTTTTTCATTAAAAAACGGGTAGATTCTTAATGACTTAGAGTTTGCTAATAACTCTCTTATAAATTTGTTTTATAGCTTGATTGACTTTCAGGCAGAAGTTCGCAGAAACTCAATGATGAAAAGTGTTGAAAAGCTACGAAGCCCACTCAAAGCCCAATATGACTAAAAAACTCAGTTTAAATGTTCAAGGCTCAAAATCATATTGTAGAAAGAATCAAAAAAGGACTCAATTTGGAAAAGCTCTAGTTTTGAAGACTTCGGATATTGATGTGATATATTACATAGTTTTTATTTTATACTAAAAAATAATCTTATGGTTTTTTGCATATTCTTGATCATCGAGAAAACTTAAAACAACATCATTAATTTCAAAGAATCCATTTTTATACATATGATTGATCACCTTGACACCCATGATTAATTACTCCTGATTGATCATCTTGTTATTCATGATTGATCAACCCTGATCGAACATCCTTTTGACCGTGATCGATCATTTCTTCAATTTTAGACCGATGATTAAGTCTGTTTGATCACTTTTGTAACCTAATTGATCACCCATGATCGACCATTTCATGGATTTTAGAAATTATAACATTGGACCTTCCACTTTTGGATATTAATGGCTCTTTTGAGTCCAACCCAATATAAGGGATCATATGGTCCATTGTTTGAGATACACAACAAAAGAAATGCCCTCTACTCTCAGAAGAAAAGAAAATGTGATCATTTTTTTCGATATTCGAGTTCTTATGACATTTCTGCACTCTCGAGCTCTCTTCAATACATAGCTTTTAGCTATTGAAGTTGTTTGTGGCTATTGAAGTCGTTTGTGCTCTTTGTACTCTACTATGATCATCATCATTTTCAAGCATATTCTGCGTTGAAAGTCTGTAAGTCTATGAATTCAAGTTTCATTGCTTAACTAGTTTCTGTTTCAAGTTTTTGTATAGGTATCTGAGTTGTGGATTCATTTCTTTGAGAGAGACAAAATCTTCCTTTGGGAGTTGTTTAAGGAAGGGTAAGGGTTGTACTCGAGGTTGTGATACCCTCAGGATAAAATAGCTTTGGAATAGTAGAAACATGCTTCGTTGAGAGAGAGAGAGAGCGAGAAATTCCAAAACAAGGTCATAGGTCGTGGTTTTTACCCGCTAGGGTTTCCACATAAAAGTCATTGTGCATTGTGGTTTGAATTTCTCTACTTATATCTCTATAGTTTATGTATATTTTTTATTTGGATATTGTTATTGGGATATTGTATATTGTAAAATTCACCCCTCCCCCTTGTGTCGGATTCACACTTTGGTTATATCAAGAAAACATTGAAAATACTTTCGAGATTCAACTGGATAAGGATGATACCATGACTACCCTTTTTGGAGCACAATACTTCATAGTAAGCACCATGTATAATTTAAAAACATGATATGAAAAGAAGGACATAGAGATGATTTCTTATGCCTTGGCCACAGACAGTTTGATGAGGGTAATTTGACCTCAATTTCGTGTACTTCATCAGAAGTTGAATGACTTTAATACAAATGAACTCCATTTTTTATAGAAGCCAAACATGGAGGACCCTCCCACCGCTTTGGAAGCATAAAATCCAACTCGATTTTAGTCCAACAATACAGAAAATTGGTCTGAGGCAACAAATAGTTCAGTATTCGTTGGCATATCTTATGTAGTATTATTTATTTCCCCATTCTTTAAATTCGTCACGAATATTTGTCCGTTATTATATTCCTCGCAATAAGTCATATAACAAAAGTTATTCTTTTGACTTTTCTAAAATCATTAGTAAGTTTACCAATGATTAATATAAGTTTTAATGAATAAGTTAATGAAAAATAATTATAATATGAACCTTTAATCATGAAGACAATATTCATTGCTAATTACAAGAGCAAAATAATTTGGTAACAAATAATATTCGTTGTTATATTTTTAACATTGAAAAATATGACAATGAATATTCAACTTATTTGTTGCTTTAGGTCATTTTTTTTGCAGTGATATGATATGATATATAAAATGCACTAATATTGCTCATTCTATTGACGTTGTCAGCAAGTTTATCTTAAATCCAGAAAAAAAGATTTTGAATGCATTTAAATCGACATGAAGTTTTTCTTCGTAGAGAGCAAAATTTATCTTTGTTTTGAAGCCAAGAATGCATTTATTCCGGGCTATACAAACTAAGATATGATAGGTGTTGTTATTGGTAAACGGTCCATAAAATATGGCTACTTGATGACATATGTTTGTGATGGTGTTTCATAGAAATAAAGATTGTACAAGTGCTTGACATTGGATGTGGAATTTGCTACAAAAGCTAGTAAAGAACTCTTGTGGATGATGACTTTCATGAAGTATGTTTTTTATTGGGACAATCAAATAGTTACTCGCTTAAGAAAGAATTTTGTTTTCATTCGAGATCAAAAACACATCACACAACATATCGTTGCTTCAGAAGTATCCAGAATGTGCTAGAATTGAATAAGATTGTATTTGATAAGATCCACAAATATGCTAATGGTATTGATATGATAATAAAGACTTTGATGCTTGGTAAGTTTGAGAGGTATTATTTCAATGTGGATTGGAAGAAAACTTGCAACGTCACGAGAGGAGATTTTTTAGATGAGTTCCCATCATTGTGGGAACTCAATCCTTAAAAAGGATAATGGATATTCTTATTTGTTGTAGGTCCTATCTTGAGAACTAAATCAATAACATCCAGGATCTATGAATAGGAATGCTCTTATCCTAATCCTATTTTAATAGAAATTAGGACTCCGAGGATCCTTATTTTTTATATCCATGCCTATGTAAAAGATCCTTGATTCTCCGCCAAAGTTATCCTACTCAAGAGAGATTAAATGGAGAAAATAAGTTGCTCACTGACCTTGATGGTACGTGATCAAAAATTGAGGTGCATCTACATTTTCAGATTTGTGAATTCTTACGATTTTCAGGTGTTGATCCTTTGATGATCATGGTGACACCTTTGCCTTAAACTAGTTTCGTTTTTTATAATTTGTGCCATTGTGGAGTAGGTTTGGCTTTGTTCAAAACCATCATGAATTGGGATATTTCATTATAGTTAATGGTTTTGGGTTGTAATCAATCGTGTGATTTCATGTTAAAAGTTCCCCCATGCATGCATAATCATTTTTGTGCGGTCAGAATTTTTATCGGTGGTTGTAATTGTTATATCATACAGAATTCTCTTATCAACTTCAGTAACTTTGGCAACTCATTCTATTCTGAGAACACATCCCCAACATAAATATTCTTCCTCCACTTATCCATCATAATTAAAGCATATATTATTATTACTTAGAACCGCATCATGAATTTAGATATTAAAAAATAATAGAATTGATATCTTATATATATCACTCACTGCTGGTAAATAATTTAATATTCATTTTCATATCTTACATAATTAAATATGTAATAACGAATATTATTCGTTTCTTACTTCTTTAACTTCGAAATGAATAATGGTATTTGTTGCTATATTCTTGCAATGAATTATATAACAACGACTATTCGTTGACTTTTTCTTATAATCATTACTAAATTTGTCAACGATTAGTGTGAATTTTAACGAATAATTCAACGGAAAAATTGTTTCTATATGAGCCTTTAACAACGAATATGATACTTGTTGCTAATTACAAATAGAAAAGATGATTTGACAACGGATAATATTTGTTGGTATATATTTAACATCAGAAGATGCGACAACGAATATTCAAATTATTCGTTGTGGTGTTTATGCATTGATATAAGTGACTTAAAAGCGACGTCGTTGAACAGTAGCATTCATTACACCAAACACTGAAATAAGCTATCCTTATGCCAACTAAATCAATAATCGCCTTCGTTATTAACTAATTATAATCCAGTTAATCTAACTCCAAACCTATAGATAAATTTACCTCTACGTTTACAGACAGCAACACGTAATCCTTACGGAAGTGCCAACCCAATGAAAAGAACACTACTGTTCGATAACAGCTAATCCTCGGCGATCGGAAATTAAGGGTGCACGACAAACAATATAGCATGCGTATTAGGTCCACTGTGATGAGGTCACAAATCCCATTTAATCCATCCATCGCCCCAACGAAAAGGTGCTTCGATTCCACTTGAAACTAAATGAGATGGCAAGGGCAGTGACATACAGCTAAGGCGAGGCCACCCGGCCTCCTCGGGTCTGCGTTGCTCGGCCCCCACGCGCTTTCTCGTGCCTCCACTTGGGAATCTGACAATTATCTTAGTCTATGATCATACATACGTGCATTATCAGATATGCCTAACCTCCGTCAGTCACGCAGAAGCATAGGGCTGCAAGGGAGCACCGACGGGGACAGTGCCCGGCTGTTCCCGCCTATCCCCACTCGTGCCAAAAACCAGGATAAAAAAATGGGGCTGCCTTCCCAGGGAACTAATGTGGCTTGTCCTGTTTTATTTTTTCTATTTTTTATTTTTTAAATTAATTCATAGTATTTCATCGTTATATTATTATATTATATTATTCAAGTTTTATATGGGATAAACTCCTATGACCTCCATTCAGAAGTATATTTTTTAATGCTCGTAGAACTGTTGAAATCGACTATGTCAACATTGAGGCCGTATGAGTTTCTCTTTAACACAAACTTGAATGACATATATGGATATATTTTATGAAAATCTATGGAAGCATTTTCTCAAAAAAATTAAATATGAAAAAAAGGCAAGGGGAACCAAGTTAACTCCCCCATGGAGCAGACTCATTTAATCCATGTATATATAGGAGGTCATTTTAATAGGTGATGAATCTATGTTTCATCATCTTTATTCTATCATTTTGGCCTTAAAAACCCTAGTAAATGCGTGTAAATAGGCTTAATTTAGGCATTTTATCATCCATGCATTGTTGTGTATATATTGTATAAAATGCAGTTTTTTAAGCCAAAATTATAGAATAAAGAAAAGAAAAGAAAAAGAATAAAATATTGTAAATATTTTATGACCCGAAACCCCGAGACCTAGGCATCTTGATGAATAGGTCGACAAGGAATAAAGTAGGGGGAGATAAGGGTCAAATACAATAAACAATAATTCATTCTTTATTCATTTTGGGACCTATTTTTGGTTCCATTTTTTAGACCTCAAATAAAGAAACTTTGTACAGGAAAGTTGTAGATAATTAAATATAAAAAAATACAAAATTGATTTCACACAAATATAATGTATAGATAAAAAGTTATGATCTGAATAAGATTCCAGAACTCCAATTTCCCAGACCCGTATCTTGCAAATAAAAACTCGAAATGTGCCAAACTCACTTTTAATTGTATATAGTTTAAAATAAGCTATCTAAGGGCAGTGGTTTTGTATTTTTCCGAGTTACGGTTTGAAAGTTGAGTTTTGGACCCCCATTATATACTTGTACATATTAAAATATTCAATTTATTATTTATTCATTATTTTTGTAATTTTATATTTTTATAATTATGTAAATATTATTTATAATAATTGTGTACATTAAAATCATAATAAAAACTCAAAAGAAATTCAAAATAAAAATACATGTATATATAATACATAAGTATAAGAACTATACACATACCTAAAGATTTAATACTTTTATTTTATTAAGTGTATGACGATATATCAGAAAAATAAAATAAAAAAATATATAAGTATTTTATAATTTTATAAAATAATAAACAAAACTAAGAAATTAAAAACACAAAATAAAAATAAATTAATAAAATATGTAGATAATATACCTATAAAGGGCATAAACGGGAACTTGTAAAAATATACCTCATAAAAATAATTAAAAATCAGAATAAAATACTACATAAAATAATAAATACTTTTTATTTTATAACCAAAATTTAAATCGACCATTTTCAATTTTTAATTGAATTAATAAAACCTTTTTTGCAAGTTTTTCCTGGTTGGTCCACGTGGACCAACCAGGAGGCTCTGACAGTTCACCCAAGGTCAACTGTCTGAGCCATCTCCTGTTCATGTCAGACATGAGTTTTCTTGGTTTTTGCCCCTTTTTGGAGGGAGCACCTTACACTGTTTCGTGATGGCGCCTTCTTGACATTTTGCCCTCGATCTGTGGTGAATCACGCCAAAGTGATTTCTTGGGCTGTGGATCATCACAGCGACTCGTGTGCCTCGATCTTCGTTCCTTCCCAGTCACTTCTTCAAAAACCAAACCCATCTCCACCTGTGATTTTTGAACCCTCTTCATCCCTCGTTTGGACCCGAGTTGGTGAGCTCCGGATAGACCATGGTGACAGCAAGATCTCCAGCCCACGCGCGGGCCTTTGCAAGGCGTTGGAGGGCGGATTCCACCCCTCATCTCTGGCTCCGGCCGTGAGGCCTCTTCCCCTTGGTTTCCCAACCAATCGAGAAGGTTTTCACTCATTTTTCGTTGTCGTTTTCATGCTGTAGGTTGTACGTTTATTATTCTCTTTTTATCCGTGTTTATTGCGCTTCGATCTCTTCATTCACCCATCGTCGGAGTTTACGCCGATGAGCCACAATTTTCCATTCCTCCGCCGCACTCCACTTAGCACCCCCTACATCCAAGCCACCTCCAGGAGCTCCCTAGATTTCCGCATTTTGTGTTAACATCTTCCCTACAGGAAACAACTAGAAAATACGTGTTTGCAGGGGTTTTTTGAAGGTTGCGAGGGTGGCCCCAGGTGTCGTGCATCTCCGGCCTTCCTCCTATGGAGCCAACCCATTTTGTGGGGCTCCCTTGTCGCGGGACAACGCCAGAAGCAGAGGGGAACCATCGGTGTGCTTCCTGGTGGTCGGAGGAGCGACCTACGCCACAATCAAACTCGCATTGGGCGAGTTCTTTCGTGTTCGTTCTTCGTGTCCTACAACCGTCGGATCATGACTGTTCTTCCCGTGCTACAGCTGCCCTTGGATCCCCGCGAGCATTGACCGTTTGATCTACATCGGGATTTAATCGCAGCCCCTCATCAGCGAAGGGGTACGGACCGACAAATTGCCGCCACGTGTCGTAAGTGAATGATCAGAAGCCATCGGATCGTGCCATGCTTTGGGTATTTTGCTGTCTTAACACGAGGCATTTTTGTATTTAGCAAGTAGTCTTAAATTTTTCATCTGCCGTTATAACTTTTGCGGAATTTTACATAAAGAACCCCCAAAGTTTTGTAATAGTCAGGTTGGCCCCTGCTAGGTGCGTGTGCCAACGCACGTGGTGCGTGGCGTTTTTGCAGACACATCCTTGGATAATTTGGCATTTGTATTAAGTTCGTAAACTTTTTAAATCAATTATAAATTTCTGTGAACTTTACATATGGCCCCCTGAAGTCGGCGCATTTTGCATATATAGCCCTGCTAGGCGCGCGTGCCATCGCACGTGACCTTGGCATTTTGCATGTTTAGCCAGGGAACTTTGGCTATTGATATTTATTCTATAGATTTTGCTAATTAGTTATAATATCTGGAAAATGTATATGCAGGCCCTCAGACTTTTGCTCAATTACATATATGCCCTTGCCTGCGTGTAGTTTCTTGCTGTTGTCTCTATTTTTTGCATGCATCTATAAAGCTCTAAAAAATCCACAAAAATTACATTAAGTTCTTGTTGCATCATATTATCATAGCATATTTTTATTTTGCATATTTATTGCATTTTAATATTTATAAATATTTAAAAACACTCATTTTTTGCACTGTTTGCATTGTAAAATCTATAAAAATATAAAAACGCATCAGAAAAATCCAAAAAAATATATTTTTCATATTTTACTGTGTTTTAATTTCAGACTAAAAATCATTTAAAAATATACAAGAAAACCCTTAAAAATATAAAAACTCTAAAAACATTTATAAAAATATTAAAAATTCTACAAAAATCCTAAAAATATAATTTTAGTTGCTGAATTTTCCCTATTCTATTATCTTTATTTTAAAATTAATTTGAGGAATTTTTGTCACTGTTTACTATTTTTATCCTCATTTTAATTTCGGTTAGCAACTTTTATTCACTTTTTTAAGTATTTTTGACTTTAAAAATACCAAAAAATTAGGAAAAATCTAGAAAAATCACAAAAACATTAGAAAAATACAAAAAGCCTAAAAATACTTTATTTCCTGATTTTTCCTTATTTTTACCTATTTTTATAAATACTCTATTCCTCTCTCTCCTATATTGTATATATATTCTATTATTGGAAAGGGAAAATATAAAAATATAAAATATAAAAAGAAAATATAAAAATCAGAAATTAAAAATTAAAATAAAAAAATATAAAATTAAAAATAAAAAAAATAAAATCAAAAACCCACAAAAACACAGCTTAAATAGACATTTGATCACAATCACACATTTTGAGGATTTTGTCATGTTCTACATGTTTGCTCCATGTGTTTGACCTCTACACATACTTGCACCTATACACATCTTTGTTGTAGAGTTATAATAAATTTTAACTCCGCACATTTACTTTCATTGCCTGATTTATTTGTTGTGGGTTAATTGTTGTTTTCATTCAGATTTTTGAGTGATCACCGCATCGACTGCGGTTTCGCCTTGTGAAACCGTACGACCGCTCGATTTTCTTGATTAATCAAATGGCACTGTTACCGGGGAGCAACAGCGCGTAGTTCGGGTTTTTGCTTTGTGATTGTGATACTTGTCTATATTTTTGCGGTTTTATTTATTTGCTCATTTATTTGATATCATTTTTTGACTTGTCTAATCACCCCTCTCTTTGTTGACTTTGTGCGAGGTACCACAGATCGAGGGAGGCACTCCACCCTAGGTGTCGGTGCACCCACGTGAAGGCGGCAGGAGACTTCTGACCTAGCATCAAAGGAGGCAGGGAGGACTTGAGAAGATAGTCATACTTTTGAGCATTTTTGTGTAGCATTTATTCTTGTAATTTTAGTGAGAGAGAGACTATTTGTTGTAATAATACAGGTACCCTCAGACTCTGGACATTCGGGCCTAATTTCCAGGTGTTTGTACACCTGGGGGCTCACCGTGGTTTTTATGGTTTTTCATCGCATTTTTTTACTTTGTTTTCTGATTTTCGATTTTATTGATTTTGTGTGATTGAGCCCCTAGTTTTAGGATTTCTTGCAATAGACTAAGGCCAAACATTTATTATCTTGCATGTGTCTATAGTATCGATTGGACTTAGTCAAAACTTTAAACAGTCGCCTCACCATCTTCAAGCCTACGTGCCGTAAGCCCACCCTGTCAAGTGCTACTCCTGAACTCGAAGTGTTGAGAAGAGGAGGGGTGAGCCTAGACCGGACTCTTGGATTGAGGATCGGTGATCGACTTGTGGTTCTTCACGATAATAGCAATTTCTGAAACTTAGGGCGATTTCATCGGCTTTGCATTTACATATAGATTAGGTTTCAATCTGCTGTGCATCCTTGCATGTAGAGTGCTGGAAGCAAGGTGAGCATTTACACTTTAGCATACATCATCGTTTTGCCGCTTGCATTGCTTTTCCGACTCTCTACCTCTGATTTTGCCAACCTAGGCGCTAAGTAAAATTGACTCATCAATAGGATCGTGCATTCTTATTAAAATTCCAAAAAAAGTGATAACTAATAAAATTGATACTGCTAATATTACTTGACCCTAAAATCAACCAAAAAGAAAAATCTTGTATTGGGGCGAGTAATCCCCTCATTGTCTTCGCTTTTACTTGCTCGCGCACACCTTAAGGATTAGTGCCCAAATCCCATTTTAGCCCCCTAAGTGTGTGTGCAATTTTTGACTTCACACCTAACTCTAAAACAAACAAGATAAAAAGACCGACTTTTCGGTCTCTACCGAGTTGAGTAGGTGAATTGAGGGTTTGTATTGTGTGAGTTTGTTTGTGCTTGCTTGTGTGTATTCCAGATCATCTCTACGCATTTGTGCCTTTTTCTCTCTCTCTTGACTTGACCATCGTGCTCTCCCGACTATCATTTTCCTCTTTCTTCGAGATGGCCGAATGGAGCGTATTTTGTCCGAATTTTACGGATCCCTCGTTCACTCCAGCCGGTCTACCTCCTTTTTTCCAGGAGGACTTTGCTCCTGATTTTTGTACATATCAGACCAACCACTATTTCAGGATTCAGACTTTGACTTCCACCAATCTTTTCCACCACCATCACCCTCACATTTCGACAACCCGCTCTTCATTGAGTATCCTGATTCAGAATGTGATTTTTTTCCACATCCACCACCCACATTCGACACACCCGATCCTGAGATTTTGGAGTCACCTTTCATGATATCCACACTTGAGACCTTGAATCAGATGATGGAGCACATGAATTCGAGGATTGTCGACCTTACTAGTTTAAATAAGAACCAAAATGATGCTCTATTCTTTGAGGATATAGATTCATTTGAGGATTTTCGTGAAAGCTTGCAATCGCCCAAAACACAAAAAAATGAGAAAAAGTTAAAAACACAAAAAGATTCCGGGAGACACATGATCGAGTCAGATTGTAAGGAGAGGTACCACTTGCCAGAACCTTTGACCACACAGTGTTTCACACCAGGTCCCACCTTTCACCCCGAGGATGCCGTTGTACAGACTGCTCTTGGCATGCCTCGTGTATATGATGATTCTGACTTCCTCCCTTGTATGGAGGAGGTCCAAAAATTCAAAAAAATGTTGACTGAATCCGAAGTGGTGGCTACTATTCATGAGATCATCCGTGCCCCACTTCAGCAGACCATGACTGATTTATCTGCTCCTCTACTCAAGAAGAGAAAGCAGAGGAGCATATCTGAGCATCATATCTTGACCATGGCCACTGCCCATGCCATCACACACCATCCCATTCCTCGGAAGAGGAACACTGTCACACCTTTCATTAGTTGCACCATCTCTAACCTCACATGTGACTACACTCTCCTCGACGACGGTGCATCGATCAGTATCATACCCTTCTCACTGGTACAGTCTCTTCATCTATTGCCTCTCAAGAAGACCACGATGATCGTTTAGTTTGCTGATGGATCAATCAAGAGGCCGAAGGGTATCCTTGAAAACGCCGCCATTTCGATTCAGGGCACACGCTACCATGTTGATTTTGTCGTATTGCCCATGGAGACCTCCACTGGGGAGCATTCTCCAATCATCCTGGGATTACCATTCCTCGCCTCTGCGAGGGTCGTTATTGACTATGGATCAGGAGAGATTCCCTTCTGTCCTGCTGACGAGAGCGAAGTATTGATCACCGCACCCACTGCCGACCAGAGACCTGCAGCTGATGCGACCACACCTATCTTGGCTGACCCTGAGGACCATGACCTTGACGAGACTATCAAAGAATTTTGCTACTTATTGGATTCCACTGAGAACCAAGAATTCCCCCCCATTGAGGAAGACTTGGAAAGCATGGACCTTGGCGTTCCTTCCTCTGGGACTTGGCGTTGTGTTGATGACATCCGCGGAATTTACATAATTGATACCCTAGAGCGGAGGGCAGATTTAGAGACTAGACAGGACGGGAGAAAGATGATCCGGTTGAGATTATTGAGGACGAACAGAGTTCAACTACTTCCACTGATGAGTTCGCTCCTTTTGGTTTTGACCTGGACGAGACCTCGCAGGATGACTCTGATTACACTTCTTCCGATGAGGATGAGTTCATCCCTTTTCACTTTGATATCAACGAGATTCCCAAGGTCGGACTTAGCCGTACTTCTTCCACTACCCCGTCTGTGCCTTCACACCCTAGGGCCACTGAGGACCATTACCCTGTCGACCCTGATCGGTTTACGTCATCTGAGGACCCCGATGTCGACCTGCACCACACTAGATCCATTCCTCAACGGTCCCGCAAGAAGGTTCGCTTTCAACCTTCTTGATCCCGTGTATATCCACCTCTGTTGTACATTCTCCTTTGTTTATCTCAGTCTCTCTCCGTTTTTGCTCATCCACCCATCCTCGTGTTTGCCTTGCTTAGGACGTACTTTGTCCTAAGTATAGAGGTTGGACGAGCCGAGTGTTCATTTGTCATTCCGTTTCATTACTCCTGTTGTTGCCTATACTTAGGGCCTCTTTTACCCTAATTATATGGGGAGTGATATGTATATCCTCTAATCTCTTCTTCCATCTTCAGATCTCTTTTCTTCTTTTCTTCTTTTCCTCTTCTATCTTCTTTATCTACCGAAAAGGTGCCACCCCTTTTTCTCAGACTTCTATACTTAGGACGTACTTTGTCCTAAGTATAGGGGGGTGTGCACCCCGAGCATTTCTATTCTTTGATCCTCTCCATTGTCTCCTCTTCGTGTCTATACTTAGGGATATCTTACCCTAAGTATAGGGGGAGACAGTCCGAGTACGATCTGTTCATTCCCACCCTTGACCCTCCCTGCTTGTTGTACAGTCTTCTATACTTAGGATTATCTGATCCTAAGTATAGGGGGGACGGTCAACTTCTCATTCGTTCATTCCTTCATCCCTTATTCATCTATTCTTTAGACTTTTCTATACTCAGTACGAGTTATGTCTTCTCTTTTCTCTCTGATCTATGAGGACATAGCTCAAGCTAAGTATAGGGGGGTTGTATATACTGCGTATATACTTTATCCATAACTCGTACTTTCATATTTTCACTAATAATTATGGCTAATTATACTTATAAAATTCATTAAAAACCCTTACTAAAAAGATGTGATTATTCCTCAAATTCTTTGTGTGTGTACTGATTAATAAATCAAGTGAAATTATTTTTTGCAAAATGTTTGAAAAATAATTTGAAAATCCTTGTGAAAATCTTTTAAAAACTATTTGTAAAATATTTTGTTAATGTTTTCAACCTTTGGAAAAAGATTTTGATTGTAAAGTTTATTTTCTTTTTGTGAAATAAAAATGGTTTGAAAAATGATTGCAAAAATATTTGAAAAATCTATATATATTGTTTGGAAAACCTTTGCAAAATGATTTTCAAATGTGTGTACATGTTTGTAAAAATTATTTTGGACTACAGTTTTCAAAATTGTTTGAAAAACCTGTGTCAAATAAGTTTGAGGAATATATACATCACACCAAAAATTCTATATATATATTTATAAAATTGACCACTTACTCTGGTAAAGTCTTAAAATCCACTTCTTGTATATATAAGAAGCATTCCCGTGTAAATATTTGTACCTAGTTTTTGGCCAAAACTTTTTGTTTTCAAAAATCCCAAAAACATTTGCAAAATTAAAATCCAAAAATATTTGAAAAATCTTTTGAAAAAAAATACAAAAAATGCATATGCATCATATTTTCAAAAATCCATAAAAAGTTCAAAATTCTTGAAAATTGCATCACAAAAATATTTTCTGCATAGGATTTGCATGGCATGAGCATTTTTCGGATTGAGTTTGATAGTTGAACGAGTCTAAGTAAAATATGAAGATTGGAGCTTGATTGGACCTTAAATCTACCTAATTAACAGGAACCTTATAGGAGCTGGAATTGAGGTACTTCAGGTCTAGTTGACTTAATTCTTTGAGGATCACGGGACTTGGTTCAATGGAATCTTGACTGCCTAAGTAGAGTATTTTGGAGCACACGCACAACTCTTATTGATAATGACCTAACTTGGACACTTGCACCTTTCACATGGCTCAACTTAGTTGGAGTGGTGAGGAGGTTGGATTTGCCGGTATGAGACGCACACAGGTGGAAACACTTGTCCTCCTCTAGGGAGGGAAGTGCGCCCCAACCCATCCAGTAATGATGAGTTTCGAGGATAGGAGATCGTGGGTTGCAATAAAGCTTCAAAAGAGGGATAGTCTACTGGCTCAAGAGGAAAATCCCTTATGTAAATGCTGCTGTATATAGTATTTCAAAAAAAAGAGAGCAAAAAACAAAAACTCCAAAAAGTGGACAGGCCTGTACAAAAATAAAAAAAATGCCTGCCGGAGTGTACATATGTGTATAGTCAAATAAGAAATCTTGAGCTTCAAAGTCAAATCATGTGAGCCTGCAGCTGGATGACTTGACTACACTGGTCTTGCATCCTAGGATAGGTAGCTACACTGGCTGCCGTCCATTCTTCTCTTCACCCCCTCTTCTTGAGCTAGTTGCCACTTGAACATAGAAGGGAATACCCTGCTCCTTGAGGGATGAGTTGTTGGATTGGGAAATCATTGGGCTATCATATTGGAGAAGTCGGTCTCTTTGTCATTTCAGTTGGGGAGAGCCATATCACTTACACTGTACGAGTCAGATTCATAGTCGTAAGGGTTTGCGTATGAGTTGAAATATTTCCGACCTGGCTATTGAGGAGACTTGAGCAAAGTTTTGGGATTCTCGAAGGCTGTTGGATTTCAAATTCGGTTCTCATTAAGGTTCCGTCGGCACTTAAATTCCAAAGGTCCAACTTAAGCTCCAAACTTTGATTTTGTGAAGACAAGTTTGACAATTAAATTTAACCCATCTTTCTTCTTTTTCTTTTCTTTGTTTTTCTTTTTTTCTGCACTTATTGCATAAGTGTTTGCTAGGGACTAGCAAAGGCAACTATAGGGGGATGATGAATCTACGTTTCATTATCTTTATTCTATCATTTTGGCCTTAAAAACCCTAGTAAATGCGTGTAAATAGGCTTAATTTAGGCATTTTATCATCCATGCATTGTTGTGTATAGATGGTATAAAATACGTTTTTTAAAGCCAAAATTATTGAATAAAGAAAAGAAAAGAATAAGAATAAAATTTTGAAAATATTTTATGACCAAAAACCCTGAGACCTAGGCATCTTGATGAATAGGTCGACAAGGAATAAAGTAGGGGGAGATAAGGGTCAAATACAATAAACATTAATTCATTCTTTATTCATTTTGGGACCTATATTTGGTTCTACTTTTTGGACCTCAAATAAAGAAACTTTGTACATGAAAGTTGTAGATAATTAAATATAAAAAAATACAAAATTGATTTCACACAAAAATAATGTACAGATAAAAAGTTATGATCTGAATAAGATTCCAGAACTCCAATTTCCCAGACCCGTATCTTGCAAATAAAAACTCGAAATGTGCCAAACTCACCTTTAATCGTATATAGTTTAAAATAAGCTATTTAAGGGCAGTGGCTTCGTATTTTACCGAGTTACGGTTTGAAAGTTGAGTTTTGGACCCCTATTGTATACTTGTACATATTAAAATATTTAGTTATTATTTATTCATTATTTTTGTTATTTTATACTTTTATAATCATGTAAATATTATTTATAATAATTGTGTACATTAAAATCAGAATAAAAACTCAAAAGAAATTCAAAATAAAAATACATGTATATATAATACATAGGTATAAGAACAATACACGTACCTATAGATTTAATACTTTTATTTTATTAAGTGTATAATATATATCAGAAAAATAAAATAAAAATATAATTAAGTGACACAAAATAAAAATAAATTAATAAAATATGTAGATATTATACCTATAAAGGGCATAAACGGGAACTTGTAAAAATATACCTCATAAAAATAATAAAAAATCAGAATAAAATACTACATAAAATAATAATACTTTTTATTTTATAACCAAAATTTAATTCGACCATTTTCGATTTTTAATTGAATTAATAAAACCTTTTTTGCAGGTTTTTCCTAGTTGGTCCACGTGGACCAACCAGGAGGCTCTAACAGTTGACCCAAGGTCAACTGTCTGAGCCAGCTCCTGTTCATGTCAGACATGAGTTTTCTTGGTTTTTGCCCCTTTTTGGAGGGCACACCTTACACCATTTCATGATGGCGCCTTCTTGACATTTTGCCCTCGATCTGTGGTGAATCACGCCCAAGTGATTTCTTGGGCTGTGGATCATCACAGCGACACGTGCGCCTCGATCTTTACGCCTTCCCAGCCACTTCTTCAAAAACCAAACCCATCGCCACCTGCGATTTTTAAACCCTCTTCATCCCTCGTTTGGACCCGAGTTGGTGAGCTCCGGATAGACCTTGGTGACAACAAGATCTCCAGCACACGCGCGGGCCTTTGCAAGGCGTTGGAGGGCGAATTCCACCCCTCATCTCCGGCTCCGGCCGTGAGGTCTCTTCCCCTTGGTTTCCCAACCAATCGAGGAGGTTTTCACTCGTTTTTCGTTGTCGTTTTCTTGCTCTAGGTTGTACCTTTATTATTCTCTTTTTATCCGTGTTTATTGCGCTTCGATCTCTTCATTCACCCATCGCCGGAGTTCACGCTGGCGAGCCACCATTTTTCCATTCCTCCGCCGCACCCCACTTAGCACCCCCCCTACATCCAAGACACCTCCAGGAGCTCCCTAGAGCTCCGCATTTTGTGCTAACATCTTCCCTGCTGGAAACAACTAGAAAATACGTGTTTGCAGGGGTCCTTTGAAGGTTGCGAGGGTGGCCCCAGGTGCGTGCATCGCCGACCTTCCTCCGGTGGAGCCATCCCATTTTGTGGGGTTCCCTCGTCGTGGGACAACGCTAGAAGCAGAGGGGAACCGTCAGTGTGCTTCCTGGTGGTCGGAGGAGCGACCTGCGCCAGATTCAAACTCGCATCGGGCGAGTTCTTTCGTGTTCGTCCTTCGTGTCCTACAGCCGTCAGATCATGACTATTCTTCTCGTGCTACAGCTGCCCTTGGATCCCAGCGAGCATTGACCGTCCGATCTACACCGGGATTTAATCGCAACCCCTCATCAGCGAAGGGGTACGGACCGAAAAATTGTCGCCACGTGTCATAAGTGAAAGATCAGAAGCCGTCGGATCGTGCCATGCTTTGGGTATTTTGCTGTCTTAACCCGGGGCATTTTTTTATTTAGCAAGTAGTCTTAAATCTTTCATCTGCCGTTATAACTTTTGCGGAATTTTACAGAAAGAACCCCAAAGTTTTGTAATAGTTAGGTTGGCCCCTGCCAGGTGCGCGTGCCAACGCACGTGGTGCGTGGCGTTTTTGCAGACACATCCTCAGATAATTTGGCATTTGTATTCAATTCGCAAACTTTTTAAATCAATTATAAATTTCTGTGAACTTTACATATGGCCCCCTGAAGTCGACGCATTTTGTATATATAGCCCTGCCAGGCGTGCGTGCCATCGCGCGTGACCTTGGCATTTTGCATGTTTAGCCAGTGAACTTTGGCTATTGATATTTAGTCTACAGATTTTGCTAATTAGTTATAATATCTGGAAAATTTATATGCAGGCCCTCAAACTTTTGCTCAATTACATATACGCCCTTGCCTGCACGTAGTTTCTTGATGTTGTCTCTATTTTTTGCATGCATCTATAAAGCTCTAAAAAGTCCACAAAAATTAAATTAAGTTCTTGTTGCATCATATTATCACGGAATATTTTTATTTTGCATATTTATTGCATTTTAATATTTATAAAAATTCAAAAACACTCATTTTCATCATTGTTTGCATTGTAAAATCCATAAAAATATAAGAACACATCATAAAAATACCAAAAAAAATATATTTTTTATATTTTAATGTGCTTTAATTTCGGACCAAAAATCAATAAAAAATATAAAATAAAACTCCTAAAAATATAAAAACTCTAAAAACCTTCATAAAAATATTAAAAATTCTACAAAAATCCTAAAAATCTAATTTCAGTAACTGAATTTTCCCTATTCTATTAACTTTATTTTAAAATTAATTTGAGGAATTTTAGTCATTGTTTACTATTTTTATACTCATTTTAATTTCGGCCAGCATCTTTTATTCGCTGTTTTCAGTATTTTTGACTTTAAAAATATCAAAAAATAGGAAAAATCTAGAAAAATCACAAGAACATTAGAAAATACAAAAATCCTAAAAATACTTTATTTCCTGATTTTTCCTTATTTTTACCTATTTTTATAAATACTCTATTCCTCTCTCTCCTATATTGTAAATATATTCTATTATTGGAAAAAGAAAATATAAAAATATAAAATATAAAAATAAAATATAAAAATCAGAAATTAAAAATTAAAATAAAAAATTATAAAATTAAAAATAAAATAAAAATATATAAAATAAAAAACCCACAAAAACACAGCTTAAATAGACATTTGATCACAATCACACATTTTGAGCATTTTGTCCCGTTCTACCTGTTTGCTCCCTGTGTTCGACCTCTAATACTTGCACCTATACACATCTTTGTTGTAGAGTTATAATAAATTTTAACTCCGCACATTTACTTTCATTGCCTGATTTATTTGTTGTGGGTTAATTGTTGTTTTAATCCGGATTTTTGAGTGGTCACCGCATCGACTGCGGTTTCGCCTTGTGAAACCATACGATCGCTCGATTTTCTTGGTTAATCAATAGGACATGGGCATTCCTTCTGTAAGGAATATCAACGATCATCGCCATTACATTCAAATCTAACGCTGTCATTAATTTATTTGCCAAAACATGTGTTGTGGTCATCATCTTTTGCATTAATTATGCGTACCATTTAATATTTCAAAAGTACTAAATTTAAATAGATCTAGTTTTTGGTATTTTTTACAATACTTTACTTAAATAATGTCTAGTTTTGTGCTGGACGACATTACGTAGGACAAATGTTTGTAACATAGTATGTTTTTTTTGTAGAATCCTTGGTTACTTATGTAAATATTGTATATTTTTGTAAAATATGTGATTTATTCAAAATTATCTGTCATTTGTAAATATGTATATTTCTTTGTAAAATACATTCCATATTAGCAATATATTATTTATTTTTAAATTTTTGTGATTTATGTGAAATCTGTAATCCTTTTTTTACATAAATGTATAATACATGTTTTCAATATGTATAATACACATCTAAAATATGTAATGCACATCCAAAATGTGTGGCACACATCAAATATACATGATATAAAAAAATTACAATAGTCTTCATATACAAATGATATTTAAAAATACACATCAAATACGTATAATACACATCAAAATTATATAATACACATCAAAATTGTATAATACAAATGAAATTAGTACGATATAATGGTTGTATGGCCTTCTTGTGCTTCCACCATCATGCTACACACATCGCCATCCGACAGGCGTTTCCATCGTCGCCTGTGTGAAGAACTTCCTAGAGAGTTGCAGCGTCATCCCTCAGCAACTACTCATGCGACCCACTTCTGCCTTACTGATGAGGTTACGCATGACACTGGAACTGCTCCAAAAAATGCGTGATCATCATTTCTTTATCGACAAATACCCTCGATGTTATCATCTATGACATCACCATCATCACCAGAAAGGACTACACCAATGATGTGATGGAAGAAAACGTCACAACACCAACATCAAGATCATGTGCTCCTTTATGCAAGTGTTATCATTATCCTCGTCCTCCTCTTCCTCCCGCTCTCCACCATCGGCACACCAAATGCTTCATTGACCTTCTTGGTGCCATCATCAAATAAGTCCCTTGTCCTCCCCTTCATGTGGCTACCGGCTGCCATCTCCATCGTCTTCCTCCATGTGATACATATACTGAAAGTAGTCCACCATGCAAACAAGATCAGTATGTCATGCAAGTTCATCTACGTGTACCTCAGTCGTGCATCATCATAATAAAGAAAAATTCACCTTCTCCTACATGGAGTTTAGTGCTAGTGCTACCGTCATCCTCGTCCTCCTTTTCCTCCCATTCGTCGCCATCAACACACCCAAAAATGACGCCTCAACATGCTAAAATCACTACAAATTGTTGGATCTTTCAGGACGATAAATGGAGACGATCAAAGCATAATCGTCCCCTCTTTGATTAGAGGGGACGATTGCACCACAAACATCCCATATGAGAAGTACATAGGACGTTATACATTGATCGTCCATGATGAGCCCATCTTTAGGGACGGTTGTAATGTCATCTCTTCCATTTATACCTTCTAGTTGAAATTTTATGTGGGGATGTTTGAGGATGGTCATAACCGTCCCCTTTAGCTTACTGTTGACGTCGTGAAATGTACCTCATAGGGGATAGTTTCGATCGTCCCTTATGTAAAAGTAAAAGGGACAGTCGTGTTGATTGTCCCCTATGTTTTTATTGGTGGGATATGTGAAAAACATCTGAATCCATAGTGGACGGTCCACTTACAACCGTCCCCGATCATTGTTATAGAGATAGTCACACGACTCTCCCCGATGGTCTTATATGCCATCATCAGCCGAATCCTTTCCCCATTCCGCACCTCAATCCCTAGTTTATCCCACTTCTGCCACCTGAGATCGTGGTCTTAATACATTAGTTTTTTGAAATATAGTTATTTTAAAGTATGTTTTATTTTTGAAGTTATAGTATAGTCATGATGATTAATTATACTCATGATTTTTAGTTGTATTCATGATGTTTATTGTAATAAAAAGAGTTATTATACTCGTGATGTTTAGTTGAACACATTATACTCACATTATACTCATGATGTTTTTAAAATTATAGTTGATGTAAGTCATGATGATTAATTGTACTCATGATGTTTATTGTAATAAAAAGAGTTATTATACTCACGATGTTTAGTTGAACTCATTATACTCACATTATACTCATGATGTTTTTAAAGTTATAGTTGATGTAGTTTATACCTATGATGACTAGTTATTGTCACAACCTCAATTCCGGGCCGTCAGATACTCTCATATCCGGATCTGGTTACTCAACAATAATTTATTCAGCAATCCCATCTAACATACGGAAACATGCTATAAATAAAAATACTCAAAAGAAAGTATCTGAACACTTTTCCATTCATAAAATAAAGTTTACATGATACATTGTCCCACTATAACAATTTCCATGTAGATCAACTACAAAGAAAATATACAAAAGATTACCAACTCCCATATAGAGTAAAGCTCATATGCCTGGTTGGATGACTAAAGTCCTTATAATAGTTCACCAACATCTGTTGGATTTTTCATAAATCATAGGATAATAATTAGCGAATGCTATGTAACGAAGAAGAGAAAAGCAAAAAAATGGTTTAATTTTGCAAAACTTATTTTCACAAAAAGTTTCATTCCATCTCATTAGTTTAAGTCATATTCCTTCAGAGATTAGTCAGGAGAATCCTACCATTCATGGACTTCGAAGCTGTGGACACTTTGGGATTGGAGATTATGTTGATATAGTGAGCTTATGCTGACGTACGTAGCCTCAACTAATCCTCCAATACTACACTGACAATTTATTTTTCTTTTATTATCCAAGGTTTCAAACCCTCATCTTGGCAAACAAAGAAACACACCATCTTCGAGGACCCGGTTGCTTAAAACCTTAGGTAACCTTTAATAACATAATCTAGCGGCTTTAATACAAGTTTTCGTGACTCAGTCGCTATTGAACCACTCATGCCTCCACATGGAATGACCACATCTTCCATCTTTCAACCCGAATATATTGGCACCCAATACCATGTCTTGTAAATCATTCATTTCATGCCTACTAATCATAGCAGGACAACTATGTACCACCTAGGTAGGACAACACCAATACGGGTTCCTTTCGACAAACCTACAGGTTGCATGCATGACCTGTAATTCTACTCCTAATCATTCTTAATGTTAGACACGATCCTTTTCAGGATCCAACTATATATATGTATATATATCAATTCTCATGATGTAATTCTTTCGTTAATTCTTCAATTTGTATAATCATCAACACTGAGTATAGACTTATATATTATTTCATATGTAATACACATATTTATGTATATTTTAACTTCCAAACCCTAACTTTCTAAGCCACTACATCCATTCGATGCTAGACATTATTTTAGTGGGAACTACAATGCACTTTCCTTAGTTTCTTGAAAATAGCCAAATTAGGTTTTTTCGTACTGAAGAACATTACAAATTCCAATAATAAAATGTGAAAATCCAACATCAAAAGGAAAGATTTCAATACCTAATCAAGATCTCTCTCACGTACGTAGTTGTTTATCGTGATTTGTTTTCAGAAAGGATGATTTACGGCTTCTGAAATGATCAAATTTAATTTTTTGATTAATAATACTAAGAACATCATGCCAAGAACGCGAAGAACGAATGAAGAACATAAAGAACGCAAAGAACACATAAAAAACACAAAGAATGTGAAGAACATATTTTTCTCTTAAAATTTCAGCAGAGCTTCCCCGTATATAGGGTGACTAGGAAAATTTCGGTAGAGTTTCTCCTTGTACTAGGACAAATTTCTAGGAAAATTTTGGCAGATTTTTCCTGTATATCATGACATATTTTAAAAGAAAAATAGAAAGATTTTCCTCTATAAAATCTCATAGAGCAAGACAACAAAGAATATGAAAGAATACAATGAAACAATAATATATGGAGAATCGGTAGACACCACGCGTGTTAGGTGAGTAAAGGTATGGCGAATCACATGCTTCACTGGCGTGCATAGCCACCCACACCTAATTAAGGTATTACACATATTTCTCCATCAAAATAACTATAAAAGTATAACCGAAAGAATAGAACCATAAGCAATGGAGAATCAGTAGACACGACGCATCTTAGGTGAGTGAAAGTGTGATGAATCACAAGGTTCACTGACGTGCATAGCCGATCGCACCTAAGTAGGGTGTTACACAGATTTCTCCTCGAACCACAATAGAAAAAGAATCAGAAAAGGAAAATGAATTGAAAAATAAGATATAAAAAGAAGATGAATCGAAAACCTAACTCAACTTATAGCTTACTTACAAAGCAAACTAAGAGAGGATCATACTTTACTCCTTTTTCTCCCAGTAGCGCTTCGCTAGCGCTCCTTCTCAGCCTCCCTCTCCTCCTCCCGACCTCTTGACCCTAGCCTTTATGGTAGTGGTGATAATGGAAATCGTAGAGAATGAATGGGAAGGGATGGGGGAATTTATGGGCTCCAAAAAATCACTAACCATTGTTTGTAAACCATCATTTAGACCTTAATCGTGGTTAGCGGACCATGATTTTAGCCCATGGTTGATTCTCTAATGATGCTTATTTAACACTAGTCGTGATCAACTTTCACTAATCATCATTTAACTTTCACGGCCCACACTTAGCTTTTGCTAATTACTGATTGATGTTCACTAATGGTCATTAACGATCCTTAATCCATCCTTACTTGCTTTAATCATATTTAATTAGTCTTAATGATGGTTATTAAGAGTTAATGGTATCTTAAGTCTTCTTATTTATCTTTCTTCCAAAAATCATAACAATTCCAAACGAAGTGGGATTCATATGAAACAAATTCCATTGTTTCCTCGTAATGAGCTTAAAGGTATAACAACATTAAAGAGGTTTGAAACCATTTGATATAGGATTCAAGAAAGACCAAGTTCAAAGGTTTAAAATTATAATGACCTTAAAGAAAGTCTCATCCTCGAGACTTAAAATACAGGTATAACAACATTAAAGAGGTTTGAAACCATAACAACCTTAAAGAGAATGAATGTTATTTCATTACAATGAAGATATACACAATATATAGTGTTATCATTCAAACAAGTAGGGATATTTCTCACCTGATAATGAGATTTTGGAGTCACCTCTCATGCAGACCGCTCTTGAGCACCTGAAACAATTTAGTGGAGTGAATGAATTCAAGGATAAATGACCTCACTAGCCTAAATAAGAGCCACATTGTCCCTTCATGACTCGATTTAATGGATTCATTCGAGGACACCCATTAGAGCTTGCAGTCGCCCAAAAATACAAAAAAATAGAAAAATACAAAACACAAAATCATTTCGGGAGACACACAATTGATCAGCTTGTGAGGAGAGGGCACATTTGTCGGATTCCTTGATCATACACACTCACCATAATTCCCACCTTTGACCCCAAGGATGAAACTGTACAGTTGCTCTTAGTCATCCTTTTGCATATGATAATTCTGATCTTCTCCCTTGTATGGAGGATATCCAAAATTTAAAAAATATTGTTGGAACATGAAGTGGTGGTAGCTATTCATGAGATCATTGAAGCCCCACTACTTCAGTCCATGACCCATTTTGTAAAAAAATATTTTTAACCTAATTATTTATCAGTAAATACAAAGAATTGGGTATGTGTGTATTAATTTTTATTAATTAGCCATATTATTAAAAATATGAAAGTACGAGTTATGGCTAAAGTAGATACGAAGTATATATGACTGCTTTATACTTAGCATGATCTATGTCATCATAGATCAAAGAGAAAAAGAGAAGACATAACTCATATTGAGTACAGAAAATCTAAAGAATAGCGAATAAGGAATTGATGAAAAAATGAATGAGAATTTGACCATCCCCCTATACTTAGGATCATCTAATCCTAAGTATAACATGTTGTATTTACATGCATGGAGTATTGAGGGTGGGAATGAATAAATCACAACTCAGGCTATCTCCCTCTATACTTAAGATAAGATATCCCTAAGTATAGACATAAAATTAATAGGAGAGGAGATAGTAGAAGGGATAGAGAAAGCAATAAATCAAAAAGAAAACATGTGAGGAGAATGTACAACACAGGATATACACCCTACAATACTTAGGAAAGAGTACATCCTAAGTATAGCAACGAAGAAGGGGTGACACCTTTTCGGAAGAAAAAGAAAAATAAAAATGAAAAGAAAAAAGGAGAAAAAAATCACTCAACTCGTCCACCTCCCCTATACTTAGGACATAGTATGTCCTAAGCAAGGCAAACACATGGAATGAGGGGGATGAGCAAAAGCATGAGATGGAAAGAAATAAATGAAAGCGGATATACAAATAGGTGGATGTGTAGAGATCAAGAATGTAGAAAGCGGACCTTCTTGCGTGATCACTGAGTAATGGATCAGACAAGGTGTAGATCGATATCGGGGTCATCAGCAAACACAAACCGATCAGGATCGACGTCATGAAGATACTCAGCAATCTCAAAGCAGAAAAGCACGAACTGATCAGTGGAAGTATTGTGGTCAGGTCCGACCTGGGACATCTCCCTTAGGTCGCAATCAAAAAGCCCAAATTCCTTAATGAAAGAAATAAGGTCAAATTCGGCCTTTGCAGTCTTTACTAAGTATGTCCCTCGCTCTAAAGTATTTATAGTGTAGATACTACAGATGTCATCAATGCATCACCACTCATTAGAAGGGGCAACTCCAAGGTTTGCTTTCCGAGTCTTCCTCCTTGAAGAGGAATTCTTGCGTCTCAATGTCACCCAACATATAACAAAACTCTCTGATATCATCATCAAGGACATAGTCCTCGGGGTTGGCTAACATGGGCACACTCTCGTGGGATGCAGGTCTCTGATCAACAGTGGTGTAGTAATCAACACATTGCTCCAGACATCAGAACAAAAGCGAATCTCTACATATCCATAATCAATAGTGGTCCTCATAGAGGTGAGGAAATGTTGTCCCAGGATGATTGGAGGAAGCTCAATAGAGGTGGAAAGCTCCATGGATAATGACAAAGTCAACAGTAAAACTCATGCCTTGAATCTGAATAACAACGTACTCTAGAATACCCTTCAGCCTCTTTATTGATCCATAAGTAGACTGACAAATCGTCCTGGTCTTCTTGAGAGGCCATAAATGAATAGGTACCAACGAGTGGGGTATTATATCGATCGAAGTACTACCGTCATGGAGAGTGTTATCACATGAATGGTCAGAGATGGTGCAACTCATAAGAGATGGGGACATTGTTCCCTTTCCTAGTGTGTGTATGGTGAGTGATGGCGTAGGTAGTGGCCATGGTTAAAATGTGAAGCTCAAATCTTCTCCTTCACTTTCTCTTCTTGGGTTTAGGAGTAGATAATTGGGTCATGGCCTTGCAAAGTAGGGCCTCGATAATCTCATGAATAGCAGTCACTACTTCAGGTTCAATTAACATTTTTTTTAAGATTTTATATCTCCTCCATACAAGGGAGGAGATCGGAATCATCATCTACACAAAGATGACTAAGAGCAATCTGTATAATGTCATCCTTGGGGTCAAAGGCGGGAACTGTGGTGATTGTATGTGTGGTCAAGTGATCTAGCAGGTGTGCCCTCTCCTCACAAACTGATTCAACTGTGTGTCTCCTGAAGTCTTTTTTGTATTTTTAGATTTTTCTCATTTTTTGTATTTGAGCGTTTGCAAGCTCTCATAAGCATCCTTGGAAGAATCCATATCATCAAATGGTGAAAGCAGCATTGTGACTCTTATTTATACCAGTGAGGTCATCGATCCTCTTCTTCATCTTCTCCATCATATGGTTCAAGTGTTCAAGAGTGGACTCCATGAGAGGTGACTCCAACATGTAAGACTCGGGTGGGTCAGATGGTGAAAAATGTGATGGTGGTGAAGGGTAAGAATCTGAGGTCTAAAATTGTGACTGAGGTGGATATATACAAAAAGAAAAATCAGGAGCAAAATCCTCCTGGAAAAATAGAGGTATACAAGCTAGAGGGTACGAGTGATCCATAAAGTCTAGATAAAAATCAGTCCAGTTGGTCATCTCCGAAATAAAAGAAAATGATTGGAAGAACATGAAGGTCACATCAAGATATGTGATAGAAAAAATCGCAAATGCACAAAGAAGATCTAGTATGCACACAAACAATCACAAATAAATATACACTAGAAAAACCTCTCAATTCACCCACTCAACACAATGATAATCGTGAAAGTTAGATATTTTTATCTTTTTGACTTTAGAGTTAGATGAGCAGTACAAAGTTGTAATGCACGTAGGAAGTCATGGGATGGGGCACTAATCCTTGGTGTGTATGTATGAATAAAATGCCAATACAATGAGGGGGTTACTATCCCCAAGACAAATATTTTCTTTTGATTTTAGAGTCGAGTAATCTTAGCAGTTTCAATTTTATTAGTTATCATTCTTTTGTATTTTTAATAAGAATGCACTCTTTTTAGATCCTAAATGATCAAAATTAGGGGGAGATAGCGGAAAAGAAAATGCAAGCGAAATCAATGATGAATGCTATGTAAAAATGCTCACCTTACCTCCAGCTCTCTTCATGCAAGGATGCTAAGTACAATTGAAACCTATCTATATGCAAATGCAATCTAATGAAATCACCATAGAATAGAATATGTTATTAACATGGAGCACCAGATGCTAACTATCTACATATGAGACATTAGGTTCGGTCTTGGAATCTCATCGGTGCCCGCCACAACATGTCCCACAAACGTTGTATAGATATTCTCTCAGCACGCCATCTCAAGTCTAAATAGTCAACAATTAGGTTTTACTAAGTCTAAGATTTATATATACATGCAAATATAACTAGGGCTTTGGACTTTAATCTATCGAGCAAGAAAGTCCTAAGTTAGGTCTCAAACACATAAAATAAAGAAAAGTAACTGCGAAAAATAAAGAAAAATAAAAGTGATGAAAATGCAACAAAAGCGATGAGGCCCCCAAGTGAACAATCACTCAGTTAGTGGACCTCTTGAAGTGTGGAAGTCCTGGGGAGTCCAAGTTATTACAAATATATGTCTCTCTCTCATTTGAATTAAAGAATTTAAATAAAATGCAATAAAGGATAAAAATATCTATCTTCAAAATTCCTCCATTTGCTTATTTGTCGCTCACTCTTCTCAGCTAGGTCAGAAAAGAAACTCCGCTTCATATGGGTACACAGTCGCTCCTAGGAGAGCCTCCCTCGATCTGCGATCCTTCGCAACAAAGTCAAACAAGGAAGAGGGTTAGTCAATTCAAAAATAATATCAATAAAATAGAAAATAAATAAAGGAAATATAGAGAAAAGTGACAAGAAGACACAAATAAAGATATCCAATCTATGCACAGTTGCTCCTTGGCAATAATGCCATTTGAAATTTGAGATTTTGCGAGGGTCCAAAAATTATACTCACTGAGAAGCGAAGGCAACAATGCCACTGAAAGAACTGCTCATGAAACACTGAGTAATTAAACAATTAAACCACAATATAAATCAAGCATTGAAAAGAAGATTTGGAGTTAAAATTTATTACACTCTACAAATGTGTGTATATGTGCAAGTACATATAGAGTGTCGAACATAGAGAGAAAATTATATTGATCGAGAAAAGTTGAACAAAATTTCAGTTCTTCTTATCTAAGTATTTTTTGTGGGTTTTTTATTTTATATTTTGGGGATTTAATTTTTAATTTTTTGTTTTTATTTTATAATTTTTAGTTTCTTTTTGTATTTTTTAAAGTTCTAAATTATTTTCCTCTTAAGGTATATAATATAAGAATATAGAAGGTTATATATAAAATATGGAGTAGTTTATTTATAAATATAACTAAAATTTATTAAAAATTATAAAATAAAATGTTTTTGGATCTGATATTTTTCTACTATTTTTTTATTTTTGGGGAATTTGGCTAATATATATATATATATATTTAAAGTAAAAAATATACCAAAATAGGGATTAAATAAATAGGTTGAATTGGTCTACAAACTAAAAATAGAAAATAAAACCAAAATTTTCTAAAATTATTTTTAATTAATAATATATAATAAAAAGAAAATTACATAATATAAATGAGTATTTTGGGAGTTTTGGAGGATTTTTTATATTTTTATAAAAAATTTTGGTGCTTTTTAATTTTTAATATTTTTCTATTTTTTGGATTTTTTTTGGAGTTAGAAAATACAATAATAAATAAAATATATTTTTTGGGATTTTTTCAAAATACTTTGTTATTTTTTTTGTAATATTTAATTCAAATGAGGGATAAAAATGTTCTCTTTTAATTTTTAATAAATAATTAAAATTCCTAAAATGCAAAAATAAAAATATATCATGACAGTAGATGCTAGCAGGCACTTAACGTTATTGTTTGAGATTTTTTGGAGCATGGATGATAATTTTAATAAAAGGAAAGCATGCACAAAATTAGTTGAACTGGCAAGGCCATAAAAGTAATCAACATTAAGCATGAGGTTATTTCTGCAAAATCCTAAAAAAATCAACTAATATTAAATGTTTCTGAATTAAATTCAAATACAAAAGCTGCAGGGGATTCAAATGCAAAACTACCACCTCACATAGGACCACACTTGATGTGACATGGATTGGACCCACAAGCAAATATAGGAAAAATCAAGAGTTCCAATGCAAAATTACCAAAAAGTTTTACACTAATTAAATAAGTTACAATACTAAGCAATAAATAAATAAAAGGAGAGGGTATAATGTGTAAATTACCCAATAAAGGTGTGGATCCGATGTTTCGTAGATGGCCAGCTGAGATTAGATCTTTGGGCGAAGATCAGCGGTGAAGGCGTGGGCACATCCAACGGTTGCTGATCAATCTCGAACAAGGAGATTGGACAGTTGTTGCTCTTCACCAAGAACAATGAAGAATAGCGATGGAGTTGAACTTCAATCGTCGATTCCCTATGACTCGATGTGTCTCCAGTGATGCTTGAGTTCTCAAAACATTCATGGAAGCATCTTCTATCTGCTAGAGGGCTCAAAATGCTCCAGGGATCACCAGAGTTCTCCCAAGAGGTCGGAGGAGCGAGGAAGCTCCAGGTACCTCTAACGACATTAATGCGGCAAGGCGGTAGCTGCTCTGGCAAAGGGAGGAGATGCAGCACCCGGAACCTAATCCATGAAGGATCTGGTTGAATGGAGTGTGGTGGTGCGTTGGAGAAGTGTCGACAAAGGATATGGGGGCGGATGGAGAGTCAGGATGGTCGAGGAACGACAGAGAGCTCGCTAGAGTGGAACTTCAACAAACTACGAATTAGTGAATCTACACTACTGCAATGAATAAAATTCTAAAGTAATTGCAGGATAAATATTACACCTAAAATCTACCTAAAACACAAAGAAAGGACCTCGAGCAGCGAGAGCTAAAAGATGGGGGACTTCCCGGTGGAGCACCATCGGAGATGGTAGAACTCACCCTCGCACCACTCCTTCGATCCAACCAAGAGCTAAGCGGGCTCCCTACCACAGATATCAAGCCACGAGGCACAAAAGTTGGAGAAAAATCAGAGCAAAGGGGATTCTAATTCAAAAAATGGTGAGGAGGGGAGATTTTTACAGATACGCAAAGTGTGGGGAAGAACGAAGTGGTCAGGACACTACAGAGCTCCTCGATCTAAGAAATCGATGGAGCATGATATGGTTAGGATCGAGGGAGAAAATGAAGAAGAAATCAACCCAAATTGATCACTACATTGATTGAGAAAAAAGAGAGAAGTCAGGTCAAAAGCTAGGTCTGACAAGCCTACGCTCCTAGGGAGAAGAGTTGATCAGGGTCAACTCTTGACTCCCCTGATGAACCTCGCTTTCATCATTTTAATTTCCATATATTATTCCCTTAGCTTAAATTTATGTCAATAAAAATCAGATTAATTACTTTACATGTCTTGTTCTTAAAATAAATTAAAAAAACAAAGAAAATTACAAAATAAAAAATTACAGTGTTTTAATATTTTTAAAAATGCTCACAAAAATATTTCTCCCTTTGTTTGACTTCTTTTGTCTTTTTGTCAAATGAAACTTGTAGATCTCATCAAGATCTACAACTTTCATGTTTTGAGTTTTTCCAAATTCGAACTCCTTTTATTTCTTTTTTATTTTTCTTCTATTTTTTGAATAATTCTCATTAGGCCACATGGCACCTTCTAGTTGAGACACATGGCTCGCTGCTCCCTTGCACCTCCCACCTCGTTACGCACCATCCAATCTTGTCAGGCACGTTCAATCTCTTCCACATGTTCCATCTCTATCTTCTACCCTTCGATTTCCCCCAGATAAATCTGGAGCATTCACTCATGCCCATTCCTCGATCATTGGAATATCAGATCCAACGACCCCACGCACCTCACCCACATCCCTTGAATGCGCCCAGATTGATTAGATAAGGGCCGCTCTTTAGTTCCTTCACCCCGACCATTGGATCGTAGGATCCAACGGTCAACACCTCATCTTCCACCCTCGTCCGTTTCTCTCTCTCCCACGTTCTCCCCGTCGAGCCACTCGCACCCTTCCCTTTTTCTGCCACCTTCTCAACGTCTCCCTTGCCTCCCGAATCAGACCAAATCCAACCCCACTCCTCCATCATCCTCTCGGGCCATGTGGCTCCGCACGCCCCCTCTCTCTCACTCCATATTAACCCACAACCTCCACCTCCAGAACCTCAAACCTTCCTCCTTCAAATATGTCGTCTCTACCCTCCACCCACCTTGTTCACCTGTACGTAGGCCTAGACCGAGCGCCTCTCTGTGTTCAATCGAGGTTGTGAAGATGACCAACGGCCCCGGTGACGATCCTTGGCCATTGTAAGCCATGATCCGGCTGTAACACGATGGCGAGCTGCTCCAGCTGGTCGCTGGAGTCCAACGAAGACCAGAACCTCCCTTGGATCTTAGCCAAGACAACCTCCCTCCGTCTCGGTCTCCAAGTAAGCCTTCTTTGTTTTCCTTTTGATTTCTGCTATTTAGTTAGGCACTCCTTCTCACTTTCACCATCAATTCACCATCGCATGAGTTTCACCATACTTCACTCATCCTCACGCATACCTATGCTCGCCTCCTCCTCTTCTTCAGGACCTGACCACCCTCGCACCATCACCTCCCTAGCTCGCCAGAGATGGAGCTCCAGTCCCCCTACGTCTTCACTCGTACGGGACTCCCTTCCATTCATCTCGCATCACACGTGCACACACGCTTTGGCTAGAACTGACATATGTAGGTCTTCTACTTCAATGATCAGAGCCTTCGTCGGAGATGAATTCACGGGCTTCGTCTCCGATGGGCTCACACCTCCACGATAATCTTGACCACCCTAGTTGATTCCAGATGTTGGAGCATCATCGTCGACACCTTCGAACCCTTCCTCGAGCTTCTGACGTCCAACCACGGTCGGGCAAAGCTTTTAACCCTTCGTCGGAGCCCCGCCAAGTGTGCCGCAGAAGGCATTGTCCTTGTGTGTGGACCTATGAGTTCTTTATTCATCACTTAATCTGATTAGTGAGAATCTGAATAACCACTTAAGAGGCTCGCGTCCCTGAGTTCAACCTTGGGCTTGACCAAGTAAATAAGTTTGACCGCCTATGTTTAATAAGAAAATGGATTAAGTGGTTTTTTATAGATCCGATTTTGCCCGACTGCAAGGAGGCTTGAATGTCAATTCGGCATTATTAACATGGTGATTTCACAGATCATCATCCCCCTAGTTGGTCCACATAGACCAACCATAAAAAGGAAGTCCAACATTATTTGAAAAATCAATATTAATTACTAAATGAATTGATTAAATTAAAGTTATAAAATCAAAATGTTTATTATTTTCTTTAGTATTTTAATATGATTTTAATCTATTTTTATGGGCCTATTACAAATTAGTTTTTAGGGTTCGTTTATAGGTATATTTACCTTATTTGGCATATCTATTTTTAGGGATTTTTACCGTACAGACTCTATAAACTTTTTAAATTACCTCTACGACTTTTTGCATAATGTAATTACCCCCATCAACCCTGTAAATTACCTCAAGAACTCCCATGAGCTTTAAACATATTGACCCTAGGGTTCATGGGGTACGAGTTGGCATGTTTACGAGGTCGAGGGAGGAATTAAGTTGTTTCAAAGGTCGTGGAGGTAATTGACAATGTTTATATGGTTCGTCGGGTAAAAATCTCTTATTTTTATTTTGTATAATTTATTTTATTATTTTATTTTCTTAATTTATATATTTATAGTTTATTTAATTATAAATAAATATATTTTGTATTTTATGATTTTATTTATACACTTACATAAATATAGTATATATTATGAGGATGGGGAGCTTGCACCAAGGTGTATGTAACTTTACATGCACCGGCGCTTATATCTTCCACATTTTTTTACTTTTTTGAAAAATACCACCATGTATATTCATCCATGTATCCCTTCAATATGACATTCGAATTTTGTCAAAAACAGAGACTCCTAAGACCTCCATCCAGAACAGGTAATTTTAACGGTCTTAGAATTGTTGTAATCGACCTGTTCTGGATGGAGGTCATAGGAGTCTCTGTTTCTAACGAAATTCGAATGACATATTGGAGGGATATATGGATGAATATACATGGTGGTATTTTTTAAAAAAGTAAAAAAAATGTGGAAGATATAAGCACCGGTGCATGTAAAGTTACATGCACCATTGTACAAGCTCCCCATCCTCATATATTATATATGTATAAGTATTATATATTCTCATCTAAGTATTTTTGTATACTATTTTATTTTAATATTTTATTTATGAATTTTTTTTATTCTAAATACGTGTATATACTATAAATATTATTTACAGATATTCAATTATAAATTTATAAAATTATAAAGAAAAAATAACTGAATATTTTATTCATGTGAACGATATAATAGGGGTCCAAAAGCTAACATTTGCATCTTAACTCTAAATTAAATGAAACCACTTCACAAAATAACTTATTAAAAGTTATATACTATTAAAAATGATTTTGGTATATTTTGAGTTCATATGGAGAAGATATGGGTTTGAGAAGTTTGTGTTTTGGAATCTTATTCAGAGTCTAAAAAGTATATTGTATATTATTTTTGAGTGAAATCAATTTTTTATTTTTAGTTGTAATTTTATCTACAACTTTCATGTACAAAGTTTCTTTATTTGAGGTATAAATAATAAAGAATAAAATAGGTCCCAAATAGGACTTATTGATGAATATAAATTAGAGTTTTATTGTTGATTTTGACCCTAATCTCTCCCTGCTTTATTCATTGTCGACCCAATCATCAAGATGCCTTACTTCACTCCCCTGCCCTATTTTTTATATTTTTTAGTTTTTTGAAAAATACTTCTGTAGATATTCATCATTATATCCTTATATTATATCATTCATGTTTCGTACGAAATAGAGACTCCTATGACCTTGATCCAGACAACCATTTTTTAAAGGTCGTAGAATTGTTGAAATTTACCCTATATGGATGGATGCTATAGGAGTATGTATTTCACACGAAACTTGAATGATATAATATAGGGATATAGTGATGAAAATCCATGGAGGAATTTTTCAAAAAAAATAAAAAATGGGGGAAAATGGGACGGAGGGAGCCAAGCTAGCTCCTCTTAGGGGGAGCCAACCATTTTACCCTATATATAGAGAAAAATGGGGTTGTCCTTGGGGGAAGTTAACTTGGCTCCCCCGCCCATTTTTTTCCAATTTTTTATTTTTTTAAATGAATCCGTGTATTTTCATGATTGTATTCCTATATTATGAAATTCAAGTTTCGTGCTAAACAGAGACTTATACAACCTCCATCCAGACATTCATTTTTTAACAATCGCAAAATTATGGAAATCGATCCCATCTAGATGAAGGTTGTAGGAGTCTATTTTATAAGAAATTTGAATATAAGGATAGAGTTATGAAAATCCATAGAAATAATTTTGAAAAAAATAAAAAATAGGAAAAATCAGACGAGGAGAGCCAAGTTAGCTCCTTCAGGGGCTAGCACAATTTTACCCACCCCCCCCACACACATACGTGTGTGTGAGTGTGTCTCTATATATATATATATATATATATAGAGAGAGAGAGAGAGAGAGAGAGAGAGGAAGGGGATCCTACTCCATGGAGTAGGGAACTTACCTACTCCATTCTCCTTTTTTCAAAAATTTTTTATTTTTTTTGAAAAATGCTTCCATAGATTTTTATAATTATATCCCTCTAATATGTCGTTCAAATTTCGTCAGAAACAGAGACTCCTACGGCCTCCATTCAGAACGCGAAAAATACAGCAAATCTAAGACCGTTAAAAAATGACTGTCTGGATGGAGGTCGTAGAAGTCTCTGTTTCTGACGAAATTTGAATAACATATTAGAGGGATATAGTTATGAAAATTCATGGAAGAATTTTTCAAAAAAAATAAAAAATTTTGAAAAAGAAGGAAATATGGAGTAGGATCCCTTTTCTCATATATATATATATATATATATAATTACAGAAAGAGGGGTATGTTCCCTGGGAGTATGTAACATAGATGCTCCTATCATTTTGAGTTTTTATCAGTTGTACCCCTCTGAGATCTTGCAATTTCAGTTATGCCCCTCCCTTTTTTGGAATATCAGTTGTTTTCCCGAACTTATTGTCATTCTATCACCTGTGCCCCTCAAGTTAGTTGTTGTGCATTCCTAATGCAAACAGACATTAACTTTGTGACATAATGGGAATTAAATTTAAAATAACGACTGGAAATGTCATTTTATCATCCTTTCTTCCTCCTTCCCCATCCTCTTCCTCGTGTTCCCCTTCTCTTCCTCCTCCACAGCCTTTTGCTCCTATACGTCTACTCCCCCACCCCCAGGAGCGCCCTTCGCCCCGAGCTCCTTCCCTGACCTCGCGCTGCCTCCCCTCTGCCCGAGCACCTCCCACTGCCCCAGCCTCCTTCCCCCGCCCTCACACCACCTCCCCTCTGCCCGAGCGCCTCCCTCTGCCCCAGCCTCCTTCCCCCGTTCTCGTGTCGCCTCCCCTCTGTTCAAGCGCCTCCCCTTGCCCTAGACTCCACCCACCACCCCCAGGTCGGAACCCATGTACCGAGCTTCTCCCCCAGCCCCTGTCACCCCCCACCTCCCACCTCCCCCTACTCCTGTCGCCCTCGCACCTCCCCCTCCCCATGCGCCTCCTACTGCACTACCTCCTCCCCTCGCCCCCTTGTCGCCCCTGCCCCTGCGCCTCCCCCTCCCCCTGCTCCAGCCGCCCCCGCCCTCGCGCCTCCCCCTCCCCCTGCTTCCGCCACCCCCTATGCCTCCCCTGCCATGTCTCCTCCCCTCACTCGCAGGTCGCCCCTTGCCCCTACGCCCATGTGCCTCCTCCGCCCCCTGCTCCTACTGCCCCTTACCTTGCCTCCTCCCCTTGTTCCCAGGATGGCCTCGTACCCCCGTGCCCCCACACCTCCCCCTCCCCATACTCCAACCGCCCCCAGGTTTCCCCTCATACATGGAGAGGAAGGAGATGAAGGAGGAGGTGCGATGGAGGAGAAGGAGCAAGGGGTCTAAAACTGGAGGACTTTCAGTATTTGTTAAGCTAAGATAAATTTTTAACTAATTGATTCATGAAAATTCACCAAATATTCAATAAAATTTGTCGTTTGATCCGTCATAAGTGATATATCTGTGAAAATACAAAAATTTTAGAGATTCGATGGATGTATGTAACTAAGAGAGAGAAATTATGAAGAGAAAGGAAGAAGAACAAATGGAGGAGGAAGAAGATGGAGAAAGCATCTAGAAAATTATACCCTCTTAACTGCACCATCGTTTGAAATTACCATGGTTAAGTCCACTCATTGACGGTTAAACTAAAGGAGGGGCACTAGTGATAAAATGGCAAGAAGTCGGGGGCACGACTGATATTCCCAAAAATGGAGGGCATAAATGAAATTACAAGATCTTAGAGGGACACAAATGAAAAAAATCCTATCATTTTTCCTGTATTTTTTTATTTTTCTAAAATGAAATTTAATGGAATTAGATCACAAAATATCATTATGGTGTCATTTAAAATTCAACTTAAATCAAGACTTCTATCTCTTCCATCAAGATGTGAAATTTTAACAGTTTTAGAATAGTTGAAATTGACTCTTTCCAAATGGAAGTGTTGGGAATATATGTTTTACATAAAATTTTAAGGGATATTTACACCTACAACATTGAGTAATTTGGTAATTACCCCAGAAAACTCCTATAATCACGAATTACACCCATGACCTCCAATAATGCTCCGTTTTACACCCGCATCAATCTGTTAATTTAGTTTATAAAACTTAACCATATAAGCCAGTTAATCTAACCAACCTATTATCTAACGGCTAAGATTAGTCAACATAAAAAAAGAAAAGGAAAAGAATTTCTTACAGGCGGGCGTGCATGCGGTGATGGCTATTGAGGCGCGGCGGCAAAAGTTGTGTGTGGGGTTGGGGGTTGCTACATTGCAGAGATGATGGACGTTGGGTCGGGGGTTCGTTGCAAACTGGGGGGAGGGGCCGGAGGGGACGAAATTCGTCGGGGGGGAGGGGGTGGCGATTACGACCTGGGTGTGGGGAGGGGAGGAGCTTCATCGAAGCGAGGCAGGGGGTGGAGGGTTTGCGACATGGAGGAAGGGGAGCCTGGGTGGGGAGGGGACCAAACAGGAGGAGCTCTGTCGGGGGGAGGGTTTGCGGCATGAGGGAGGAGAGCCTGGGTGGGGAGGGGACCAGACAGGAGGAGCTTCGTCGGGGGGGTGGGGGGGTGGGGGGTGTGATTGCGACCTGGGTGGGGAGGGGAGGAGATTCGTCGGGGTGGGGGTGGGGGAGGGTTTGCGGCCTGAAGGGAGGATAGCCTGGGTGGGGAGGGGACTGGAAAGGAGGAGCTTCGTCGGGGGAGGAGGGTGATTGCGACCTGGGTGGGGGAGGGGAGGAGCTTTGTCGGGGCGGGGGGGGGGGGGGGGGGTTGGGGGTGGGAGGGGGGGTTTGCGACCTGGGGGGAGAAGGGCCAGGGTGGGGAGGGGACCGCACAGGAGGTGCTTCATCCGGGGGGGATTGCGACCCGAGGGAGGTTGTTGGAGGGGAGGAGCTTCATCTGGAATGGGGAGGGGGCTGGAGGGGAAGAGCTTTGTCAGGGGTGGGAGGGGGGTGGGTGGGTTGTTACTTGGGGGGAGGAGTGATGACACGCCTGATCACTTGAGTAAAAGGTCGTCAAGGGTCGTTGCGACCCAAGTAACCAAGCGTGGTCGATCAAGAAAAATAGACCACCAAATCGGATAAAAATCGATGAAACACAAGTAGCGGTCTCGCTATTATATTAACCTGATATGGCGACCAGGGTCGAACACAAGGAGCACGTGATGGCCTTGCAGCGTACGAAGTAGTCTAAAAAAGAATAAAATAAAATACAAATGTTTTTGGTGGATTTTTAATTTTTATTTTTTTGATTTTTAGTTAATAAAGAAAATAAAGAAACTAATAGAACAAGTCAATTCAAACAATTATTAAAGCACTCAAAAATCAACCAAAATTTGAAATAAAAATGTTTTTATGTATTTTATGTTTTTATTATTTTTAAGTAATTTTTGATATTTTATAATTTTTATTTAATTTTCAAAAAATCAAACAAGACAGAAAAATGAATGTGCTGTCCAGTCAGACTTAGAGGGCCAATATAAAATAGATAAAAGCCCTATCAAGGTCTGAAGTAATTTTCCTAAAAACTAGAAAGTCTAAGGAAAATTTAGGCACTGAAATTATTGTTTTTGGATTTTTAAATTAATTATTAGAATTTTATGGGTTTTAGGTGTTTTTTAATTTTTATGAGTTTTATATAATGAAAATGACCAAAATTGGTCAGAAAATCCAACAAGGTAAAATAACTGCTGTCTAATTTTTTTGTAATATTTTTTGTTAATTTTCAAGTCAGACAGTAAAGAAAAAGCTTGTTTTTGAATTTTTGAAAATATTAAATGGAACCAAAAATGTCCCCAAAAATTCTAGAAAATGTTACACCATGGTAGGAGCCATGTGTCCAATTTTCATTGAATTTGGAGTTAGTTTGATATTTTATTAAAAATCCAAACCAAGGTACAGGGCATAGGGACCTGTACGCAATTAGTAAACGTTCCAGGGGGTCCGGTGCAAAATTTCCAAGGTTGCACGCGTAAGGCGCATGACCTGGGCACACAGGGACCTAATTGCAAATAAACTAAGGTCCTTGGACTATTTGATAATAGGTATTGAAAGTCTGAGGGCCTTAGTGTAAAATACCCAAAATATACGCACATGCACAAATACTAAAAGTACCAGATGCAAAAGTACCAAAATAAAAACAACTGACAACTATATTTATAGGACTAAACACGAAATAAAGCAAACAGGGGGGCCTAAATGCAATTACCCCTTTATTAATGCGAGAAATGGATGGTTGCCACGTGGTGGATTGGATGGTGGATGGAAGGGTGGCGCCTCAGCAAGGAACCCTCGGTGCTGATCGAACGACTGCGACATCACCACGTGGCTGATCTGACGGTCCTCACGCACTGCGGGTGAAACCTCGACGATCGAACGGTCACGATCACTCCTCCACAGATCTACGGTGCTGGCGGCTCCTCAAATGAACGGTGGAGATCAGAACTGGAGCTGGAGGTGCATCGGACGGTAGGGAAGGATGGAGGACGAACTGGGTTCCAGCGAACTTCGCCGGGCTCGTGCAGGCGTTGGACTCCTCCTCGAAGGCCTGGATGATCGGAGAAGAAGCGTGGAGGCCTTTCGCGTCTACTGGTGCCCTCTGATGGCTCGACGGAGCTCGGGGGAGCTCAGGAGAGGTCGGCGGAGGTCGAGCTCATGCACCTGGATGTCGAAGCCCTCAGATGGGCTTCCTGGGACCTGCAAAGGTGTGCAACAACTAGCGGGTCGAGGGCAAAATGCCTCGACCCCATTAGCGGTGGTGGAGATGATCGGTGCGGCGGGGCGATCGAGCTCCGGCGATGCGATGGCGGAGGAACTCGAAACCCTAGCTCCTGTGCGAGCTGGGTTGAATGGAGGGGCGGAGAACGTGCGTGGGGAGAAGGCAGACATGATGGGGTGGTCCGATGATCGAGGCGAAGGCGGATATGGCCGGAATCAAAGATGAACGACGACGACGATATTTGGGCGTAATGCAAAATTAAAGAAAAAAACGGGGAACTAAGGCTACCTGGGTGGACGAATCGACTGGGCTTGAGCTCTGGGAGCTCTGGGTCGTTGCCTCACAGGTCGTCGTGGCCCGAGGCTCGAGCTCCTAATTCAGGCGAAGCACGGCGGCGCAAGCTCGCCGGATCAGAGGTCCGGGCACCTTCACCTCTCTTCGACACTGCCAACGGAGAGCTGTCACCTCAGAGTTGGCAGTGTGGGTCACGGGAATGAAGAATGGAGGAGCCAAAGATGAGGAAATCGGTGGCGGAGCTCAGCTCTTATATGGTGGAAGGTCCGGGAAGAAAGGCTCGGGTCCGGCTCGATTGAGCACGGACCCCTAGGCACGATGTCGGGAGAGGTTCCCGGATGCTTGGGGTGTAATTAGGACCCTAGGTTTAAGTGTGAGGTGATCGGGTTTGGATGCTAAAATTCTAAGAACTCGGGTCGGGCATCCGGAACCCGTGGGACGTGGTCCACAAGGGGAGTTGACCGGGCGGTCAACATCCCCGTGGACCAATGAGAGGGGGCCACGTCAAAATGATTTGAAAATTAATTTAAAAATAGCAAATGGCCGAATTATTAAAAACTTAAAACATGAAAAATGTTTGTTTTAATTTTTTTTATTTTTTTGTGATTTTTAATTAATTTTTCAAAATATAAAAAAGGTATTTACATAATAGGGCTATATATAGGTATATATACAATATAGGATTTTTATTTTTGATTTTTAATTTGTTATTTTTATACATTTTTATCCCCATTTTATATTTTATTTATTTATATTATAAAATTAGGAATAAAAAGATATTTTTATTTTATTTTTATTATTTATAGACAAGGGTGAAATAAATAGATATATACATCTATATACATGGTATATTTACAATATTATTTTTGGTTTTTAATTTTGTTCTTTTTATTTTATTTTTATCTTTGTTGTTTTTTTATTTTATTTATTTACACCATAAAAGATAGAATATTTACAAATTTTATAGAAATTGATTTTATTTATTTATAAGGGGAAATAAATATAAGTGAGTGGACTATATACATGGTGAATATGCACAAGTGATGTTTTTGTTTTCTTTTTAATTTTTCTATTTTTGTTTTGATTTTTGTATTTACAAATATATACCATATATACAAACCACTTTTATTCTATTTTTAGAGGAAAATATATTTATTTTATTTATAGGTTTATTTACACACATGAGCCCCTATCTCCCTCTACTTTGGCTTTTACGCGGTCAGGCCCATGCTGAGCCCTCCCTTGGGTTAGGTTGCTCAATATTTATTCTAAATATTTCCTCTTTTTCTTTTTAATCTTTATTCTTTTATTTTTGCACAAAAACATGCTAATTATTACTTTTTACACCATGCATGCTTTTGGTAATTATTTGTATTTACAAATATATGCATGCATTTGCAAAGGTTTTTGTAGCTAAAATATAAGAGTAAAGAGTGATGAATGAGTATTCATCACCCACCTATACTTAACTTTGCTAGTCCCTTAGCAAACACTCATTTGAAAAAGAAGTGAAAAAGAAAGAAAAAGAAAAAGAAAAAGAAAAAGAGAAGAATGTACATGGATCAAGGTTGATTATGAAACTTACCTTTATTAAATTGAATTATGGAGCTCAATCAGATCTTTGGATTATTAATGTGTCGGAACCTTATTTGGACTTAAGCTTAAGACTCAACAGCCTCTAAGTTCCACCAATCTATGGACAAGACTCCTTAATAAACCAGGTCAGAACATGTCTACATACACAAACTCAATGACCATGAATCTTTCCATGTAGTGTAAGTGATATGTAGCTCCCCACCTCAGAAGTAACAAAGAAACAACCTCCCCCAACCTGGTAACTCTAATGCCTCGGTCTAGCAACTCTTTCCTTGAGAAGCGGGGTATTCCCTTCTAAGATCAAGTGCAACCGGTTCAAGAAGAGGGGGAATAAGAGGTATAGAATTTTGGGAGCTCAACCAGTGTAGATAAGTCTCCCGCTGCAAGCTTCATGAGATGTAACATGGATACCATAAGCTTTTGCTTTATTTGACTATATACACTTCGGTGGGGTCATTAAATTTTCAATCCGACCCACCACTTTTTTGAAGTTCTTTTTGCATTTTTTCTTTTTCATTTTTTTTCAAGTGCATCTGTACAACATATCTACATGGTGCAGCATATATACAAGAAAATTTCCTCTTGAGCCAGTAGACTATCCCTCTTATGAAGCTTTATTGCAACCCACAGCTTCTGTCTTTAGCCTTCATCACCACTAGACCAAGTTGAGACACACTTCCCTCACTAGAAGAAGAAGAGAGGTTCCGCCTAGAAGTACTACCCTCATATGCTACCCCAAGCTAAAGGAAACTGCCTCCTCACCACCTCATCCGTGGAGATCTATGTGTAAAGTGATGGTGCAAGTCAAGCCATTGTCTCTAAGAGTCATGTGTGTGTTGTTAAGTGCTCTACTTGGGCTCATCAAGATGACATATGCTCATAGCCTAGTGGACTCAAAGAATTAAGTCCCAATGGACCTGAAAAGCCTTAACCCTAAGCCCTATAAAGCTCCTCTTAGAATTAGGTGGATTAAGATCTTAATCAAGCTCCATTTCCCAATTTAATTCCAGGCTAGTTTAAATGTCAACTATAATCCAGGAAAACTATATACATATATACAAAGATGCTATTTACACATGTTTACAATCGTGCAAAATCTTTGAAAAATATTTTGAAATCATGAATGGATGAATGCATGAAGTGCAAGTTTTGCAAAAGTATTTACACACATTTACACAAGATTTTTACAAACCTTTTGATTTTCAAAACATTTTGGAAAAATTTTGTACTATATACATAATTTTGATAAGAAAATATTTACACAAGCTTTACACAAAAGATTTTGAAAACATTTTTACAAAAATAATTTGTACACTAGCTATGTATGTGCAATAAAAGAATGACTATTTACAGGAAAAATTTTAATTTTTGTGATTTTAGGGTTTTTAGCCATTTTATTTATTAACACACTCACACAAAGTACAAGTTATGGCTAAAGTATATATGAAATATATACACCCCCCTATACTTAGCTTGAACGATGTCCTCAGAGTGATCAAGAGCGATGAAGAAGACATAACTCGTGCTTAGTATAGGAACGTGAAAAGGAATGGCTATATACATGGATGAATCAAAGAATAGAATGAATAGAAGATCAAGAGAGTCTCGGCTTTTCCCCCTATACTTAGGATCAAGTAATCCTAAGTATAGCAAGCTGTACACGAAGGGAAAATCGAGTGAAGGATGTACAGAATCTGCCCCCCCCTATACTTAGGGTGAAATATCCCTAAGTATAGGCAGCAAAACAGGGGTAGAAAGAAACAAAAGAAACACCCAAAGGTCCCACATCCCCCATATATTTAGGGTAAAGTACACCCTAAGTATAGAATAATCAAAGATGACAAAAAGGGATGTGGGACTAAAGAATAGAGTGATATAGACAACTGGATCTATACAGGTCGGAAGAACCGTGATGACCAGGCGTGAGATGCAATAGATGTGAGTCAAGAGACCACATCTCACGCAAAATGAATAGGGGCAACGACCCGCGGCTCATGATCTAGAAATGGCTTGAGTTGCTGGCCGTTCACTCGAAAGGTACTCTCAGAAGACAACTCAGATATATCGATGCTACCGTTGTCGTGTACCTTTCTCACCAAGTAGGGTCCCTTCCACTTGCTCTGCAGCTTCCCTGGAAATAGACGAAGCCTAGCATCAAATAGCCATACTCTCTGTCCAAGCTCAAAATGCATGTGGCTAATATGAGAATCATGCCACTCTTTCACTCTCTCCTTATAATGTAGGCTGTTTGAGAAGGCGGTATCACGAAGCTCCTCCAGGGCTGCTAACTCTTCCCTCCTCTGCTCTCCTACACTATCTGGATCCATAAGTATCTCAGTGATTGCCCAAAGTGACTTGTGCCTCAGCTCAACAGGTAAATGGCACGGCTTGCCATATACGAGGCGAAAGGGAGATGTGCCCAATGGTGTCTTGAAAGACGTCCTATATGCCTACAAGATCGAGTCCAAAAGCTGTGACCAATCCTTTCGGTCAGGGCGGACGACTTTCTGCAAAATAGTCTTGATCTCCCTATTCGACACCTCGGCTAGACCATTTGTCTGTGGATGGTATGGAGTGGCAACTCGATGGTCTATGCCGAACTCGCTAGCAAGTGCCTTCACCTGGTCGTTGATGAAATGAGACCCCCCATCTGAAATCAATACTCGAGGTACCTCGAACCGAGTGATGACGTGTTTCTTCAAAAATATGCAAACTATCCTCGCATCAGCGGCTCGGGCGGGGATGGCCTCAACCCAATGACTCACATAATCAATGGCCAACAGAATGTACTCAAACCCCTGACTTTTAGGGAATGGACCCATGAAATCGATGCCCCATGCATCAAAAACCTCACAGAAGTGAATGGGCTGCATTGGCATCATATCACGCTATCCACAAGTGCCCATCCTCTGACAGTCAGTACACCTCTTCACGAACTCGTCAGAGTCCTTGAAGAGGGTAGGACACCACAAGACGGATTGGAGCACTTTCTGTGTCGTTCTCCTCCCAGAATGATGTCCTCCTGCCTCAAGCTTGTGGCAGTAAGTGAGGACGCTATGGTGCTCCTCCTGAGGAATGCACCGACGCTAGACGCTATCCCCTCCTTCGTGGTAAAGGATGGGATCCTCCTAGTGGTAGGACTTGGCCTTCGCGAGGAAGGTCTCAAGCCTCTGCCTGGGCCATCGTTGTGGGACTTTCTTAGCAACAAGAAAGTTCACAATGTCAGCATACCACGGGAGTGAGGCGATAGCAAGGATCGCCTCATCTGGGAAGGTCTCACAAATGGGATGAATAAGCTCAGAATCCCTAGGCTGCTCTAAACGGGAGAGATGATCCTCCACCACATTCTTAACTCTAGGCTTATCCTTGATCTCAATGTCAAACTCCTGGAGTAGAATGATCCATCTAGTCAGTCTGGCCTTGGCATCCTTCTTTGCCATGAGGTATCAGATGGCGGTATGATCAGTGTACAAGGTCACTCTAGATCCAATAATGTACGATCTGAACTTATCTAGGGCGAAGACTACGGCTAGCATTTCCTTCTCTGTGACTGTATAATTCTGCTGCGCGGAATCCAATGTGCGGCTAGCGTAGTGAATAGAAAATGGGACTCCATCCCTCCTCTGTCCCAGCACAGCCCCTACGGCAAAATCGGAGGCATCCGTCATGATCTCGAATGGGAGAGACCAATCAGGCGGCTGGAGAACAAGAGCCTCTATAACACTTTGCTTGAGAGTCTCAAAGGACGAAAGATACTTGTCATCGACAAGGAACTCGGTGTCTTTCGTCAGCAGATCTATCAACGGTCGGGCAACTCTACTGAAATCGTGAATAAATCGCCGATAGAAACCAACATGCCCCAGAAAAGACCGCAACTGCCGCAAGTTGGACAGTGGTGTGAGTTTGCTAATGACATCGACCTTGGCCGGATCCACCTCCATGCCCCTGTTGGAGATGATGTGACCAAGCACCGTCCCTTGAGTCACCATGAAGTGACTCTTCTCCCAAGACAGAAACAAGCGAACCTCTATACATCGCTGAAGTACTCGGTCTAGGCAGTCAAGACAGGAGTCGAATCCGTCGCCATAAACCGAGAAATCATCCATGAAGACCTCCAAGCACTCCCCTACCATGTCCGAAAAGATCGACAACATGCATCTCTGAAACGTCGCAGGGGCATTGCATAGCCCAAATGGCATGCATTGAAAGGCGTATGTGCCGAAGGGACATGTAAAGGTAGTCTTGTCCTGGTCCTCAGGAGCGATGTCTACCTGATTGTAGCCCGAGTACCCATCCAGAAAACAATAATGGCTCTTTCCTGCCAGTCTCTCAATGATCTGATCAATAAAGGGCAGGGGGAAATGATCCTTCTTGGTGGCCTGGTTGAGTCTCCGGTAGTCAACACAGACCCGCCAAGAGGTAGGTACTCGTGTAGCAATCTCCTCTCTGAACTCCGTAACCACTGTAGTGATGCCCGTCTTCTTAGGCACCACATGCAAAGGGCTGACCCACTTGGAGTCGGAGATGGGATAAGATAAAATCGACGCTCCACCACTTCGAAATTTCCTTCATGACAACCTCTCTCAGATTCGGGTTCAATCACCGCTGGAACTCACGTGACGGCTTCGCCTCATCCTCGAGATAGATATGGTGGGAGCACAGGGCCGGACTAATCCCCTGGAGATCTGCTATGCTCCATCTTATCGCCTTGCGGTTCTTTTCAAGAACCTCCATCACACGGGATTCTTTTTCTCCAGTCAAATCGGCTGAGATAATGACTGGGTACATCTCAGGCTCACCCGCAAGGAATCTATACTTCAACGATGAAGGAAGTGGCTTCAGCTCTAGACAAACTGGTGCTGGCAAATCTGGCTTCTGAAGAATCCAAAATGAGAACTCTCTCTCACAAATTGGATCTGGAGAAGGCTGCTCAACTGGACTGTCTCTGCTCTGCTCGGCATCTACCTCCTCTCTATCTGTAGGCTCAGTGGAAATCAGGTCTGGCATGTAATCCTCATAATCCGCCCAATCAGACTCTGACTCCGAGGGATGTGCATCATCTAAGGTGGCATCAGTACCACCATCATCACAAAAATCAGTGTCACGGTCGTGAACCGGCTCTGCTGCCTCAAAAGTATCCTGGAACAGGAATGTGCTCTCCAAGCTCTCCTCTGTTGTCGTCTCTGCATAAGCGGTGTCTGAAAATGAGAGGATGGCATGTGCTGTTGGGTCTGCCCAAACTGCCTCATCATCTGTGATCACAAAGTCACAGTCCTGGTGGATGTCTAGCCCTGCATTTGTCAGCTGCTCTATGTCTGAAGTCGTCTCTGAGCATGCTCTCTCTCTGACTCTGCTGTCCTCGACCGTCTCTATTTGTACACTTTCGCCCTCGACGCGAAAGTATACCTTCCCACTATCATGGTCGGTCACTGCCTTGGCTGTGGCCAAGAACGGGCGACCTAGAATGATGGGGGTATCGGTCACCGACTCAGGGATCTCCATGTCCAACACTACGAAGTCCACGGGGAATTGCAGACCCTGAATCGTGACGACAATGTCTCACAACAACCCCTTCGGTCTCTTGACAGATCTATCAGCAAACTGAAGGACTGTCCTGCTCTGTCTAAGAGTGCCCAACTCGAAGCGGTCGAGAAGGGTTGTTGGAAGGAGGTTGATCGACGACCTGCTATCTAGTAGAGTACGGTCGAACCTCTGCTCTCTAATGTGACATTTGACATATGGGGCTCCTGAATCTGACCTCTTGGCTGGCAGACGGTTCTGGATCACGAAACACGTGGCTTTCGTCAGCACATGGATCTCTGAATGGTGGTTCCTCCTCTTCCTCCTGACGGTGGTCCTATCTCTCAACGAACGCTGAAGAATGGGGATGTGCTGCAAAGCCTCCTGAAGTGTCAGCTGTATGTGAAAACGATCTATCATCTGCTGGCTGAACTCTTCCTGACCTCTCTTTTTGGGATTTTCTGTTTTCTTCCCCTTCCCCATCTGAAGGGCTCTAGAAGGGGATCACTGGGTCCTTCTCAGATGAAGGACTAGGAAAAGGTCTAGACGGCTCGACGGCCAGATCCGCACATACATCACGCACCATAGTGGGACCAGAAAAAACCAAACCTTTTCCTTTATTCACAATAGAGTTCCGAGATACATCAGAAGTGGGAAAAACAACAGGTCTCTCAAAATGGACACAGGTAGCCTCAGCACACCATCGGCTGGATCAACTGGAAGACTCGCGGCCTCAGTACCGTGCTCTGGTTCGGTATCGTGGGTGGCCTCAGTACCACCTCCTCGAACTGGTGAAACGGTGGCCTCAGCACCGCCGGTGGAATCAGCATCCTTGGTGGCATCAGTACCACCGTTATCATCTCTAGCGGCCTCAGTACCGCTCTCCTCCTCCTCGTCAGGCGCTCTGAGTGGATCCTCATGATGTGGCTCAGACGAGACGCCACCAGCTGGCATCCTACCGCTCCTAAGTGTGAAAAAATCAGTATCAAACAGATATCCAGTCATATCACCAAATGTACCACTAGGAGTGGTATACTCAATATAAGCTACCTGCTCAGATTTCCGCTTTAGGCTGTTCGGGTTCGGCTCGATCTGGGCAGGAATGGCGGCCTTCCCTCTCACAATGTCCCGCATCTCCTGGCGGAACTCGTCCATCTCCCGTCGAAAGGTAGCCTGCTGATCAGTGAGAAGGCGGGCTATGTCGTCCAAGACAGGGTTCTCATGGGAACCCGACGGGTAGCCTCTCTGGTAGTGAGACTGCTAGATCTGCTGCTGGGGCTGAGAGGGGTATGGGTGATGCTGCTGTTGCTGTTGATGAGGCTACTCACGCCTCTATGACTGTCCCTGCTGATAGGGACGAGGACCATAGGACGATTGCTGCTGCTGGTGTGATGGGTACACTAGGGGCTGCTGCTGCGGCTGGTGCTCTCTCTGCTGACTGTACTGGCCACCCTGGCGTGATGGCTGCTGCTGGGGCTGGGCACCTCCGGTCCCCCACCGGAATCCGGGATGGTCTCGTCGGATACCGGGCTGAGGGCGGTCATACCAAATCCCGTTGACATCCATCAACAGCTCTGCATCATACTGGGCTGGCGGGAGTACTGCTAGAGGCTGATCCAGCTGGTATACCACCATCTGCAAGTCTGGAGATGGTGGTGACTGGTAGGTGGGTTGTGGCTGCTGGTACGGCTCGGCCTATACAAGATGAACCTGTCTAGGCTGCTGGTGTGAGCTGGAGTGCTGGGACGAGCTGCTGCTGCTGCCGGAGTCGCCTCACGACTGAAGACGGGGCTGGGAAGCTGTCTATGCCTCCTGAAGACACATGAGTTGGGTCTTCATGTCGCTCAGAGTCTGTTCCATCTGATCCATCTGAGTGATGCCCTGGCACTGCTTCTTCTCAATCAGCTCCATCCGATCCAACTTCTCGCTAATGATGCCCATGTTCGCAGCTGATGACTCTGCCTGTGTTGCTGCTAGTGCGGACGAACTAGAAGGACCGGCGTCAACCCGTGCTATCCTCTGGTACTGCACGGGTCCTGGCTATTAGGGTCTGCCCTGAGTGTACAACCGGGTCTGGGACATCACCATGTAGTTCTCGGCCATCTCCTCATAGATGGCCCAGACCTGGTCGTGATCCTTGGTGAAGTAAGACCCGCCACAAGAAGCGTTCACGAAGCCCTGAAGTTCTGGTGTCAGCCCGCTGAAAAAGCTCTGTACGAGGTTGGGCTTGGAGATGTCGTGGTGCGAGCATCTATCGGTCAGCTCTCGAAACCTCTCCCATGCCTCATGGAGCTGCTCGTTGGGGAGCATGGAGAAGTTTCTAATCAGGGCTCTCGCGGCATTGGTCCGCCCGAGTGGATAGTACTTGTGCAAGTACTCGGCACGGAGCTGCTCCCAAGTGTAGACGAACTTCCCCAGATGTTTCAGCCAGGTGGCTGCTCTGTCTACCAAAGAGAAGGGGAAGGCAATCATCCTAATGGTATCCTGGTCCACCTGACGATCGTGGATAGTACTGCAAATCATCTCAAACTCCTGCAGGTGGAGATGGGGCTCCTCAGTGGCCAACCCATGAAACCGGGGAAGGAGCTACAAAGTGTTCGGGGGGGGGACTTGAAGTCCCCCACGATAGCTGGTAGCACCACCCAACGGTGCGTCAACGTCGATCCGGGATTGTGGTTCTCCCGCATCGATCTCGGTGGTCCTCCTGCTGCTGCTACCGCGGCTGCGGCTGCTGCGGCAGCTGCCGCATCGTCGGGTCCTCCTCCGCAGTTCTCGCGGTCGGCTCTCAACTGCTCAAGCTCTCGCCTCATCTCTATCATGAATGCCCCCTGATCCCTCAACTGCTGTTGCACTGACTCAAGGGTGGTGATCAAGGTGGAGTTGATCGAACCCTGGTCCAGAACGAAGTGCTCCTCCTGCGGACCTCTGGAGCGATCATCACTAGCGTCGGCCATAGTCTCTGAAAAATCAAAACAACCGAACTCAGGTGCCGATAAATTATCTGTCTATCTCTCCTCTGGCACTGGTATCTCGGTCTCAGAAGAAGAATAAGGGTGGTCGAGAGGGAACAGGGTGTAATCGTACTCGAGTTTGGAGAGCGGGTTTGAGCTCTCACGAACCGACCTAGATGAATGGACTGGAGTGCTAAAAAGCAGTGCAGCAGAGGCTGCCTAAGAGACCTCCTACCCATCATCGTGATCTGGAGAGTAATGCGGATGAGATCTGGAGAAACTATGATCGCAAACAAACCCCTCAGTTCACCAACGCAACGCGAGCTGAAGACTGTGAAGGCTCGGTCAAATTATCTTGTCAATTTTATTTTGGTGAACAAGCAAAATATCAGAGCGATTACGTGACCTGCTGGGATACCCGATACTCTCCCAACCGACTGTCCCGCACAGAAGAGTCGTAATCAGTCGAGAGGAGTACCGGAGGGCTCTATCTAGTGTACGGGTCACTCTCTCGCACAATCAAACCAAACAATGAGGGGGTTGCTCTCCCCAAGACATATTTTTAGATCAAGTGTCTTTTAGGGTCAGTAGCTTAAACAGTCCCAATTTTATTGTTTTTCTTTTTAGATCTTTTTCAATGAAAACAAAAGGCCTAACGAATTTTTCGGTTCTCCTGGTTATTAAGTCCAAAACAGGGGGAGAAGACGAAAAAGACGATGCGCGATAAAATCAATGATGCATGCAAAGTCAGAAATGCATACCTGTCTCCAGTACTCTACATGCAATATGATCTGCACAGAATTGAAAGACAGGAAATAAACTACCTATATGGTGCAGCGGGAAAAACCGAGTCCTAAGCAGGCAACTTCTTCTCGAAAGAACCGTCTAGCTGGTCACCAACCTTCGATCCAGAGAGTCCGGTCTAGACCCACCCCTCCTCTTCTCGACAGGTCGAGTTTAGGAGTAGCGCTTGACAGGGTGGGCTCGCGGCGCGTAGGCTCGAAGGAAAATGAATCAGCTATTTTTATTAATGTTTTATTAGTAGGTCCAATTAACGAACTATAGGTGCAGGTAGATAATTAAGTGTGTGGATCCTACTCAGTACGGCACAATCAACCAGAAAGTCCTATGGATAGGGGCTCGAGAAAAACTGCGTAAAACCGTAAAAGGCAGCGAAAAATCAAAAAGCCGCGAAAAACCGTAGGGTCCCCCGAGCACACCGGTGCTCGGCGAAACAGACCCGAAGAAGGAAGTCCAAGTCCTGCTGTCCCTATGTTATTACAATAATTCAAATAAGCAGGAAATAAAAGCTAATCTATTCCTCTCTCACTCAGCTACTCTCTCGCTCTCTCCTACGGCTCCGTGCAGAAGGGAGCCGCCTCCGAATCCCGCGGTTGCGCCGGCTCCTCGAAAATCGCCTCCTCGGTCCTCGGGCCCTCGCAAGAAAGTAAACAAGAATGATCAGACCAAATTATTATATAAACAGTGTCAGAAAAAATATATCTACAAAAATCTATACAGAAAACCGCGAAAACGAAAACCGCGAGAAAAATCGAAAACTGACTACTAAGCCGTGCTCCCCAGCAACGACACCATTCTGATGGCATGCCTGATAACTCGGGTAAAAGTTCGTCAAGGGTCGTTGTGACCCAAGTAACCAAGCGTGGTCGATCAAGAAAAATAGAACACCAAATCGGATAAAAATCGATGAAACACTAGTAGAGGTCTCGCTATTATATTAACCTGGTATAGCGACCAGGGTCGAACACAAGGAGCACGTGATGGCCTTGCGGCCTACGAAGTAGTCTAAAAAAGAATAAAATAAAAGACAAATGTTTTTGATGGATTTTTTATTTTTATAATTTTTTTGGATTTTTAGTTAATAAAGAAAATAAAGAAACTAATAGAACAAGTCAATTCAAACAATTATTAAAGCACTCAAAAATCAACCAAAAATTCAAATAAAAATGTTTTTATGTATTCTATGTTTTTTACTGTTTTTGGGTAATTGTTGATATTTTTCTAATTTTTATTTAATTTTCTAAAAATCAAACAAGATAGAAAAATGAATGTGTTGTCCAGTCAGACTTCGAGGGCCAATATAAAATTGATAAAAGCCCTATCAAGGTCTGAAGGTAATTTTCCTAAAAACTAGAAAGTTTAAGGAAAATTTAGGCACTGAAATTATTGTTTTTGGATTTTTAAATTAATTATTAGAATTTTTATGGGTTTTTAGGTGTTTTTCAATTTTTATGAGTTTTATATAATGAAAAATGACCAAAATTGGTTAGAAAATCCAACAAGGTAAAATAACTGCTGTCTAATTTTTTGTAATATTTTTTGTTAATTTTCAAGTCAGACAGTAAAGAAAAAGCTTGTTTTTGAATTTTTAAAAATATTAAATGAAACCAAAAATGTCCCCAAAAATTCTAGAAAATTTTACACCATGGCAGGAGCCATGTTTCCAATTTTCATTAAATTTGGAGTTAGTTTGATATTTTATTAAAAATCAAAACCAAGGTACAGTGCAAAGGGACCTGTACGCAATTAGTAAAAGTTCCAGGGGGTACGGTGCAAAATTTCCAAGGTTGCACGCGCGAGGCGCGTGACCTGGGCACACTGGGACCTAATTGCAAATAAACTAAGGTCCTTGGACTATTTAATAACATGTATTGAAAGTCCGAGGGCCTTAGTGTAAAATACCCAAAATATACGCGCATGCACAAATAAACCACGCACAGGGGTATATATGCAATTAACTAAAATGTTTCATTCATTTCTTAACACCCTAGAAACACAAGGCTAAACATGCAAATAACCCAAATAAACACGTGTCGACGCACGTGATCCACTACAAGCAGGGGCATACATGTAAATAAAATAAGTACGAGGTCCTAGATGCAAAAGTACCAAAATAAAAACAACTGACAAATATATTTACAGGACTACACACGAAATAAAGCAAACAGGGGGGCCTAAGAGCAATTACCCCTTTAATAATGCGAGGGATGGATGGCTGCCACGTGGTGGATTGGACGGTGGATGGAAGGGTGGCGCCTCAGCAAGGAACCCTCGGTGCTGATCGAACGGTTGCGGCGTCACCACTTGGCTGATCTGACGGTTCTCACGCGCTGTGGGTGAAACCTCGACGATCAAACGGTCACGATCACTCCTCCACAGATCTACGGTGCTAGCGGCTCCTCAAATGAACAGTGGAGATCAGAACTGGAGCTGGAGGTGCATCGGACGGCAGGGAAGGATGGAGGACGAAGTGGGTTCCGGCGAAATTTGCCGGGCTCGTGCAGGCGCTGGACTCCTCCTCGAAGGCCTCGGATGATCGGAGAAGAAGCGTGGAGGCCTTCCGCGTCTACTGGTGCCCTCCGATGGCTCGACGGAGATCGGGGGAGCTCAGGCGAGGTCGGCGGAGGTCGAGCTCGTGCACCTGGATGTCGAAGCCCTCAGATGGGCTTCTTGGGACCTGCAAAGGTGTGCAACAAACTCACGGGTCGAGGGCAAAATTCCTCGACCCCGTTAGCGATGGTGGAGATGATCGGTGCGGTGGGGCGGTCGAGCTCCAGCGATGCGACGACGGAGGAACTCGAAACCCCAGCTCATGTGCGAGCTGGGTTGAATGGAGGGAAGGAGAACGTGCGTGGGGAGAAGGCGGACGTGATGGGGTGGTCCGATGATCGAGGCGAAGGCGGATATGGCCAGAATCAAAGATGAATGGCGACGACGAGATTTGGGCGTAATGCAAAATTAAAGAAAAAAAGAAGGGGAACTAAGGCTACCTGGGTGGACGAATCGACTGGGCTTAAGCTCTGGGAGCTCTAGGTCATTGCCTCGCGAGTCGTCGTGGCCCGAGGCTCGAGCTCCTGCTTCCGGCGGAGCACGACGGCGCAAGCTCGCCAGATCAGAGGTCCGGGCACCTTCACCTCTCTTCGACACCGCCAATGGAGAGCTGTCACCTCAGGGAAGGCAGTGGAGGTCACGGGATGAAGAATGGAGGAGCCAAAGATGAGGAAATGGGTGGCGGAGCTCGGCTCTTATATAGTGGAAGGTCCGGGAAGAAAGGCTCGGGTCCGGCTCGATTGAGCACGGACCCCTAGGCACAATGTCGGGCGAGGTTCCCGGATGCTTGGGGTGTAATTAGGACCCTGGGTTTAAGTGCGAGGTGATCGGGTTTGGATGCTAAAATTCTGAGAACTCAGGTCGGGCATCCAGAACCCGTGGCACGTGGTCCACAGGGGGCAGTTGACCGGGCGGTCAACATCCCCGTGGACCAATGAGAGGGGGCCACGTCAAAATGATTTGAAAATTAATTTAAAAATAGCAAATGGCCGAATTATTAAAAACTTAAAACACGAAAAATGTTTGTTTTAATTTTTTCTATTTTTTGTGATTTTTAATTAATTTTTCAAAATAAAAATAAGGTATTTACATAATAGGGCCATATATAGGTATATATACAATATAGGATTTTTATTTTTGATTTTTAATTTGTTATTTTTATACATTTTTATCCCCATTTTATATTTTATTTATTTATATTATAAAATTAGGAATAAAAGATATTTTTATTTTATTTTTATTATTTATAGACAAGGGTGAAATAAATAGATATATACATCTATATACATGGTATATTTACAATATTATTTTTGGTTTTTAATTTTGTTCTTTTTATTTTGTTTAATCTTTGTTGTTTTATTTTATTTTATTTATTTACACCATAAAAGATAGAATATTTACAAATTTTATGGAAATTAATTTTATTTATTTATAAGGGGAAATAAATATAAGTGAGTGGACTATATACATGGTGAATATGCACAAGTGATGTTTTTGGTTTCTTTTTAATTTTTCTATTTTGTTTTGATTTTTGTATTTACAAATATATACCATATATACAGACCACTTTTATTCTATTTTCAGAGGTAAATATATTTATTTTATTTATAGGTTTATTTACACACTTGAGCCCCTATCTCCCTCTACTTTGGCTTTTACGCGGTCAGGCCCATGCTGAGCCCTCCCTTGGGTTAGGTTGCTCAATATTTATTCTAAATATTTCATCTTTTTCTTTTTAATCTTTATTCTTTTATTTTTGCACAAAAACATGCTAATTATTACTTTTTACACCATGCATGCTTTTGCTAATTATTTGTATTTACAAATATATGCATGCATTTGCAAAGGTTTTTGTAGCTAAAATATAAGAATAAAGAGTGATGAATGAGTATTCATCAAGGAGCTTCGTCGAGGTGGGAGGGGGGAGTGATGAATCTGTTATTCATCACTCCAAAAGTCAAAAATAGATCCTTGTTCCCGAGAAAATAGAGGCATATTTCCTTTTATCTTGCATAAATAACAATCATGCATGCATCCATAATTCATGCATTTTAGCAGCTCATCTGCATTTAAATAAGAAGCCAAAAATCCCCTGCAAAATACATCTTCATCAAAATAACTTCTTCTCTATAATATATATGTATATATTCCTTAAAAACATAGGGAAGAATGCCAAAAATCACCCTTGTAAAATAGCCCAAATATCCTGAGAACCCTTGTACATTAAACACACAAAAAGCCCTCATACAAACCCCTAATTAGGTCTACTCACTCTTAGAATACTACATATTAAAAGACCTTCAAAATGAGACTAATTTCATTGCAATTGGAGCTTGTATGAGAAACTTGGGTTTTTGGGTCATTTTGTATACTACATATGTACATTTATGTATCCTTGTACTTATGTACCATATTTGACCTTATCTCCGTCTTCGGTCAACATGAAACTTGTAGATCTCATCAAGATCTACAACTTTCATGTTTTGAGTTTTTCCAAATTCGGCTTCCTCTTCTCTCTACACGCATTTCTTCCTCCAGCCATTCACAGCAGGCCACGTGGCGCCCTCTGATTGCGCCACGCGGCCCGCTGCCCTTCGCCTCGTCCGCCCCCGCCTTCCGCCGTTGGATAGCCATCCTGACCCAACGGCCTAGCCGCTGCCACGTACGCCCTTCACATGGACCATAGGATCAAAGCCCCCGCCTCGCATCCATCGTCCGCTTGCGCCTTAATCTCATCACGCCACGTGGCAGCGTGTGCGCCTTCGATAGCGCCTTCATCTCTTCATCTGCGCCGTTAGCCTCGCAGGTACCTAGACCACCCGATCAAACACATCTCAGCCATCCATCCGTGCCGAGCCCTTAGCACACCACGTGGCGCTCGCTACGCCCTCGGATCGCCACGGCCAGATCTTCATCCAGCCGCTCCATCTCGCTTCGGTCACCACCGTTGGATCACAAGATCCAACGGAGGAGACTTCGTCTCCTACCTCGGGTGCCCCCTCTCTCCCACGATCTCTGCCTTGCGGGAGGGGCACCCCCTTCCTATTCTTGGAAGCGCTCCCTCCACCGTCGCCGAGCACCACACCCTCCACGATGGCCCCCACTCATCCCTCATCCTCGCCGGCCACTCTGTCAGCCACGTCGACCTCCACCTCTCTTCCACGAACTCCATAAACCTCACCTCATCGCCATTCCAGCCGTCACCTTCATCCTTTAAATACCCCCTCTCCGGCCACATTCATGCCCATCCGCCACTCCAGGGAGATCACTCGAGCTCCAAGCTCCCTATTGGTGACAGCAATTGGCTGATTTGTCGAGCGACGACAGAGATCCACTCCGGCGAGATCCACGGCTACGTCCGCCGTGCCGCAGCCTCCCTCGAGCAGCTGCTAGAGCTCGGGACCTTACCGACCCCTTGAGCGACGACCTGGAGCTCAAAGCTGAGCCCCAATCCCCAGGTAACTCCCTCCATCATCCTCCAATCTTCTTCTTCTTTTTCTTGGATTTTCGCCGCTTTTATCCGCCGTCATCAGCCATCTTCGCGCCTCCTCAACACTTCGACGAGCTTCGCGACGAAGTTCTGATCCTCGCTGACCTCTTTACACCTTCAGACCCTCTACTTCACCAGCCATCGACCTGCAGCTCCGCCACCTGGCCGGAGCTCCGCCATCCGACCACCTCCCCTCGCTTCAGGCCTCGCCGATCACTTTACATTCCACCACGAACACCTGCACGCTTCGGCTACCTCATCTAACCCCTGCAGGCTCTCGTTCCTTCATTGGCCGGACCTTCACCGGAGACAACTTCGAGCTTCGTCGTCATCCATCTACAGGCACCCTCTGTTGCTCCTGAGACCATCAGCGCCTCCGCCGCGTCGTCACGCTCCTGCTGGGATATCTCCGATACCTCGGAGAGCTTCATCGGCACCTGGAGGAACGGGCGGAGCTACCGCCCCTTCGTCGGAGCACAGCCATCTCCTCCGCAGAGGGCGGAGGCCCGTGAAGGAGAAGCTCCAGCTGCCGTTCGATCAGTTTGATCGAACGGTTGACTTTGTGCCACGTCGCCACTCAGCCGCGCCTCGCCAGCACCGTTGGATCGTCCAGGATCTAACGGCGATCAGCCCTCCGCGTCATCAACATTGGGAGAAGACAGGAGCCGTCCGATCAACGCAGATCTGACGTATCTTGATCAAGCCACGCGTCGTCATCAACATCCCTTGGATCCATCTTGATCCAAGGGCCTTCAGGCTGCCACGTAGACGCATCCGAGCCTCGGCCTCCCAAGCCTAGGCTCGGGTGACCCGAAGCTGCACCGAGGCTAGACCGAACCTCCAGAAGGACCCGAGCCTTACTTTGAGCCTCCGACGCCTTCCGAACCTAGGTCGCCCCACGTGAGGAGCACGTGCGGCTTGGGTTATTTGCACAGACGTCCCTGAAGCTTTCAAAAATTGCGAAAAGGCCCCTGTGAAGCAGACATCACGTGAGGAGCACGTGTCTCGTGGAAAAATTGCATAGAAGTCCTGCATATTATCGGTAATTGCATTTTAGTCCCTGTCAGCATATTTAATTGTTGAAATTTTAATTTCCAGTATTGCATTTACACCCTTGTGTTTACACGTGTCCCTAGAGTGCATTTTTCATCATTTTGAGATTCTAGAAATTGCATGTTGTTGGAAATTTTGTCCTCTATCTGTTAGTACATGTGTCTGATTTTTGTTGGCTTGATTGAATTATCAATGAATTAATTGGTTCATTTGTGACATATTTTGCCCAGTGATGCCTTTTGATTTTTAATTAATTATCTGTGCCTTCAAAAATCACCAAAAATTCACAGTAGCTTAAGGACATCATTTTCAAGACTCCATAAAAATTTCATGTCATTTGCACGCATAACGAGGCCTGAATAAATAGTTGAGTGATTTTCTTTAACTAATTTTAATTAATTCATTTCACAGTAAATTTAAGTTCTGTTAATTTTCCTAGGTCCCTGATCATTAGACCTTCCTAGGATAATTTTAGTTCTTGGAAAAATTGTGATTTGATATTTATTAAAAATTAAACACTGAAAATCACTCTGTCTGTTGATTTAATTCACAGAAAAATTATTTTGAGTCGAAAAATTCCAAAAAAATTAGTGTAGGTCATTTTCATCATAAATAACCATCTGGCCAATTTTCATTATTTTTGGACTTCGTTTGATACACCAATTAAAGTTAAAGTTAAATTGGCTAAGATCTGTCTGCATATGTCTTCATAAGAAAGAAAAAGACCAAAAAAAAATTGACCCTCGAACATCAACACTTGAAAATTGCTGTAATCCACCTAAGGAGACAGTTGCCTCCCTGAGATCGACCTTGGACTCCACCAAGTAAAAAAAAATATCACCGCTTAAAACTGACCAAAATCTGACTTAAGTGGTTTTTGATCAACCTCTCGTATCCGACTGCAACGAACACTTAAAAGTAATTTGGACCATTAATTTGACCGAATTAACTAAGGGTGCGGGAGCGATGTCAAAATGGCGTCGTTGCCGGGGAGGCACGGCTTAGGATAAATTTTAGCAAAATTTTGAGTGTTTGATTTTCCTTCCCCGGGTAGTCTGACCCCCGGTTTTTCTTGTGAATATTTCTCTGTCTTGTAAATTTCTGCATTTTTGTGTCGTTCTTGATCTGACCTCAACTTGTTTTTGTGCGAGGGACACCGGAGTCGAAGACGCTTCGAGGAACACGCATTTGAATTTGTTTGAGTGATTTGAGAGAACCTGTAATTTCATTGTATTTCCACATTTTTTCTCGCATCATTTCCAGCGGTTCCCGTTTGGGATCTCGCGTGTGTAAAGATAGTGGAACTGTGTCCCGTGTGCTGTGTGGGTGAATTGTAACTTAGCTTGCACTAGCGGCTCCTCGAGCCACTCTAGGACTTGTTTGTGCTCGTAATCAATAGGACCACACATTACACATAAAAGACGCACCTAGACCGCAGGACTTAGTTCAAATTAAACTGTTCTTCACGCTAATAGAACTGCCTGTCTAGGAGCGGCTTTTCATCGCTTGCATTTGCATGTAGAGTAAAGTTTTCAATTCTGTATTGCATCCTGCATAAAAAAGCGAAGGGATCACTGTAAGTATTCTCTACTCAGCATAAGCATCATCGATTTCAACTTGCATTGGCTTTTCTCGATTTCCCCCTCTGATTTTGTCACTTAAATTAAAAAGGAAATTGGGACTGTCCGATAGGCGTGCTTTGTGGTGGATTAATTGCAGTGATAACCTCACTTTAAAAATCGGGACTGCTAACAGTATTGACCCAAAAAAGGAATAAAATCTGAAAATTGTTTGCGGGAGGCTAATCCCCGACCTTGTATTCAGGCTGAGTGAGGGTACTTGAGTGTGTGTGAACACCTTAAGGCAGAGCCCAAATCCCCGCCTTCCATATCACGAGCCAACTGATCTTAGCAAGTATCACGAGTGGGATATTTTTAAACTCTTTGACAAGTACCAAGTAGCCTCCGCCCTCACAGGTAGATAGGGGCGAACCAGCGGTACTCTGCGACAAGGCCTAAAAACTTTGTCAGCCTCCGCCTCAGTGCAGGTAGATAGGGGCACGTCATTGAGTCCCCACTCCGGATAGGAGCAAAGAAAGGGAGGATCGGCGGTATCTTAGGCGACAGGATAAACAGGGAAGACGCATCCGGCTCTAAGCCGACTTTCCTCTAGGCCGCGTAATCCTTGCTATTTTTGCTTGAATATCACACTTAAAAACTACAAGATAAATTGGACTCAACTTTGAGTCCTTAACTGTGTTGAGTGTGAACCCAGGGTCTTGGATTGTTCTTATTGCTTGCTTCAGGTAGGAGTAAAATCCTATCTTCTTCCCTCATCAAGATGAGTGATTGGGGAGATCTCGACGCACTATTCACTGATCTCTCTATGAGTCCCCCAAGTAACTCGTCTTCCTCGGTCCGAGCGCACCTTGGACCACCCATGACTCATGACCCTCTTGAGTCCTGGTTCCCACATGCTCAGGGTGGTTACTCTCAAACCAACCCTTTTATCTCCTCCGAGATTCCCGAGGAAGATCATTGCCTCGGTAATCCCTTCCTTGATTTACCCTCTAACACCGGTCTTATTTTCCAATCCCCAGAACTAGAGGACAAGATGCCGCCGAAAGTTCCACCAGATGAGGAACAAATCAAACAGATTCTTGCCCGCCTCGCTGATGCCGAACAGAGGAATGCAGATCTCACTGCACGGATGGGACAAATCATAGCAGCAGAAGGAATCGACCGACCAATGGTCGATACCTATAACCCGGCGGAGAACGAGATTCAGAACTGGTTGGCACCCGCAGTTCCCGCCCAGGCATTTGAGTTGAAGCCCCACTTTCTTAGTTTGCTTCTGAAGTTCAATGGAAATCTTAATGAAGAACCATACACTTTCCTCCGTGACTTCGAGTTGGTGTGCAACAATCTTAGCCATCCCAATGTTGGCCAAGATTATATTCGGCTGAAGGCCACCCCTTTTGCCTTAGGTGATAAGGCTGCTCATTGGCTGAAGAATCTAGGGGTGGTATGTACCACTTGGATGCAGTTCAAGGACCTTTTCTTGAAGAAGTTCTACCCTCTCAGTAGAACTAATCAGATGAGAACAAAGATCGCCAGCTTCGCTCAAGGAGCCTGCGAACCGTTCCATGAGGCTTGGGACAGGTTCAATGACTTAGTACAGAAATGCCCCTGCCACGGCATTTCAAAGGCGATCTTAGTCCAGACCTTGATCTGTGGTTTAACCCCAGAAATGCAGGGGTTAGTTAGTGCCGCCTGTGGAGGAAGCTATCTGAACAAAAATGAGCATGCTGCATGGAAGATCCTAGAACAGATGGCAGAAACCGGCAGGTCACAGGCCACAAGGGCCTATCAGTTGTCTCCCTCAATCTTATCCAATGAGACAACTAGAAGGACTGTTGCAGATCTGACTGAGGACCTCATCCCCAGCATGGGGATGATCGCCGACAAGCTTACCATGGTCGAGCAGATCCACAAGAGAGTCGCGGAGATGGAGTCTCTTTCAAGCCTTCCCAAGAAAGTGGAGGAACTCTCTGAAAAGGTAGCTAAGATTAAGCTACCCACCCCTTCTGCACCACCTGTACCTGTACACCGAGTCCATCTTATACAGGAACAGGCACCGGGGTCTCAGAGTAGCTGGGATCAGACTTATACCCAGCCGAACCATCATGCACCCCCACCAGCGGAAACAGAATATGAGGAGCCTCCGCCTGTATACGAGATTAACGGGCTTTGGTACAGCCGGGACCCACTAGTCCGGCAAATCGAGATGGGGAAGGATCAGGCACATCGCCCCACCCCAGTTTACCAAGAGACCAGGCCCGTCACAGTCCAGCGATACCAGTCCAGGCCAGATCACGGGTACCAGCCGCAGCAGCGCACCTACCAGCAGGGGCCAGCACCGTCTCACCAGCAGCAGTATCGGCATGGCCAGCAGGGCCAATATAGGACGGCATCAACACCGCAGCAAGCCCAGCCCACCGAATTGGAGTCACTCACCTTGGCGATCCAGACCCTGTCTGATAGGGTCCAACAGATACAAAATGATTACTTGGATATGAGAACCGACATCAATCGGGTTTCTCGTGCCCAAGACCAACAAATGGCGCCAAGGACCCCAATTCCCGCACAGGTTCAGGCCAACCCAAACAGCCTGCACCAGGGCCAGAACCGACCTCGAGATCAGGTATATTATTCAGATAATTATCTATCTGAACATGAGATCCTTTCGTACGATAATGTTAATCATATGTCCCTCAGGAGCGGAAGGACCGTGACCATACCTGATCGGGCACGGGCACGAAAGGAAGGAACCTCCGAGAATCTACCTGAGGAGAATTCGGAGGAAGAAGAGGAGGAGCATCCCCACCACCATCCCCAGCAGAAGAAGAGGACATCTGAGTCCTCGAAGCAGCATTCCCGCAACCACCTTGAGTCAGACGATACCGATGAGCCCGCACCTCCATCTGAGGAGGACCATCCAGAAGAAGCGGAAGAAGCATCGCCGGTTTCGCCCAATCATTTTCCTGTTTGTCAGAGTCCGAGTCAGAGTCTGTATAAAAGTCCGAGTCAGAGTCTTGTTCAGAACTCAGTTCCAGCAGCTAATGAAAATCTTTCAGTTCCAGAACCTGAGTTAATAATCCCTTTCCCCCAAGCTCTTAAGGGTGGAAAGAAGAAAATCCAAAAAATCCAAAAGATGACCCTGAGATGGCTGAATTCTGTAATAAACACATCAAGGTCACAATCCCTTTTGACAAGTTCGTGGAAATAACCCCTGCATTCCAAAAATACCTTAAGGTGAGATGCACACCTTCTAGGGTTAGCAGGAAGACCAAAAGCCGTGTTGAGAAACACGTTCTATCAGTAGCCACGACTTGTGCAATAAAGAACTCGTTTCCTCGGAAACGAAGAGACATGGGTGCACACTATGTAGAGAGTCATGTTGATGACATTGCGTTTGCACGCACTCTCCTGGACAATGGTTCCTCAATTAACTTAATGCCCACGGCCCTCTATGAGCGGCTTAATCTCGGACCTCTTAGGAAATCTAGAGCTATTCTGCAGTTTGCTGACAAATCCACTAAGAGGTCCCAAGGAGAGTTAAGGAACATTGTGATCAGAGTCGAGGGGCAAGAATACAAGGTGGACTTTACTGTCCTGGATATGGAAACCCCTCGTAATTGGAGAGATTCCCAGATCATTTTAGGTAGGCCCTTCCTCAGAACTGCAGGGGCCTTATTTGATTATAAAACTGGGAAGATTCAGTTCCAAACTCCCGGCGGAGATGAAGAATTGGAGATGAAGCAGACGAGATGGCAGAGACCGGACTCCGAATCCAGCACCGAGTACTCTTCTACCGAGACAGACTGTGAATATGTAGACGTAGTTGGGCCATGGAGACAGAACCCAGCCAGCATTAATGTGCCCATCTCCTTTGAAGATGATCCAGTGCATGAGTCAGTCTGCGAGATTCTGAGGAACGAGTACAGCTCTGAACCTGCATCGCCCTACATCTTCGATGACGTAGAGGCCCAGTGGGGCCTGTCAGTCCTTACATCCTTAGGACAAGCGGAAGATGAGGATGACGAGTCGGACGAGGCGTTTGCCAATTGTATGGAAAATTTTGACGATTCGACTCCAGAGCCGCGCTTGGTGGCAGCTATTACAGAAAATGATCCAGCCACTTCCAACACCGAACCAGATCAGATTGAGCTAGACTTCTTAGATGACCACACTATACCTGAGCTCAAACCTCTTCCCACAACACTGAAATATGCCTTCCTTGCGGGCCAAGACAAGAAATTTCCGGTCATTATCAGTTCGCAATTGACCGAGGAGCAGGAATCTCGCTTGCTAGAGATCCTGGAGAAAAACCGCAAGGCAATAGGCTGGAGCATTTCCGATCTCCATGGGATAAATCCCGCTCTGTGTTCGCACCATATTTACTTGGAGAATGAAGCCAAACCCTCTCGTGAATTCCAACGCCGGTTGAATCCAAATTTACGAGAAGTGGTGAAAAAAGAGATAGAAAAATGGTGCGACGCGGGTTTTATTTACCCAATCTCCGACTCTAAGTGGGTGGCCCCAATCCATGTTGTCCCGAAAAAGTCGGGAATTCAGACGACCACCAATGAGGACGGAGAGGAGATCGTGACGAGAATACCCACGTCATGGCGCGTCTGTGTGGATTACAGACGCTTAAATGCCGCGACGAAGAAGGACCATTTCCCTCTACCATTCATTGATCAGATCTTAGAAAGATTGGCGGGAAAAGAATTCTTCTGCTTCCTTGATGGGTTCTCGGGCTACAATCAAGTAGCCATAGCTCCAGAGGACCAGGAAAAGACCACGTTCACATGCCCCTTTGGTACCTATGCTTTCAGGCGCATGCCCTTTGGGCTATGCAATGCTCCAGGTACTTTTCAAAGGTGCATGATTGCTGTATTCGCCGAAATGGTCGGCGAATTCCTGGAAGTCTTCATGGATGACTTCTCGGTCCACGGCGACTCTTTTGATTCCTGCCTTAGGAATCTGGACCGAGTCCTCAAAAGATGTTGTGAAGTCAATCTGGTGCTCTCCTGGGAGAAAAGTCACTTCATGGTGACGGAGGGCATAGTGTTGGGGCATGTCATCTCCAAGAGAGGAATGGAGGTTGACCCTGCCAAGGTGGACGTGATCAGACGACTCCAGCCACCAACCAACGTAAAACAGTTGCGGTCGTTCCTCGGGCATGTCGGATTTTATCGAAGATTTATCAAGGATTTTTCTAAGATTGCCCGACCGCTAACTGAGCTTTTAGGCAAAGACACGGAGTTTATTGTAGATCACAAATGTCTTGAGGCCTTTAAGCTTTTACAAGGAATGATCATGGATGCACCCATTTTACAAGCCCCAGATTGGTCTCTACCTTTTGAGATCATGACGGATGCCTCAGATTATGTTGTTGGGGCTGTATTGGGACAAAGAAGAGATGGCGTCCCATTTGCAATTCACTACGCAAGCAAAGTGCTTGATTCTGCTCAGCGTAACTATACAGTTATCGAAAAGGAAATGCTTGCGGTAGTGTTTTCCTTGGACAAATTCAGATCCCACTTAATCGGATCCAAGGTAACCGTGTTCACAGACCATACGGCACTACGATACCTGATGGAGAAGAAGGACGCGAAGGCGCGTCTTCTTCGGTGGATTTTACTTATCCAGGAGTTTGATTTGGATATCCGTGATAAACCTGGTAAGAAGAACGTAGTGGCCGATCATCTTTCTCGTCTCGAAGATCTTAATACTTCCGAGGTTTCACCAATTCGAGACTCCTTCCCTGACGAGTCGATTTTTGTTATCGACTCACTCCCGTGGTACGCCAATATCGTGAATTATCTTGTCTCCAAGAAAGTTCCCGAAGATTGGCCAAAGAGCCAAATCGACCGACTAAAGTCGGACGCTAGACACTACCATTGGGAGGATCCGATCCTTTTCTTTGAAGGACCGGATTGTGTCTGGAGACGTTGTATTCCTCAGGAGGAATACCAGAGTGTCCTTTCTTTATGCCATAGCTCAGAGGCAGGAGGACACCACTCCGGGAAGAGGACCGCATGGAAGGTACTTCAGTGTGGCTTCTACTGGCCGACTCTGTTTCGCGATGCCACCGCCTTCGCGAAGTCGTGCCCAGTTTGCCAGAGAATGGGAGGAACCGTTGGTTCCAAGGATGAGATGCCAATGCAGCCGGTCATCATTTGTGATGTCTTTGACGCCTGGGGCATCGATTTCATGGGCCCATTCCCTGTCAGCCACGGGGTTTGAATACATCCTTCTTGCGGTAGACTACCTATCCAGATGGGTGGAGGCTATCCCGACCCGAGCCGCAGACAGCAGGACTGTCTATAAATTCATCAGAGAGAACATAATCTCTAGGTTCGGGATCCCCAAAATGATGATATCAGACGAGGGTAGCCACTTTGTGAATCGGGAGGTGAAGAAACTCCTGAAGGACTACGGCATCGAACACCGTGTCGCGAGTCCTTACCACCCACAAACCAATGGTATGGCTGAGGTGTCGAATAGGGAGGTGAAAACCATATTGCAAAAGCTTGTCCGCCCGGACAGGAAGGACTGGTCTCAGATCTTGGATCAAGTCCTCTGGGCGTATAGGACGGCTTACAAGACACCGTTAGGCACCTCCCCATTCCGAATGGTATTCGGAAAGCCGTGCCATTTGCCCGCAGAGTTAGTTCACAAATCAGAATGGGCAATAAAGAAGGTCAACTGGAACACACACCTGGGTCAGAAACAGAGAGACATGGATCTGAATGAGCTTGTGGAAGTCAGAAACCGAGCATACGATAACAGTTTGGTATACAAGGACAAGGTGAAGCGTTGGCATGATAGATATATCAGACGAAAGACCTTTGTTCCTGGACAGAAGGTATGGTTGTTCAATGCTAGGCTGAAGATTTTCCAAGGCAAGTTGAAGTCTAAGTGGACGGGACCATTTGTCGTCCGTACGGTGCATGATAGCGGGTGTGTCGAGATCTCAGATCTCGCAGATGACGCACCGACATTCCTAGTGAATGGGCAGCTGTTGAAACACTTCGTCGAATCTAATGAGCAGTTAGTCCATGTCGAGGAGATTGTATTCATGCGCGAGACAGATACAGCAGATTCACATCAAGCCGCGTATGAGACCTTGCAGCAGTGAACTCCAGCCATCCGCAGCATCTCGAAAGATTCAGACCGATTCATCTGTATATATCATCATTCTTGTACAACCTACCCTTTCTCCCGCGACTTTAGTAACCCATCCCCGCCTCATCAGATCACTATCTTAGACTATACTTAGGATAACCAGATCCTAAGTATAGGGGGAAGGGTCACCTAAGTCGGTTCACTGTACATTCTCCAGATCACATTGGTCCTCATACTCATTTCCTACCTATACTTAGGTTGACCTTCGCCTAAGTATAGGGGGGACCGATGCCCGCATTGTATACTCATTCATTTCTCTTCTTTCCCGCATCCGCCCCATTTTTTGTTCTTCTTCTCTACTTAGGCTTCCATAGCCTAAGTATAGGGGGGGGCGAGATGATTTCTATACCTTTTTGGCTCTCCTACGCTTAGCACGAGCTATGTCTTTTCCTCGCTCTTAGTGCTCTGAGGACATAGCACACGCTAAGTATAGGGGGGCGTGTATATATTACATATATACTTTACCCATAGCTCGTACTTTCACGTATTTTTGTATATATATTACAATAATTACGGGTGGGTAAAAAATTGAAAAAAAAAATTGTATACTTGTATAATATGTACTATATGTATAATACTTGTATAAAAATTTGTAAAATTCTTGTAAAACATACTTTTGTAAAATTTGTTGTAAAATAGGGTGTATACTAAAAAATCGTGTATACTATGTACAAATTATATCAACTAAAGATTGTTGTAAATAAAAAAAAAGAAAAAAAAAGAAAAAAAGGTCTTGCATTTCATTCATAGCATATCATCTGCACATCATCTGCATATCTTGCATATGCACAGTGAAAAGCTAGTGGGTTCTGAACCAAGTTATGAGTAGATATTGAGGATGGACTTGATTTGACCTTAATCCACCTAATTTCAGAGGAACCTTATAGGAACTGGAGTTAAGATTTTTCAGGTCAGGTGACTTAATTCTTTAAGTCTGCAAGTCTATGTTCATATGTCATCTTGACAAGCCTGAGTAGAGCACTTAACAACACACACATGACTCTTGGAGACAATGGCTTAACATGCACCAGCACTTTACACATGGCTCTCTACGGATGAGGTGATAAGGAGACAGTTTCCTTTAGCTTGGGGTAGCATATGAGGGTAGTACTTCTAGGCGAACCTCTCTTCTTCTTCTAGTGAAGGAAGTGCGTCTCAACTTGGACTAGTGGTGATGAAGGCTGAGGACAGAAGCAGTGGGTTGCAATAAAGCTTCAAAAGAGGGATAGTCTACTGGCTCAAGAGGAAATTTCTTATCTATGCTGCACATGTATATATGTTGTACAAAGGCATGAAAAAAAAATGCCAAAAGAACTCCAAAAAAGTGGTGGGTCGGATTGAAAATTTAATAACCCCACCGGAGTAGATGTAGTCAAGAAAAGCAAAAGCTTATGGTCACCATGTTACTTGCAGCGGGAGACTTAGCTACACTGGCTGAGCTTCCAAAAGTCTATACTTCTTCCTCCTCTTCTTGAGTCGGTTGAACTTGAACTTAGAAGGGAATACCCCGCTTCTCGAGGAAAGAGTTGCTAGCCCGAGGCATTAGAGTTACCAGGTTGGGGGAGATTGTTTCTTTGTTACTTCTGAGGTGGGGAGTCATTTATCACTTGCACTGCATGAAAGGATTCATGGTCATTAGGGTTTGTGTATGTAGACTTGTTCTGATTAGGCGAGTTGAGTAGAAGACTTGTGGAACTTGAAGTCTGTTAAATCTTAAACTCAGATCCCAATAAGGTTCCGACACATGATTAATCCAAAGGTCAAGTCTAGCTCTATTTTTAACTTTTGTTCATGACCTTGGTATGGAACCCAATTTCATTTCACTCTGGCATTTCATTTAGTTGCTCGGGGACGAGCAAGGGTTTAAGTATAGGGGGTTGATGAATCTGTTATTCATCACTCCAAAAGTCAAAAATAGATCCTTGTTCCCGAGAAAATAGAGGCATATTTCCTTTTATCTTGCATAAATAACAATCATGCATGCATCCATAATTCATGCATTTTAGCAGCTCATCTGCATTTAAATAAGAAGCCAAAAATCCCCTGCAAAATACATCTTCATCAAAATAACTTCTTCTCTATAATATATATGTATATATTCCTTAAAAACATAGGGAAGAATGCCAAAAATCACCCTTGTAAAATAGCCCAAATATCCTGAGAACCCTTGTACATTAAACACACATAAAGCCCTCATACAAACCCCTAATTAGGTCTACTCACTCTTAGAGTACTACATATTAAAAGACCTTCAAAATGAGACTAATTTCATTGCAATTGGAGCTTGTATGAGAAACTTGGATTTTTGGGTCATTTTGTATACTACATATGTACATTTATGTATCCTTGTATTTATGTACCATATTTGACCTTATCTCCGTCTTCGGTCAACATGAAACTTGTAGATCTCATCAAGATCTACAACTTTCATGTTTTGAGTTTTTCCAAATTCGGCTTCCTCTTCTCTCTACACGCATTTCTTCCTCCAGCCATTCACAGCAGGCCACGTGGCGCCCTCTGATTGCGCCACGCGGCCCGCTGCCCTTCGCCTCGTCCGCCCCCGCCTTCCGCCGTTGGATAGCCATCCTGACCCAACGGCCTAGCCGCTGCACGTACGCCCTTCACATGGACCATAGGATCAAAGCCCCCGCCTCGCATCCATCGTCCGCTTGCGCCTTAATCTCATCACGCCACGTGGCAGCGTGTGCGCCTTCGATAGCGCCTTCATCTCTTCATCTGCGCCGTTAGCCTCGCAGGTACCTAGACCACCCGATCAAACACATCTCAGCCATCCATCCGTGCCGAGCCCTTAGCACACCACGTGGCGCTCGCTACGCCCTCGGATCGCCACGGCTAGATCTTCATCCAGCCGCTCCATCTCGCTTCGGTCACCACCGTTGGATCACAAGATCCAACGGAGGAGACTTCGTCTCCTACCTCGGGTGCCCCCTCTCTCCCACGATCTCTGCCTTGAGGGAGGGGCACCCCCTTCCTATTCTTGGAAGCGCTCCCTCCACCGTCGCCGAGCACCACACCCTCCACGATGGCCCCCACTCATCCCTCATCCTCGCCGGCCACTCTGTCAGCCACGTCGACCTCCACCTCTCTTCCACGAACTCCATAAACCTCGCCTCATCGCCATTCCAGCCGTCACCTTCATCCTTTAAATACCCCCTCTCCGGCCACATTCATGCCCATCCGCCACTCCAGGGAGATCACTCGAGCTCCAAGCTCCCTATTGGTGACAGCAATTGGCTGATTTGTCGAGCGACGACAGAGATCCACTCCGGCGAGATCCACGGCTACGTCCGCCGTGCCGCAGCCTCCCTCGAGCAGCTGCTAGAGCTCGGGACCTTACCGACCCCTTGAGCGACGACCTGGAGCTCAAAGCTGAGCCCCAATCCCCAGGTAACTCCCTCCATCATCCTCCAATCTTCTTCTTCTTTTTCTTGGATTTTCGCCGCTTTTATCCGCCGTCATCAGCCATCTTCGCGCCTCCTCAACACTTCGACGAGCTTCGCGACGAAGTTCTGATCCTCGCTGACCTCTTTACACCTTCAGACCCTCTACTTCACCAGCCATCGACCTGCAGCTCCGCCACCTGGCCGGAGCTCCGCCATCCGACCACCTCCCCTCGCTTCAGGCCTCGCCGATCACTTTACATTCCACCACGAACACCTGCACGCTTCGGCTACCTCATCTAACCCCTGCAGGCTCTCGTTCCTTCATTGGCCGGACCTTCACCGGAGACAACTTCGAGCTTCGTCGTCATCCATCTACAGGCACCCTCTGTTGCTCCTGAGACCATCAGCGCCTCCGCCGCGTCGTCACGCTCCTGCTGGGATATCTCCGATACCTCGGAGAGCTTCATCGGCACCTGGAGGAACGGGCGGAGCTACCGCCCCTTCGTCGGAGCACAGCCATCTCCTCCGCAGAGGGCGGAGGCCCGTGAAGGAGAAGCTCCAGCTGCCGTTCGATCAGTTTGATCGAACGGTTGACTTTGTGCCACGTCGCCACTCAGCCGCGCCTCGCCAGCACCGTTGGATCGTCCAGGATCTAACGGCGATCAGCCCTCCGCGTCATCAACATTGGGAGAAGACAGGAGCTGTCCGATCAACGCAGATCTGACGTATCTTGATCAAGCCACGCGTCGTCATCAACATCCCTTGGATCCATCTTGATCCAAGGGCCTTCAGGCTGCCACGTAGACGCATCCGAGCCTCGGCCTCCCAAGCCTAGGCTCGGGTGACCCGAAGCTGCACCGAGGCTAGACCGAACCTCCAGAAGGACCCGAGCCTTACTTTGAGCCTCCGACGCCTTCCGAACCTAGGTCGCCCCACGTGAGGAGCACGTGCGGCTTGGGTTATTTGCACAGACGTCCCTGAAGCTTTCAAAAATTGCGAAAAGGCCCCTGTGAAGCAGACATCACGTGAGGAGCACGTGTCTCGTGGAAAAATTGCATAGAAGTCCTGCATATTATCGGTAATTGCATTTTAGTCCCTGTCAGCATATTTAATTGTTGAAATTTTAATTTCCAGTATTGCATTTACACCCTTGTGTTTACACGTGTCCCTAGAGTGCATTTTTCATCATTTTGAGATTCTAGAAATTGCATGTTGTTGGAAATTTTGTCCTCTATCTGTTAGTACACGTGTCTGATTTTTGTTGGCTTGATTGAATTATCAATGAATTAATTGGTTCATTTGTGACATATTTTGCCCAGTGATGCCTTTTGATTTTTAATTAATTATCTGTGCCTTCAAAAATCACCAAAAATTCACAGTAGCTTAAGGACATCATTTTCAACACTCCATAAAAATTTCATGTCATTTGCACGCATAACGAGGCCTGAATAAATAGTTGAGTGATTTTCTTTAATTAATTTTAATTAATTCATTTCACAGTAAATTTAAGTTCTGTTAATTTTCCTAGGTCCCTGATCATTAGACCTTCCTAGGATAATTTTAGTTCTTGGAAAAATTGTGATTTGATATTTATTAAAAATTAAACACTGAAAATCACTCTGTCTGTTGATTTAATTCACAGAAAAATTATTTTGAGTCGAAAAATTCCAAAAAAATTAGTGTAGGTCATTTTCATCATAAATAACCATCTGGCCAATTTTCATTATTTTTGGACTTCGTTTGATACACCAATTAAAGTTAAAGTTAAATTGGCTAAGATCTGTCTGCATATGTCTTCATAAGAAAGAAAAAGACCAAAAAAAAAATTGACCCTCGAACATCAACACTTGAAAATTGCTGTAATCCACCTAAGGAGACAGTTGCCTCCCTGAGATCGACCTTGGACTCCACCAAGTAAAAAAAATATCACCGCTTAAAACTGACCAAAATCTGACTTAAGTGGTTTTTGATCAACCTCTCGTATCCGACTGCAACGAACACTTAAAAGTAATTTGGACCATTAATTTGACCGAATTAACTAAGGGTGCGGGAGCGATGTCAGGGAGTCGGTGAAGGATATGGGGAATCGTCAAGCGCATCACGGAAGCGTGACGATCGCATCTCATGCAATCGGGGCGACTAGTCGCTAGGTGCAGCAGAATTTAAAAAATTTAAATAAAGAGATGAAACCACATGATCACAAGAATATTTCTTGGATCGTTTCATCTAACCACAAAGTATTAGAAATACCTCTTGAAGCGTGGTTGCGATCACTAGATCTCTAAAGTAAGATCCTCCTGACTCATGTCCGATCTACGAAGATAGCACTTGCGGGCGCGATGATGAGACGTGTGCTTCCCGCAATCCTCGATAAAGATCCAAGCCTCAAATCTCCTGATTTCATCCAACAAAATCCGACATCTCCTTCTAGAGCAAGAAGCCCCTAAGAAGATGGAGATCCATGAGCAATCGATGCGACAGCACGACGACGTAGAAGCGACTGCTTTTCCCTCAAAATCACAAGGTGGATGACCACCTTTAGAGAGAGAGATGATGAGAATGAGAGATGAGAGAGAGAGAGAGAGTAGGCGTGTACAATACTTGTATCTCAAAGGGGTAGAGTTGCCCTCCTTTTATACTAGTTTGGGAGTCCATAGATCACAATCCATGGCATACACAAAATCAATGGTTGGATTGATATGTGTATTTAATCAATGGCCATGATCATTGTTGTTTAAGAAACAACAACATATTAATTATTAAATTAAATATATATTGCATTACATCAACATAATTTAATTCAATAAAAAACAATTATCACAAGATAATGAGATAATAATTACAGGGATAATTGATCCATCCCAAAATTATGGGGCGTCACCCATGACCAAGTCATGGGTGGCGCCACCTCATAATTTTGGTGGATTATCTTCTCCTTTTAATTTATATCATTATCTCTTAATTATTTGCAATAACATTTATTGCAAAATTATCCACTAAATTAATTCCAAATTAATTAGTAAATATTATAATCATGCCATTGAAAATATGTGAATCGCATTCACAACCCAAACAAAATTGTAAGTTACATTTCCAATTAATTGCTTAATGTGAATCCAATTGACATTAACAATTAACAAGTGTTATTTACAAAGGTTCTCACTCTCTAATATATTATAAATCGTATTTATAATATATACACGAATATTATGGATAGCACTATCCACAATCTGCATATCCTTGATAATTAAATCTCATTTAATTATCTTGGATAATCATTATTACAATATGAATCTTATTCATATTATACTTGATAATTAAATCTCTTTTAATTATCAACATCTTATTGCTTGGATACATAATTCATCAAATGAAATATTCTTGAACCCCTTCAAGAATATTGTGCTTTCTCCGCAGATACTTGGAGATAAGGACAAGACGATTGTATTGTTCCACGTATAGTGACTTGGTTGTAGAGATCTCATCTCAAATCCAGATCTTACGTACCTCCCATAGATGCTTGATTAAATCAAGACCGCAAATCTAATCTTCTCATTGCATCTGAATCTCATTCAGACCAATGTCCAACACTTGGACCAAGATCAAATTACTTCTCTACTGAGAGGAGTCACTAAAGTCCAGACCTGATTCATCACTCCCTCGGAATGGAAGCGTCATGGTTATACAATCATTTATGATCACATCACCCTCAGGTATTCCCAATACATTTACAGCCTACATATTGGAAGACCTATGATCAACCTGAAGATGTAGATCAATTTTACACAGTCTTTTTCAGGGTTTGTTCACCAAGTTTCTCAATCTTGATCATTAGGAATCGGTATCGATCATATGCTTTCCCAAAGCATATATCATACCATCAAATTCTTATCATGCTTCCAAAGCATGACGACCATGCATGGAATTTGATTGGTCCCAGTACCTCATGAGTGAGCTCATGTCTTCTGGTTCATAAGTGAACATGTATGATCCCTTTGAGAGATTGTATTATTCATATGCCCTTACATGCACACCGGCACGCCGATGTATAAACCTTGGTTAGGTCATAAACCTATTAGTCTGCCAAATGTACACACTCAGACATATAGTAACACATCTGTCTCCGTTCAGAGGATGTGTACCTATGTTGTGACAGCATTCAACATAGGACTTAGGTTATCTCGATCAAGTTAAGTCAACTCTTTGACCTAACTAATCTGACACCTCCGAATCTCTATTCCTATGCAGATGACCTGCATCAAGAAGTCGGTCAGACAACCTATGTGAGAAAGGATTGCCATCTCCTACTCTGGCTGGAGATCATCTCTCAACAATCATTTGACGGTTCTTGATGAGTCCTCAATCTAACCCTTTAGATATTCATTCAAGCACCAACCTCTATGATTCAATAGTTGAATCAACAGATGTGTGATTATTAGGAAGGCCATGGTACCTAACTCTAATTGTACAAAGGGACCTATGATGCAAATTATATATTCTTCATTTCAGATCAGAGAATGATATTCGCAATAACATTTATTGCATAATGGCTCACCGTGGGCTCGCATGTCCAACAATCTCCCACTAGACCAAAGATCCATTAATGGGCTAATCATTTAAACCCACACTCATGTGACAATCATAGGCTTTCAGAAAATAGCTAGGTAAGTTGATTAGTCACTCTGTTCCTGCGAGACTATGCCAAGTCCTTTTACGGCTTTTGCATATCCCTAGTAATAATGCTCGCATCCAATGCGAATGTTGCATCTTATGCAACCAATACTCAATCTTGATAAAGAAGTTATAGTGTCCTTGACACTATTGCTCAGTAATTATTATAACCAGTATTTTATTAATCCTTATCAGAATAGCTTTACTCCTTGAGATCTCTATCTCCTAAGGTATCCACAGTTAAGACCTTTTAGATCTCTATCTATAAAGTCTTAAGTTTTGAAGATAAGATTTTGAGATCACAATCTCAAAAATCTTGTCATCTACAAAGATTTTGTTATTACTGCAATCAAGTGTTTTCTCTCCATGATAGGATTAGCAACACTTTACTACTCCCACTGCATGGCAACACATCTTGCATACACTTAGATTCTCATAAATGATGCACAAGTGCAAGTAGTTCTAACATTCACTTCCTCAACTCTTTGAGGTGCTATCCCTTTAGACAGGTCAGTACCAAATCTTAAGGGAAGGAAGCCTTTCTTGGAATTTCCAAGAATGGAATATGTCCAAGGTGTACTACAAATGTGACGGTCCCAATTCCTTCTTCTCTTTGCTTCTGAACAACTTCAGAACTAATATCTAAGAGGTATCCTTGAAATAATATTTCAAGATATTGAATAGCCAATCTATAAATCACTTATTACCATCCTTATATCATTTTAAAATGATTAGGATATTATCTACATTTAGCATGATGAACATAGTGGCACTCCCACTAAGCTTCACATGGTTCATCAAGATTCTATCTAAAATCATAACATTTATAATTTCATCAAATCTTATGTTCCAGCTATAAGAAGCTTGTTTGAGTCCATAGATGAATTTCTTTAGCTTGCACATCTTGCTTTCCTCAACCATGTAGCCCTGGGGCTACTTCATGTGAATATCTTCAGAGAGGCATTCATAGAGGAATGCAATCTTGACTTACATCTTGAAGATGTCAAAGCCAAATTGTGTAGCTACAGTTAGCAATAACCTGATGGTTTTAAGCGTGGTCACTGAAGAGCAAGTCTCATCGCAAGCGATGTCTTCTTTTCGTTGTGTAGCTCATGGCTACAAACCGTGCTTTAAAGGTCCCTACCTTATCATCAGGTTCCCTTTCTCTTTAATATCCATTTACACCTTTATGGGTCTTACCTATATAGGTGGATCCTCGAGGGTCCATATACAACACTTGTATGTGAAGTCTACTTTAGACTTTCATTGCTAAAATCCATCTTTCCATGTCATGATCCGTAGGAGCTTCATAACATGAAGTCCGATCATTGTTAGAATTAACTGATACTTGGAATACATCCTCAAACTCATTTGAAGAGGTATTAATATTTCATCTTTAATTATCCTTTTAGTTTCCGATTTCAGTAGTCTCATTATCATCTCAAGATTAAATGAGTTCCTTTACTTCATTTTCATCTTGATTCTCAAGAGTCTCAATCCTCTAAGAATCACATTCTCAGAGATGAGATCTTTTAAGAATCTCAAGGTCATAAAGTAGGTATCCAATACCATCTTTTATTTTCCTAATGAAGTAGCACTCTCTAGTGCTCGATTCCAGTTTACTTGCATGTAATCTTATTAAGGATATATAATGTAGTCTCTATTACATATATACCAGGAAACTAAGAGGAAATTGTGCTAAAATTCATCATTGATCAAATCATGTCACACATGATCCAATTGCATCTCCCTACAACTCTACTGAGTTTAGGTGTGTTAGGAGGATTGAGATAGAATTGATATTCATATCTCTATATTGTATTCTTTGAATTTATCTAACAGGTACAAGCTACCTAGGTTAGATCGAATTCATTTCATCATTCTTTAAAATTTGGTTCTAAACCAAAATTATGAAATCTTTGAACATTTCAAAGTTTTCTTAGGTAAAAAGAAAAAATCTCATATAATACAAAATCATCAATAGATATCACATATCTATAATGTTTGTTATGATATAGATGATTCACATGCATCAATATGTATGAGATCCTAAATACCTTGACATCTTACACCTTTACCAAAAGAAGGGTGTACTGGACGTTTTACTTTGAATACAATATTCATAAGTATGTAAGATTTGAAATTTTAGATATTCTAAAGTTTCATCTCTTACTTGTCTATTGATTAAATGAATAGGCATATGTCCAAAACTTGATGCCAAATCATTGTCAAATAATCTTTATCCTCCTATTGATCTTATAAGGTTTAACTTTCAGTATTAGAAATCTTAATGAGCTATTCATTAAATTTCTAATTTAGTATAGTCCACTAGATGCCAGATTACTATCTGAAATATATCCATCATAACTCTTTATGACAGGTTCATTCCATAATTCATGTTTATTTCCAACATTTAGAAATAAACTATGAGTGTATTCTTGTATTAGGTCATAGAGATATTCTTTAAGACAAAGGGCTCTCCCACTGAAAATATGAAGTCCATCTGTCCAATAGAGATTGTTGCAACAATTGCATCAAAATCTATGTAGATGATTATTAAACCTTAAGATCAAAATTTCCAGTCTTCTAAAACGTGTGCAACACATTGCAAGTGTTGTTAGAAGATTGAGATACAATTATTAGACTTCATCTTATCAAATAAACAAGTCAATTTCAATGATCAAATGTAGATTATTTCGATGCACTATCCGAGTCCTTCTCTAAGGATCCTAGATAGTCCAGATAGTCATAATATCAATACATCGACTTATGCAGTATTGACATTCATCCAACTATCTGGATGCCATATGGAAGTCATAGAAGTAGGTCAACTCTTTGACTTTCCTTCTTACTTGGGTCCGACCCATGCTTCCACTGTGCTCCCTTCATCTATAAACAACCATTGTTCAAGACAAAGAATCTCTTATGTTGAATTCAAAAGATTTCAATAGAAGAGAACTTCAACATTTATACATGCATCATTTAATTCATACAATATGAATATTACGAAGCTTCATGAATGACTATAGTATAGACAGTAGAATGATGACATTCATCATGTCCACATCCATCTAAATTTTTAAAACATTAGTTCACGTAGGTATTCAAACATTTTGAATACATCATCTCTTACAGAGCTACCATTCAGCATGATGCAGTGAACCATGTCATTCATGATAAATGTCAAGAGCACATATGTATGCCAGAATATCTTCTTAGATTTTATATGGATTAACTTGACAATTACGATCATCATTGACGTGTCACTTCCAAAGTACATTTGATGATATCATGACTATAGAGACATACAAACCCTAGGGTTGTAGATCTATTGTCTATTTAATTGTCATTCCTCATTATTATGAGGAAACTTGCACATTACAATCACATACATTATGTGTCCAACTGCAAGTACAATATCTAGATCACGAGTCCAATCCATGATATTTTACTGGTTATTATCGAGTATGAAAGTGAGTGGGTTTAATGAAGGATTATCTTAAATAAGAAATTTGCATAAGTGTATATATATTATATATACATATTTTATTTTGATTTAGGAATTTTATATCAAAGTTGTCTTGCCTTGTCAACAATGAAAGTTCATTCCCTTGATCACTTTCAATGTAAGAGATATTCTTACCATTATATCACTAATAAGATATGGGATCTCCTTTCCTATCTTCGTCACGTCCCAATAATATGAGAACTTGTGACTTCGATAAAAAGAAGCGGGAACACATTCCACCTTGCAAGTCCAACTTGCATCTCCCAATTCAGTTTTTAACACCCGGGCCCACCACCCCTAAGATGATGTTGACCCGTTGTTAATTGAACCAACCGTCAACATACTTAATACTCGTTATACGCAATCCAGTATCGCCCCAATAATATGAGGACTCGATATTGGAGTCACTATGTATACGACCTTACTCTTTCGAGAAGAAAAGAACCCGATCCAAATAAATCTTATACATGATATGTCACTTCGGACATGCGTCTCCTATATACAACATCTGGCGACGGAATCCTTTGCCTTGTCGGGAGACCATGGATGTCACTTATGTGATCTTCCACCTCATATTCAAATTATAATAATTAATTATCGTGAATCATATTCACATAATTAATTCTTCCAAGGGAAATACACATTTGTTCATAATATAGTGCTTTTAATTAGATATAATCAATTTAATCATATTAAATTAATTATCAATCCATTTTTAAATAAACAAACTTGATTATTAGTTGAATAGTAGGTATAATCTCAAAGTACATATTATTCGAATTTTAATAATTAGAAAAAATATACTTTGATTTCTCCGGCATTATCGAGTCCCTACCCGCTGTCATGGCCAATATCGACGAGAGTGGGACGGATCAAATCCGGTACAACCCGCTACCCAAACGCTTCCTGACTAGACACCATATCCACCTCAGGAAAGGATAATGCCATATAGATCATTGTGTACTTTGAGATGCTCATTGGTTTTTCAACCGAAATTATACCATATAATATTCATCAAAATCATTTTGATAATATTATAAGGAGATCTGCTAAACAAATCCCCAATCATATTCAGGCAAGAGGGTTTTGCATGTAAAAGTTGTCCTACAACTATTGTAGGATAAACTAGAGTTTTGCATGAAAATAATATTTGTTGATGATTTCAAATAAACCAATTAATGATCAAGATCAACTATCTTATCATCTTGATTAGTGAAATATCATTCAATGAAATAATTATATCTTTAAATATTTTACAAATATTTATCAATAATCATTTCAGAAAATTAACAATTAATTTTCATCAATTTATATGAATGACTATGACAAGGTTCACGATCAAGTTTGTCAATTTCCCGCAGTGACGCCTACTCACTAAAATAAACATATCTTGATGAATTTAAATTCAAATTACGCAAAATTAGTTTCCTAAGATTGGTAATTTGATTTATGATAGAACCCAAGTGATATTTAATGCATTTCTATGCGCATCAAAATAATAATTAACGCATTGATCATGTTTAGATTCACAGTTCCTGCAACAGTGAATACATATTTATTCAAAGGGCCATATCTTGAAAAAATGAAATCCAAATTACATAAACTCAGATCTTATGGTTTCCTTATTTAATGGGGAACAAAATCCAATTGAATATTTCGTATTTAAACAATTTAAACAGTGCCAAAAATCCAATTAAACATAGGTCCGAAAATTGAAATGCGATAAGACTTTCGCAACCCTTTCAAACCTAAATCGTCCTAGGTTTACGAATTGTATCCAAAACCTTTCCGACCTAAAGTTCTAATACCACTTGAAGGATATGGGGAATCCTCAAGCGCATCACGGAAGCGTGACGATCGCATCTCATGCGATCGTGGTGACTAGTCGCACTAGCTGCTAGGTGCAACGGAATTTAAAAAGTTTAAATCAAGAGATGAAACGACATGATCACAAGAATATTTCTTGGATCGTTTCATCTAAACACAAAGTATTAGAAATACCTCTTGAAGCGTGGTTGCGATCACTAGATCTCTAAAGCAAGAGATCCTCCTGACTCAAGTCCGATCTTCGAAGATGGCATTTACAAGCGCGATGATGAGACACGTGCTTCCCGCAATCCTCGATGAAGATCCAAGCCTCAAATCTCCTGATTCCGTCCCACAAAATCCGACGTCTTCTTCTAGAGCAAGAAGCCCCAAAGAAGATGGAGATCCACGAGCAATCGAAGCGACGACACGACGGCGTAGAAGCGATTGTTTTTCCCTCAAAATCAAAAGGTGGATGACCACTTTTAGAGAGAGAGAGATGACGAGAATGAGAGATGAGAGAGAGAGTAGGCGTGTACAATACTTGTATCTCAAAGGGCTAGGGTTGCCCTCCTTTTATACGAGTTTGGGAGTCCATGGATCCCAATCCATGGCATAAATCAATGGCCGTGATCATTGTTGTTTAAAAAACAACATATTAATTATTAAATTAAATATATGTTGCATTATCATCAACATAATTTAATTAAATAAAAAACAATTATCACAAGATAATAAGATAATAATTAAAATGATAATTGATCCATCCCAAAAAATTTTGCCACCTCATAATTTCGGTGGATTATCTTCTCCTTTTAATTTATATCATTATCTCTTAATTATTTGAAATAACATTTATTGTAAAATTATCAAATAAATTAATTTCAAATTAATTAGTGAGTATTTCAATCATGCCATTGAAATATGTAAATCACATTCACAACCCAAACAAAATTGTAAATTACATTTCTAATTAATTGCTTAATGTGAATCCAATTCACATTAACAATTAACAAATGCTATTTACAAAGGTGCTCTCTCTCTCTAATATATTATTAATCGTATTTATTATATATACACAGATATTATGGATAGCACTATCCACAATCTACATATCCTTGATAATTAAATCTTATTTAATTATCTTGGATAATCATTCTCACAATATGAATCTTATTCATATTATACTTGATAATTAAATCTCATTTAATTATCAACATCTTGTTGGTTGAATACATAATTCATCAAATGAATTATTCTTGAACCCCTTCAAGAATAATATGCTTTTTCCGCAAATACTTGTAGATAAGGACATGACGATTGTATTGTTCCACATATAGTGACTTGGATGTTGAGATCTCATCTCAAATCCAAATCTTATGTACCTCCACAGATGCTTGATTAAATCAAGACTGTAAATCTAATCTTCTTATTGCATTTAAATCCCATTCAGACCAATTTCCAACACTTAGACCATTATTAGATTGCTTCTCTACTGAGAGGAGTCACTAAAATCCAAACCTGTTTCATCACTCCCTTAGAATAGAAGCATCAAGGTTGTACAATCCATTATAATCACATCACCCTTAGGTATACCCAATACCTGTACATCCTACATACTGGAAAGACATATGATCAACCTGAAGATGTAGATCAATTTTACACTGTCTTCTTCAGGGTTTGATCACCAATTTTCTCAATCTTGGTCATTGGGAATCGGTATTGATCATATGCTTTCCCAAAGAATATATCATACCTTCAAATTCTTGTCATGCTTCCAAAGCATGATGACCATGCATGGAATTTGATCGGTCCCAATATCTTATGAGTGAGCTCATGTCTTCTGGTTCATAAGTGAACCTGTATGATCCATTTGAGAGATCGTATTACTCATATGCCCTTACATGCACACCAGCGTGCCGGTGTATAGATCTTGGTTAGGTCATGAACCTATTGGTCTGCCAAATGTACACACTCAGACATATAGTAACACATCTGTCTTCGGTCAGAGGATGTATGCCTATGTTGTGACAACATTCAACATAGGACTTCGGTTATCTCGATCTCATTAAGTCAACTCTTTGACCTAACTAATCTGACACCTCCGAATCTCTATTCCTATGCAGAGGACCTACATTAAGAGGTCGGTCAGATATGAGCCTATGTGAGAAAGGATTGACATCTCCTACTCAGGCTGGAGATCATCTCTTAACAATTATTTGACAGTACTTGATGAGTCCTCAATCTAACCCTTTAGATATTCATCCAGGCACCAGCCTCTATGATTCAATAGATGAATCAACAACTGTATGATTATTAAGATGATCATGGTACATAACCCTAATTGTACTAAGGGACCTATTATGCAAATTATTTATTCTTCATTTCAGATCAGGGAATGATATTCGCAATAACATTTATTGCATAATGGCTCGTCGTGGGCTCGCATGTCCAACAGTGGGTTGCGACCTGGAGGGAGGACCTTTGTCGAGGCGGGGTAGGGGGCTGGCTGGGAGGAGCTTCGTCGGGGCGAGGGAGGGGGCTGGAAGGGAGGACCTTCGTGGGGGCTGGGGGGTGCGGTGTCGGTGGGGGATCTGCTGGCAACGAGGATGGTTGACGGGAGAGGAGGAGGTGGTCGGCTTCGCAGCAGAGATGGCAGAGGTTGGCCGCAGGGGGGAGGGGGTTTCCTAGTGGCCTGCTCTGGATGGAGGAGGAAGAGACGTGGCCATTTGTAAATAATAAGAAGTAAAGGGTATAGATTGCAAAATATTTAACGGATACGGTTATAATTAACGGAAAATCCGATGGAAGTTAACACGGGGTTTTGAATGTAAGAGTTAAGCACTATTGAAGGTCATGAGTGTATTTCGTGATTATAGAAAGTTTTTGGGGTAATTACCAAATTACTCAGAATTATAGGTGTAAATATCCCAAATTTTAAACGCATATTCCACTTATTATTACAAGTAAATATCTCCTGATTTCATTTAAAAAAAATGTGAAAAAAGCCGTAGCCTGCTCTTGTTTAATCTTAAGAGAATACTAATTTAACTTATATAATTAACTATATATTCCTCTGTATGCTTCGTTAAACTGGTAGATATCGAGCTGCCTGGAACAACGTACATGCAGATCTAGTATATCTCTCTCTCTCTCTTTGGATATAAAATGTTAGCCGTCTCGATCTTACAGCTGGAGATTAAGAAAAACAAGCCACATGTAGCAGATGAAAACATGTCTTCTGTCGTGGTACCTAAACAGTGATCATCATCATCTTATTTGACTCGGTGCTGCACGCGTGGAGAGGATCAAAAGATGTCCGAGATCTAGCGCCACACGCCAAGCAAAGCAAATGCGATGGGATCCACGTTGACAGAAGGATGAAGATAAATGATTACAATAATAAGATAATGCTGCTCATCGTTGGAATGCACATCTCTCTCCTGCCAGTGTTCCAAGGTACGTACGGTGACGTACTCCTTTCCTCAATCCCCATTTGTGGAGCCCTGTTGCCTGGATCCCATTTTCAATATCTGCTTCTTCTTCTTCTTGCTTTCAAAGATGTTGATGGCTTTAGCTCTAGTAGTTTATTTCCTACCTTTCCTTTGCAGTCTCTACTCTGCATGCTTCACATCATTTCCAAAAGAATATTTTTTACCAACGCAATTAACAATACAAATCCTTCTTCTCTAGGAATCCTCGGAAATTTAGTTCAAAAGGCACAATAAAAATACTATAATAAGAAATTTGACAAATAATAACGAATATTTAAAATGTTTTGGCCATGTATCTTCCGATGTTAAATGTATAACAATGAATTATAATTGTAAAATTAATTTTTATTTTTGTAATTAAATCGAATGTCATATTTTGTTGCTAAAAAATTGTCACTCTAGCTTAATTTTGAAAACCTTGTGCCTCTGTCAAATGTTTATTGTTTGACTGTACAAATTGTTTCTTCTACGATTGAAACTATGACAAATTGGTAAGTCCAAACCCTGATTTTTAAGATGTAAAGCATGTGGGTTAGAAGAAAAAAAGACATGTTTTTGTATAAAAAAATTCCCTACACACAGCTGCTGTTATTTCCTTTAAAAATATGGCCCCGCATGTCATAGAACATGACGATGAAATGATGGGGTCGTGACGAGATTTTCTCGATCTTTAGAATGGACTCTGTGGTCCACTATTCTCCACATTTCTGATTTGGTTGGAACGTTCCTCGACCTTGCAATTGGACACTGGTCACGATCTATGCATCGATTTATAATTAAGTATCTAAACGGCGAAGAGAAGATAAGAAATCCGTAATCAGAAAAAAAAGGATATTTATATCCGAGAAACACGGATTTTCTGACGAGTATAATGTAAACACAGATTAAATTCTATTCACAATTTGATTAGTGATGCAATTGCAATTCATCCCAAGTAGGGATGAAAACAAATGTGAATATATTCGTATCCGATCCACTATCATATTCATTATATACATATTTTGACATCCGTATTCATCTTCGTTTTAAAATGGATGTAAATATGGATATCACTTTGACATTCGCTAATATTCGCATTCGTATACGTATATTCGTTTTTGTACATAAGTATAATAATCGATTTATTTATAATTGTGTGTAATAACATTTTATGATTGCATTCACCATTATTGATATAATTGTTATGAAATTATTATATCTATTTTATGTGTAAACTGTTGTATTAAAAATTGTATTTAGCTTTTAATTGGAAAGTCTATGTAATTACAATTGGAATTAATTTGGTTTCAATTGGGAAATTAAATGATTTGGAGGAAAAGTTGGGAATTCCCAAATTTTAAACATTAATTAGTTTAATTGAAGTTTAGTACCATACCTTAGAAATCTAAACTTCTGGTGAACTTATATATGAGTTCACAACCCAAGCTCTTGTAGCAATAGTAGAGAGGAGGAATGGAGGACCACACACGCGCGCGCGCTCTGCTCCAGCATGGGCACGGGCTCGGGTTCGGGCTCGGGAGAGTCAATTCGGATCTCGGATCTCGATACTTTTGATGCGGGTTTCATTTGGCTGATCGAATAAATTAATCAGGAAGATTAATTTGATTTCGATCATATTGGGAATCGGACTTGATACAAATGGCTCGATTTAGCCGCGGGTTTGGAATTCGAATGGACACGCCTGTTGAGGGGCGTTTTCGGAAACCAAAGGTCACCGCGCTAGGGCACGCGAGCCCCTCTTTTTATATCCTTCACCCGACGCCGTCTTTCTTCACTCGCAAGAAAAACCTCTCACGCCGTCTCTCTCTCTGGTTCTTCCTCTCACGGACGAACGTCTCCCTCTTCTCCTCTCGGCTGCAGTTCTCTGAGGTACAATCGAGGACGATCTCGTTGGTGTGCGCCGACGAAGATCGTGAGCCGTCGTATCCTAGAGCGGATCGCCAATACCCTACGCACCGATATTGTGGAGGCGATATCTTCTCTAAGGACAGTCCATTTCATGGACGCTTCGGTGACTTCTAAACTAATCTTTATTTTATTTTGGTTATCGCAATATGTTTATTGCTTTACCCTTTATGTATCATACCCTTATTTATATTTCCGTTCATTTAATCGGTTCATGTTTGCATATTATTATCGGATAATGATTAGGAAACATACAATTAATATAATCTTATTCGGTATTGTTTCTCTGTTAATTTATTTGGATCCGTTGATTTACTGTTTAATATATGCATTGACAATCTGATTTACAACAATCTTAGATAAGATATCCCGAACCGATTTTAGAATGTCGGAAATAATTTTAAATCGAGGGTAGATATGACGGGTATGCTTGAAAAGTTCGGTGGACAGAACTTTAAGCGTTGGCAACAATGCATGAAGATCTGGTTAACCACCATAGGGTTAATCTCGATGCTTGAAACCGACTGTCCTACGTATAGATGGAAAACCCCTCACCCGATAGCCAGAAGGCGCAATCTGCGTGGATGGAATGCGACCGTATATGTCATGGTTGCATCTTGTTGGCTTTATCCAACACGTTGTTTGACGTATATTGTTCGTCCACGCAGACTGCGAAGGGGTTATGAGAAGATTTGGATCGAAAGTATAATACTGAGAAGTTTCAGGTCATGTGCATCATAGAAAAAATCCCCAATTCATGGGAAGACTTCGGCATGACCCTAAAACACATGAAGGGGAAAATCTTTATGGATGACTTGATGGTGGAAATTGCCATACAGGAGGAATACAGGAAACAAAAACCTGTGCTCCTGTCGATATGCAGGTTAAGGTCAATTTCATTACCTCGAAGGGCAAAGATAAGAAGGGAAAGGGTCCTAATAACAATAAAATGAAACCAAAGGGCAAGATCCAGAAAAAGGCAAAGAATAAACCTTGCTGGCACTGTAATCAGGTTGGCCACTAGAAGAAGGAATGTCCGTCCTTGAAGGCTCAACCTAAGGCTGCAGACAGGAGTCTACAAGTGAATATAATCACAGTGGGACTCGGAACTAACGAGGGGTATGTCTCTGTAAAACCTGAACTATGCAACATCCTTGATCCAAATGAGTGGCTCGTGGATACGGATGCCAATGTAAATATTTATTCTGACAGAACGTTGTTTTCTTCTTATCAGACCTGCAGTGGTGGGACTGTAAGATGGTGAACGATTCTGCAGCCAGGGTGCTAGGGTCGGGACAAGTCAATTTGAGGTTCTCCTCTAGACGTGTCTGGACATTGCACAGGGTGCTGCATGTTCCTGACATCAAGAGGAATGTGTTATCTGGCTCTATCTTAGTTAGAAATAGTTTTGAATTAAATTTTAAATGTAATAAAATTGTAATTCTGAGATGGCATTTTTATGGAAAAGGCTATTTGGCTGATTTTGATTTATTGTTTAGAATTAGATGTGATTCAGTAAACATTATGAGATGAATGTTTTCAGTTCTGAATGTTCTAATTCTGTGTCTTATGTTGTGAATAATCTAGAATCTTTTGATTTGTGGCATGTTAGATTGGGACATGTAAACTTAAATTCAATTAAAAGAATGATGAATTTAGAGTTGATCCCTAAACACACCATTGATAAAACTCAAAAATGTGAAATCTGTGTACAAGCTAAGACATCTAGGAAGTCTTTTCAGTCTGTCTCTAAAGATAGTGAGATCTTGGATCTAGTGCACACGGATATCTGTGAGTTTAATGGTGTGTTGACCCGAGATAATAAGAAATACTTTATCACCTTTATAGATGATGGCAGTAGATATTGTTATGTATATCTAATGAAAACTAAGGATGAAGCCTTAGAGAAATTTCTTATATTTAAGAATGAGGCTGAGACACAAACAGGAAAAGTGCTTAAACGCCTTAAGTCAGACAGAGGAGGTGAATATACCTCTAATTATTTGATGAACAATGCAAATTGTTTGGCATAGTCCATGAAGTTACGACCCCAAATTCACCGCAATCAAATGGGATAGCTGAACGGAAAAATAGAACCTTAACTGACATGATCAATGCTCTCTTACAGAGTTCTGGACTTCCAACCTATATGTGGGGAGAAGCCTTAAATACGACCTGCCATATTCTTAATAGGGTTCCTCCAAGACATATAGAAAAGTGTCTTTTTGAACTTTGGAGAAATAGGAAACTGAGTTTAAGATATCTCAAAGTGTAGGGCTGTCTCGCTAAGGTTTTAGTCCAAGAACACAAGAGAAAGAAACTTGGTCCTAAAACTGTTGATGCGGTCTTCTTAGGTTACTTAGAAAATAGCTATGCATATAGGTTCCTCGTAATTCGGTCCGAGATATCAGGCATAGATGTCATCATTATTGTTGAACTCCGTGATGCTACCTTCTTTGAGGATGTTTTCCCGTTGAAGATTGTGATTCCTCAAAATGTGACCATTGAGGGCGCCTCTACTTTAGGATCTATTCCAGATCAAGTGGAAAAGATAACAAATGTAGGGGTTGAGACTCAACCTAAAATCAATGATCTTTCTGAAGAGATTGAGCCAAGGAGGAGTAAAAGACCTCGGATAGATAAGGATCTAGGTAGCGACTTTGTTGTCTACCAGATCGAGGGTGATCCACAAAGTTACAAGGAAGCCATAGCTTCATCTGAAGCGAAACAATGGAAGAAAGCAATCAAATCTGAGATGGATTCCATTATAGCTAATGGAACTTGGGAGTTGGTTGATTACCCAAAGGGTACTCTACCATTGGGTGCAAGTGGGTGTTTAAGAGAAAGCTTAGACCTGACGGATAAATTGAAAAGTACAAAGCCATATTAGTTGTCAAGGGCTTTAGGCAAAAGGAAGGTATCGATTATTTGGATACCTAATCCCCTATGACTAGGATGACCACAATCCGGATGCTCATAGCATTGGCATCTGTATATGATCTCTTTATCCACCAGATGGATGTGAAGACCGCCTTCCTGCATGGCGATCTTGAGGAAGAGATCTATATGGATCAACCTGCTGGGCTTGTGACTCCTGGAAATTAGGGAAAGGTTTGCAAGCTTGTCAAATCCCTTTACAGATTGAAACAAGCACCAAAGCAGTGGCATTAAAAATTTGATAAGACTATTTTGTCATGTGGCTTTAAGGTTTATGAATTCGATAAGTGTGTTCATTTCAAGGTGAAAGGTGATGAGTGTATTGTCTTGTGCCCATATGTTGATGACATATTGTTATTCGAATCACATATGATGATTATCAATGAGACTAAGGCATTCTTCAGTAGCAAGTTTGACATGAAGGACATGGGTGTTGCTGATGTGATCTTGGGTATCAAACTGACAAGGTAAGTTGATGGGATTGTAGTTTCTCAATCTCACTATGTTGAGAAAGTACTTGAGAAAATTGGATATCAAGATTGCAAAGCTGTAAACACTCCTTTTGATTTATCCAAAACGCTGTTTAAGAATAAAAGTGGAGTACCTGTAGCTCAGCTAAGGTATTCACAAGTGATAGGAAGTTTAATGTATCTTGCAAATTGCACGAGACCTGATATTTCATTCTCGATTGCAAAACTGAGTAGATACACTATCTGTCCTGACCGTACTCACTGAAAGGATTTGGATCGAGTACTGAAGTACTTGAAGGGAACTATTTCCCTTAATTTGCATTATGGTAGACATCCCTCTGTATTAGAAGAATACAATGATGCAAGCTGGATAGGGAAAATAGAGGAGTCTGGGAGTAATGGTGTTACAGGGTATGTATTTACTCTTGAAGGCGGTGCAGTCTCCTGGAGGTCTGTGAAGCAGACCATTCTAGCTCGATCCACTTTTGAGGCCGAGCTGTGTGCTTTGGACACTACTGGAATTGAGGCTGAATGGCTAAGGGAACTTCCGTCTGAAATTCCCATGGTAGGTCAGCATGTTCCTGCGATCTCGGTACATTGTGATAATATGACCACAATTGCCAAGATCATGAGTTCAAAGTTTAATCAGAAAATAAGGAAACACAAACAAATCAGACTTAAGACGTTAAGGGATTTGATGTCTCGAAGAGTGTTGGCTGTGGATTTTGTTGGATCTAAAGACAACACGGCAGATCCGTTGACTACGGGACTTGATAGATCTTTAGTCCTAAAGTGTAGGCTTGGGATGGGACTGAGACCCATTTGGAGTTCCTCTACAGTGGCAACCCAACCTATCTGAGTGGAGATCGCACAAAGTAAGTCAATGTAGTAATAACAAGCTGTTTGTAGAACTGGTTAGCACTCTAATATTTATGCGTAAGCATGAGTGTCTTATCCCGGGAAGCCTGAGTGACATTTAAGCTGCAAGTCTAGGAAGAGCGTAGGCTCTGAATGGGTTCAAGCCTTTTGGGCAGGATGTTAGCAGTGCATCCTTGGAGAACGTCACTTATGTGAGTGTTACTGTGGGCCGCAGTTAAAGGAAGATAGCTTTTCCTGAATACACTCATGAAACAGGATAAGGGTGCATGGCCTTTAAGAGCACCAACCCTGAATATTGTATTAAGAACAACGCTTTTTTGTTTCTACCGGATACTTTAACATGAAGGTCTGAAGTTCAAGACGTAGTTCACTTCGCTCCTGTTAAAGTGAAAGTAGTAAACTCAGGTAGAGGTTCAAACCGGAAGGTACCTTTACTGAAAGCAAAGTGTGGGAAACCGAAAGAAGTCTCTTAAATCTTTTTGAATCTCTTTTTCAAATTAGTGAATTCATGGGGGATTGTTGTATTAAAAATTGAATTTAGATTTTAATTGGAAAGCCAATGTAATTACAATTAGAATTAATTTGGTTTCAATTGGGAAACCAAATGGTTTGGAGGGAAAGTTGGGAATACCCAAATTTGAAACATTAATTAGTTTGGGTTGATGTTTAGTAGCATATCTTAGAGATCTAAACTTCTGGTGGACTTATATATGAGTTCACAACCCAAGCTCTTGTAATAATAATAGAGAGGAGGAATGGAGGAACACATACGCGCGTACGCGCTCCGCTCCGTCACCGGCACCAGCTAGGCTCGGGCTCGGGCTCGAGCTTGGGAGAGTCAATTCGGATCTCGGATCTTGATACTTTTGCTGCGGGTTTCATTTGTCTAATCGAATAAATTAATCAGGCAGATTAATTTGATTTCGATCACATTGGGAATCGGACTTGATCCAAATGGCTCGATTTAGCCGCGGGTTTGGAATTCGAACGGACACGCCCGTTGAGGGACATTTTTGGAAATCACAGGTCACCGCGCTAGGGTATGCGGGCCCCTCTTTTTATATCCTTCACCCGACGTCGTCTTTCTTCACTCGTAAGAAAAACCTCTCACGCTGTCTCTCTCTCTCTGGTTCTTCCTCTCACTGATGAACGTCTCCCTCTTCTCCTCTCGGCTGTAGTTCTCTGAGGTAAAATCAAGGACGATCCCGTTGGTGTGCGCTGAAGAAGATCGTGAGCCGTCATATCCTGGGAGCGGATCCCAGTACCCTACACACCGGTATTGTGGGGGCGATATCTTCTCTAAGGACAGTCCATTTCATTGACGCTTCGGTGACTTCTAAACTAATATTTATTTCATTTTGGTTTTCGCAATATGTCTATTGCTTTACCCTTTCTGGATCATGCCCTTATTTATATTTCCGTTCATTTAATCGGTTCTTGTTTGCATATTATAATCGGATAATGAATGGGAAACATACGATTAATATAATTTTATTCGGTATTGTTTCTCTGTTAATTCATTTGGATCCGTTGATTTACTGTTTAATATATGCATTGGCAATCTGGTTTACAACATATACTATCATAAACAAGTATATCTTAGTAAATTTATTAATTTTTTATTATTATTGAAAAGAAGATCAACTGAAGCACTAGTTAGGAGATGCGAGTGTTGGAATGTTGAATAGGCTAAAAGAGAGCGAGGACATGCCAAGAAGTGTTGGAAAGAGACTATACGAAGGGATCTTAGTTTTTTTGGATATGAGCCCGGGATTGACCCGAGATAGATCTGAATGGAGGCGAAGAATTCATGTGGCCAACCCTACTTAATTGTGGGAAAAGGCTTTGTTCTTGTTGTATTCGTATCCGATTCGTATTCGTTTGACATTCGTATTCATTTTTAAAGATATGGTACCACATTTTTCACATCCGCCAATATTTGTATCTGCATTCGTATTCGTATTTTAAAATGGATAAGGATATATATGATTATACGTATATTCGTATCTGTATTCGACCGTTTTCATCCCTGCCCCAAGGCAAAGTTAAATAGCACATCTTCCATCTACTTAACACGGAATTAATCCGCTGTGTGTTGGATAAATCTGATCTCCACCATATCGTGCATAGGTTCTATACATCCAAAAATTTCATGATTATGTTTTTACATGCGTTAAGATTATTGCCTCTTTTTTCGCAATAGGAGTACGCTTACGTATTTAACATCTACTTGGAAAAGAGGATTGCAATTATACCATTACTCCATCTCCCAAGGAACCCGATAATAATAAGCATAGGCATGACTTCAATTCCACCTTCGGACTAATTAAATTATGAGTAAGTATTAAATGTACGACTATAAAAAGGAAAAAATGTATGAAATTTCGATACTAATGAAATACATATCAACCCTTACATAACTCAGGTAGAAATTATTATTATTTATATAATTACACAATTACATTGATTATTGCGTAGGAAGTTCTTGTGCTTCATGTGATAAAAAGTTGGGTAAATTAAAAAAATACCTTAATTATATGCCAATTCTCAATTAGAATCCTCATCTTTCAAACATAACAAAAGAGAGGTCCGATTTCATTGTTTTGTTCAAATACAAACCTATGAAAGCTTTCACTGCCCTTTTATGTTGACTATGAATTCTAAATTTAAAGGTTCAAGCCCCTCTTAATGAAAATTTGAAAGCTAGATAAAGCCCCTATTTGGAAATGGACACATTTTTCAGACCTTTTTTGTAAAATTTGAAAGCTAGATAAAGCCCCTATTTGGAAATGGACACATTTTTGAGACCTTTTTTGTAATTGCCTGAAAAATTTGAATCATTCTCATATTAAACTAAATAAATAGTAAGAGACTATGGAACATAAACATAGGTACTCAGATTTTGAACAAACTGAGCTGAGACTTCTTTTCATTTCCCAGAATCAAGAGTACAATCTTGTTTTACCAAAGAGGGTTATCGAAAAAATGCAATTACAATACTTATGTCATAGCTATTAATGAATCATCGATTTATCATATTGTTATACCTACTGAGAAAAAAATCATGTGTAATCAGTTGCATTTTTCTTGATTTAATACATAATTTTCATTTCATAATTTTCATGCTTATTGCATCCAAAATCTTCTAAAAATTGCATAACATTGTTTGCAAAAATATTTCACAAAAAAGGAAAAGAAAAAAATAATTGCATTCTTATTTTGTCAATAAATACGAGCTCCAGTCCATTTGAAGTATCTAACACTTTTCTCTCTATTTTTTAGGCTTGTTGAGGAATCCCAATAGAGTTCTCATCTCTCTTCATTTGCAAAAATAAAAGAATTAAACATTACATGACAAGTTAGCTGACGTCAGCATCTAAAAAAATAAAGCATATTGGCATCAGCATGATGTCAGATCCTTCTTCCTCCTACATTGCACGCTTGCACCTCTTCTGCTCTCCTCCAATGCACAGTGCTGCCCACACCCCATCGCATCCCCATCTGACAACCAATACGCCATCTCCTCTCCATCACTGACTACAAATATGGGGAGGGCTGCCAAAGAAGAGGAGCCAAGACAGGGAGGAAGAGAACCCAATCAGGGTTTGATCCCATCATACACACTAAGAACCACCACCTCTGTTAGCGTTGCTCCTTCCTAACCTCCTTCACATGACATCCCCATCGCCGACTCTGTCTCCTAGAGCTCCTCCTCTATAGTGCAGCCACCTCTGCTCAGTCGTGGATCTCCGACCACATTCATGCTCCGTCATAGGGGTTGTGCACAGCTCCATGACCTTCCTGCATTTTTAAATTTGGATTATTTTTATAATTTTTGATAACATTATTTTCTTTGCTGCAATTTTCCATTTCTAGTATTTTTATTCATATAGAAATTATATCCTTTTTTATATTTTTATATAAAAAAGGATATAACTCTGTAGTTTTAGAATCTTTCTTTATTTTACATGCAATTTGCCCAATATTTTTTTATTAAAGTTGAACATTTTTAATTATATCAGATACTTTTCAGTAATTACAATTACATTATCAATATTTAGTTTTATTTCCATTCAAGTCCTTAGCTTTCTAGAAAATAGACAAATGCTCTTGGTACTCCCAAAAATTACCAAAAATAGAAAAAAATCGAAAAACTCTCAGAAAATTCTTGTGTATTCCTTATGATGTCTAGAACCTAGTAACAATTTCAATGCATTTTAGGTCATGTGAGTAAAAACAAAATAGGATTCAGTTTGAATTAATAAAGTGGAAAATACCTTTGTAAATATAATAAAAATTCGCGTAAAATGTCCAAGTTCATGTGGATCGATCTTCTACTTGCCTTATACTTTATTAATATCTATTGCTTGGTAATTGAATAAATTCTTATCTCAAAGTTCTATGATTTTAGCATGCGAGAAATGATAACATAAAAATAACTTTTTAACAAACGGAAAATTGTGATTTCATTTTGACATTGTTGCCATTGATTTTTCCATCGTAGTTTCATTTTGGCATCTTTGCCTGGGATTCGGTAACTTATGTAGTTTGCTATTGGCAATTTTTATTTTTATTTTATTTTAATTTTTTTTTGATTCAAGCACAAAAATACAAAAAGTGGACATCTCTCTCTCTCTCTCAATCTATTTTTACGAGGATTCAATTATTATTTTTTGGATTACAACCATTGAGCATTGTAATATCTATCCAAACACTTAGGCATTATAGGTGTCTTGCATTCTTTTTGGGCTTTAAAAAATTCTGAAAATCATATAATAACCCTATATTGCATTCATCTATGTGGATCTCTCTCCATTCGCTCACCATTTTTTTAAATTAAACAAGAATAAAATTGAGTTGCTTGTCTAATTAGATAAGTTCCAAAGAGTCACAACGCAACTCGAACGAAAGTGGATTGAAGTGATTTAATTGTTGCACATCGAACATAATTTCACATGCAGAAACATAATTCTAGGTTAGAGCACAAATCCATATGAAATTTTTTATTACCTAAATCTAAAAATGATTAGCTACTTCTTAGTGAAGCAACTATGGTCTCCCTTAGAAGATTGGATAGTTCTCGGACAACACGTAAGACACCATCCTCAAGTAACATGGGTAGTCATTTTACGCTCCATACTTACACCCATATTGGCTGAAAATAAAGGCAGCTAGTTGTATGAATTTGGGACAATCATATTTTACATGTAGATCTACCTAGGATACATGTGTGCTTGATTTGTTTGACACTGAAAATAAATATCGAAAAGATAACCACTTGCCACAACTTGTGTTGTGTTGGAAAATTAAATATTATCTTGTGTTTGAAATGGAAAATCTTAAGGATTTTGATATGTTGGTTCCTCTTTGGTCATTAACTAAGTTTTGATCTATTATGATGACTTAGTCAATACTTCATCAGAAATTAGATTACAAATCCTCATATCCACAACTTTGCAAAATAGTGGATTTTGGAGATGATACTTAATCCTTCTCTACTGACCAAGGAAGGACCATAAAAGAAGAAACTTGAGTCCACAAAATAAATCAATTTTATGGAAACTTCCTTCACCCTAGATCTAGTGTTAGAAGAACTTCCCAAATTTTTATCACAATCAAAATCCTATCTTCCCTCACCTAGTTTTATAGAGTCATCAATTTTTAAGGATCACCATTCATTATATATCGATCTATCATGTAATCTACCATGTACACCATCAAAATTATTCGAGGATATCATTGGAGACAACACATAAGGGATTTTTTAAAATGATGATTGAAGGAAAAGAATATGTTCTTGATCAAACTTGAGGAACAATTTTTAAATAAGATAATCTAGACTTTAAGAATATAAAAGAGGAGTTTCTCAATTTAATCATGTTTCCATCTACTCTCATTGATCTTGAACCAAATATTTTTGTTGACATTCTTTGATGCTCACTATGTGATTCTCGGAAGCCTCAATGATCTAGATACAAATAATGTGAATTTAAACAAGTTTGAGGATTCTGAATCTGGGACTTCACTTTGAAAGTCAAGTTTTGGATTTTGATTTTAGGGATTATCATGAGTTTCAATTTGATTTTAAAAGGGAATAAAATGATATAATATCAGCATTCCTGACTCAAATAAATGAGAATGGATTTTGTGAGTTGAGTGATATAATCTCCGAGCTGTAGATTATCAGAATAATTGATGAAATTGTGAATAAAATTGAGAATGATTTTGGAGAAGAAGAAATTGATATTTATTCATTGTAGATTTAGACTTCTAATATAAATATGAGGACGGAGATGAAACTGATTACGATTCATGCAATGAGTTATTGGATGATGTGAATGAAGAAATTGAGTGTTGTGCACCCTTTCCCATTAACTCATGATTTTAGATCGGGTGTCTTCCCTGATGACTTCTCTCAAAGATGAGAAAATAATCTCCTCCTTCATCGAAAGGAAAGAAGAGACACTTAACTCGATGTATTATTTCATCTCACATATTGAAACACCGAGTCAATTTTGGATATGGAAGAACCCACCCTCCAATCCTTTGAGTTTATTGAGTGCAAGTCCCAATGGCATGATTTGAATTTTAACTTAGAATTAACAAAGGACACCATATGGGATAATTATAGTGATATTATGAACGGATATGATTGTGAATAACACGATCTGTTAGAGACCTACACCCCACATTTCTACCCGATCGAGTCTCAAGACATGTTAGAAATCTCACTCAGACTACCGGTTTCACTTGATTCAGATTTTATACTATTGGTATGTGATGAATCTCCATTTATTTACCTTTATTCCTTCATTTTGGTTTTAAATCCCTATCTAAATGCATGTATATAACATTAATTTGTATGAAATAACAACCAATTAGTGACATATAGATATTGTATAGTACACTGTATTTAATACCAAAATAAAAGAATAGAGGAAAGAAAACACAAAGAATGAACCGCCAAATACAATGAGTCACCCTAGATCCTGAAATCCAATCATCATGATGATTTGGTCGACAAGGCATAAAGTATGGGGGGATAGGGAAGAGAAACTGTATTACAAACACTTGAAAGCCCAATTTTGATATGATAATAAACATGCTTTTGGGACCTATTTTTCTTACTTTTATCTCACATAATAAAACCCTCTATATGAAAGTTGTACATAAAAATACAAAGGAAATACAAAAATAAATTTCATTAAAAAATAATGCACAATGTGCTCGGGACACATGGAATAAAAAGCAACAAAGAAAAAATTACAAACATGTATCTTCTCCATACAGACCCAAAATTGACCAAACTCATATTTATTCATAAAATTAAATTATCTATTTAATGAAGGCGGTTTCATCTTATTTGGAGTAAAGATGTAAAAGATGGCCTTTGGACCCATATAATATAAAACATATTATTCTTTATATCTTTCACTTTCTTAAATTTTTATATATTTATAAAAATTATTAAAAACATATGTAGATAATAAAATTAGAATAAACCCATTAAAAATTCATAAAAATAAATAAAACTACAAAATATATAGGTTAACTATACATATATAATACACATACATAATAATTTTAGTAAATAAGAAAATCCGGACAAATAAGTAAAAACATGAAAATATGTAATTAATTAAGTTATAAATATAAAAATTGTGTATATAAAATTCTAAAATATAAAATAAAAATAAAATACTGAAGATATAAGTATATATACCTATGTATATACATGTAAATATTAGCACATAATAAAAAACATTGTAAAAATAAAAATACCCTAACCATACTACATAAAATAGAAAATAGTTTCATATTTTAATAAAAATAAATTCATTTACTATTTTTAATCTAATTAATATGAGATTTTTGTTTCCCTATTTTCTGGTTGGTCCACACGGACCAATCAGAGCGTAGGGAAAGTTGACTCTAGGTCAACTCTCCTTCCTCTACGACTGTCCTTATCAGACCCACCTACCACCCCTATTTCTCTGATTTTTGACGTTTAATCCATGCCTCTGATTACCTCAAGCTCTTCAGAACATATATTCCCCATGCTCTCCATATCCTCACCTATGCCTTTGATAGTCCTAATTTTGGCGAATCGATGACACTCCTATGGTCTTCACCTACCCTCACCTTGTTTATATAACTCCAACCTCCTCCCATTTTGCCCATTTTATCCCCTTCTTCTTACCTTAACCCCAATAGGATCTTCTGGGTCGAATACCTTAGTGACAATGAGGCGCTCCCTAGCCTTGTCGACGAAGAGAAGGAAGGAGAAGGCATGATTCAGCTCCATCGACCATTGTCAGCGAGCTTCTTTGCTCCTTGCCTCCAAGCAGGTTCGATATGATTAATTGTAGTTTCCTTATCACATTTTTCATTCGGCATGTAGTTTAGATTTTGATTTTATTAATCAATCAGTAGTTTAGAGTATTTTTAGTATTAAAATTTATTGGAGCTTTCAGTTCTATCTTGAAATTCATCGTGTTCCTTCACAGTTTCGATCCATCTCCATCTCATCCTTTATCCCTTTTACTCCACTGTATCTCCAAGATTCAATTTGGATTGAGCCCCTCAATGATAGGAAGGAGTTGCTTTCTGAATTGAGACAAGGATAAGGTCAGAGGAAGGTGATCCAGGCCAATTGAGCTTCGCTCCGATGGCCTCTGTTTCTCCCTGTTTCCCATATGTACGAGTTGCTAGCTATACTTATTTGTACTACTTTTCATTCCAGTAGTTCAATTTTGCTTTCAAAATAGTCCTTTAGCTTGTAGAATAGAGTACTTTTAGAAATTAAAATTGCTGAGGCACTAGGATCCAACCCCAAATCCATCATCATCCGAGAGTGTTCGGACCCCCATTTGCCCTAATCTTCATCCTCAACTCCTTCTCCATCTTTTCTATTTGTTTTCCACCTTGATCCTAAATGGATCAAGTCCGTTCAAGGTCCACCTCCTCCGGCTTCACTGGACCTCTTCATCCGCTTCGCTCCTGTGCACATCCATCTTCAGATCTGGTTGAGAATCTACGCCTCGAGATGTAGATTATTTTTATGCAGAAGAAAGTAGTAGAGGATCCCCCTGGAGATAACTCAAAGTTTAATCTTAGACCTCAATGCCCCTAACAAAGGGGGGTAGAACTCACTAGAGCCTCCTACAGGAACGGCTTGCACCCAAGAAGGTAAAGACTCCATCATCGAAGGAAGAGGATGTTGGAGCATGCCGGAATCCAAGCTTGCAGTTCAGGGAAGAAGACCTTCTCCATTCTTCCAGACTGCCTCCCAACCATTGGATCGAGCTGCGGCTCCAGTTTTAATCAAAATGGTCTGATTATTTGCAAAAGACCGCCCCCCTAGAGTCGTATATCATGCCATGTGTTGCGCTGCGAAACACCAGATAGCGTGAATTATTGGGTAAACTATTAAGTAACCCTCGTGCCTTATAGAATTTACAAATTAGTCCTGTAAATATTAAGTTATGTTTAAAAGTGTTGTAAAAATTGCACGTTCTCCTTGAAGTTATTAGATATTGTATATAGGTCCAGTGCCAGCTCACCTTATGTGACGACCTACATGAGGTAGGCAAATTGCAAGGATACCCTCTCGAGTTCTTATATTTGTAATTAGTATTTATTGCAAAAGTTTATCTTTTGGGTATATTTGCATGATGACCGTTATAGAATATTTTTATTACAAAATGCCCCATCTAGGCATTTATTTTGTTACATTTCTATTTTGTTTAAATAGATCCTATGCATGTAAAATTAGGGAGAAATTGTAGTATATGCTTCATGTTGTGTTTGTCCACGTCATACTTTTATTTTACCATTTTATTACATTTTTCCATTAATTAAAAATAAATTAGGAGATATATAGCTATCTATATATGTATATATCTCACTATTTAATATTGCCATTTAATTAATTAAAATTCACAATTAATTAATTTATTAAATCATTTATTTTTTTATAGTATTTACCTATTCAAATTAATTTATAATTTTTCATTTAATTTATAAGGTATTTTATATACAATATATTCATCTATTGTCTCTTCCCTGTTTTGTTATTTTCCTTTTATTTCTCCCTCTCTCCGCCACATGATGCATTTTCATTGGCCCTTCTCTTTGACTTTTCTCATCCCAACATATTGATTCTTTCTCCTCATGCAGTTCTCCTCTTTCCTCCCACTTCTCTCTTCTTCCCCCTTCTTCTTCTTCTTCCCATTAACTGAACCCAATGGCTTGGGACCACCAGGTTGTTCGTCAACTTCCCTCCTTCAACCTCCATCTCCCTCTATAAAAGGACCTCCAAGCCTCCTTCATCTCCAATCCACCATTTCATCTCCTTTATCTAGAGCTTCAAGAAAGAGAGAGAGAGATTGAGAGAGAGAGAGTAGTAAGGGTTACAGACTCCAAACCTCGAGCTATCGTCGAGAGAGAGAGAGAGGAGCGATCAACGTCACTGGTGTTGCAGCTCTAGCTCTACCATGCGAGGAGACTTCGTCTTACTGCATGTAGAGGAAATTGATGAATATGTGATTCATCATATTATTTATCGTCCATTATCCTCCTTATTTAAACTATTCAATAAAATCTGTACATAATTGACTAAAATTAACTTTTGATATGGTGTAATAACTAACCTAAATTTAGTGTATATTTGTATATGTATTTTATTTCCTTTTTATTATATATATTTGTTTTGGGTTTAAAAAATAAAAAATACAAAAAAATAAAAGAATTAAAAATCAAATGTTTTTATTCCTTAAAAATGCTTCCAAAAAATTTTCTCTCTTTATTTGACTTTATTTTTTGGGTCAACATCAAACTTGTAGATCTCATCAAGATATACAACTTTCATGTTTTGAGTTTTTCTTAATTTTGCTTGTAATTATTTGTTTTATATTTTTATTTCTTTTGTGATCTCTCTTTTTTCTCATTGGGCCGCGTAGCGCTCCCTAAAGCCGCCAAGCGAGCTGTTGCATCACGAGCCATGTGCCTTCCCTCCTGTCCATCCATCTCTTATGCCCATATCTCATCTTAACCGTTCCTCTCTGCTCTTACCTCGATCGTTTGATCTCCGCCCTCAGAAGCAATCTTGCCACACCTTTCCGCTCCCATCTCAGCAATTTGATGAGTTCTCATCCAATGGCTTCGCACCCTCCACACACTCTTTGCCCCTCAGCTGTGTGATGAAGCCACTATCCTCATCCCCACTACACATCCTCGCTCCGCTCTTAGCTGCTTGATCAGATCTCCAGATCTAATCTGGAGCGCCTGCTTTCGCTCCCATCTGGACAGTTGAGCAGAAATTGTGGGAGAGATATGCTTGAGGAAAAGGAAAAAGAAGAAGACATGATCGTTGGATCTCGTGAGCTCACGAGCCCACATCTTCCACCATTTGCGCTCCACTTCCTCTGCCTTTAAATACTTCTCTGCCTTCCTCTATCGCGAGTATCCACCTTTACGTAAGGGACCTCTGAACTACGACCTCCTAAATTGTAATAGAAATTGAGAGTATCAGCAAGCACTACTAAAGTCTTGGCTATTTTCGACATAGCATATGCGACGGTTGGAATAGACGCTGCTAATAGTTCACCATTTGCGGCCATTTTTGGTGTAACCGATGTATAAACATTACCTACTATTTGCGGCAGTCATTAAAGACCGTCGTAAATCAGCTTCTATCAAATTTCCCAGAACGCCCGCCTCTTTCCCCCTTTCCCCTCTCCCCCGCAAACCCTCGCCACCTTCCCTGTGCACCTCGCGAAAACACACCGCGCGGCGTCGCCTACCCTTCCCCGCCGCCTCCTCCCCTGGACCCTCTCCGCCTCCCTCGTCTTCCTTGCCACCTTTGCTATAGCCCGCGAAAGCCCTCCACACGTCGCCTACCATACCCTACCCCGCCGCTTCCTCCGCCGCCCGCGGATACTGCTGGGGACTCGCCGCCGTCTGAGGTGGATTCCGGTCATGGTTCTCTTCTTCTGTTGAGGTGGACCGACCGCAGGGGGATTCCAATCGAGGTTCTCTTCTTCCGTCGCCGGAGGTTCGTTTCTCCTCCAACCGGTCTAAGAATTGTTTCATTATAAAAAGTTTTTGGATTGCTAATCCACTATTTTGCATTGGAACTGTCATAATAGAATACTGGATAGAGTGATGTGAGTATAAAATGTAATAACATATTCACGTTTCAATTTAGAGGATCTATTTTGTTTCTCGATGCATTCATAAATGATTGCAATTTTGAATTGGCCTTCTCTACATCAGCATTACGTGGAATGTTTGTAGAGTATATATCATCTTGAAGTGTTCGAATGCATAAGCTGCCTAAAGATCACCCTAAAGATCGTCCTACACACCTTGAGACCCATACTCCAATCAAACTAGCTCAATTTTTGTGCTGGCATATGATGCTCTATTGGTTGTGTCAGATTAAGCGGTGTTTTGGGGGGGGGGTGTTCAAGGGTTACACAATACACGATCTATCCATCTCGGGATGATGCGGTCAGAGATAGATAGGTTCTATTCATTAACAATGACAATATCAAGACTATTTAAGTTCCATCTATTACAAAGGAATTCTCTAAAGTAACCACTGATCACGATCAACTACAATCATTAATTCTTCATGTCATCTAGTCTACCTACACCTTCACTCGTCTAGCTCTTATTAGCTCTTACATCAGTCTCTAACATTTATTATTTCCTTGTAAGGTCTTAAGCATGGATAAGTCATGGTTAACGAAGCGAAGGATAGATTATCCTTCATACAAAACTGGAGTTCTGACATGGCTAGAGTGGGCATTTCACATTGACCGAAAGAGATTTCGGAAAGGAGCAAACTATGAGATGATTCCTTGTCCGTGAGAAGAGCAGCCTGGTATGGAATGAAAGTCGTGCGTGGTAGAGGTAGAGCTCATCGCGCTCATAGTTTCACTAATGATTTAGTAAAGTCACTATTGAACTTTTGACCTAGACAACGGATGTCCCCTTTCCCTATGGTCCGTACGAGTAAACTTCTTCTTTTGGTACTTCTTAAACGTAGTTGACCAGACCGGACACTCGAGATGAACACAGGAGGAAGTGGACGGACGAGCAAAAAAGCCGCATTGACCGTGCAAGAAATGTTTGAATGGATACTTACAAGAAAGGGATACCGTGTTAGAGCACGTCATTATCAATGGCTGGTGGGACTTTTATATCAACTGGATGGTTCATGGTGAGGAATTTGCGGAGACATCCTCATCAGTAAAAAGAGGTTTTCAATTTGAAAGTAGTGGACAACCAAATGAAGCTGAATTCATGGAAAATGTTCTTGATCGTGATCATGATCTTATTGAATTGATAGAGGATAGTGGTCAATTCTTCACATTTTTGAAAGATGTAGAAGAACCAATAGTCCGGGGGAATAAGATTCGAGATTGAAGTTCTTACTAGAAATTTTTCCGAATCAAGGCAAGGCACAGATTGACCTCAATTTGTATGAATGATATTCTTGAATTGATAAGACAATTATTGGAGGCAAATGATGGTTTCCCTAATAGTTGGCGGGATGCAAAAAAGGAATTTCGAAAGTTAGGACTTCAATCCGAGAAGATTGATGCATGTCCGAATGATTGCATTCTTTTTCGAGATGCTTATAAGAGTTTGGATAGTTGTCCGTATTGTGGTGTATCCAGATATAAATGTGATAAAGTTGGTGACTCGCGCTCAAAGCTAATACCAAGTAAGGTATTGCGTTACTTTTCTTTGATCCCAAGATTAAAGAGATTATTCATGTCAAATAGAACCGCCAAATGGATTACTTGGCATCAGAAAAGTCATTCAAAGGAGGGACTTATGCAACATCCAGCAGATTCAATTGAGTGGAAATCATTTAATGATCGCTTTCCCGATTTTGCTAGAGATGGACGGAATGTCCGGTTAGGACTTGCAAGTGATGGTTTCAATCCTTTTAAGACAATGTTTCCATCATATTCTATATGGCAAGTGGTTGTTGTTACGTACAATTTACCTCCATGGATGTGTATGAAGTCAAATTTCATGATGTTGACATTGTTGATTCCGAGGCCAAAAGCGCCAGGAAATGCAATATATGTTTATTTACAGCCACTCATTGACGAGTTGAAGTTATTGTGGGATCAAGGTGTGGAAACATTTGATGCATAATCGAAGCAATCCTTTTTTTTGCGAGGGGAATTATTATGGACGATTAATGATTTTCCAGCGTATGGCAATCTTTCTGGATGGAGTACAAAAGGGAAGTTTGCGTGTCCTGTTTGCATGGAACATACACACCATCTTCGCTTAAATGAGAGTAAGAAAATATGTTACTTGGGACATCGTAGATTTCTTCCCGTATCTCATCGATGGAGGAATAGTGTACATAAGGATGACTTTGATGGAAAGTCTTGTCGCCCATCAGCACGATTTCTAGATAGAGTTCTAAGAACAGATTCTATATGGCAATCATGTCATGCGGTGATGGAAAAGTTTCTACAGTTGAAAGATATCAGACTTGGGAAGACTTTTAAAAAGGATTTGAAAGATTTACAGAATGTAGGATTCAGAAAGAAGAGCATATTTTACATGGAATTGCCTTATTGGAAAGAATTGAACATTCATCATAATCTTGATGTAATGCACATTGAGAAGAATGTCATGGATAACATCTTGGATATGTTTAACCTCACTGACTCTCCAAATGCTACTATTAAAACACGAAAAGATCTACAACAACTTGGAATTCGTGAGCATTTGCATGTGAAACCTATGGAAAATGGTAGGATTGATATGCCTGAATTGCTTTACCATCTTGACTCGAACAAGCGTGGATGTCTCCTCTCTTTTCTAAAGGACATTGTGGTTCCAGATGGCTTCTGCTCAAATATATCAAGATGTATAAACGATGTGTAAAAGAAAATTAGTGGGCTCAAAAGTCATGATAGCCATGTGTACATGCAGATCTTTTTTCCTCTCGCAATTCATGGTTTGTTACCTCAATCTGTTGTTGAACCTATTACAGAGTTAAGTATGTATTTTAAGATAATCTGTGCTAAGGCACTTGATGCAAACCCTTTGGAGAAGTGGAACGCAAGAGTTGTTGAGACGCTTTGTAAGTTGGAACGACTCTTTCCACCAGCTTTTTTTGATGTGATGGTGCACTTGGTCGTTCATTTGGCAGATGAAGCAAGACTTGGTTGTCCTGTACAATTCCGATGGATGTATCCTATTGAGAGGTTTCTTAAGAAATTGAAGGATTATGTTCTAAATCGATCTAAGCCGGAAGGATCAATTGTAGAGGGATACCTTATTGAAGAGTGCATAACCTTTTGTCTAATGTACATCGAAAGTGAGGATCATCGTTTCAAATGTCTTGAAAGAAATGATGCTCCTTACAATGAGTTTGATGATGATCGGCTTTCTATATTTGAGATTCAAGGACGGGTATTTAACAAGACAATCCTCCAACCTATGAATGATACAGATCGACGATTAGCCCACTTGTATGTGTTGAAACAAGTACCTGAAATCGATCCATTCTACAATGAGTGGAAACACTCACATAATAGAATAAAAAGGAGCGAAACTACTTTTATTGAATGGTTTGAGAAAGAGTCGAGCGAATGAAAGGAGAAGATGATCCTCGTTGGATAACAGATTTTGATATGCTAGCAAAGAGACCTTTCAGTTATGCTTACAGGCACAGTGGGTATATAATAAATGGTTATAAATTTAAGAGCTTCTCAGAAACCAATAATAAGAAGGCAAATATTCTCTCTGGAGTGTTTGTAAGAAGCAATATATCATCAGGTTGGGATGGTTATTACGGGCAAATTAATGAGATAATTGAGATGAACTTCCAACATGATCGAATAGTAGTACTATTCAAATGTGATTGGTATGATGTATTCAAAGATACTGCATTTAAGTTAGATCCAAACTATGGATATATAAGCCTTAACAAGAGTAGAACCATTCTCAATAAAGTAGAACCATTTGTGCTAGCATGCCAAGCAGATCAGATTTTTTATGTTCCAGACAACGCGAATCCTGGTTGGATTATTCCAATAAAGGTAACTCCTTGAGGATATCGAGTGCCTGTTGAAAATGAGAATTATGAAGAAGAGGAGGCTTATCAAGAACACGTAGAGATATAAAGTACAACATTCTCCTTTTTTATTTGTATAATTATTCCTATTTGAATTTAAATTGTTGTTAATGAAGTTTATTGTAATACCTCATTTATAAATGTAGATGGTATGGACACGTTTTTCTAGACGACATGAGCCAAGCGAGCTTGAAGAGAGAGTTGCAGAGGGGAATGAAGAGGGGAATGAAGATATACATGTTTCTACGAATTCAGGGGATGACACAAATGAGAATGAGGGCACTCAAGCTCCTTCTGATACTGTAGGACCATCATCATCAGGTATAAATGTGCATATCTATGTTTCTTACTTAAATTGGCAGTGAATGTAATTTTTTTATAAACAGCTCGTCAACATAAAGGAAGAGGTCGTGCCAAATGCAATCAATTAAATAAACTGATGCCAGGTGAAAGAATAAAAGTTCAAGTGACCAAGGGTGGACAAGCTATTGGAGATTACAGTGGTCATTTTTCTAGTAGATTGGGAATCACTGCGAGGATGCATATCCCAATGAGTACCACCGATTTTAGAAAAGTCCCACCATTAGTGAGAGCTGCTATAATCTCATACATGAAGGTAAATGAAATTAAAGTTAAATAAATTAGTCATATCTTTTTACATGACTTGTGTTTTTTTTGTGTATTCAGAATATATTTGATTGGGGTGATGATCCTGACATCGAGGAGGGGATTCTGCAACGAGCAGGAAAAATACATCGGGACGTATGCACTAGGGGAAAGAAGGTGGGTAATAACTTAACCATTTGTTACATATGTTTGTGTAACTCTTGATTGCATGCTAACTATACAAAAAATGAAGATTTTCGAGCAATTCACATCCGAGGCTGAAGCAAGAGCCAATCCACCTTTGGATTGGCAACATGCAGAGTGGGAGGTTGCCATTGATTTTTGGACCAGTGAGGAGTTCAAGGTATAATCAATATAGATGTAAATATATTTAGTATTTCGAATCTTTCTTAAAAAATTTTATTACTTTCTTACGTACAGAATATATCTCAAACAAACGCGGTCAATAGAAGAAAAGCTCCTGGTCCCACACATACCTTGGGAAAGACAAGTTTAGATCAATTAAAACACACCCATGTAAGATCCATTTAGTTTTGTTCTGTTGTAATTGTAATAGTTGCTGATGTATTCTATAATTATAGGCTGCATCAGGGGAGATGACGGATCGAGTGAGACTTTTTGAGAGAACACGACAGTCGACAGACAAAGAAGGAAATAAGTTTTTTATCCATGAGAGTTATGCAAAAGCTCATGTAAGTCAAGCTTTCATTTTAATCCAACTTTTAAAAGGGAAGGGTATCTATAATTGGATGAATGACATTCAATTTGCAGGGTCGCATGGTATAGTACATACAAAGTCAACCTTCATCAGACCATGTGACTCCAGAACAATTGGGTGAGGATGCTTTTCGCCACGTCTTTCCTCCTGCTACACAACATTCAGGACGGGTTCTACTTGGTGGTGCATCTTCCACCAAGACAAGTTGGTATGGACGAATGGGTGGTGGGCCATCGCAGCAGGAGTTCGACAAACTTAAGGAGACAGTTGTGGACGTGAGAGATGATCTGGATATGGCACATGAGAGGGAAGATCAACTGCGAGATTTAGTGCAACAGAATACCCAAACGATGCAACAAATGCATAGGATGATTGAAGAGCTGAGTAGAAGGAACCATGTAGTTCTGCATCGTGAAAGTAACGATAGCCCTCTCCCTGGCGACAGTGATGCTACACCTGATATTTAGCTAGCTAGTATGTTATATATCTAGAATCCTGTAAAAGTATAAATTTTGGAGAACATTTTCTTTGTGGAAAAACTTGTTAGAATGTTGTAATATGTGTATGAGTTGGTTCTTTTTGTTGTTTTTTTCTAACCTTGCAAGATGTGCCTAATCAGATCTATATTATGTTGCAATATGTTATACTTGCTAGCAGATTTAGAAACGTTCCAACAGCAGATTTGCTAGCAGAGGATCTGTTCTGTTATTTTTTTTGCGGTGGTTACTATTTGCGGCGGTTCTTATTGACCGCTGCAAAAGATCTAGTATGCTTGTTGCGGCGGTTTGTATAGGCGTCAGTTACCTTACAACCGCCACAAAAAGTATTTGCGTCGGGGTTATTTGCGGCGCTTATTAGCGGCGATTTTATAATTAGTTGCGATGGATGTTAACCGCCGTAAATAGTCTTTCCTCTTGTAGTGAAGCCACGATCAAGAATTTCCTCCGACAAGATTCTCATCTTCCTCAGGTGAGCTGCAGCTCTCCAGCTGCTCGAGCTTTATGCCTCTTTCCTCAGGCGTGTTAAGAGAGGACCAGAGCCCTTCAAGCTCCAACCCAAAGGTCCGTTAAATCCTCCAGTTCGTCTCTCTGTGTCGTCTTCTTCCTCATTTGAGTTCATGTTCTCTTATTCTTCTTGGTTTCTTGACGATGTAACATAAAACATAATTAAAACTTGACGATGTAAATAGAAGTTTGTGACCACTCACCTTGGTACAAAAAAATTTGATATTATATTCTCTTTTTACATTCTCAATTTAATGTTGATACCCTCCACCTGAATTTTAAACATCTGCAATGAATCAAGATTACCATTAAGGAAATCACTTGTTTGTACAATTCCAAAAATTCTCTAACATATTTTTTTATAAACCCTATAAATCCATGTATGATCCATTCTTTTCTTAAAACACTAATAACCTAACATTTCGTCTATAATGTAATTCATCAATCTAAAATTGAGGTTCTAGTAACCGTTAATGTTTACTCCCAATACCTATTAATATGGATCTTGCAGTGTTTTGTGCATATATCATTCTTGATTGGTGGAATACCATCCACATGTGTATACTCGTCCACGCCTACACAAGTTTGCTCTGATTGAACTTCTTGCAGGTTATGATTAAACAATTTTTTTAAATATGATCGGGTTGCAACTAATTTCAGATCTTGTAACTGTCACCAAGAAACTAAAATATATATGGAATTCAACATTCGAACACCTCCATATCATATGAATGTCCTCATCTTTGTTTATCTCCTATGCTTTTGACAAAGAAAATATCTTCTATATGTTATGTTCTCCGTATGAAATAAATATATCATCTTCCTGAACACATGGGACCATATCTAAAGGATCTCATCCAATATGGATTTGACTCAATGATTTACCTGATACTAAAATACTCATTGGAGAAAATACTTGAGAAGTTCTCGATTGACCCCTACATATTAGCTCAGCAGAGATCTCCCGTGCTATGGCATCAACGGAAGGGTTGAAAGTATAAAGGGATGCGAAACTAAAAATGATGCACTGACTATATCTATATCAACAACACGAAAACATTTTGTGCTAATCCGTTTTTTTTCTTTAGCTCTCTTGTAGACACGTTAGTACTACATGCCAACTCTCATGCTCATGTATTAAAATGTTTGAATCCCACTCTTCCACCTATAATTCTTGTAAAAATATTATAATAAAATCCATCGTGCTCAAAATAGTTAATAAATATATAAATTTTAATTTCTGATCATAAAATTCTTAAATTATATTATATTAACCTATCATTGCATAGTAAACTAACGTGTAACAACTTATTCTGATATCTCAACATTGTTTTTCAAACTTGATTCGATTCTCTCAATATTATATAAAACATAACATCTTGAAATACTAATAGCCATATTGCTTATTTTAGACCACCCCATACAATATGCATATTGGATGCTATTATTCCCATGACATTTTGATTGGAGATGTAATGAAACATGATTATATGTGTAGTCATATCTATATTTATATGGTCTTATGCGCACTTGATGACCGACACTTCTATAATTCATACAAAGATATTTAGTCCAAGTGGTTGCTACAACACTCCCTCACTTGAAATAAATTCCATTCTAGAAATTTATGCTCCTCGATCAATCTGAGAAGAGATGTGGATATTGTGATTGTATTTTGTTTTCTCGCTCCTATGTGGCTTCTTCTAGGGCATGACTTTTCCATAAAACCTTGACTAATCAGATCTGTTTGTTTCAAAGTTCTTGTACTTTATGGTCCAATATTCGTACAGGAATTTCTTCATACGACAAGTCCTCTTTGAGTTCAATTTGTTGGGGTTCGATCACATATGAGGGATTTGGAATATATTTTCTTAGTGTCGAAACATGGAAAACATTATGAATGCCTGTCAACTCTGGTGGGAGCAAAAAGTGATATGTCACTTATTGATTCTTTAATTATTTCATAAGGTCTGATATATCTTGGAGCAAGCTTTCCTTTCTTGCCAATCTTAGAAGATCCTTCCAAGGAGAAACACACAAAAATACTTGATCACCAACTTCAAATTCTAGGTCTCACCTTCATTTGTTAGTGTAGCTTTTCAATCAACTTTGTGTTGTTTTCAAATGTCCTTTTATTTCTTCTATTTTCTCACTGGTAGCTTGGATCAATTCAGGATCGAGTAATTTTTGTACTCCCACTTCAGCCCAGCACACTGGCGTTATGCACATTCTACCATACAAGGCTTTATACGGAGTCATGTGAATACTAGAATGGTAGTAATTATTATAAGCAAATTCCATAAGTAATAAATGCTCATCCCAACTATTTTGAAACTCAAAGTGCAAGCACGAAGCATATCTTCTAATGTTTTAATGAGGTGTTCTGATTGACCATCAGTATGTGGGTGGAATGTAGACTAAAGTTTAAGTTTGTACCAAGTGCTTTCTGTAAACTTAGCCAAAGTTTAGAAGTGAATATGGGATCTCTGTCTGAGGTAATAGTAATAGGTGCTCCATGCAGACGGACTATCTCATCAACAAAAAGTTTACCTAATTTTTCAAGACTATACTTAACATTAACAACTATAAAATGTACAGACTTTGTTAATCTATCAATAATGACCCATATTGCATCATGATTTCTTGAACTGCGAGGAAGTCCCCTGATAAAATCCATCATAATATGTTCCCATTTCCATTCAGGAATCGGGAGAGGTTTCAGCATACTCGGTGGTCATAAGCATTCTGGTTTAACTTGATGTCATGTTGCACATTTAACAACATGATTAGATATTTGCCTTTTCATTCCATGCCACAATAAACACCCTTCAATATTCTATACATTTTAGTGCTTCCTGGATGCATGGCATACACGAAATTATGTGCATCTTCCAAGAGTTTTCCTTTTATTTCTAAAGAATTCAGAATACATATTCTTTATTTAAAATGCAAGACCCCATGCTCGTCTAAACTATAATCTGAGCTATCTTCGACCTTGGCTTTGTCCACCATCTCCAAACTTTTGATGTCATGTAGCTGAGCTTCTTGAATTTCATTATAAAGTGTTGGTATTATTTGCATATTTGTTAAAATGGCTCTGCAATCATCGATAGCCAACTTTGTCCTTAATGACATCCATTATTTCAAATTACTTTCATTCCTCGTATAATTTAACCTTCCACTGAGCTTTCGTCTTAATGCATCTGCAACTACATTTACTTTTCCTTGATGATAATCAATCATACAATCATAATCTTTTATTAGCTCTATCCCAAGTTTAATTCTTTTTATGTAAAAATATACTTTAAACTCTTGTGATCTATAAAAATCTGGCAGGTTTTTCCATATAAATAATGTCTCTAAATCTTGAGAGCAAACACGATTGCTGCTAATTCTAGATCATGCGTGGGATAGTTCACTTCATGCATTTTAAGTTATTTAGAAGTATAGGCAATAACCTTTCCATGCTACATAAGAACACATCCTAATCCTTGATGCGACGCATCCCTGTATATTACATATCCTCCACTTCTAGATGGTAGGCTAAGAATTGGGGTTGAAGTCAAGCGACTTTTGAATTCTTAAAAAGTCTTTTCACAATCATCGTTCCATGTAAATTTCACATCTTTCCGGGTTAATTTGGTTAACGGAGCTGCAATAATCGAAAAGTTCTCGACGAACCTTCGATAATATCCTGCTGGTCCAAGAAAACTCTGAATTTCTGTAACACTTGTTGGACGCTCCCAATTTATGACAGCTTCAACTTTAGCAGGATCTACAGAGATACCATCCTCTGAAATGACATGTCCTAGAAAGTTCACTTTATGCAACCTGAATTCACATTTACTTAATTTGACATATAGCTTGTTTTCCTTCAAAGTGCTCAACACAATTCTTAGGTGCTCTTTATGATCCTCTTCATTCTTGGAATATACTAGGATATCATCAATGAATACAGTCAGAAATCAGTCTAAATAAGGATAACGGACACGATTCATTAAGTCCATAAAAGTAGCTGATGCGTTGGTCCATCCAAATGGCATTACCATGAATTCACAGTGTCCGTAACATGTACGAAAAGCAGTTTTGGGAATATCCATCTCCTTGATTTTCAATTGGTGATATCCTGATTTCAAATAAACCTTTGAGGATATAGCAGACCCTTGTAGCTGATCAAATAAATCATCTATATGAGGTAAAGGATAATTATTTTGTACAATCACCTTATTTTGCCTTTGATAATTAATGCAGAGCCTGAGAATTCCGTCTTTCATCTTAACAAAAATAATATGTTCTCCTCATGGAGATATACTAGGTCAAATAAAGTCTTTATCTAGTAGTTCTTGTAATTGAAATTTAAGATCTTTCAATTCATATAGAGCCATAAGATATGGTGAAATTGCTATTGGTGTTGTATTGGGAATCAGATCTATTGTAAACTCAATTTCCCTATCAGGGGATAGACTTGGAAGTTCATCTGGAAAAACCTCTGGAAAATCTCTCACTACAGGAATACTTTCTAATGAGATAACTTGTGCTTCCATATTATAAATAAAAACAACAAAGATTAAGAAACCTTTTTTAATTAACTTCCTAACTAATATAACAGAAATAATACAAGGAATATATAATTTCCCTCACCATAAAAAGCGAATTCCTTTTCTCCTTTCGGAAAGTGACTTCTTTCTTATGACAATCTAGCACTGCATGGTATGAGTTTAAATAGTCCATTCCGACAATAATGTCAAATTCTCTCAAATCTATAGGAATTAGATTCACATGAATCTCATGTTCATTCGTCCACAAAGAATAATCTTGGAAGACATGTTGTACAAATTCAGAATCTCCCTTGGGTATAGATATTAACAAAGTATGCTCTAATGAACCCATTTGTTTATCGGCATATTTAGAAAAGTTAGAGAAATAAAAGAATAAGAGTATGCACACCTTTTTTTAAAATTCTAGTAATACCTGAAACTACATCCTCACTATAATAGCCTCTTGAAGTGTCGTGTTAAAGGCTTTTCCCTGATCATATGTCTTATTACCTTTTCCACCCTTCAAGTTACTTCCCTTCTTTTCAGCTGGAGATTCTATAGCTGTCTATTGCTTTCCTTGCAGAAATGGTTCCTTTCTTTTGTTGGTATTCAGAACTAGAACAGGACAATTGTATCTCAAAATGTCCAATCTTTCCACAATTATAATATATTTTTGAACCCTTTAAACATTCTCCAAAATGATGTTTTCCACATGTAGTACATGTGGGATAGGCTTGATAAGAACCACTGGACTTTCCTTCAGCTTGATTTTGTTGATTTCCCTTCCATACCTGTGTAGGTCTTTGAAAATTATTTGAGTTCTCAGCTCCCTAAATATTTTATTTCCATGGCCTCTATATTTTGACCCTTCTCCTCACTTTTCCATGAATTATCATTATTTCTTCTCCTTTCTTGAACCAATCATTCTGCTCTTGTGGCTGCTCCACCAGCTTCGCATAGACAGTGTACCCTTTAGTAGATATCATCGATCTGATATCAAGGTGCAATCGTCTTCGAAACATCGACGCTTGTCCTCTTCTTTTGCCACCAGTTCATGGCAAAGTTGAGATAGATCTAAAAATCTCTTTTCATATTCTGTCACCAATAATCCTCCTTCGGTAAAAAATAAGAACTCACGTCTATGTTCCTCTTGATAAATCCTTGGATAAAAATGATCATTAAATTTAATCTGAAATAATTGTCAAGTACTTAAACATGGTCTGGATATTTATTCATGACAGAATTCCACCAATCATAAGCACTTACTTTAAGAAGAAACACTGCATACTTCAGCTTTTGATCATATGTGTAATCCATCAAAGTGAATACCCTTTCTGTCTGTTCAAACCAATTTCTAGCTTCCTTTGGATTAACTGTTCCTTTGAAATGTTGCGCTCCAAGTTTAAGGAGATGTTCATATGGTGATCGTATACATGTGATCGAATAGATTGTGCAGCCATTGAACCCAATGTCTGAGCTATTAATTCTAATGTATCTTGTAGGACATTATTCGATGACTCATTCCAATTGTGAGGACTTGGTGCATTCCTAGGAGGTTTTTCTGCGGCCATCACTCCCTAAAATAAAGAACACCTTATTTAGAGATCTAATAAATATTCTAAATAAATTCTTGATAACTAAAATTTTATAGCATCGATAACATGCTATCATAATTTCAAATCTCTTTTTTTTATTATCATCAAAGTCTAATACATAAATCAATCATTCCTCAACATGCCAACATATCAAAATTCCAAATTCACAATATGGCTCTGACATAAAAAATTATCACGACCCGTCCAGCAACCCGAGACGAGCATGACAAATATCCTCATATCATTTCTTATCTTAATTAAAATACCCATAAAATTTTTTACAGCAATTCATCTATAATTTGAGTTCTCCCAAAAACGCCAACCTGTACTGAATGATATATTTCATAAATCCAATAATATCATCACACAATCCAACCATATCGATATTAATCAAAATTTCCATCATCAACACCCATCAAATCCATATCTAATATCCACATATATAATACCCAAAGTATCCAACCAACTGCTCTGTATACATAACAAAAATAAATTGCAGTATCTCAAATGATTCATTTTTTTCTGCCAACGAGGTTGCATGTGTTCAATCATACATAACATTACCTGGATGATACAAAAACTTTCACCAAAAGTGGTTAAAAATACTATGATGGCAACAACTTCCAACTAGGTCAGTGACATCCCCAAGCATCCTATGATTTCTGTTCTGGTATGTCTGTAATATAATCAGCAAGAGAGTGGTGATTCTAAATCCAAAAAAGGAGTTTAGACCTAGTGAACAGTCCAAACTTTAAAACGAAAAATATCTTATTTCAACATACATAAAAGATACAATTATTACTTTAGCAGGAAATACCATGGGGTTAAACATAGGAATACATAACCAAAAGTTTAAATGAAATTGTACCATAAATGGACAATAACATGCTTGCATGATAGAAATAATAAACAAAAGCTTTTGAAAAGAACAATTTGGTTACCAATTTGTATGAACATAAATATGAACCACTATTTCCATCTAATATTACTTAGTCTATGAACTATATTGCCAGGAAGTTTTTATCCATCCCTTGCCTTACATATTGCCTAAGAGACGAACTCCATCTAGGACCATTTTGTTGTCATATGCGCAGACGACCCATTTTATTTTGGGGTGTGAATGTAATTCACAGAATTTCCAATAGAAAGATTGCAATATTCTCAAAATAATTATGAACTATTTTTGTAGAATAATTTACAACAATTGTTGTTGTAAATATTGGAGATACATGGAATCATGCAATATTGGAGATTGCATTGGAAATCTCCTACTCCTAATAGGAGTAGGGACGACCACCAATTCCGATAAGGAAAGGGTGGCCGTCCACCACTCCTAAATGGAAGGGGAGATTTTCCTTTCCATTGTCTCCAAGATTACTTGATATAGTTTAGAATAAAATCATACTGATTTATCAAATATATTTATGTCAAAAACACCCGCATACGGCCCAAAGCCTCTATATTTATGGAATGCGGGCCCAAAGCCCTCTTACTTGTCCACGACTGCTTTTTTAGGTAGATCTAGTGTGCACGATTTCCAAACATATATATCATACTTTTCATATATGCCACTTGACAACTATAAATCGCATGATCTTGCAAATAGACATAATAATTTGCAGAATATGACAAATGATAAATTTGCAATACTAATATTAGCAACATAAATTCTAAAATAGAATATAACATAAAACATGGTTGAAACTTGACGATGTAAATAGAAGTTTGTAACCACTCACCTTGATACAAAAATATTTGATATTATCTTCTCTTTTTACACTCTCGATTTAATGTCGATACGCTCCACATGAATTGTAAACATCCGCATAGAATCAAGATTACCAATAGGGAATTCACTTGTCTGTACAATTCCACAAAATTCCCCAACATATTTTTTTATAAACCCTATAAACCCATATATGATCCCTTCTTTTCTTAGAACACTAATAACCTAACATTTCGTCTAATGTAATTGATAAATCTAAAACCAAGGTTCTAGTAGTCGTTAAAGTTTACTCCCAATATCTATCAATATGGATCTTGTAGTGTTTTGTGCACATATCATCTTTGATTGGTGGAATGCCATCCACGTGTGTATACTCATCCACACCTACACGAGTTTGCTCTGATGGAACTTATTGCAGGTTATGATAAAACATTTTTTTTAAAGATGATCTGATTGCAGCTAATTTCAGCCTGTCACCAAGAAACGAAAATATATATGGAATTCAACATTCGAACACCTCCATATCATATGAATGGCTTCACCTTTGTTTATCTCCTATACTTTTGACAAAGTGAATATCTTCTATATGTTATGTTCTCCATACAAAATAACTATATCATCTTCCTGAACACATGAGACCATATCTAAAGGATCTCATGTAATATATGGATTTGACTAAATGGTTTACCTGATACTAAAACACCCGTTAGAGAAAATACTTGAGAAGTTGTCGATTGACCCCTACGGATTAGCCTAGCAGAGATCTCTCGTGCTATGACATCAACGGAAGGGGTGAAAGTATAAAGGGAGGTGACATAAAAATGACGTACTTACTATATCTATATCAACTGAATGAAAACCTTTTGTGCTATTCTATTTTTTTCTTTAGCTCTCATATAGACACGTAAGTACTACATGCCGACTCTCATGCTATTAAAATGTTGAAATCTCACTCACCCACATATAATTCATGTAAAAATATTATAACAAAATCCATCGTGCTCAAAATAGTTAATAAATATACAATTTTTAATTCCTAGTCATAGAATTCTTAAATTATATGATATTAACCAATCATTGCACATTAAACTAACGTGTATCAACTTATTCTAATATCTCATCTTTTTTTTTTCAAACTTGATTCATATCTCTCAATATTATATAAAATATTACATCTTGAAATACTAATAGCCATATTGCTTATTTTAGACCACCTCGTACGATATGCATATTAGATGCTATTATTCCCATGCCATTTTGATTGGAGATGTAATGAAATATGATTATATGTGCAGTCATATCTATATTTATATGGTATACTCTTATCCGCACTTGATGAGTGGCACGTTTATAATTGATATGAACATATTTAGTCCAAGTGGTTGTTACACGGATGGTTTGGACGGGTATGCTTGATTGGAACTACTCCAGTGAGAGAGTTGAGGCATAATCCAAGCCTTCCCAATACACCTAGACCTACAAGATGTTGTTATGCTCGAAGACGAAGCTCCAGTATGGGTTATTGAGCATAAAAACAAGGGAAGCAGGGATGGGTGCTATTCGACCTTTGGCGAAAATGGAGGAAAGAGGTCTTTCCCTAATCCATCTCTAGTGAGTTGGTCTAAGGATAGTCAGGATGCATCAAGAGATGGTCGGTGAGCTGAGGCATCGATCTGAACGATTGGATGCGAAGAGTAGGAGCTCCGACCCGGTGGTTGGATCTTAGATAGCGGAGATGGCTGCGAGGGAAGAATTGAAGCGGAGAGCGGTAATGGATGTGATCTAAGGTACCTTGTTCTTCTAATGTGAATAGTGAAGTGAGATGAAGTGAACAGCGGGGTCATGGACTTGATCCTACTGTGTCGGGCAGAAGAGGCTTCAAGTGGCGAAGCTCCGACCGTGTTGTGAGCTGTGAGCCTCCAAGCATCTCCTATCATTCCAAAGCTACTCTCCAAATGGCTGTTAATCACCTAAAGGTGGCTAGGGAGGAGTGGTGGTGCAAAGGACGAGTTGCTGTGCGTAGGAGGCGGAGGCGAGTATATGTAGGCATGCCTCAAGGTATGGAAATATTGATTGATTGGGTAAACCCTAGATAGATCCAACCCTTCCTAAGGATCCACGAGGATCACGGATCCTAGGAGAGGAATCGGGTTCTAAAAGCGAGGCAAAAGGGTGTCGAGTTTGATTGGGAAAATTCAAAGAAATGGACTCCAGCAAAGGGGAATCGGGTCGACCCAGCTGGCGGGAGAAGGTTGACTGAGGTCAACAATCCCATGTGGACCAATCGAAAAGCAGAATTTACAAAAATAAAATAATATTAAATATAAAATAGTAAATGATTTTAAAATAAAAGTGTATAAAATAAAAAATATTTATTATATTATTAATTATTTTTCTGTGATTTTTAATTATTTTTATGAAAAATATAAAAAGGGTATGTATAGTATAATGTGTTATGTACAGGTATATTATACCTATGTATTATGTACATGTATTTTTATTTTATTATTTTTACAAAAATAGTTTTTATTTTATATTTTATTTATTTACAAAATAATTTAAGGTGTATAAAATAATTTTTATCTGATTTTTATAAATTAATTACGGCTGCAAGATAAATGGGTATTGTATTATATACATGTAGACTTTATATATTTTATTTTGTATTTTCATATTTTTATTTTATTTTTATATTATTATTAAAGATATATAAAAGTATTCAAAATAATATGCATTTCACACTACATAAAATAAACATAAATATTTATTTGTAGAGGTTTATGTGCTATGTGCAGTATACAGTGTACCTGATGAATCCCCATTCATCACTCTTTATTCCTTTATTTTAGCTAGAAACCTCATCAAAATGCCATGTAAATATTTGTAAATTATCATAAATTGTCAAAATGCATGCATCATGTAATTATGCATAATTAGCATGTTTCTGTGTAAAAATAAAGGAATAAAGAATTAAAAGAAAAAGAGGGAAATATTTAGAATAAATATTGAGTGACCTAATCCCAAGAGAGGTCTCAGCATGGGCCTGACCGCAAAAGAAACCATGTAGAGGGAGATAGGGTCAATCGTGGTGTACATAACCCTATGTATATAAATAATTTTATTTTCCTCAAAATAAAAATAAAAATATGTTTATCATATTTTGTATATATTTATGAAAATAAAATAAAAATCATAAAAATCAAAATAAAAAGAAAAATAATAAAAGTCATTTCCCATATTGTATATACCATGTACATATGTACATAGATATATTTATTTAACTAATGTAAATAAATCATAAAAATAAAATAAAAATACCTTTTCATTCCAAATTTTATGTTGAAAATAAATAAATATAAAATTGGAATAATTTGACAAAAATAAACAATTAAAAATAAAAATTAAAAAAATACATTTGTACATATACATATATATAATAATAATATAATGTAAATACGTCATATATTTTTCAAAAAAATAAATAAAAATCACTAAAAATTAATTTGAAAATAATAAACATTTTTCATGTTGAATCTTTTTTAAAATAAAATCATTTACTAATTTTAATTGAATTTATAATTAATTAAAAAAATGGAATAATGTGATTGGTCCACGGGGGATTGTTGACCCCCGGTCAACTCTCCCCCCAAGACCACCCAGTGACGGATCCTTGCCTCCGACCCGATTTTGCCTATTTTTCCAAGCATGATCCGATAACTAATCATCCAAACCCCGGATCCTGATTACACTTGATCCATCCCTGATCTACGTCCGGGGATCTGCCTAGGGATCCGAGCTCCGAATCACTCGCCCGACCTCCATCTTGCCGGACCCCTATGAGTATATATCATCTTCTTCCGCCGCGCTTTCACTCCATCTTTGGCCATTCTCTTCCAGTCCCAGGACCTCCATCCTTCTTCCTAGAGTGACATCTATCGAGTGACGGTGTCACAACGAGGAGTGGAGGGCTGCAGCCATTGATCCGGCAACCTTCTCCACCGTGCTCCGCCACCGAGCGATCTGAGCTTCTAGCCTCGACGAGCCATCGAGGCAAAGACCCCAGGAGCTTTCTGAGCACCAGCATAGTCGACCTCGATCATCAGGTACCCCTGATACCCCTTTGGTTAGGTTAATTTCAGAAATCCCCAATTTACGTCGTCGGCAGTCGCCGGCCATTTCCCAACGATCTAGTCACCCTTCCGATCATCCGACCCGACCATCGCCTTCACGAGACTTTGTTACATCTTCTCCGCACCTCCGATCACCTTGGTTTGCCTCGGAACCAAGGCTCGAGTCTCCTTCACCGTCGCTTCGCCGGAGACCCCCGCTCCGCCCCATTCCGACCACCCCTTCGCCCACTAATGGGTCGAGGCACTTTGCCCTCGACCCAGGTTTCTTGCTGTGCAGCTTGAAGGACAAATCGACCTCATCTGGAGGTCGAGACATTCGAGCACAGCAGCTCCGCGACTTCTTCATCGCCGGAGCTCTCCGGAGCTCCTCAGCCTCATCGGAGCTACCCATCAGTTGCGGACCAGCGTAGGCTTTCTTCTCCACATCTCAGCAGCTCAGTAGGAGCCCTCCATCGCGTGTACGGGGCCGGCGAAGTTCGTCGGTGAGCTGTTCTTGGAGGGCCTTCAACCACCGTTCGATCGAGCCTATCGCCCAGTTTAGATCCCCGTCGTTCATTTGTGAGAGGCCCCAACTGTTGATCCATCTGAGATCAGATTGGGAGCGTTGATCCAACGAAGGGGTGTGCACCGTTCTTAGCCGTCAATCATACATGTGGCACTCCTTCGTTCATCAGATCTGAATAATAGGGGTAATTTCACTTAGGCCCCTCTTTTTATCGCATTTATAGTTTAGTCCTCTAAATATTTAGTGGTTGTGTTTATTTCGGATAAATTGCACTTTGGACCCTATGTTTACTTTATTTGCATTTTAGTCCCTGTCTACGTGGAACACGTGCATCGTCACGTGATATTTTGGACATTTTGCATAGTGAGGGTGTGGGTTTTATGCTATGTTATGGAATGAAATTTAGTTTCTGATATTTGCATTTATATCCCTGTGCGTGCTTTTAATTGAACATGTGCGGATTGTATGTGATTTTTGCGCTTTAAACCCTAAGGTTTTTGCACGTGTTATAATTTAGCCCTCCGAACTATGTTTTCTTGCAATTAGGTCCCTGTGTTATGTAACTCTTTTATTGATTGAATAAAATAGAAAATAAACTCCAAATCAAGTGAAATTTGGATATGTGGCTCCTGCCACTGTCTAAAAATTTCTCTAATTTCTTGGGACATTTTCCTTGCCTTTTACTATTTTTAAAAATTTGAAAACACGTATTTTTGTTACTGTTTGGAAAATAAAATCAAATAAAAATATAAAAAATTTTCTAAAAATTCTAAAAACTTTAGGATTTGTCTATTTTGCTGTGTTTAAGTTTTTGTCAAATTTTTGGCTCATTTGGATTTAGAAAAGCCATCAAAATTGAAAAATCCTAAAAATCTTATAAAAATCATTAAAAATTATATAAAATTCAAAAAATGCAAACTCTTTTTCTGTAGTTTAGTTTTTTTTATATTTTTCATAAAAATTATCTCCAGATTTTTATAGGCCACTTATATATTTTTAATAGACCTTTCAAGTCTGGCTGCACATTGACTCATTTTTTCCCACTTTCTTGTTTTTTAGAAAATGAAATAAAAATTATAAAATTCCCATAAAATCACCAAAAATACTTAAAAATATAAAAAACACAAAAACAATTTTATTTTAATTTTTTTGAGCATTTTTGAGTGTTGAAATAAATTGTTGAATTTTCTCTTTTATACATTTTCTTACATTCTCTTATATAATTAAAAACACAAAAAAATTAAAAACATTTAAACTCCACCAAAAACATTTTCTTCATTATTTGATCTTTTTGACTACTTCGTAGGCCGTAAGGCCAACCCGTGCTCCTTGAGTTCGACCCTGATCGCTATACCAGGTTAATAAATTAGCGAGGACCGCTGTTTGATTTCCTTGATTTATCTTTCGATTTGGTGGTTCCTTATTTTTTATTGATTGACCGATTCTCTGAGATCCGGGTCGCAACGACCCTAGATTGATTTCTACCTTACCCGGATTTAGGAAGGGATTTTTCGGTCATCAGTACCCTATCTCTCTCTACTTATTTCCTTGCAACCAGGCCAAGGCTTGACCTTCTATTAGGTTTTGGATCACTCTGTATTTATTCTAAATACATTCTTCTCAACAACAAAAATAAATAATGTGTTACTAATTGATCTATCTTGCATTAAATCAATTTGTTCTAGGGAGATAAGAGAATTAAGAATGGGCAACAGTGATAGAAAAATAGCTTTGTAAATGGTTATTGTAAAAGCTAATAGGTCTGAAGTCTCTAATTATGGTAGGAGATTCCACTTTAGGGATACGAGGGCAAAAAAACATATTTGAAGCTCATATTTTTGTTTCTTTCTCTAGGATATAGATTCTAATTCTTATTGAGTTTATTTGTTAAATATTTCAGCTTAGTTAAAAAAATGATGACAAGTACGCTACTCATCAAGAATGTACAACCTTGTTTGAGTATGTAGGTGTCTATGCTCACATAATGTCAAATTAAGGACCCAATCTATAAATACAATTATCAAAGTGTGTACTTTCATCATTTTGACGGCCCATAGTTGTAGTAAAAAAACTCCCTACCATCGAGGGTGATTGTCTTAGTTTTAATGTTTGCGCCAACCTTAGCCATAGTGAAACTATATTGCGATATGTTTAAGACACTTGGACACGATCATTTTAATGTCTAAAAACTTATACATAATAAAGTTACATGGCTAAGACATGCTCAAAATTACGACTCGTACATACATTAGATTTTTATAAATTAGAAATTGGTTTTTTTAAGTAGACATACAAAATGTATGTGCAAGTCTGAGAGAATACCAAAATCAAAGAAAGAAAAGCAAGAAAAGAAGCACATGAGAAAATGATGAATATGTGATTGATCATGTTTTAATATCTTCTATTGAGCAAAAATAACGTTTAATCTGTATTTTCTTCATTTATCGCAAAATTTTCATTTTGTTATTTTCATATGCATTGCATTTCAAGTCATCTAAAAAATCCATAACCATTTTCTTTAAAAAATAAAAATAAAAAATGCATTAATATATTTCGTAATAAACATTGGCACCAAGCCCATGTTGAGTTTTTAACCTTTTTTATTTTTTTTCAGGTTTAGTTTGGAAGAAGCCCAAAAGGGCACTTATCCTTTTCCATCTTAAAAAACATGCTATTTGACAAATAGCTGACGTCAACATTTGAAAAAATAAAAAATATGGTGTTGACATCAATGATGATGTCAGCCCCATCTCCTTCAACCACTAGATGGCCCACACCCCCTATGCCACCTGAAGAAGAAGGAAGGGTCAAGGGACCCCTTCGCAAATTTCAAATTTCTTTTATTTTTAAAACATTTTGGATCTCATTGTAATTTCATTAAAATTTCATTTATCTCTAATTTTTCTATTTTCTTATTATTGTTAGTGACATTTGCATTTATTTTATTCTAGTATTTATTAATTACATCTCAGTCCTCTAAGGACCTTCTTACAATTTTCTCAAACTTTATTTCTTTTCCTACAATATTCCCATTAAGTAGTTTTTTATTTGGTTAGTTCACTTCCATACATATAGTTTTCTTGATCGCAATCAAACCCTTTAGTTTCTTAATATTTACATTCAAGCCCCTAGATTTCTTAGATAATTACACAAGTGCCCCTGACACTTTCAAAAATCACCAAAAAAAGCAAAAAATCTGAAAAAATCCCAGGAAATTTCTATGCGATCCTTATGATGTCTAAACCTTAGTGACAGTTTCCAATGCATTTTAAGGCTTCGAAATTAAAAAGAAAATAGAATTTAGAGTGGTTTAATAAAGTTAAAAGTGCCTTTGTAAATAGAATAAAAATTTGCATAATAATATCTGAGTCCCTTTAGGTCGATCCTCTACTTGTCCTATGCTTTATGTGATATATGTTGGCATGTAGTTGAATAAAAGTTATATGAATATCTCGATTTTCCCGTGTGCACACAATGACGTATAAGAACACACATTTAACACACCGAAAATATGCATCTTCATTTTGGCACTGTTGCGGAGGACCTAGCAACATACACAATTTTATTTTGGTATTTTGATTTTTTATTTTATTTTTGTAAATTAATTATTTTTGTTTTTATTTTTGTTAAAAAATTGCAAAAAATATCTCTCTCTTTGTCTCTCTTGTTCTCTCTAAGCTCTAATTCATGATCCAACGAGTCACAAACTGTAAGATCCTTTCAATCACTTAGCCATTTTTAAGTGCTTATATTTGTGTGTATAAAAAATCCTTTTGAGAATCATAAAATCAACTTCCTCTATTGCATTATGAGTGGAAAAAGGTGGAGTCAATTTCGATAACAGTGTCTCCAATTGATAGGTGGGTTCAAGACGGTCTAAAGTTACAAATTGTATTATTATATAAAATTGGTTATAGTGAAATCTTTCTCCTCGAACTTAACAAATGAGTCATATTTCCACCCATAGCATCAACATTTTCTACAACGATGGCCATATCTGTGTCACAAAGTTCAGAGATTTGATCATACCATTAAAATATCTCTATGAAATTATTGTTAACTTGAAAGTCCAGAGCTAGGAGGGTGGGTTCATGGATACTCGGATTTACAACTTCTCATGTTCATTATAAGTATGTTAATCATCCACATCATTTGAAGAAACTATTTCTTTTCCTGGTGCCTCTTTTCCAATTGACCAAGAAGATGGTTCATGTGATGACATAATCATTGTGGTAGTTGGTCATTCATCTTTGATTTTCATTAGGAGCTCTTCATTTTCAATCCAAAATTTATCAAGAGACAAAGAGTCATCTTTATTGAAATTCGAGGTAATATCAGGGGATGCACTTAGAGACTGAAAGGCCAAGCTGGGAGCGTCATCTTCCCTACATATCATGGGAATGGAGTAGGAACTTATGTGTTCATCCTTGAGAGAGTCATTAGGGAAGTCTTCTAACATCTGAGCGGGGGTGAGAGTCAGCACATGTTGTGGTAACTCAATCTCAATTCTCCTCTCTTGCTTAAAATTATCACCATGTTCATAATCAAGTTCAATTTCCTTATCATATTCATATTTATGTTCATCATCATTCTCATGCTAATATTCTAATTCAAAATCATTCTCAAATTCGTTATTAATACCAATGTTGCTTTCATTTTCAAATTCGACCCTAGATTCTTCATCAATAGCTTCACCCTTACGTCTCTTCTCAGATTCCAAATTATGCTCAGATTCATATTCAATCGCATCATCAGATCCATCCTCAACGTAATTTTTTATTTCATTATTGAATTTTTCTAATAAATCATTGTCATTATTAGAATCAATGCCCATTTCATTATCAGAATAAAATTCATCATTATACTCATATTCATCCTCAACATTATCTATTTTATCACATTAGATCTAGATTCATATTCAAAATATGAATTTGAAGTTAAAATTTTGATAGACAACTCAAATATATCAATCACTATTTTATCAGATGGAGGAGAGGCCATTATTTTAACCTTCAGATTGGCATAATGACGAATCATTATTTCGTGCCACTCATCATTGGAACTTCCATTATCAAAATCGTTGTTCTTGATTAAAGATTCGAGTTTCACCTATTGCTCGATAGGAACTTCAATTAAAATTGGGTTCAAATATTGTGGCAAAGGAATCACCTTGGTGACATAAAAATCATTTTGTTCGGGGTCATGTTGAGCTAGAGGCTGGAAGAATCTATATGCTAAATCTTTCCTCAAAATATTTTCATTACGATTCTCAAGTTGATGTGGTTCTCGAAAATTTTATGTTTGCTCTATCTCATTAAATTTTATGTCCTCAAATATTTTTCTCACACTCAGATTTATATGTGATTGTGTTTTTTAGTTCATACCAAGGGATGTCAAGTTCAAGAATTTCATGATAAAAAATCTACCTATTATCTACCATCATCTCTGGAATCGTTAATAAATTGACAAATAGATGTTCATAGACTTCAGCAAATTGATAGCCATTCTCATCATGTTGTCTTTGCATATCTATCTCAAAGTTTTCATTGAATTCAAGAGGGTACTAAAGTACTCAAAGATTGTATTGTCAACTTGGTTGGAAAGAGGTAGAAGTGAAGATGGGGTACAATCAGTTAATGTGTAGACCCATATCAAGATTCAGATTGGTCAAACATTCTTGAGTTATACGATCCAACACTTGGATATGAGAATGGTTGGAATTATAGAGGGTCATGAATTTGTGGTACTTGGATTGATCATGTCGACTTCCCCCATGTGGGGTTGTGTGTCATCCCAGAATTGATAGTAAGCCGACGTGGTTTGAGTTGAAATCCCCCTTACAAGATGATTGAAATTGTGAAGAGCACTCTACATATTGCATTGCAAATTGGTATTTGACATACTCTTCATGTAGGCACAGATTTGTTTGCTAGGATTCATTTTTGGATAGAAAAATAATGCAAATACAAAGCAAGATTAGTTCACCAACGAATGCAAGTTGTAGCAAAAGTGGTTATCTTTTCAAAAAATTTTGATTAATCATTAACAAAAATTCAAGCAGACAAAAATATTAAACTAAAATCTAGTTGTAGATTTGAGGATTGTCCTGAATTCCTACATTTAGTTGCATCCACTTTCAGCCAGTATGGGTGCAAGTATACAGACCGTAGAATAACTACCCATATTTCTTGAGGACGACCAAATGCAGTGTCCTTTAATCACCCACTTTGTTAAGGTTTCCCTCAATGAAAAGTGGCTAAATGTTTTAAATTCAGTAGTCAAGAATTCTATAGAAGATTTTTGGTTTTTACCAAAGATTGTTTGTTTGTGCACGTGAAATTATGTACAATGTGCAACACTTCAAGCACTACATACCGCTTTCATCCGAACCACTCAGTGACTTTCTATACTTATCTGAGTTTATATGAGCGAAAATTGTGGTCATATTTAATTGGTAAGCAGAAAGAAAGAGATCCACATAGATGTCGAACCTCATGTCATTGGTCCCACCCATCAAATAGAAGATTCATAAAGGTAACCACATTTCCACATTCTCCATTGAGCCAAATTCTATACTTCATCACGATTTTTTGAACACGGATGGTGCACAAACTCAAGACACAGGGTATTCCTATACTTGGTTGCCAACTGGGGGCATTAAAACTAGCATATCGTTGAGTTCCTCCCACAGTTATCTTTCAGGTATGTGTATTTTCCCCCTCTCACTTTGTGTTTGTATGGGGGAAACCATTAAAAAATAACAAGAGGCAAAATCACTCGGAAAAAAGTTTCATTCATTTGTTGCATCTTGCAACCTCTTTCTTCTATTGTCCTTTCATTTTTTCCACTCTGCTATTACCATTGGGTCATGCCTTTTGCTAGGCATGTGGAGTGCATCGCATTTCATGCATGTTTTTTTAATCATTTTTTTAAAAAATATTTAATTTCATGCATTTCATTTGTGGTACATTTCTTTTTAAAAACGGAAAATTACATTTCTTTTATTGTATTTTTTAAAATAAAGTCATAAAGTTTTCAAAATTTTCTAAAATTTCCAAAAAACCTTGCATCATTTTGTTGCATGGTTTACAAAAATACCAAAAATATTTGCATATACCTAAAATTTCACTGAAACTATAAAAATATTTCAAAAAATCAACAAAATTTTTCAAAAATTCAAAAATATTTCCCCCTCTTATCCTAACTTTTTGGGATTTACAGTCTGGTTTCTACAAGTTTCGGACGTTGATTAAGAAGACCCTAATCCACTTAATTTCATAGGATTTCTTTAGGCTTATGTGTTATGTTTCTTCAGTTATACTTTAGACTAAATTCCATGAGTTCCACGAGTTTTACATGATGACCAAAATCTATCTAAATAGATCATCTTGACAGCTTTAGCATCCTTTTACCCATGATTGGTTATTCAACAAATTGCACATTACACCTTAGTTCAACTTGCTTTGCGTATACAAGAGATTGTTTCAATCTCTATCAAGTGAAGGAGTGACTCTGAATCTTGGGTAAGCAAAATTCAATGATCTAAGTTCATCAACCACTTATTCTCTATAAGTTTGAATTTGTCAGTGAACTTGCCTTGTACATATATATCTGAAAGTCACATTTTATACATGTACAATCTTGATACCCAATGCTCCAAAATCCTAAGGGATTCCTGTTCAAAAAATACAAATGCAAAGTGAAGATCTATCAAAGAAAAATCCACTCAAATAACCGAGCTCTACCAAATAAGCTAAGTAGTAGACCAATGTTGCTACCAATTTAAAATAGGCCAAAGAGGTACAAGATTATTGATGAGTGCTCTGTCGATCGAGGCTAAGTGATATCAAAGGTCGTTGCGACCTCAACCACCTGAGTCAGACTCAACAAGAAAAATAAGACCACGAATCAAAATAATAAAGCGTAAAATCTAAATAATCGGTCTCCGCTATTTATTTAACCAGGTAAAGTGACCAGGGTCGAACACAAGGAGCATGGACTAAGCCTACAAAGTAGTCGAGAAATCAGGAAATAAAATGCATATTTTTATGTTTTTTAATTTGTACTTTTTTTATATTTTCTAATAAGAAAATGAATAATAAGATAAAGGAAATTCAACCTCAATAATTTTTATTAAGACTAAAAATATATGAAAATGAGAAATAAAAATATTTTTGTATTTTTCAAATATGCATATATTTTTGGTAATTTTATAAGGTTTTTCTAATTTTTATAAGATTTTCTAAAAATGAAATAAAGCTAAAATAGCAAAACAGTGTACAACCTGGGCTAGAAGGCAACTTTAAAATATCTAAAGTGCCCCAAACGTCCTAACTGCAATTTATGTTAAACTAGATAGCAATATCTAACTACAGAAATTGAAAACTCATTTTTTTTTATTTTTGTAGAATTTTTAATGATTTTAGGTCTTTTGTGATTTTTAGGGGTTTTACAGAAGATAATGGAACACAAATGCTATTGAACTTAAAAGAACCCTAAAAAACAAACAAATATTTTTGGAATTTTTAGGGGTATTTTTATATTTTTATGTATTTTCTACAATAGATAGAAATATTTTTAGGTGTTTTTTATTTTTAGAAAATAGCAAATAAAATAAAATTACATCACAAAAATTACCAAAAATATTACACAGTAGCAGAAGCTACTGATATTTTTTAGGGAATTTTTGGAGTAGATTTGATATTTATTTAATTAAAAATAAAGCACACAAGTTGTAGTGACCTAAATGCAAATAACCTAAAGTTTCGGGTTAAATAATAACACACATTCAAAGTCCAGGGGTATCACTATAAAATTCAAAAGAAATTCAAGCACATGCGCAATACAACGTTCATAGGGGCATAAGTGCAAATTCAGAAAACATTTCCTTCAAAGACTAACCATCAAAAACTACAGAATAAAATTTGCAAATACACCACAGAGCACGCGAATGGGCACGTGTTTTCAGAATGGGAGGACTAAAATGTAAATACGGGAAACAACATGGACTATCATGCAAATAGTTTAAACTACAACTTTATTTAAGAAACTAGAGAATAAAGAAAAAAAAGTAAAGGGTAAATAGTGCAATATACCCTTGCAGGCGCGTGCGGTGCGCATGAGGGACATGTGGTGGCCGCTGGTAGCACGTGAACGTGCGTCTCTGATCCTCAGCAAATGTCAAATCTGACGCCTTAGAAATGGTCGAGGACATGGGCGCAGATGCGTCAGAGATGCAATCTAACGGTCGAAAAGCCTACTGATGTTGGCGACGTAGATCTGATCTGGAAGGCTGGGGAACGATCTGACGGTACAGGAGACTATTAGAAGAACAACGTCGTGAGAACTTCACCGAAGCCAAGGAGATGATCCTTAGCTCTGATGGTCGATCGGGAGGAACGTGAATGATCGTAGAAGGCTTCCGCGTTGACTGAGCTGGTCCGATGGAGGAGCCATCAGCCGGATATGTGTGGCGATGAAGGAGGCCTGGAGCTACTCCGGCGAACCTCTGATGGATGAAATGGGGGCTCCCAGCGCGCACTATTACCTGCAAGGGCACACTAGGACTCGGGGATATGCTCCGGTCCGGGTTATTGAAGCTAGAAACCAAAGAAGCGGAGGAGGCAACGTTCTATCTTCGACGGAGGTGGTAGGGGAGATTTAGGCCCTAATCTCAACCTGAAGATCGAGGCTAAGGATGATCAGGTTGCGGAGCAAGATGGAGGGCAAGTCTACAGGTCGATCTGAACGGCTAAAGATACATGTCGAGGCTCCGACCAGATGGTCGGAGCAGATGGAGGTGCGACATCAATGAACGGAAAGATCGGATCGAAATAGGAAATGCGAAGGAAATAAGGGATACCAGAAGATTTGGGTGTGCTCCTAAGCTCCAGGCGAAGATGACCGTTAGTGTGATGGCCTCAACCTCGATGCAGAAGGCAGGGAGGCTACTAGTAGCTGAGGTCCGGCCACAAAAGGTGAGTGTCGGCTCTACTCCACCAAACCGAGCTCCGAGCGATACTCCAAGCAGCTGTCAATCAACTGGAGGTGGCTAGGGTTCAAAATGGGAGAGAGGCACTAGCTGCCGCTCCTAGGAGGCAGATGAGAGACTTTATAGAGTTCCCAGGAGGCTATAGGAACCAGGTAGGAGCACGCGAACTGAGGATCAGATCCCTAGAGATAACGAAAGGCGAGGATCATGATTCTACCCTCAGTAATGGGAGTTGTAAATGGAAGGAGGAATCGATCGGATCGAGTCGAGAAAATTCGGTAAACAACACAACGAATCGAGTCCGAGCAAAAAAGGAGTCCTGGGGAGGTAGTTGACCGGAGCCAACAATCCCCCCTGGACCAATCAGGAGTGGTCGAGGAAGAAGACATAATAGACTATATGACAAAGTAGCAGGGAAAATTAAAGATAATAAATTAAAAATAATAAATGAATTAAAAGTAAAGAATGAATAAAATAAAAAATGTTTATTATTTTTCAAGGGAATTTTCTAAGATTTTTAATTATTTTTATGAAAAATAAATTAGTCTATATATTCTATGATGTATTATATACATGTATAATATGCTTATGTATTTTGTACAATTATTTTTATTTTGTTATTTTTACAAAAATACCTCAACTTTATATTTTATTTATTTACAACATAAGTTTTGGAGTACAAAATTTTTTTTATTGTATTTTTATTATTTATTTACATATATATAATAAATAGAGAAGGAATCATATATACATGTATTTTGTACAAGAGAGAGAGAGAACTTTATTTTATTTTTATTTATTTTCTATTTTTGTTTTATTTATAGAACTATATGCAAGGAGGTAAAAAGGATATTTTATTTTTATTTTCTCAAAAATAATTATTTATTTCCATAACTAATAAGTACAATATATAGTGGGCCCTATCTCTCTCTACTTATTTTATTTGGTGATCTGGCCAATACTTGGCATTCTCTTAGGGTTCACGTAACTCTTTATTTATTCTAATTATCTCCTTCCTTTTTATTTTCCTTAATTATTTTATTTTTGCACGAATACATGCTAATTATGTAATATTAACAAACGCATGCATAATGCTAACTTATTATATTTACATCTATTTACATGATGCTTTGCCAAGATAAATAGCTAAAATAAAAGAATAAATAGTGAGAATCATGGATTCATCAATTATGCTCTGTCAAAAAGAAGAAAAAAAGAGAGCAATGGATCAAAGCGGTCTATGAAAAACCTCTGAACCAAGTTCTTTACAATCTTAACCCAATTTCTTTTGCTGACAGATACAAGTGAAATGAGAATAAGCCTAGAATTAGAGAGAATAGAGGCATTAGATTTTGTCAATCTCTTGGTACCATGCTTAAGGTTGTATGGTATACTTGTCTCGCATATTGGCAAGATCTATAACGTTCACACGCAGTTCAAAATAAATTTAAGGTTAAAGAGAATATCTATTGATCGAGATGATCTGACTTGACCCAATGATGGAGCCAGCTAAAGTTGCTTGAATACAAGGGTTGTTGAATTGAGTACACAAATCTAAATGGAGTCCAAACACATTGTTAATACAAGGGTAGACTTAGTCTTTGTTTGTTATTTGTTCAAACATGGCTTAAAATCTCAAGACTTTGTGGGTGTGTCTGTTGCAAACCCTCTCTCAGTGTTCTTTAAGCATTTCGGTTTCTCTGAGCATATCATTGTTTTGCTCGGGACTAGCAAAAGTTATGAGTGTATGATGAATCTTCAATTGATCATATTTTTATACATATTATTAAGCAGAAATCACATTAATCATCATTTCTTCATTTATTGCATAAATTTCATTTTATTATTTTCATATGCATTGCATTTCAAGTCATCTAAATATATCATAAATATTTCATAATAAAATAAAAAAAGGAAAAAAGTGCATTAACTTATTTTGTAATAAACATGGGCTACAAGCTCATGTTGAGTTTTTAACCTCTTTTTTAGGCCTAGTTTGGAAGAAGCCCAAAGGAGCTCTTATCCTTTTTCATCTTCATTCTAAAAAATGTTACGTGAAAAAATAGCTAACATCAGCATGATGCCAGCATTTGAAAAAAAACAAAAAATATATTGCACTAGCATCAGTGATGATGTTAGCCCCATCTCCTTCAACCTCCAGACGGCCCGTGCCCCCTGCACCGCTTCCTCTTCTCCCGTCGCCAGCGGTGATGCCTCCCCTCCCCACCTCGCAATATCCCTGCCCCTCTTCTCCCTAGACCTCTCTAAGAAAGAGGAGGATCCATAGACAATAGAGACCTCAATTGCGGCTCTGTGACCACTGCCACCTCCTTCGACCCTCTATGGCTCCACCTCTGCTCTCCCCAGCCACCACCATAGCTACTGCAGTGCCGCCGCAACACCATCTCCCTTTGTTATGTCTTGTAGCGTTGCTACAAGGGACAACTGTGCTGACCTCCGCCGTGCGGTCGTGCCTCCGTCACCTTCGTTCCAAAAGGAAGAAGGGGTCAAGGGACCCCTTCGTAAATTACCAATTTCTTTTATTTTTTTAAAAATTAACCTTGTTACAATTTTATTAAAATTTTATTTATATTACGCATTTTTTTCTGATTATTACATTCAATGGAATTTATATTTATTTTAATTTAATTTTTATTAATTACATTTCAGTCCTCTAGATATTTTCTTGCAATTTTCTCAAAGTTTATTTCTTTTCCTACTTTTTTCCTATTAAGTAGTTTTTTAGTTAATTTCACATTCATGCAGATAATTTTCTTAATCACAATCAAGCCCTTTAGTTTATGTCTATTTATATTTAAGACCGAAGATTTCTTAGATAATTACATAAATGCTCTTGGCATATCCAAAAATTACTAAAAATAACGAAAACTTCTCAAAAAAATTTATTGTAATCCTTATCATGTCTAGACCGTATGGATAGTGGTTTCAACGCATTTTAAGACTCCAAAATTTAAAAAAAATAGAATATAGTTTGATTTAATAAAGTAAAAAATGCCCTTGTAAATAGAGTAAAAATCCGTGTGAAAATGCCCGAGTCCCTGTGGATCGATCGTCCTCTTTACATATGCTTTATTCGATATTTGTTGCTCTATAGTTGAATAAAAATTATTTGAATATCTCGATTTTCGCGTGTGCACACAACGACACAAAAATACATTTTAACGCACCGAAAATCCGCATCTTCAGAAAGTAACAAAAAAGAAAGAACTCTTGGCAAGAGAAGAACCACAATCCCAACGAGGCATCAAAGAAGATTTGGATACACATTGTGCAAATGGTTTTTATCACCATATATAATATTCCTTCTCATGTAGCAATTAGAATAGCGCACCCACTGTAAACATTCCATTCAGGAAGAACTAAACCATCAGCTTATTAGAACTAGCGAACGAGTTATTAGTGAAAGTAAGAAGGGCAAGCAGAAGCTACGCGAAGGGAGAGAAAGACTTCCATATCAATAATCCTCAACAGTGGCCATCATATCATGCAACTGAATGCTCGAAACGTCACCACCAACATTATCAGCATCTCTACACTCTGTCATGCCAGTTCTCATCCTTCAATGGAATTTAACTCTGTGTTCCCCCATTTATAGCCCTATTAATTATCGATACTTGTAGCCTAGCGTGGTGGATATTACAAGGGCTAGTGGACCCATGAAGCTGCTCCTCCATAACGAAAGATTTAATTAAGATTATGATCAACACTACAGAAGATCTGCTGGTTGAATCAGATTCCGTTGCGTCATATAAGTATCGATCCATGCAGCTGGCTCTCTTAACTTATTCTCCGGAAGAATGTGGCTTTGGATGCGTTCCCGTAATTAAAGGTGGTGAACATGCGTGCATGACATCAGTGGGTTTGGATTGTTCGGAAGAATGTGGCACTGATGTTCAGTATAACCTATGGGTTGTCTTCAAAGGTTTAAATATATGCAGTCTTATTAGTGTGAACATTGGATTAACGTCCCTTGGTGATGATGCCCATGCCCACCCGATGGAGACAAACACGATGATTGTTAGGTAAGAAGAGGAGACACATATTAGAGATGGGATGCTTCTCTCAAATGCATGAAAACGAAATAATATTTAATTTTCCTGTGACTGGCAATTATTACGGGACATGGACTTTCACCAATTTTCTCTAGTTCCATTTCCTCTCCATCTCCTTTGATTTTTCTTCCCTCCCGTGTGGATAGCCTTTTTCTAGTTTTTTTTTTTTGGAATATATTTAGTTTTTTAAATGAAGATATGTCAATGCCCGCTCAATTTTGTTACAGACAGAAATATACAAACTTATTTTCTAGCATTTCGCTATCGTGAAATTAACGTGGATACTGGGTTATGGAAAAATTAATGAACTTCATTTCTATTCCGTTCTCTCTCTCTCTCTCTCAATATTAATTGCTTGAACTTGAATCTTAGTCCCTTAATATTGAAGCTCACATCCTCAACTACTAAACAAGAAGCTGGAATTAACATGTGGATATTGGATTATGGGAAATTGAACTCCGTTCGTATTCAGCTCTCACTCTCTCTAAGAATACTAATTGCTTGAACTTGAATCTTAGTCCCTTAATATTGAAGCTCATATGCTCAACTACTAAACAATAAGTTGGAATTAACATGTGGATATTGGATTAGGGGAAAATGAACTTCATTTGTATTCAGTTACCTCTCTGCCTCTCTCTAAGAATACTAATTACTTGAACTTGAATTTTGGTTCCTTGATACTGAAGCTCACATGCTCAACTACTAATCAATAAGTTGGTTTTTTTCGTCAATTTCATTTCAGCCACGGGGAAGCACTAATACTTTATTAATGGGGGAATTGTCCTAAGCTTTTATTAGTAAATGTTATCAACTATTTATTTTTGCAAGGATTAAAGAAACTATTTTTTTAAGAAATCCCCACCCGTTAGAGGTAGGGGTGTCTATCGAGTTGGAACGAGTCGAGTCATCCTCGACTTGGACTCAAACTTGATAATCAATCTTAGACTTGAAGCTTTAGATCTAAAAACATTTACTTGAACTCGTATCGTTGACTTTGAGTTGGCTCATGAGCCTCTTAACGAGCCTTTTGCTGGTTGATTTTATTTTCCTCCTTAATTACATTTCTTTAAATAATTAGCAATTGAATTCATTTAGAATCACATTATTATTATTATTAATTGAGTTTTTTTACAATATGTATGCATATTTATTCATGTGCATTTGGTAAGAACTTTAAAATTGTCATATATAGTACAACTACTATAGCAAAATGTGAAGAAAAATCCCAATATATCCAACATATTTCTTTACCACCATTGTCACGAACATTTGAAGGACATGACTTGTCCATCTCTTTTAATAAGGAAATGATCCAAGGATACATGAACAAGGCATCCATTCTATGCAATCACGAAGTCGCTAGTTTTGACGCTAAAACTCATAGTGTTGGACATGTGAGCCCACGGCGAGCCATTATGCAATAAATATTGCGAATATCATTCCCTGATCTAAAGAATAAATAATTTGCATAAAAAAAGGTCCCTCTGTACAATTATGGTTATGTACCATGGCTATCTTAATAATCATACAGCTGTTGATTCGATTATTGAATCATAGAGGCTGGTGCTTGGATGAATATCTAAAGAGTAAGATTGAGGACTCATCAAGCACCGTCAAATGATTGTTAAGATGTGATCTCCAGCCTGAGTAGGAGATGGCAATCCTTTCTCACGTAGGTTGATATCTGACCGACCTCTTGATGCAGGTCCTCTGCATGGGAATAGTGATTCGGAGGTGTCAAATTAGTTAGGTCAAAGAGTTGACTTAACGAGATCGAGATAACCAAAGTCCTATGTTGAATGCTGTCACAGCATAGGCACGTATCCTCTGACCGGAGACAGATGTATTGCTATATGTCTGAGTATGTACATTTGGCAGACCGATAGGTTGATGGCCTAACCAAGGTCAATAAACCGGCGCATTTGTGTGCATATAAGGGCATATGAGTAATACGATCTCTCAAAGGGATCATACAGGTTCACTGCTGAACCGGAAGACATGAGCTCACTCATGAGATATTGGGAAGAATAAAATTCCGTGCACGGTCGTCTCGCTTTGGAAGCTTGACTGAATTTGTAGGTTTGATATATACTTTTGAAAAGTATATGATCAAGACCTAGGTATGATATATGCTTTTGGAAAGTATATGATCGATACCAAATCCCAATGATCAAATGAGAAACTTAGTGATCAAACCCTGAATAAGATAGTGTAAAATTGATCTTAATCTTTAGGTTGACCATGGGTCTTCCAGTATGCAGGATGTACAGGTATTGGAAATACCTGAGGGTGATGTGATCATAAACGATTGTATATCCATGACGCTTCCATTCCGAGGGAGTGATGAAACAGGTCTGGATTTTAGTGACTCCTTCCAGTAGAGAAGCAATCTGATCTTAGTCTAAGTGTTGGACATTGGTCTGAATGAGATTCAGATTCAATGAGAAGATTAGATTTGCGGTCTTGATTTAATCAAACATGTGTGGGAGGTCCGTAAGATCTAGATTTGAGATGAGATCTCAACATCCAAGTCACTACACATGGAATAATAAAATCACCCTATCCTTATCTCCAAGTATCTGTGGAGAAAGCACATTATTCTTGAAAGGGTTCAAGAATAATTCATTTGATGAAATGCATATCCAAGCAAGAAGGACTTGATGATTAAATGAGATTTAATGATCAAGCATAATATGAATATGATTCATATTACTATCCAAGAAGAAAAACTTTATGATTAAATGAGATTTAATTATCAAGAATAATATGAATATGATTCATATTATTATCCAAGATAATTAAATAAGATTTAATATTCATGGATTAGAGAATGTGGATAATACTATCCATAATATTTGTGTATTATTAATATGATTTATAATATACATATATTGAAGAGAGAGAATTTATGTAAATAGCATTTGTTAATTAATAGTGTGGATTGGATTCCTATTAATTAATTAATTGGAAATGTAATTTACAAATTAGTTTGGGTTGTGAATTTGATTCACATAATATTCAATAGCATGATTGAAATATTCACAAATTAATTTGGAATTAATTTGGTGAATAATTTGGTGAAAATTGTTATTACAAAATTAATTAAGGAATAATAAGATAAAATAAAAAGGAGGCAAAATAACCACACAATTCATGGGTGGCGTAACCTATGAATTATTCATAGGTGATGCCCCCTAAAATCATGGGTGGTTGGTTGACTCCCTTTTTATTATCACATTATCTCTTGATGGATTTATTTATGTTAAATTAAATTATGTTGATAATGTTGCAACATATATTTAATTATAATTATAAATAAATGTTGTTGGTTTTAACCAACAACTATCATAGCCATTGATCTTACATAGACCAAGCCTAGCTGTTGGATCTATGAGTCCATGGATTGAGATCTAATGGATCCTAAACTAATATAAAAGGAGGGCTAGGGTATCCTTCCAAGGAACATCATTAAGAGTTGTGCAAGGTTACAAGTCTCCCTCCCTCTCTCTCTCTCTCATATTCTCGCCCTCTCTCTCTTTCTCTCCTCCAAAAGATGGTCGTCCATCTTGTGTAGAGAAAGGAGAGAACTTCTCGGCTTCGCCTTCGACGACTCGTGGATCTCCATCTTCTTTGGAGTAGCTTACTCTAAAGGAAGACGACGGATTTCGTTTGACAAAATCGGGGGAGCCATCGCTTGGATCTTCATCGAGGATTGCGGGAAGGAACGTGACTCATCATCGCGCCCGCAAGTGCGTTCTTCGTGGATCGGACTTAAGACAGGAGGATCTCTACTTTGGGATCTCGCTATCACAACCACGCTCCAAGAGGTATTCCTTATACTTGGTGGTTTGATGAAATGATCTGAGAAGTGTTCTCGTGATCATGTGATTTCATCTTTAGTTTTAAAAATTTTAATTTCCGCTGCATCTAGCATCTAGTACGACTAGTTGCTCCGATTGCATACGATGCGATCGACACGCTTCCGTGATGCGCTTAAGAATACTCAATATCCATCAAGTGGTATCAGAGCCATAGGTCAAATAAGGTTTTGGATATGATCCATAGACCTTAGACGATTTGGTTCTTGAAAGGGTTGCGAAATTTTTACTGCATTTAAATTTTCGCATCTCTGTCTAATTGAATTTTTAAGTACTGTTTAAAATATTTAAACACGAAATTTTCAATTGGATTTTGTTCCTCATTAATTAAGGAAACCATAGGATTTGAGTTTGTGAAATTTGGACTTCATTTGCTCAAGATATGGCTTTTTGAATATGTCTATATTCACTGTTGCGGGAACTGCGGATTTAAACATGATTAATGAGATAATTACGGTTTTAATCCGCCTCTAAATGCGTGAATTATCACTTGGGTTCTTTAATAAATCAAATAGGCAATCTTTGGAAACTGAGTTTGCATTTTTTGGATTTAAATTGATCAAGATAAGTTAATTTTAGTAATTGAGGGTTACTGCTGGAAATTAACATTTTTTGATCTTGAATCTTGTGATAAGTCATTCAATTATCATGATGAAAATTAATTGTTAGTTTTCTGGAATAATTAGTGATAAATATTTGTTAAATATTTAAAGAGATAATTATTTCATTGAATGACATTTTCCTAAAACACAATGATGAGATATTAGATCTTGATCATTGGTTCATCAACAAACATTGATTTCATGAAAAACCATAGTTTATCCTACAATAGTTGTAGGACAACTTTACATGAAAAATCCTCTTGCTTGAATAGGATTGGGGATTTGTTTAGCAAATCTCCTTATAATATAATCAAAATTGTTTTGATGTATATTATATGGTATAATTTCAGTTTTTAAACCGATGAGCATCTCAAAGTACATGATGATCTATCTGGTATTATCCTTTACCGAGGTGGATGTGGTGCCTAGTCGGAGAGCATTGGGTTCGCGGGTTACAACGTATGGGGTCCGTCCCACTCTCGTCGGTACTGGCCATGACAGCGGGTAGGGACTGTATAATGCCAGAGAAGTCAGAGTGTATTTTTCTAATTATTAAAGTTTGAATAATACGTACTTTGAGATTATACCTACTATTCAAGTAATAATCAAGTTTGTTGATTGATGATTGGATTAATGATTAACTTAATGTGATTAAATTTATTATATCCAATAAACACTCTATTATGAATAGATGTGTAATTCCCTTGGAAGAATTAATTATGTGAATATGATTCACGATAATTAATTATATAATTTGAATATGAGGTGGAGGATCACATAAGTGACATCCATGGTCTCCCGTCAAGGCAAAAAATTCCGACGCCAGTTGTATATAAGAGACGCCTGTCCGAATCGACAGATCCTATATATGATTTAATTGGATCGGGTTCTTTACTTCTCGAAAGAGTAAGGCCGTATACGTAGTGACCCCAATATCGGGTCCTCATATTATTGGGGCGATATTGGATTGTGTATAGCGAGTATTAAGCATGTTGACGGTTGGTTCAATTAATGACGGGCCAACATCATCTTAGGGGTGGTGGGCCCGGGTGTTAAAGACCGAATTGGGAGATGCAAGTTGGACTTGCAAGGCGGAATGTGTTCCCGCTTCTTTTTTTCCGAGTTGTAGGTTCTAGTATTATTGGGATGCAACAAAGATAGGAAAGGAGATCCCAGATCTTGCTAGAGATATAATGGTAAGTATATCTCTTACATTGAAAGTGATTAAGGGAATGAACTTTCATTGTTGACGAGGCAAGACAACTTTGATATAAAAATTCCTAAATCAAAGTAAAACATGTATATATAATATATATACCCTTATGCAAATTTCTTATTTCAGATAATCCTTCATTAAACCCACTCAATGTTATACTCAATAATAACCAGTAAAATATCATGGATTGGACTCATGATCCAGATATTGTACTTGCAATTGGACACATAATGTATGTGGTTGCAATGTGCAAGTTTCCTCAACATAATGAGGAATGACAATTAAATAAGATAGTAAGACATCACCTTTGGGTTTGTATGTCTCTATGTTCTTGATCTTTCATCGAGTGTACTTTAGAAGTCACATGTCGATGGTGATCGTAATTGTCAAATAATCCTTATAAAATAAAAGAAGATTTTTTGGCATACATATGTGCTCTAGACATTTAATCATGAATGACATGGTTCTCTACATCATGAAGAATGGTGGCTCGAAAGAGATGATGTATTCAAAATGTTTAAATACCTACCTGAACCTAAGTCTCCAAGAGTTAAGATGAATGTAGATATGATGAGTGTCATCATTCTACTATCTATACTCAAGTCATTCATGAAGCTTCATGATATTCATATTGTATTAATTTAATGAAGCATGTATAAATGTTGAAATGCTCCTACATTGAATTCTTTTGAATTCAACATAAGAGATTCTTTGTCTTGAACAATGGCTGTTTATAGATGAAGAGAGCGCAGTGAAAGCATAGGTCGGACTCGAGTAAGAAGGAAAGTCAAAGAGTTGACATACTTCTGTGACTTCCATATCACATCCAAAGAGTTGGATGAATGCCAATACTGCAATAAGTTGATGTGTTGATAGTATGACTATCAAATCTGTCTAAAATCCTTAGTGAAGGACTCAGACAGAGCATCAGAATAATCTACATATAATCATGGACTTTGACTTTCTTATTTCATAAGATAAAGTCTGACAATTGTATCCCAATCTTCTAATGACATTTGCAATTGGTTGCACATATATATTAGAAGATTAGAAATTTGATCTTAACGTTTAGTAATCATCTACATGGATATTGCTGTAATTGTTGCAGCAATCTCTGTTGGACAGATAGACTTCATATTCTCAGTGGGAGAGCCCTTAGTCTTGGAGAATGTCTCTATGACCTAGATATTAGAATACCCTCATTGTTTCTTTCTAAATGTTGGAAATAAACATGAATTCTGAGATAGAACTATCATAAAGAGTTATGATGGAATATTTCAGATAGTAATCTAACATCTAGTGGACTCCATAAGAATTAGAAAATTAATGAATGGTTCATTAAGATTTCTAATACTGAAAATCAAACCTTATAAGATAGAAGGATGAAGATCATTTGACAATGATCTGGCATCAAGTCTTGGACATATGTCTATTGATATGATCAATAGACTAGTAAGAAATGAAACTTTAGAATGTCTAAAAATTTCAAATCTTACATTCTTGTGAATATTGTATTCAAAGTAAAATGTCCAATACACCCTTCTCTGGGAATGATGTTAGATGTCGAGGTATTCAAGATCTCATACATATTGATGTATGTAGATCATCTATATCATAGTAAACATTATGTATATGTGATATCTATTGATGATTACATATGATATGAGATTTCTTCTCTTCACCTGAGGAACCTTTGAACTGTTCAAAGAATTCACAATTTTGGTTTAGAACCAAAGTTTGAAAGAAGATTGAATGAATTTGATCTAACCAAGGTAGCAAGTACCTATTAGATAAAATTCAAGGAATACCTTATGGAGATATGAATATCATTTCTATCTCAATCCTCCTAACACACCTAAACTCAATGGAGTTGTAGGGAGATACAATTGGATCATGTGTGACATGATTTGGTCAATGATGAATTTTAGCATAATTTCCTCTTAGTTTCCAGATATATATGTGTAGTAGAGACTACAATATATCCTTAATAAGGCTCCATGCATGTAAGCTGGAATCTAGCACTTGAGAGTGCTACTTCATTAGGAAAATAAAGGATAGTATTGGATACCTACTTTATGACCTTGAGATTCTTAAAAGATCTCATTTCTGAGAATGTGATTCTTGGAGGATTGAGATTCTTGAGAATCAAGATGAAAGTGAAGTGAAGGAACTCATTTAATCTTGAGATGACAATGAGGCTCCTGAAATCAGAAACTAAAAGGATAATTAAAGATGAAACATTAATACCTCTTCAAATGAGTTTGAAGATGTATTCCATGTGTCAGTTAAGTCTGAGAGTGATTGGACTTCATGTGATGAAGCTCCTAAGGATCATGACATGGAAAGATGGATATTAGCAATAAAGTCTAAAGTAGACTTCATATACAAGTATTGTATATGAACCCTCGAGGATCCACCTATAAGGGTTAGACCCATTAAGGTGTAAATGGATCTTCAAGAAAAGAGGGAACCTGATGAGAAGGTAGAGACCTTCAAAGCTCGGTTCGTAGCCATAAGCTACACATCGGAAGAGAAGGCATTGCTTGCGATGAGACTTGCTCTTCGGTAACCATGCTTAAAATCATCAGAATATTGCTACCTTAGCTACACAACTTGACTATTGCATCTTCAGGATGTAATTCAATATTGCATTCCTATAAAGAATACCTCTCTGAGGATCTTCACATGAAGTAGCCCCAAGGCTTCATGGTTGGGGAAAGTAAGCTGTGAAAGCTTAAAGAAATCCATATGTGGACTCAAATAAGCTTCTTTTAGTTAGAACATCAGATTTGATGAAATTATAAATGTTATGATTTCAAATAGAATCTTTATGAACCATGTGAAGTTTAGTGGGAGTGCCATTGTGTTCATTGTGCTAAATGTAGATAATATCCTAATCATTTGGAATGATATAAGGATGATAATAAATGTTTTATAGACTGGCTATTCCATACCTTGAGATATGATCTCAAAGATGCCTCTTGGATCTTAGTTCTGAAGTTCTTCAGAAGCAAAGAAAAGAGGGTATTGGGACTGTCACATTTGTAGTATACCTTGGACATATTCCATTCTTGGAAATTCTAAGAAAGGATTCCTTCCCTTGAGATTTGGTACTGACTTATCTAAAGGGATATCACCTCAAAGAGTTAAGGAAGTAAATGCTAGAACTGCTTGCGCCTGTGCATCAATTACGAGAAGCTAAGTGTATGCTAAATATGTACAAAAGCCAGACATCTACCATGCAGTGGGAGTAGTAAAGTGTTGCTAATCCTACTATGGAGAGAAAACACTTGATTGCAGTAATAACAAAATCTTCAATAGATGACAAGATTTTTGAGATAGTGATCTCAAAGTCATATCTTCAAAAGCTTAAGACTTTATAAATAGAGATCTAAAAGGTCTTAACTGTGGATACCTTGAGAGATAATGATCTCCCGAAATAAGGGTATTCTGATAAGGATTTTGGAAACACTGGTTATAATAATTATTGAGCAATAGTGTCAAGTACACTATAACTGCATTGACTAGATTGAGTATTGGTTGCATAAGATGCAACATTCACATTAGATGCGAGCACTGTTACCTAGGGATATGCAAGTACCGTAAAAGGACTTGGCATAGTCTTTTGGAAACAGAGTGACTAATCAGCTTACCTAGCTATTTCTAAATAGCCTATGATTGTCACATGAGTGTGGGTTTAAATGATTAGCCCATTAATGGCTCTCTGGGCTAGTGGGAGATTGTTGGACATGTGAGCCCATGGAGAGCCATTATGCAATAAATATTGCGAATATCATTCCCAGATCTGAAATAAAGAATAAATAATTTGCATAAAAAAGGTCCCTCTGTACAATTAGGGTTATGTACCATGGATATCTTAATAATCATACAGCTGTTGATTCGATTATTGAATCATAGAGGGTGGTGTTTGGATGAATATCTAAAGAATTAGATTGAGGACTCATCAAGCACCGTCAAAGGATTGTTAAGATGTGATCTCCAACCTGAGTAGGAGATGGCAATCCTTACTCACATAGGCAGATATCTGACCGACCTCTTGATGCAGGTCCTCTGCATGGGAATAGTGATTCGGAGGTGTCAGATTAGTTAGGCCAAAGAGTTGACTTAACGAGATCGAGATAACCAAAGTCCTATGTTGAATGCTGTCACAGCATAGGCACGCATCCTCTGACCGGAGACAGATGTATTGCTATATGTCTGAGTATGTACATTTGGCATACCGATAGGTTGATGGCCTAACCAAGGTCTATACACCGGCGCGTTGATGTGCATATAAGGGCATATGAGTAATACGATCTCTCAAAGTGATCATACAGGTTCACTGCTGAACCGGAAGACATGAGCTCACTCATGAGATATTGGGAAGAATTAAATTCCGTGCACGGTCGTCTAGCTTTAGAAGCTTGATTGAATTTGTAGGTTTGATATAAACTTTTGGAAAGTATATGATCAAGACCTAGGTATGATATATGCTTTTGGAAAGGATATGATCGATACCAAATCCCAATGATCAAATGAGAAACTTAGTGATCAAACCCTGAAGAAGACAATGTAAAATTGATCTTAATCTTCAGGTTTACCATGGGTCCTCCAGTATGCAGGATGTACAGGTATTGGGAATACCTGAGGGTGATGTGATCATAAATGATTGTATATCCATGACGCTTCCATTCCGAGGGAGTGATGAAACAGGTCTGGATTTTAGTGACTCCTTCCAGTAGAAAAGCAATCTGATCTTAGTCTAAGTGTTGGACATTGGTCTGAATGAGATTCAGATTCAATGAGAAGATTAGATTTGTGGTATTGTTTTAATCAAACATCTGTGGGAGGTCCGTAAGATCTGGATTTGAGATGAGATCTCAACATCCAAGTCACTATACATGGAATAATACAATCGCCCTGTCCTTATCTCCAAGTATCTGCGGAGAAAGCACATTATTCTTGAAAGGGTTCAAGAATAATTCATTTGATGAAATGCATATCCAAGCAAGAAGGACTTGATGATTAAATGAGATTTAATTATCAAGCATAATATGAATATGATTCATATTATTATCCAAGAAGAAAAACTTGATGTTTAAATGAGATTTAATTATCAAGCATAATATGAATATGATTCATATTATTATCCAAGATAATTAAATAGGATTTAATTATCATGGATTAGAGAATGTGGATAATAATATCCATAATATTTGTGTATCATAAATATGATTTATAATATACATATATTGAAGAGAGAGAATTTATGTAAATAGCATTTGTTAATTAATAGTGTGGATTGGATTCCCATTAATTAATTAATTGGAAATGTAATTTACAAATTATTTTGGGTTGTGAATTTGATTCACATAATATTCAATGGCATGATTGAAATATTCACAAATTAGTTTGGAATTAATTTGGTGAATAATTTTGTGAAAATTGTTATTGCAAAATTAATTAAGGAATAATAAGATAAAATAAAAAGGAGGCAAAATAACCACACAATTCATGGGTGGCGTCACCTATGAATTATTCATAGGTGATGCCCCCTAAAATCAAGGGTGGTTGGTTGACTCCCTTTTTATTATCACATTATCTCTTGATGAATTTATTTATGTTAAATTAAATTATGTTGATAATGTTGCAACATATATTTAATTTTAATTATAAATAAGTGTTGTTGGTTTTAACCAACAACAATCATAGCCATTGATCTTACATAGACCAAGCCTAGCCGTTGGATCTATGAGTCCATGGATTGAGATCCAATGGATCCTAAACTAATATAAAAGGAGGGCTAGGTAGCCTTCCAAGGAACATCATAAAGAGTTGTGCAAGGTTACAACTCTCCCTCTGTCTCTCATATTCTCTCCCTCTCTCTCTTTCTCTCCTCCAAAAGATGGCCGTCCATCTTGTGTAGAGAAAGGAGAGACCTTCTCGGCTTCGCCTTCGAAGACTCGTGGATCTCCATCTTCTTTGGAGTAGCTTACTCTAAAGGAAGACGACGGATTTCGTTTGACGAAATCGGGAGAGCCATCGCTTGGATCTTCATCGATGATTGCGGGAAGGAACGTGGCTCATCATCGCGCCCGCAAGTGCGTTCTTCATGGATTGGACTTAAGACAGGAGGATCTCTACTTTGGGATCTCGCAATCACAACCACGCTCCAAGAGATATTCCTTATACTTGGTGGTTTGATGAAACGATCCGAGAAGTGTTCTCGTGATCATGTGGTTTCATCTTAGTTTTAAAAATTTTAGTTTCCGTTGCATCTAGCATCTAGTACGACTAGTTGCTCCGATTGCATACGATGCGATCGACATGCTTCCGTGATGCGCTTAAGGATACTCAATATCCATCACATAGGTTTCATACTCACAAGTTTGCCATGTCATGGAAGGAAAATGATGGAGACACGTGGAACAACCTAGTTAAGGTGGTGGTGTTGATAGCACCATGTTGGGCCAGCTTGCAGTATCACGAGGATGGATAAGGGAGGACATAAAGTGAGATCACATTGACGGTGTTGGTTGATGACACAGAAATCAAGATCGTCTAAGATGGAAAAATAATTACAAGTCGTTGTTCTCAACCAATCAAGTCGGTCAATCAAGAAAAATCAAGACCACATCAATAAGCTATCAAAGCACAAAATTCAATGTTAGTGGTCTCCACTATTTATTTAACCTGGTATAGCGACCCTGGTCAAACACAAGGAGCACGAGTGAACCCTACGAAGTAGTCCTAATTAAAGAATAAAAGGTATATTTTTGTGGTTTTTTATTTTGCAATTTTTTATGTTTTCAAAATAAGAATACAAACAAAGAAATAAAGAAGAATAACAAGGTACAAATAAGCTTCAACAATTTTTATTAAGTGTTAAAATTGCTCAAAAACATGAAACAAAAATATATTTATGTTTTTCAAATATTCAGTTATTTTTTTGTGATTTTAAGGGATTTTTCCATTTTTTATATTGATTTGTAAAAATCAAAGAAAGGCAAATAGGAAAAATAATGTACAACCTGGACCAAAAGGCAAATTTAAAACACTAAAAAAGCCCAAATATCTTGGTTGTGATTTTTATGGAAAAGTATATAAAAATATCTAACTACAGAAACTGAGATTTTATTTTTTTTAAATTTTTTCGAATTTTTAATGATTTTTATAAGTTTTTAAGAGTTTTGTGATTTTTAGTGTTTTTATAAGTGTTTTTGCAACAAAACAAATACTGGAGATTAAACTCACAAAGACAAGCACACCCTATTTTTTTGTAATTTTTAAATAATTTTTTATATTTTTTTTATGTATTTTAGAAAAAAGATAGAATAATTTTAGGTGTTTTTTATTTTTAGAAAATATCAAATAAAACTAAACTAATTCACAAAAATTACCATAACAAGAACTAACTGTAATTTTTATAGAAATTTTGGAGTTAGTAAGGTAATTATTTGATTAAAACAAAGCATACAACAAGAAAGTACCCAAATGCAGTTTCAATAAACTACAGGGGCTAAATAATAACACATATGAAAAGAACAAGGCACAATTTGCAAAAATCCCGGGTACGCACGCGCATTACACGTGAGTAAGGTTCACAGTGGTATAAATGCAAATACTATTAATAAACATTCATTTCATAACAAAACTAAAGTTCATGTCTCATGCTGCAATTAACCAACAATGTCACGTGTTAGGCCACATGCTACACATAAAGAGGGACTGTAAAAATACTAAAAACTAAAGGTTTCAACTACAAATGGTCCAAAATAAAACTAACTATAACAAATATTCACATTACTAGAAAGTAACTGCAAAACATGGAAGGGTCTAAGTACAAATTACCCTTTATTAACCGCTATACAAAGCCGAAGGAAATCCACTAACGGATGGGCGGTTGTGATCGTTGGATACCCCTTCGGTGATCAACGACTGATACACGATCCATAGATGGATCAGACAGTCAGGGCTTCCTCGATGGTGGACGATCAAGATTAGAACTGGGGAAGGGCTTGATCGAACGTCTGGGATGATGCCTGGAAGAACGTCGAAGAACTCATCTCCAGCGAGTTTCGATTGGCCAATACGCATGGAAGGGACGTCCTCTCGAGCTGCTAGAAGATGATAGATGTTGACGACGATGCTGAACAGCTGTCGAAGGGCTTCTAAGGGCCCAGGACCGAGTAGAGGCACCTGAGGAAGAACTAGTAACCTAGAGCTTTCCTAGACTCCTCGATACCTCCAGATGAGGCCTCTTGCATACAAACCCTACATGAGAAGAGGGTCGTGCTCGGAGATGAAGCTCCGACGAGGGTGAGAATGCATGAGTGCAAAGAACATAGGTAGTGAGTGAACGAATAGGTCTCCGATGAGTGGAGGATTCTACCTAAGAGGGGCTCCAAACTAATGGCTGGAGCTATGTGAGGGGTTGCGGAGCAGATGTAGAAGTGACTAGGGAGTCGAGATGAGGTGGGGTAGCATCGAATGATAGGGAAATAGTCTATGGAATGAGTATGTCAGAGATGCTTTGTTTCTTGTGTATGCAATGGATTGAATGGATGATAGAAGGTGAAGATGATATATGAAGATGGAAGAACATCGCCTGGGATTCATGGACGAAGCCCACAGAGGTGATGGCCTCAATGGACAGCAGTTCTAGAGGCTGGAGCTCCTTGCGACGGAGCGGAGGAGGATCTCGCCGGACCTAGGGTTACCACACCCCAAAAGATGCCCTCGCCTTCTCCCTCTCTCGTTGTCACACTGGAAAGGAAGAGGCATGCACAATCGAAGAGGTGGAGCAGCAAAAGTTGCAGGTAAAGGAGGGAGGTGGCGCAACACATATAAGCTTGGGGGTCCAATAAGGAGGAGGCGGTCCACGAACCAAGGCTCGGATCGAAGAGAAGAGAGTCGGGCAAAGATTAGGGATCCATCCTCTATACTTGGAGCAAACGTTTATGTGAAAAGGTATCGGATTGGGTCTGGAGAAAATGGAGAATTTTGGGTGAAACCCGATCCCACGAGGAAGGCTACCCAGGGGCCCAGTTGGTTGGAGTCAACAATTCGACGTGGTCCTAGCAAAAGTGGCATAGGAAGAGGACAAAATAGACTATAGGACAAACCAAAGAAGAAAAATAAAGGAAATTAAATGAAAAATAATAAATGAATCTAAATGAAAAAAATAAATAAAATGAAAATTGTTTATTTTTCAAGGATTTTACTATGATTTCTATTATTTTTATGAAAAATAAATTAGTCTATATACAGTATATAGTATTATATACAGGTATAATATACCTATGTATTATGTACAGTAATTTTTATTTTGTTATTTTTACAAAATACCCTAATTTTATATTTTATTTATTTACAACATAATTTTAAGAGTATAAAACAATTTTTATTTTATTTTTACGATATATTCACATGTATAGAATAAACAGGGAATATGACATATATATATGTTTGTATTTTGTACAAGTAAGAAGGATATTGTTTTTATTTTTATTTTATTTTTCTGAATTTTATTTTATACTTGTTTTATTTTTAGGAATATATACACAGGGACAAAAATAAAGTTTTATTTTTATTTTATAAAACATAATTATCTACATATATAGGTAGTATGTGCAACAAAGAGTAGGCCCTATATCTCTCTACTTATTTTCTTTGGCAATCAGGTCAAGCCTTAACCTTCTCTTAGGGTTTGGGTCATTCTGTATTTATTCTAAATACATCCTTCCTTTTTCTTTTCCTTTATTCTTTTATTTTTGCATAAATACATGCTAATTATGCAATATTAACATATGTATGCATAATGCAACTTATTATATTTACACCTATTTGCAAGATGCTTTGACAAGATAAGTAGCTAAAATAAAAGAATAAAGAGTGAGAATCAGGGATTCATCACCCCCTACACTTTACCTTTGCTAGCCCTTAGCAAACACTTATTTGGAAAAGAAGAGAAAAATAAAGAAAAGAAAAAGAAGGAGAATCAAGGTTGACTATTAAACTTATCTTCATTAAATTGAAGTATGAAGCTCGTTCAGACCTTTGGATTATTAGTTTGTCAGAACGTTATTTGGATCTAGGTTTAAGACTCAACAACCCCTATGTTCCACCATACTATGGTCAAGACTCCTCAATAATCCTGATCAGAACAAGTCTACATACAAAAACTCTAATGACCATGAATCTTTCCTTGTATGGTGTAAGTGATATGTAGCTCCCCACCTCAAAAATGTCATGGAAACAACCTCTCTCAGCAAGGTAACTCTAATGCCCTAGTCCAGTAGCTCTTTCCTCGAGGAGAGGGGTATTCCCTTCTAAGTTCAAGTTCAACCGACTCAAGAAGACGGGGAAAGAAGAGAATGGACTGTGGCTAGTGTAGCAACGTATCCCTTGGAGCCCAACTAGTGTAGCTAAGTCTCCCGCTGCAAGCTTCATGAGATGAGAATGTGTAACATAAGCTTTGCTTTATTCGACTATATACACTCCGACAGGCATTTTATTTTCAATCAGGCTCGCCACTTTTTTGGGTTTTTCTTTCTTTTGCACATTTTTTATGTTCATATGTACAACATATCTACATGGTGCATCATATATACATAAGGACTTTTTCTTCTTGAGCCAGTAGACTATCCCTCTTTTGAAGCATTATTGCAACCCACAACTCCTGTCTTTAGACCTCAACACCATCAGACCAAGTTGAGGCACACTTCCTTCCCTAAAGGAAGACGAGAGGTTCCGCCTAGAAGTACTACCATCATATGCTACCCCAAGCCAACGGAAACTGCCTCCTCATCACCTCATCTATAGAGAGCTATGTGTAAGGTGATGGTGCAAGTACAACTATTGTCTATGAGAGTCATGTGTGCGTTGTTAAGTGTTCTACTTAGGCTCGTCAAGATAACATGTGCACATAGCATAGTGGATTCAAAGAATAAAGTCACTAATGGACCTGAAAAGTCTTAACCCCAAATCCTATAAGGTTCCCCTGAGAATTAGGTGGATTAAATGCCAAATATGATTCAGAAGAATATATAAAATCTTTAGAAAAATCTTTTTATGCAAAGTTTTTGAAAATGTGCAAATTTTTTGAAAATGTTTGAATGCATGCATAAATACATAAGTTTTACAAACTATTTACAAACATTTACATAGGTGTCTTTGTATTTTTCAAACATTTTACAAAAATTTTTTATTGTATACATAATTTTGATACAAAAATATTTAAAAATCTTTATAATCAAAATATTTTTACAAACATTTGTACAAAAATAGTTTTATAGATAGCTATGTATGTGCAAGAAAGAATTTTACTTACATGAAAATTTTTTTAATTTTTATGGTTTTTAGATAAAGGATTTTAGCCATTTTATTTATTAACACACTCACACAAAGTACACGCTATGTCTTAAGTATATATGTAATATATATGACGACCCCCTACACTTAGCTCGAACGATGTCCCTAGAGTGATCAAAGAGCGATGAAGGAGACATAACTCATTCTTAGATATGATCCCCCTATACTTAGGATCAAGTAATCCTAAGTATAGCCGACCGTACACAAAGGGGAAAACGAGGGTTAGGATGTATAGAGTCTACCTCCCCTATACCTAGGGTAAAATGTCCCTATGTATAGGTAGAAAAACAGAGGTAAAAAGAATCAAAAGAATAATCATCAATCTGACATCCCCCCTATACTTAGGGTAAAGTATACCACAGTCTAGCATAATCACAAGATGTAGATGGGGTGTTAGACTAAAGAATGAGATTATATGGACATTTGGATCTATACAAGGTAGAAGACAATGATAATCATACAAGGTAGAAGACAATGATAATCAGGCACGAGTTGCAACTGATGTGAGTCAAAGACCACATCTCATGCAAAATGAATCGGGGTAAGGTCAACAATCATCGGATCATGATCTAGATATGGCTTGAGGCGCTGACATTAACGCGAAAGTTAGACTCGGATGACATCTCAGATATGTTGATAATACCATTGTCATGTACCTTTCAGACCAGGTATGGTCCTTTCCACTTACTATAAAATTTCCTTGGAAATAATCTAAGCCTGGCATCAACCAACCATACTCTATGATCTGGCACGAACTGTTTGTGATTTATATGAGAATCATGCCATATCTTTACTTGCTCCTTATACCGTAGGCTGCTCAAAAAGGTTGTATCTCTAAGCTCCTCCAGGGTTGCCAATTCTACCTTCCTTTGATCTCCTATACTTTTTGGATTCAATAATATCTCAGTGACAACCCATAGTGACTTATGCTTAATCTCAACAGGTACATGGCATGGTTGCCAGAAATGAGACGAAAGGGAGACGTACCCAAAGGAGCCTTGAAGGATGTCCGATATGCTCACAAGACTGAGTCCAAAAGTTGTGACCAATCCTTTCGGTCTGGGCGGACTACCTTCTACAGTATCTCTTGATCTCCCTATTCAATACTTCAGCAAGACTATTGGTCTGAGGATGATATGGAGTGGCAACTCGATGGTCTATGCTGAACTCGTTAGCAAAGGCTTTTACCTTGTCGTTGATAAATTGAGACCCCCATCAGATTGAAAACTTTAGGCATCCTGAACTGGGAAATGATATTCTTCGTCAAAAACGTGCAAACAGTCTTAGCATATGTGATGAATCCCAATTCATCACTCTTTATTCCTTTATTTTAGCTAGAAACTTGAGCAAAATACCATGTAAATATGTGTAAATATCATAAATTGCCAAAACACATGCATCATGTAAATATGCTTAATTAGCATGTCTTTGTGCCCAAAATAAAGGAATAAAGAAACACAAGAAAAAGAGGGAAATATTTAGAATAAATATTGAGTGACCTAATCCCAAGGGAGGGCTCAACATGGGCCTGACCGCAAAAGAACCCAAGTAGAGAGAGATAAGGTCATTCATACATGTACATACCCCCATATACTTAAATAAATTTATTTTCCTCAAAATAAAAATTAAAAAAGTGATTCTTATATATTATACATATTTATAAAAATAAAACTAAAATAAAAATGAGAAAAATAAAATAAAAATAAAAATAAATAAAACCTCTCTCATTAGTGTATATAGACCATGTATATAAAATAACATACCTATTTATTTTCTCCTTGTACGTAATTAATAAAAATCCCGTAAAATTATCTCTATTCCAGATTTCATGTGTAAATAAATAAAATAAAAATCAGGAAAATAAAAATAAACAAAAAAGAAAAATAATAAAAATAATTTTCTACCTTATATATATATACCATGTACATATGTATATACACATATTTATTTAACCCATGTAAATACATCATAAAAAATAAAATACCTTATTATTCCAAATTTTATGTTGTAAATAAATAAAATATAAAATTGGAATACATATAGAAAAATAAACAATTAAAAATAAAAATAAAAATACATATATGAATATATACCTATATATAATAATATATTATAAATACGTTATTTATTTATCAAAAAAATAATTAAAAATCACTAAAAAATACTTTGAAAATAAATAAACATTTTTCATGTTTTAAAGTTTTCAAAATAAAATCACTTAATAATTTTAATCTAATTTCCAAAAAATTAATAAGCGGAATTATCTGATTGGTCCACGGGGGATTGTTGACCCCCGATCAACTCTCCCCCGCGGACCCTTTCCCCTCGAATCGGGCGTTCGACCCGACTTTTCTAAATTTTCCCCATCTGACCCGAAACTCATTCATCAAAAAGTTTCCACATCCGAGACCCTCGCCCGGTCAGCATCCTAGGGATCCGTGCACCACCGTGCTTCGCCCGACCTCTTCGTTGCCAGATCTTCACATGTATATAGCCGAACTCTGCCGCACCTTTTCACTCATCTATGTCTCCGCCTTCCCATCCCAGGACCTCCACTACCTTCCCTAGAGTGACAGCTAGCCGAGGGCCGTGTCGCATTGAGGAGGAAGTGACCCTAGCCACTAATCCGGCGAAGCTTCTCGCCGTGCGCCGCCGCGAGGTGCGCCGAGCCTCGGATCCCGACGAATCCTCGAGGTGAAGACCCCCAGAGATTCCTTAGCTCAACCCCAGTCGACTTCGATCACCAGGTAGATCCGTTAGTCTTTCTTTCGTCGTCCATTTCCGATTCTCGCATCTCAGCTCCACCCGCTCTGCCCTAGTGGCCGGAGCTCCCCCAACACATCCTATCCGTACCGATACCTTCTCCGACTCATCGTCACCCTTCTCGCATGATCTGATCACCTCGATCTTAGCTACCAGAGCCAGGATTGAGTTGGGCTCCCTCCACCGCCTTCGCCGGAGCCTTCCCCCGCTCACCCACGTCGCTTCCCTTTCCCTTTTTGCTAATAACCCCCGTCGGAGTGCTCCTCCGAGTGAGAACATTGTTTTGCAGGTGAATAAGAGCAGGTACCCCCCTTGGTTGCGATTCCACCCCTTCGTCGGAGCTCCTCTAGTTTGCTCTTCCCTCGCCGGAGGATCCGACCGTTGGAGGCTTCATCAGAGGCCACCACCCGACGCGGAGTATCATCGCGAGGAATACCCCCCATTCCGATCGTCCATCGGCTTGCTGGATCGTCTCCAGTGTGCCAGGGAAGTTCACTTGGGAGGTGTTCTTCCTCATCCTTTGCCCGCCGTTGGATCTCCTCGCCGCACCAGTTCGCATCTACACCGTCCACGCTCTGCCATGTCAGGCTGTTATATCTCTGATCTAACAGTCACATTCCACCCACGTTCGTCATCGCGCTTCCACCGTTGTATTGTCCAGACGGCTGCACCAGGACCGTGCGTCAGCAACCAACCACGCCTCGACACCTGGCGCCTCAAGTGTGCCCTCACGCGCCTCGGCTGGGTAATTGCACCCATACCCGTGCTGCTTTCAGTAGTTATAATTTAGTCTATTAAATAAATTTGCACTCTTGGACATTTTACACATTGGACCTTGATGTTTACCTTATTTTCATTTTCGTCCTTGCCTGTGTGGGACACGTGCTTCGTCACGTGATATGTTGGACAATTTGCATGTTTAGGGTTGTGGTTATTGTTGTGTGATGAGATGAAATTTTAATTTCCATATTTGCTGTTATACCCCTGTGCGTGGTTTTATTAAACATCTGCTGATTATCTGGGCTTTTTGCACTTTCTATCCTGAGCTTTTAGCACGTGTTGCTATTAAGCGCCTATAAATACTTTTCTTTGCATTTAGGTCCCTGTGTACTGTGTGCCTTGTAAAAATTTCCCTAAACTTTTGGTACATTTTTAGGCTTTTTGTTATTTTTTAAAAAATCAAAAATACACATTTTCCTTAATGTTTGAAAAAGAAAATCAAAGAAAACTATAAAAACTTCTTTAAAAATTCTAAAAACAATTAGTGATAATTAGTTTTAGTGTTTTCTTGCTTCTGCCAAATTTTTATGCTATTTGGATTTATAAAAACCTTAAAAATTGAAAAAACCTAAAAATCTTATAAAAATTATAAAAAGTTCTATAAAAATAAAAAAATACAAACTCTTTTTCTGTAGTTTGGTTTTTACATATACTTTTCATAAAAATTGCCTCCAGACTTTTATAGATCAATTAAATATTTTTAATTGATCTTTCAAGTCTTGCTGCACAGTAGCCTTTATTTTTCCTCTTTCGTGATTTTTAGAAAATCATATAAAAATTGAAAAATTCTGAAAAATTCAACAAAAACACTAAAAAATCTAATAAACACAAAAATAATTTTATTTGAATTTTAGGATCATTTTTGTATGCTTGAATAATTTGTTGAGCTTGCTTGTTTTCTCATTTTTCTTATAAAATTAAAAATCTTAAAAATCCACCAAAAACATTTTACCTTTATTTTCGATTTTTGACTACTTCGTACGCCGCAAGGCCATCACATGCTCCTTGAGCTCGACCCTGGTCGCTATATGATGACCTGAAAAATCACGAACTACTCAATCCAGGCTAGGTAGAAATAATCAAACTCGGGTCGTTGCGATCCGAATCGAGCAGAATCGGCCAGCCAAGAAAAATAAGGGTAGAACCACCAAATCAAAAGATAAAATCAATGAAATCTAAAGAGTGGTCCTCGCTAATTTATTAACCTGGTATAGCACCTAGGGTCGGACTCAGGGAGCACGAATTGGCCTTGCGGCCTACGAAGTAGTCAGAAATCCAAAAGTGAGTAGAAACTATTTTTGATGGGTTTTTATAATTTTTTTAATGTTTTTGTATTTTTGATTTTCTAAAGAAATGTAAAACAAGCTAATACAACCAATTATTTAATCACCCAAAAAGGCTCCAAAAATTCAAACAAAAATGTTTTTATTTTTATTAGGTTTTTTAGTGTTTTTGGTGAATTTATCAGATTTTTCTAATTTTTATACAATTTTCTAAAAATCAGGAAAGGCAAAAACAGAAGCAATCTGTACAATCAGATTTGAAAGGCCATTTAAAAATCTATAATAGGCTATAAAAATCTGATGATAATTTATGTGCAAAGTATATGCAAAAACTAAAATTCAGAAAAAGTGTTTGTAATTTTTTGGATTTTCTTGATTTTTTTAGAATTTTATAAGGTTTTTAGAGTTTTTCAATTTTTAGGGTTTTTTAAATCCAAAGATCGCAAAAGTTGGACAGAAATTACAAGACACTAAAACTAACTACCTCTATTTTTTTAAAATTTTGAAAAGCATTTTTAGTTTTTTCTTTGATTTTCTAAGTCAGACAATCACAACAACCACTGTTTTTGAATTATTAAAGATATCAAAAAGCCTAAAAAAGTACCAAAATTGAGGGAAATTTTTACACAGTGGCATGAGCCGCGTGTCCAAATTTCACCTAATTTGGATTTAATTTTCTATTTTATTCAATGAAAACAGAGGCTCATAGTGCATAGGGACCTAAATGCAAGGAAAAATAGTTCCAGGGGCTAAACAATAATATGTAATTAAAACGTAGGCCCCCTTATGCAAAAATCCCAGGAAAGCACGCGCGACGCACGTGTATCAGACACGGAGGGGCATATATGCAATTCCTATTTAAAAAGTATCAAACATAACATCCAGGAACCACAAGGTAAAAGTGCAAAAAATCCAGATCCTCACGCGTCCATGCACGTGGTCACAATACACAGGGACTAAATTGCAAATAGAAGAAACATGAAGGACCACAATACAAATATCCAAAATAAAAACAACTAAACTAAATATTTACATGACTAAATATTAAATGCAATAAACAAGGGGCCTACAAGAAATTTACCCCTTATTGAGATCTTCAGCTGGAGGTGCGCCACGTGTGAGATCGAACGACTAAGAAGGCTCGGATCGGACGGATGAGGGCGCGCAACGTGGATGATCTGATGGCTCTGGTGCGTGCACGCCTCTCCTCTATGACCGACGGTTCAGATCGAACCCTAGCTGGATCGGATGGTGTACGTGTCTCGCTGGTGGACGGTCCGAATTATATCTAGAGCAGAGGGCTGATCGAATGGCAATGGAAGGTCCTGGATGAACTCAGCTTCGGTGAACTCGCCGGAGCACCACGGGCGCGGGGGACCTCCTCTGGAGCTGCTGAGATGGTCAAAATAAGGCTCAGGGGCTTCCGCAGCTACTAGACACCTCCGATGAGGCCGGGGACCACCGGAGTGGCCCGACGACGGCAGAGGAGGTCGAGCACCTGTGCTCAATCGAGTGGACCCTCAGATGGGTCGCATTGACCTGCAAAAGGGCACAGACAAGCTCCTGGGTCAAGGGAAAATTGCCTCGACATGTCAGTGGGTGGAAAGGGTGGCTAGATGGGTCGTAGCGGCGACCTCCGACGAAGCGATGGCAGTGGAGGTCGAACCTTGGTCCCTGGGCGAACCAAAGTGAGTAAGTGGGTGAAGAACGTGGAGTGGAATCTCACGAAGATGATGGGGTGGTCCGATGATCGATTGGGTGACGGAGATGGTGGGAATCGACTGGCGACAGCGGAGGACCGAATTTGGAGAAATGGAAAATTAAAGGAACCTAAGGGGTATCGGAGTTACCTAATGAATGAAGTCGACTGGGGATGAGCTCGCGGAGCTCTAGGGGTCCTTGCCTCGAGGAAGCATCGGGTTCCGAGGTTGAGTGCACCTCGCGGCGGCGCACGGTGACAGAGCGCCAGATCGATGATTGGAAGCACCTCCTCCTCTGTTGGACACCCTCCTCGCACAACCGTCACTTTGGGGAAGAAGATGAAGGTCCTGGGATGAAGGAGCAGAGCCAAGGATGGTCTGAATTATGCAGCGGAGGAGATGCTTTATAGTGCTAGGGGTCCGGCAAGAGTGGGTCGGGCATGGTTGTCGGAGCTCGGATCCCTAGGAAAAACAACCGGGCGAGGGTCTCGGATGATGCATCTATAATCATGACTCGGGGTTTAGGTATTTGGAGCTCGGATCAAGCAGGGTTAATTATGAGAAGTCGGGTCGGACGCGAGATCCGCGGGCGAATGGTCTAGGGGGGAGTTGACCGGGGGTCAACATCCCACGTGGACCAATCAGAAGCTGTTAATTATTAATGTTTTAGAAATTCAAATAAAAATAGTAAATGGTTTTATTTTGAAAAACTTTAAACATGAAAAATGTTTATTTATTTTCAAACAATTTTTTAGTGATTTTTATTTATTTTTTTGAAAAATAAATTATGTATTTACACTATATTATTATATATAGGTATATACAAAAGGATTTTTGATTTTTATTTTTTTATTATTTATTTTTATACAATTATTCCAATTTTATATTTTATTTATTTACAACATAAAATTTGGAATACTAACATATTTTTATTTTATTTTTATGATGTATTTACATGGAGTAAATAAATAGGGTTATATACATATGTACATGGTATATATAACGGTGGAAATTGATTTTTATTCTTTTTCTTTTTATTTTATTTTTATTTTCCGATTTTTATTTTATTTATTTACATCACGAAATATGGAATACATAAATATTTTTATTGGATTTTAATTATTTATTTACAAGGAGAAAATAAATAGTTATGTTATTCTATATACAAGGTCTATATACAATGATGAGAGGGGTTTTGTTTATTTTTATATTTATTTGTTTTTCCTATTTTTATTTTGGTTTTATTTGATGAAAATATCAAAAAAATTATTTTTATCAAGAGGAAAATAATATTATTTATTTACATAGGTATATGTACACATGATTGACCCTATCTCTCTCTACTTGGTTCTTTTTGCGGTCAGGCCCATGCTGAGCCCTCCCTTGGGATTAGGTCACTCAATATTTATTCTAAATATTTCCCTCTTTTTCTTTTATTTCTTTATTCTTTTATTTATTCACAAAAACATGCTAATTATCAATATTTACACAATGCATGTATGTTGGTAATTTATTCTATTTACATGAATATACAATGTGTTTTGCATAGGTTTTGTGGCTAAAATAAAGGAATAAAGAGCGATGAATCTGGATTCATCACTCCCCTATACTTTACTTTTGCTAGTCCCTTAGCAAACACTTATTTGAAAAAGAAGTGCAAAAGAGAAAGAAAAAGAAAAAGATGCGAAATCAAGGTTGATTATTAAACCTTCCTTCATTAAATAGAAATATGGAGCTCGGTCAGACCTTTGGATTATTAATTTGTCGGAACCTTATTTGGACTTAAGCTTAAAACTTAACAGCCTCTAAGTTCCACCAATCTATGGTCAAGACTCCTCAATAAACTAGATCAAAACAAGTCTACATACACAAACTCTAATGACCATGAATCTTTCCTTGTACGGTGTAAGTGATATGTAGCTCCCCACCTCAGAAGTAACAAAGAAACAACCTCCCTCAACCTGGTAACTCTAATGCCTCGGTCTAGCAACTCTTTCCTCGAGAAGCGGGGTATTCCCTTCTAAGTTCAAGTGAAACCGACTCAAGAAGAGGAGGAAGAAGAGAATGGACCATGTCCAGTGTAGCCATGTATCCTTGGGAGCTCTAACCAGTGTAGCTGAGTCTCCCGCTGCAAGCTTCATGAGATGGAACATGTATACCATAAGCTTTTGCTTTATTTGACTATATACACTCCGGTGGGATTATCAAATTTTCAATCCGACCCACTACTTTTTTGGAGTTCTTTTCTTTTTGCACATTTTTTTCTTTCTTTTGTTTTACGTGCATCTGTACAACATATCTACATGGTGCAACATATATACAGGGAGTTTTTCCTCTTGAGCCAGTAGACTATCCCTCTTTTGAAGCTTTATTGCAACCCACGACTTCTGTCTTTAGACTTCATAACCACCAGACCAAGTTGAGACGCACTTCCTTCACTAGAAGAAGAAGAGAGGTTCCGCCTAGAAGTAATACCCTCATATGCTACCCCAAGTCAAAGGAAACTGCCTCCTCACCACCTCATCTGTGGAGAGTTATGTGTAAGGTGCTGGTGCAAGTAAAGCCATTGTCTCTGAGAGTCATGCATGTGTTGTTAAGTGCTCTACTTAGGCTCATCAAGATGACATATGCTCATAGCCTACTGGACTCAAAGAATTAAGTCCCAATGGACCTGAAAAGTTTCAATCCTAAGCCCTATAAGGTTCCTCTTATTATTAGGTGGATTAAGGTCTTAAGCAAGTTCCATTTGTCAATTTAGTTCCAGGCCAGTTTAAATGTCAACTATGATTTGGAAAAACTGTGCAAGTATTTACAAAGATGCTATTTTACAAATATGCAATTTACAAATATTTACAAATGTGCAAATTTTTTGAAAAATGTTTGAAAACATGGATGTATGCATGAATGCGAAGTGTTGCAAAATATTTACAAAATTTTACACAAGTTTTTTGCAAACTTTTTGTTTTTCAAAACATTTTACTAAAATTTTGTACTATATACATAATTTTTTATATGAAAATATGTACAAGCTATTTACACAAAAATATTTTACAATCATTTGTACAAAAATAATTTGATAAATAAATAGGTATGTGCAAGAAGAATTTTATATACAAGGGAAAATTTTTTAAATTTTATGGATTTTTAGCCATTTTTATTTATTAACAAGCTCACACAAAGTACGAGTTATGGCTAAAGTATATATGAAATATATACACACACCCTATACTTAGCTCGAATGATGTCCTCAAAGTGATCAAGAGCGATGAAGAAGACATAAATCGTGCTTAGTATAGGGAAGTGAAAATGAATGGCTATATACAAAGACAAATCAAAGAATAGAATGAAGAGTAATCGGTGTTTCCCCCTATACTTAGGATAAAGTAATCCTAAGTATAGCGAGCTGTACATGAAGGGAAATTCGAGTGAAGGATGTACAGAGTCAAACCCCCCTATACTTAGGGTGAAATATCCCTAAGTATAGTCAGCAAAATAGGGGTAGAAAGAATCAACAGAATACCCAAGAGTCCTACATCCCCCTATAGTTAGGGTAAAGTACACCATAAGTATAGCATAATCATAAGATGAGAGAAGGGATGTGGGACTAAAGAATAGAGTGATATGGACAACTGGATCTATACAAGTCAGAAGAACAGTGATAATCAAGCGTGAGATGCAATAGATGTGAGTCAAGAGACCACATCTCACGCAAAGTGAATAGGGGCAACATCAACGACCCACGGTTCATGATCTAGATATGGATTGAGCCGCCGGCCGTTCACTCGAAAGGCAGCATCAGAAGACAACTCAGATATATCAATACTCCCATTGTCATGCACCTTTCTAACCAGATAAGGTCCCTTCCATTTGCTCTGTATCTTCCCTGGAAATAATCGAAGCCTAGCGTCAAACAACCATACTCTCTGTCCTGGCTCAAACTGCTTGTGGCTGATATGAGAATCATGCCACTCCTTCACTCTCTCCTTATAATGTAGGCAGTTTGAGAAGGAGGTATCACGAAGCTCCTCCAGGGCTGCTAACTCTGCCCTCCTCTGATCTCCTACACTCTCTGGATCCAAAAATATATTTGTGACTGCCCAAAGTGACCTGTGTCTCAGCTCAACAGGTAGATGGCATGACTTGCCATAAACGAGGCGAAAGGGAGATGTACCCAAAGGTGTCTTGAAAGACGTCTGATATGCCCACAAGACCGAGTCCAAAAGCTTTAACCAATCCTTTCAGTCAGGGCGGACGACTTTCTGCAATATAGTCTTGATCTCCCTATTTGACACATCAGCAACACCATTCCTCTGAGGATGGTATGGAGTGGTAACTCGACGGTCTATGCTGAACTCGCTAGCAAGGGCCTTTGCCTTGTCGTTGATGAAATGAGACCCCCCGTCAGATATTAACACTTGAGGTACCCCGAACCGTGAAATGATATTCTTCCTCAAAAATCTGCAAACAATCGTAGCATCTGCGGTTCGAGCGGGGATGGCCTCAACCCAACGACTCACATAATCCACGGCCAACAGAATGTACGCGAATCCCTGACTCCTAGGGAATGGACCCATGAAATCGATGCCCCATGCGTCGAAAACCTCACAGAAGTGTATGGGCTGCATTGGCATCATATCACGCTGTCCACAAGTGCCCATCCTGTGACAGTCAGTACACCTCTTCACGAACTCATCAGAGTCCTTGAAGAGAGTAGGCCACCATAGGCTGGATTGGAGCACTTTATGTGCTGTTCTCCTCCCTGAGTGATGTCCTCCTGCCTCAAGCTTGTGGCAGTAAGTAAGGACGCTGAGGTGCTCCTCCTGAGGAATGCACCTACGCCAGATACTATCCCCTCCCTCGTGGTAAAGGACGGGATCCTCCCAATGGTAAAACTTGGCCTTCGCGAGGAAGGTCTCAAGTTTCTGCCTGGGCCTATCTTGTGGATCTTTCTTGGCGACAAGATAGTTCACAATATCGGCATACCATGGGAGCGAGGCGATAGCAAGGATCGCCTCATCTGGAAAGGTCTCACAAATTGGGTCAATCTGCTCAGAATCCTCAAGATAATCCAATCGGAAGAGATGATCCGCCACCACATTCTTGACTCCAGGCTCATCATTAATCTCTATATCAAAATCCTGGAGTAGAAGGATCCATCTGGTCAATCTAGCTTTGGCATCCTTCTTTGCCATGAGGTACCTGATGGCGATATGATCAGTGTAAGTGGTCACTCTAGATCCAATGATGTAAGATCTAAACTTATCTAGGGTGAAAACTACGGCTAGCATCTCTTTCTCAGTGACAGTATAGTTCCGCTGCACGACATCCAATGTACGGCTAGCGTAGTGAATGGCAAATGGGACTCCATCCCTCCTCTATCCCAGCATGGCCCCCACGACAAAATCGGAGGCATCCATCATGATCTCGAATGGGAGAGACCAATCAGGTGGCTGGAGAACAGGAGCCTCTATAACACAGCTCTTGAGAGTCTCAAACGACGAGAGACACTTATCATCTACAAGGAACTCGGTGTCTTTCATCAACGAATCAGTCAACGGTCGAGCAATCCTGCTGAAATCGTGAATGAAGCATCGGTAGAAACCGACGTGCTCCAGAAAATACCGTAACTTTGCAAGTTGGACGGTGGATCGAGTTTTCTAATGAAATCTACCTTGGTCGGATCAACCTCCATGCCCCTATTGGAGATGATATGGCCAAGCACCGTCCCTTGAGTTACCATGAAGTGACTCTTCTCCCAAGACAACACTAGGTGAACCTCTATGCATCGCTGAAGGACTCGGTCTAGGCAGTCAAGACAAGAATCGAATCTGTTGCTGTAGACCGAGAAATTATCCATGAAGACCTCCAAGCACTCCCCCACCATGTCCGAAAAGATGGACAACATGCATCTCTGGAATGTCGCCGGAGTGTTGCACAATCCAAATGGCATGCGTCTGAAAGCATATGTCCCGAAGGGACAGGTGAAGGTAGTCTTGTCCTGGTCCTCGGGCGCAATGGCGACCTGGTTATAACCGGAGTACCCATCCAAGAAACAATAATGGCTCTTCCCTGCTAGTCTCTCAATAATTTGATCAATAAAGGGCAGGGAAAATGATCCTTCTTGGTGGCCTGGTTCAGTCGTCTGTAATCCACGCAGACCCGCCAAGAAGTGGGTACTCGGGTAGCGATATCCTCTCCAGACTCCGTGACAACTATCGTGATGCACATCTTCTTGGGCACCACATACAACGGACTGACCCACTTGGAGTCGGAGATGGGGCAGATAAAATCGGCGCACCACCACTTCGAGATCTCCTTCATAACAACCTCTTTGAGATTCGGGTTCAGCCGCTGCTGGAACTCACGCGACGGCTTTGCCTCATCGTCGAGATAGATGTGGTGAGAGCACAGAGCTGGACTGATCCCCTTGAGTTCTGCTACACTCCAACCTATCGCCTTGCAGTTCTTTTCAAGAACCCCCATCAGACGGGATTCTTGCTCTCTAGTCAAATCAACGGAGATAATGACTGGGTACATCTCATGCTCACCCACAAGGAACCTATACTTCAGTGACGCTGGTAGCGGCTTCTACTCTAGACAAGTCGGTGCTGGCAAATCGGGCTTCTAAAGAATCCGAATATATGCTGCCAAATCTGCATGGGAGAATGAGAACTCTCGCTCGCAAGCTGGATCTGGAGAAGGCTGCTCAACTGGTCTGTCTCTGTTCTGCTCAGAATCATCCTCCTCTCTCGTTGTAGGCTCAGTGGAAGTCAGACACGGTGTGAAATCATCAAACTCTGCCCAATCAGTATCTGACTCCGAGGGATCATATTCACAAAAATCTGTATCGCGACCAAGAACCGGGTCTGCAGCCTGAAATGTATCCTGGACTAGGAATGCGCTCTCCAAGCTCTCCTCTGCTCGTATCTCTGCATCAACGAACTCTGAAGGTGAGAGGATGGCCTGTGCGACTGGATCTGCCACTACCTCATCATTTGTAATCATGAAGTCATAGTCCTGGTGGATGCCTCGCCCTGCCTCTGTCATCTGTTCTGAATCTGTGGTCGACTCTAAGCAATCTGAATCTCTCGCTCTAGTCTCCTCGACCGTCTCTATTTGTATACTCTCGCCCTCGATGCGAAAGTACACCTTCCCGCTATCATGGTCGGATACTGCCTTGGCTGTGGCCAAGAACGGGCGTCCTAAAATGATGGGGACATCAGTCACTGACTCAGGGATCTCCATGTCCAACACAACGAAGTCCACGGGGAATTTCAGGCCCTGAATCGTGACAACAATGTCCTTCAGCAACCCCTTCAGCCTCTTGACTGATCGATCAGCAAACTGTTGATCGAAGAACCACTGTCTAATAGAGTGCAGTCGAACCTCTGCTCTTGAATGTGGCATCTGACATACGGGGCTCCTGCATCTGGCCTCTTGGCTGGCAGACGGTTCTGTATCGCGAAACAAGTGGCTCTGGTAAGCACATGTATCTCAGACTGATGGTTCCTCCACTTCCTCCTAACTGTGGTCCTGTCTCTGAGTGATCTCTGGAGTAGAGGGATGTGCTCCAAGGCCTCCTGTAGAGTCAGTTGTATATGGAAACGAATCATCTGCTGGCCGAACTCTATCTGATGACTCTTTTTGGGATTTTCTATTTTCTCCCCCTTTGCCATGTGAAGTGCTCGTGGACAGGGTCCTTCTCAGATGAAGGACTAGGAGAGGTTCTGGCATGATCATGAACAACAAAATCCACACAAACATCATCAATCAACACATGTGGATCCGAAAATAACATAACCTTTCCTTTATTTCCAGAAATTTCCTGAGATACAGATATAGATGGAAAAACAACAGGACTAGCAGAAGTGAAAATGGTGGCCTCAGTACCACCCTCAGCATGTCTCACGGCATTAGTACCGCGCTCTGGCTCAGCAGCTATGGTGGCGTCAGTACCACCTCCTCAAACTGGTGAAGCGACGGCCTCAGTACCGTCGGTTGGATCAACATCCATGGTGGCATCAGTACCACCATCATCATCTCTCGCGACCTCAGTACCGCGATCCTCCTCGTCTGGCACTCCTGGTGTGGCGTGGGATCGTCGCTCAAACGAGGCACCGCCTGCTGGTATCCTACCGCCCCTAAGTTTGACAAAATCAGCATCAAACATGTATGCAGACAAATCACCAAAAGAATCACTAGGAGTGGTAATCTTTGTAAACTCTACCTGTTAAGACTTTCTCTTCAGGTTGTTCGGGTTCGGCTCTATCTGTGCAGGAATGGCGGCCTTCCCTCTCGATATCTCCCGCATCTCCTGGCGAAAATCGTCCATCTCCCATCTGAAGGTAGCCTGCTGCTCAGTCATGAGGCGGGCTAAGTCGTATAGGGCGGGGTTCTCATAGGTTGGCCCATGAGAACCTGACGGGTGGCCTCGCTGGTAGTGAGGCTGCTGCTGCTGAGGCGGGTAAGAGGGGTACTGGTGAGGATGATGCTGCGGCTGATGAGGTTGATCACACCTCCAAGAATGTCCCTGCTGATAGGGACGAGGACCATACTGCTGTGGGGGCTGGGATGACTGTTGCTGTACTTGGGGCTGGGGCTGCTGATGCTGCTCTCGCTGAAGGCCATACTGGCCACCCTGAACTCGAGGCTGCTGCTGGGAACTGGCACCTCCGGCCGACAAACAGAATCCGGGATGGTCTCGTCAGATACCGGGCTGGGGTCGGTCATACCAAATCCCGTTGACATCCATCAACGGCTCCAGCTGTAAGGGGGTGGCAGGAGTACTTCTAGAGGCTGATCCGGCTGGTAGACCACCATCTGAGTGTCTGGAGATGGTGGTGGCTGGTAGTACTACTATGGCTGCTGGTACGGCTCCGCTTGTACAAGTTGAACCTGTCTAGGCTGCGTGGAGTGCTGGGACAAACCACCACTGCTACTCGGATCCCCTCGTTCCTGAAGACGGGGCTGAGAAGCCGTCTGTGCCTCCTGGAGACACATGACATGTGTCTTCAGGTCACTCAACAACTGTGCCATCTGCTCCATTTGCGTTATGCTCTGGCACTGCCTCTTCTCGATCAGCTCTATCCGATCCAACTACTCACTGATGATGCCCATGTTGGCGGTTGTGGACTCGGCCTGTGCGGCTGTCGCTGACGAAGTAGAAGGACCGACGTCGACCCGTGCTATCCTCTGAAACTGCACGGTCTGTGGATGAGGGCGTCCCTGGGTGTAGAGTCAGGTCTGGGACATCACAGTGTAGTTCTCGGCCATCTCCTCGTAGATGGCTCAGACCTGATACTCATCCTTGGTGAAGTAGGAATCGCCACAAGAAGCGTTCACTAGGCCCTGCAGCTCAGGTGTCAACCTGCAAAAGAAGCTCTGAACAAGGTTCGTCTTCGTGATATCATGGTGCGGGCATCTGTCGGTCAGCTCTCTGAACCTCTCCCATGCCTCGTGGAACTGCTCGTTGGGGAGCATGGAGAAGTTGCTGATCAGGGCCCTCGCTGCATTCGTCCACCCGAGTGGATAGTACTTGTGCAAGTACTCGGTGCGGAGTTGCTCCCAGGTGTACACAAATTTCCCCAAATGCTTCAGCCAGGTGGCTGCTCTATCTGTCGGTGAAAAGGGGATGGCAATCATATGGATGGTGTCCTTGTCCACCCGTCCGTTGTGGATGGTGCTGCAGATCATCAGAAACTCCTGGAGATGTCGGTGGGGCTCCTTGGTGGCGAGCCCATGGAAGTGGGGAAGAAGATGCAGTGTGTTCGGGGGGGACATGAAGTCCCCCACGATGGCCGGAAGAACCACCCTCCGGTGCGTCAGTTTCGATCCAGGGTTGTGCAACTCCCGCATCATTCTCGACTGCTCTGCTGTTGGTGCTGCAATCGACTGGTCTGGCTGATCAGGCTGATCTGGCCTGCGTTCATCGGCTCGCGGCTGGTCTGCTGCGGCTCTTAGTCTCTCCATTTCTCTCATCATCTCCATCATGAAAGTCCCCTACTCTCGAATCTGTCACTGCATCGTCTCGAGGGAAGCTATCATGGTGGTGTTGATCGCACCCTGGTCCAGAACATATGTGGTCGTCTCTGGCCTCGGACCATCGGTGCGCTCCTCACTGCTGGCAATGGTCTCTACAAAGGCAAAAGACCCAAACTCAGGTGCCGAAATATCATCAGTCTGCTGTCTCGCTTCTAGCACTGGCATCTCAAGTAAAGAAGAAGGGTGGTGAAGGGGGAACATGGCGGAATCAAACTCGGGTTCAGAGAGCAGGTCTGAGCTCTCACGAGCCAACCTAGATGAACGGGCTGGAGTGCTAAAAGCAGTGCAGCCAGAGGCTGCCTAAGGGACCTCCTGCCCATCATCTCGATCTGTGAGTCTGGCAGATGAGATCTGGAAACAAACAAGATGAGCAAACAAACCCCGAATTCACCTACTCCACGCTGAGCTGAAGTCCGTAAGAGTTCGGTCAATCATCTTGTCAATTTTATTTAGGTGATCATGTCAGGATATCAGAGCAGTTACGTGACTTGGTAGGAATCCAATCCACCAACCAGTCTGTCCCGTATAAAAAAAGCCGCTAGTCTGATCGGGGCTCGGATGTGGCTCTAGCCTAGGGTGCGGGCCACTCTCTCGTGCAATCAAACCAGACAATGAGGGGGTTGCTCTCCCCAAGACAGATTTTTAGGTGAAGTGTCTTTTAGGGTCAAGTTTGTTTAGCAGTCCAAATTTTATACTTTTTCTTTTTTGGTATTTTTCAGATAAAAACAATGCCTAACGAATTTTTTGATTTCCCTGATTATTTTAAGTTCAAAAACCAGGGGGAGAAGACGAAAAAGCCGATGCGCGGAAATCAATGATGCATGCAGAGTAAGAGATGTGTACCTGACTCCAACAGTCTGCATGCAGGGTGATCCACGCATAAATAAAAGACTGAATATAAACTTCCTATATGATGCACGTGCAAAACCGTCCCTAGCAGAGCAATTTCTACACGAGAGAACAGTAGCCGGGTACTCGAGCCTAGGTCTTGAGTCCTATCTTGGGAGCCACTCGATTCTGCCACAACAGATCTTGCAAGCGCTGTATGTGACTCATCAAGGCACGTGGACCAGGGCTTTAATAATACAGCTTTTTCTTGTGAATTAATTAATTAGGTCCAATTATTCAAACTATAGGTACAGGCAGGCAATTAGGTGTTTGGATCCTAATTAGTTACGTCACAATCAAGAAAAATCCTAAGCTAAGGCTGAAAAACGCATAAATCACAAAGCAGTAAAAAACGGCCAAAAAGCCGAAAAACCACGAAAACCGCGAAAATCTCGGTGAGGTCCCTTGAGCACATCGGTGCTCGGCGAAACAGACCCCGAAATGTCACAAGTGTCCAAGTTCGTCCAGGTCCCTGTATTATTACAAATTAAATGGTTCTGAAAAATAAAATAAACTAAAGCTAATCTACGACTATTCTACGGTTATTTTCTCGGGGCTATTCAGCGACTCCCGAGCTTCGGCTTTTCCTCCTCGCGTCCTGCTGCGGCTTCATGAAGAAGGAAGCCGCTTCCGACTCCCGCGGTTGCTTCGGCTTCCGAAGAAGCCACCTCGGTCCTCGGGCCCTCGCAAGAAAGATAAACTAAAGTGTCAGTCTAGAAAATATGTAAATAAAATATAGAAAAATATATCTTCAAAAATATCTACAAAAAGCCGCAAAAAAGAAAAGCCGCGGAAAAATCGAAAGTGACTACTAAGCCGTGCTCCCCGGCAACAACGCCATTCTGATGACCGCGAATTCTCACTTATCGGGATAAGGTATGAAATATCAGAGTCATTGTGACCCGAATAACAAGATGCGATCAATCTAGAAAATAAGGATAGAACCACCAAACAGAGATATAAAATCAATCAAAACAGAAAGCGGTCCTCGCTAATTTATTAACCTGGTATAGCACCCAGGGTCGGATCCAGGGAGCACGATTGGCCTTACGGCCTACGAAGTAGTCAAAATTTATAAAAAGGAGAAGAAAATATTTTTGGTGGGTTTTATAATTTTTTTAATTTTTATGTATTTTTTGATTTTCTAAAGAAATGTAAAAACAAGTCAATACAACCAATTATTTAATCACTCAAAAAGGGTCAAAAAATTCAAACAAAAATGTTTTTTTTTATATTTTTTAGGTTTTTTTGTGTTTTTGGTGAATTTTCAGATTTTTCTAATTTTTATACGATTTTCTAAAAATCAAGAAAGATAAAAACAGAAGCAATCTGTACAATCAGATTTGAATGGCCAATTAAAAATCTATAATTGGACTATAAAAATCTGATGATAATTTCTATGCAAAGTATATGCAAAAAACTAAAATTCAGAAAAAGAGTTTGTATTTTTTTGAATTTTCTAGAATTTTTAAGAATTTTTATGAGATTTTTAGAGTTTTTCAATTTTTAGGTTTTTGTAAATCCAAAAAGCACAAAAATTGGACAGAAAGTAAAAGACACTAAAACTAACTACCTCTAATTTTTTTAGAATTTCTATAAAAGTTTTATATTTTTCTTTGATTTTCTAAATCAGAAAATAGCAAAAATGAACGTTTTTGAATATTAAAAATATCAAAAAGCCTTAAAATTGTACCAAAAAGCTTAAAAAATGTACCAAAAATTTAGGGAAATTTTTACACAGTGGCAAGAGCCACGTTTCCAAATTTCACCTAATTTAGATTTAATTTGCTATTTTATTTAATGAAATTAAAGGCACACAGTACACATGGACCTAAATGTAAGGAAAAGTATTTTCAAGGGTTAAACAATAATAAGCAAATAAAGTGCAGGGGCCCTTGTGCAAAAAGTCCAAAAATACACGCACAACGCACGTGAATCAGGCACGGAGGGGCATATGTGTAAATCCTATTTATAAAATATGAAACCATAACACACAGGAAACACAAGATCAATAGTGCAAAATTCCCAAAACCTCACGTGTCGATGCACGTGGTCACAATACACAGGGACTAAATTGCAAATAGAAGAAACTTAAAGGTTCACAATGCAAAATATCCAAAATAAAAACAAGTAAACTAAATATTTACAGGACTAAATATTAAACGCAATAAACAGAGGGGCCTACAAGAAATTTACCCCTTATTGTGATCTTCGGCCGGAGGCGCGCCACGTGTGAGATCGAACGACTGAGAAGCGTTGATGCCTCTTCGAAGACCAAAGGCTCGGATGGGACGGACGAGGGTGCGTCACGTGGATGATCTGATGGCTCTGGTGCGTGCACGCCTCTCCTCTGTGACTGACGGTTCAGATCGAACCCTAGCTGGATCGGACGGTGTACGTATCGCGCTGGTGGACGGTCCGGATTATATCTAGAACAGAGGTCACCGGATCGATGGCTGGAAGCACCTCCTCTCTTCGACACCCTCCTCGCACAACTGCCACTCTGGGGAAGAAGATGGAGGTCCTGGGACGAAGGAGCAGAGCCAAGGATGGCCTGAATTGTGCGGCGGAGGAGATGCATTATAGTGCTAGGGGTCCGACAAGAGTGGGTCGGACATAGTTGTCGGAGCTCGGATCCCTAGGAAAAACCATCGGGCGAGGGTCTCGGATGATGCATCTATAATCAGGACCCGGGGTTTAGGTATTTGGAGCTCGGATCAAGCGGGGATAATCATGAGAAGTCGGGTCGGACGCGAGATCCGCGGGCGAATGGTCCAGGGGGGGAGTTGACCGGGGGTCAACATCCCCCGTGGACCAATCAGAAGCTGCCAATTATTAATGTTTTAGAAATTGAATAAAAAATAGTAAATGCTTTTATTTCGAAAAACTTTAAACATTAAAAATGTTTTTTATTTTCAAATAATTTTTTAGTGATTTTTATTTTTTTTTGAAAAATAAATTATGTATTTACACATTATTATTATTATATATAGGTATATACAAAAGGATTTTTTATTTTTATTTTTTTAACTATTTATTTTTTTAAAATTATTACAATTTTATATTTTATTTATTTACAACATAAAATTTGGAATAATAATGTATTTTTATTTTATTTTTATGATGTATTTACATGGAGTAAATAAATAGGGTTATATACATATGTACATGGTATATATACAAGGTGGAAATTGATTTTTATTCTTTTTCTTTTTATTTTATTTTTATTTTTCTGAATTTTACTTTATTTATTTACACCATGAAATATGGAATATAGAAATATTTTTATTGTATTTTAATTATTTATTTACAAGGAGAAAATAAATAGTTATGTTATTCTATATACACTGATGATAGGGGTTTTGTTTATTTTTATTTTTATTTTGTTTTTCCCATTTTTATTTTGGTTTTATTTATACAAAATATCAAAAACAAATTTTTATTTTTATCAAGAGGAAAATAATATTATTTATTTACATAGGTATATGTACACATGATTGACCCTATCTTTCTCTACATGATTGACCCATGATGAGCCCTCCCTTGGGATTAGGTCACTCATATTTATTCTAAATATTTCCCTCTTTTTCTTTTATTTCTTTCTTCTTTTATTTATGCACAAAAACATGCTAATTATCAATATTTACACAATGCATGTATGTTGGTAATTTATTCTATTTACATGAATATACAATGTGTTTTGCATAGGTTTTGTGGCAAAAATAAAGGAATAAAGAGCGATGAATCGGGATTCATAACTATACCAGGTTAATAAAAATAGCGAGGACCGCTTTTTGATTTCTTTGCTTGATAGTCTTATTTTGGTGGTCTCTCTTTTTCTTGATTGATCGAACCACGTGATCCGGGTCGCAACGACCCTTGTTTATACCTTTACCCGGATTTTGTGGGATTTTTCGGTCATCAGAATGGCGCCGTTGCCGGGAAGCACGGCTTAGTAGTCGATTTCGATTTTTCCGCGGCTTTTCTTTTTCGTGGCCTTTTGTAGATATTTTTGTAGATATATTTTCTCTGCTTTATTTACACATTTTTCTTGACTAAATCACTTTGGTTTCTTTTCTTACGAGGGCCCGAGGATCGACGTGGCTTCTTCGGAAGCCGAAGTAACCGCGAGAGTCGGAGACAGCTTCCTTCTTTACGAAGCCGCAGGAGAGCGCGAGGAGTAGAGCCGAAGTTCAGGAGTCGCGGTATAGCCGCGAAATAACCGTAGGTTAGCTTAGCTTAGTTTAGATTTTTTTAGCAGAATTATTAAATTGTAATAATACATGGACAGAGACTTGGACACTAGACATTTCAGGGTCTGTTTCGCCGGGCACCGGTGTGCTTGGGGGCCTCAACGAGATTTTCGTGGTTTTTCGCGATTTTGACCGTTTATTTACTGCTATTTGATTTAAGCGGTTTTTAGCCCTAGCTTAGGATTTTCATTGATTGTGACGTAATTAATTAGGATCCAAACACCTAATTATCTGCCTGTACCTATAGCTCGAATAATAGGATCTAATTAATTAAATCACAAGAAAAAAGTCAGCTTAATTGAGCTCTGGTCCACGTACCTTGAGGAGTCACATACAACGCGTGCAGGATCTGTTGTGGTAGACACCGAGTGGCTCCCAAGATAGGACTCCGGACCTAGGCTCGAGTACCCGGCTACTGTTCTCTCGTGTCGAAATTGCTCTGCTAGGACCGGTTTTCCGCGTGCATCATATAGGTAGTTTATATTCAGTCTTTTATTTATGCGCGGATCACCCTACATGTAGACTGCTGGAGTCAGGTACGCATTTCTTACTCTGCATGCATCATTGATTCCTGCGCATCGGATTTTTCGTCTTCTCCCCCTGTTTTGGACTTAAAATAATCAGGAGAACCGAAAAATTTGTTAGGCGTTGTTTGCTTTGAAAAATATTTAAAAAAGAAAAACTATAAAATTGGGACTGCTAAACAAACTTGACCCTAAAAGACACTTCACCTAAAAATCTGTCTTGGGGAGAGCAACCCCCTCATTTTCTGGTTTGATTGCGCGAGAGAGTGACCCGCACACTAGGCTAGAGCCACATCCGAGCCCCGATCAAACTACCGGCCTTTTATACGGGACAGTCTGGTTTGCGGATTGGATTCCTACCAGGTCACGTACCGCTCTTATATCCTGACATGATCACCTAAATAAAATCGACAAGATAATTGACCGAAACCTTACGGTCTTCAGCTCAGCGTGGAGTAGGTGAATTCGGGGTTTGTATTGCTCATCTTGTTTGTTTCCAGATCTCATCCGCGAGACTCGCCAGATCGAAATGATGAGAAGGAGGTCCCTTAGGCAGCCTCTGGCTGCACCGCTTGACCGCACTCTAGCCCATTCATCTAGGTTGGTTCGCGAGAGCTCAGACCCGCTCTCCGAACCCGAGTTCGATTCTGCCCTATTCCCCCTTGACCACCCTTCTTCTTATCCTAAGATACCAGTGCCAGATGCGAGTGGACAGACAGATGATATTTAGGCATCTGAGTTTGAGTCTTTTGCCTTTGCAGAGACCATGGAAAGAAGTGAGGAGCGCATCGATGGTCCGAGGCCAGAGACGACCACATATGTTATGGACCAGGGTGCGATCAACACCACCATGCTAGCTCCCTTGAGACGATGCAGAGACAGATACGGGATCAGGGTGCTTTCATGGTGGAGATGAGGAGAGAGATGGAGCGGTTCTGAGAGCAGAGAGATCAGCCGCGAGACGAGGGACAGAGAGACCCTGAGCAGCCAGCAGCAGCAGAGCCGCCGAGACCGATGTGGGAGTTGCACAACCCCGGATCGACTCAGACACACAGCTGGGTGGTACTTCCTGCGATCGTGGGGGATTTCATGTTCCCCCCGAATACACTTCAGCTTCTCCCCCACTTCCAGGGGCTCGCCACTAAGGAGCCCCATCTTCATCTCCAGCGGTTTCTGATGATCTGCAGCATCGTCCACGATCGACAGGTGGACGAGGACACCATCCGGATGATCACCTTTCCCTTTTCACTGGCAGATAGAGCAGCCACCTGGCTGAAACATTTGGGGAAGTTTGTTTACACCTGGGAGCAGCTCCGCACCGAGTACTTGAACAAGTACTATCCACTCGGGCATACGAATGCAGCGAGGGCCCTGATTAGTAACTTCTCCATGCTTCCCAACGAGCAGTTCCATGAGGCATGGGAGAGGTTCAGAGAGCTGACTGAAAGATGCCCGCGCCACGACATCACGAAGCCGAACCAAGTTTAGAGCTTCTTCTACGGGTTTACACCAGAGCTGCAGGGCCTGGTGAACGCTTCTTGTGGCGATTCCTACTTCGCCAAGGATGAGGATCAGGTCTGGGCCATCTACGAGGAGATTGCCGAGAACTATATAGTGATGTCACAGACCCGACTCTACACTCAAGGACGTCCTGAGCCACAGACCGTGCAGTTTTAGAGGATAGCACGGGTTGATGCCAGTCCTTCCACTTCGTCAGCGACAACCACACAGACCGAGTCCACAGCCGCCGACATGGGCATTATCAGCGAGAAGTTGGACCGCATGGAGCTGATCGAGAAGAAGTAGTGCCAGAGCATATCTCGGATGGAGCAGATGGCACAGTTGCTGAGTGATCTGAAGACACATGTCATGTGTCTCCATGAGGCACAGACGGCTTCTCAGTCCCGTCTTCAGTCAAGAGGAGATCCGAGCAGCAGCGCCAACTCGTCCCAGCGCTCCATCCAGCCTAGACAGGTTCACCTTATACAAGCGGAGCCGTACCAGCAGTCACATCCGTACTACCGGACACCACCATCTCCATACACTCAGATGGTTGTCTACCAGCCGGATTAGCCTTTGGCAGTACTCGGGCCACCCCTTACGAGCTGGAGCCGTTTATGGATGTCAACGGGATTTGGTACGACCGACCCCATCCCGATATCCGACGAGACCATCCCGGATTCTGTTGGTCGACCGGAGGTGCCAGTTCCCAGCAGCAGCCTCCAATTCAGGGTGGCCAGTACGGCTATCAACGAGAGCAGCACCAGCAGCCCCAGCCCCCAGTATAGCAGCAGCAGCAGCAACGGTCATCCCAGTATGGTTCTCGTCCCTATCAGCAGGGACATTCTTGGAGGTGTGATCAGCCTCCTCAGCAGTAGCATCATCCCCAGCAACAGCCTCACTACCACCGAGGCCACCCGTCAGGTTCTCATGGGCCAGCCTATGAGAACCCCACCTTAGACGACTTAGCCCGCCTCATGACTGAGCAGCAGGCTACCTTCAAACGGGAGATGGATGAGTTCTGCCACGAGATGCGGGAGATAGTGAGAGGGAAGGCTGCCATCCCTGCCCAGATTGAGCCAAATCTGAACAACCTGAAGAGGAAGTCTGAGCAGGTAGAGTTTATAGAGATTACCACTCCTAGTGATTCTTTTGGTGATTTGTCTGCATACATGTTTGATGCTGATTTTGTCACACTTTGGAGCGGTAGGATGCCAGCAGGCGGCGCCTCGTCTGTGCGACGATCCCACGCCACACCAGGAGCGCCAGATGAGGAGGAGCGCGGTACTGACGCCGCGAGAGATAATGACGGTGGTACTGATGCCACCATGGACGTTGATCCAACCGACGGTACTGAGGCCGTCGTTTCACCAGATGGAGGAGGTGGTACTGACGCCACCCCAGTTGCTGAGCCAGAGCGCGGTACTGATGCCGCGAGACGACATGCCGAGGGTGGTACTGAGGCCACCATTTTCACTTCTGCTAGTCATGTTGTCTTTCCGTCTGTACATGTATCTCAGGACGTTTCTGGAAATAAAGGAAAGGGTATGTTATTTTTGGATCCACATGTGTTGATTGATGATGTTTGTGTGGATTCTTCTATTCATGAGCATGCCAGACCCTCTCCTAGTCCTTCATCTTAGAAGGACCCTGTGATCCCCTTTCCACGAGCACTTCACATGACAAAGGGGAAGAAAATAGGAAATCCAAAAAAGAATTACCAGATAGAGTTCAGCGAGCAGATGATAGATCGATTCCATATTCATCTGACTCTACAGGAGGCCTTGGAGCACATCCCTCTACTATAGAGATCACTCAGAGACAGGACCACAATTAGGAGGAAGAGGAGGAACCATCAGTCTGAGATCCATGTGCTTACTAAAGCCACTTGTTTCGCGATACAGAACCGTTTGCCAGCCAAGAGGCCAGATGCAGGAGCCCCGTATATCAGATGCCACATTCATGAGCAGAGGTTCGACCGCAGTCTATTAGATAGCGGTTCTTTGATCAACCTACTTCCGGCAACCCTTCTCGACTGCTTCGAGTTGGGCACTCTCCGACAGAGCAGGACGGTCCTTCAGTTTGCTGATCGATTTGTCAAGAGGCCAAAGGGGTTGCCGAAGGACGTTGTCGTCACGATTCATCGGCTGAAATTCCTCGTGGACTTCGTTGTGTTGGACATGGAGATCCATGAGTCAGTGACTGATGCCCCCATCATTTTAGGACGCCCGTTCTTGGCAACAACCAAGGCAGTGTCCGACCAAGATAGCGGGAAGGTGTACATTCATGTTGAGGGTGAGAGTATACAAATAGAGATGGTCGAGGAGACTAGAGCTAGAGATTCAGATTGCTCAGAACCGACCACAGATTCAGAGCAGATGACAGAGGCAGGGCGAGACATCCACCAGGACTGTGACTTTGTGATTACAGATGATGAGGCAGTTTGGGCAGATCCAGTCGCACAAGCCATCCTCTCACCTTCAGAGTTCGCTGATGCAGAGACGCCAACAGAGGAGAGCTTGGAGAGCGCATTCCTGGTCCAGGATACATTTCAGGCAGCAGATTCGGTTCTTGATCGCGATACAGATTTTTTTGAGTATGATCCCTCGGAGTCAGATACTGATTGGGCAGAGATTGATGATTTGACACCTTGTCTGACTTCCACTGAGCCTACAGATAGAGAGGAGGTTGATTCCATTCAAAGCAGAGACAGTCCAGCTGAGCAGCCTTCTCTAGATACAGTTTGTGAGCGAGAGTTCTCATTCTCCCGTGCAGATTTGGCAGCATACACTCAGATTCTTCAGAAGCTAGATTTGCCAGCACCTACTTGTCCAGAGCTGAAGCCGCTACCAGCATCGCTGAAGTATAGGTTCCTTGCGGGTGAGCATGAGATGTACCCGGTCATTATCTCCGCTGATTTGACTGGAGAGAAAGAATCCCGTCTGATGGGGTTTCTTAAAAAGAACAGCAAGGCGATAGGATGGAGTGCAACCGATCTCCAGGGGATCAGTCCGGCTCTGTGCTCCCACCATATCTATCTCGAGGATGAGGCAAAGCCATCGCATGAGTTCCAGCGGCGGCTGAACCCGAATCTTAGAGAGGTTGTCATGAAGGAAATCTTGAAATGGTGGAGCGTCGATTTTATCTACCCCATCTATGACTCCAAATGGGTCAGTCCGTTGCATATGGTTCCCAAGAAGACGGACATCAATACAGTTGTCACGGAGTCTGGAGAGGAGATCGCTACCCGGGTACCCACTTCTTGGCGGGTCTGTGTGGATTATAGACGATAGAACCAGGCCATCAAGAAGGATCATTTCCCCTTGCCCTTTATTGATCCGATTATTGAGAGGCTGGCAGGGAAGAGCCATTACTGTTTCTAGGATGGGTACTCCGATTATAATCAGGTGGCCATCACGCCCGAGGACCAGGACAAGACCACCTTGACCTGTCCCTTCGGGACATATGCTTTCAGACGCATGCCATTTGGATTGTGCAACACTCCGGCGACATTCCAGAGATGCATGTTGTCCATCTTTTCGGACATGGTGGGGGAGTTGTTGGAGGTCTTCATGGATGATTTCTCGATTTACGGCGACATATTCGATTCTTGTCTTGACTGCCTAAACCGAGTCGTTCAACGATGCATAGAGGTTCACCTTATATTTTATTGGGAGAAGAGTCACTTCATGGTGACTCAAGGGACGGTGCTTGGTCATATCATCTCCAACAGGGGCATGGAGGTTGATCCGGCCAAGGTGGATGTCATTAGAAAACTCGATCCACCGTCCAACTTGCGACAGTTACGGTCTTTTATGGGGCACGTCGGTTTCTACCGACGCTTCATTCATGATTTCAACAGGATTGCCCGACTGTTGACTGATCTGCTGACGAAAGACACCGAGTTCCTTGTAGATGATAAGTGTCTATCATCATTTGAGACTCTCAAGAGATGTGTTATAGAGGCTCCTGTTCTCCAGCCACCTGATTGGTCTCTCCCATTCGAGATCATGACGAACGCCTCCGATTTTGCCGTAGGGGCCGTGCTGGGACAGAGGAGGGATGGGGTCCCATTTGCCATTCATTATACTAGCTGTACATTGGATGCCGCACAACAGAACTATACCGTCACAGAGAAGGAGATGCTAGTCGTAGTCTTCGCCCTAGATAAGTTCATTACATCATTGGATCTAGAGTGACCATTTACACTGATCATACCACCATCAGGTACCTCATGGCAAAGACGGATGCCAAAGCTAGATTGACCAGATGGATCCTTCTACTCCAGAAGTTTGACATAGAGATTAAGGATAAGCCTGGAGTCAAGAATGTGGTGGCAGATCATCTCTTCCGATTGGAGTATCTTGAGGATTCTGAGCAGACTGAGCCTATTTGTGAGATCTTCCCAGATGAGGCGATCCTTGCTATCGCCTCGCTCCCATGGTATGCCGATATTGTGAACTACCTTGTCACCAAGAAAGTTCCACAAGATTGGGCCAGGCATAAACTTGAGACCTTCCTCGCGAAGGCCAAGTTTTACCATTGGGAGGATCCCGTCCTTTACCATGAGGGAGGGGATAGTATCCGGCGTAGGTGCATTCCTTAAGAGGAGCACCATAGCGTCCTTACTTACTGACACAAGCTTGAGGCAGGAGGATATCTCTCAGGGAGGAGAACGACACGGAAAGTGCTCCAATCCGTCCTATGGTGGCCTACTCTCTTCATGGACTCTGATGAGTTCATGAAGAGGTGTACTGACTGTCAGAGGATGGGCACTTGTGGACAACGTGATATGATGCCGATGCAGCCCATACACTTTTGTGAAGTTTTTGATGCATGGGGCATCGATTTCACGGGTCCATTCCCTAGGAGTCAGGGATTATAGTAAATTCTGTTGGCCGTGAATTATGTGAGTCGTTGGGTTGAGGCTATCCCCGCCCGAACCGCAGATGCTAAAACTGTATGCTGATTTGAGGAAGAATATCATTTCATGGTTTGGGGTACATTGAGTGTTGATATCTGACGGGGGGTCTCATTTCGTCAACGACAAGGTAAAGGCCCTTGCTAACGAGTTCAACATAGACCATCGAGTTGCCACTCTATACCACCCTCAGACGAATGGTCTTGCTGAAGTGTCGAACAGGGAGATCAAGACTATATTGCAGAAGGTCGTCCACCCTGACCAAAAAGATTGGTCACAGCTTTTGGACTCGGTCTTGTGGGCATATCGGACGTCTTTCAAGACTCCTTTGGGTACATCTCCCTTTCGCCTCGTTTATGGCAAGCCGTGCCATTTACCTGTTGAGCTGAGACATAGGTCACTTTGGGCAGTCATTGATATACTTTTGGATCCAGAGAGTGTAGGAGATCAGTGGAGGGTAGAGTTAGCAGCCCTGGAGGTGCTTCGTGCTACCGCCTTTTCGAACAGCCTACATTATAAGGAGAGATTGAAGGAGTGGCATGATTCTCACATCAGCCACAAGCAGTTTGAGCCAGGACAGAGAGTATGGCTGTTTGATGCTAGGCTTCTTCTATTTCTAGGGAAGCTACAGAGCAAATGGAAGGGACCGTATTTGGTTAGAAAGGTGCATGACAATGGGAGTATTGATATATCTGAGTTGTCTTCTGATGCTACCTTTCGAGTGAACGGCCAGCGGGTCAAGCCATATCTAGATCATGAGCCACGGGTCGTTGATGTTGCCCCTATTCACTTTGCTTGAGATGTGGTATCTTGACTCACATCTATTGCATCTCACGCCTGATTATCACTGTTCTTCCGACTTGTATAGATCCAGTTGTCCATATCACTCTATTCTTTAGCCCCGCATCCCTTTTCTCATCTTATTATTATGCTATACTTAGGGTGTACTTTACCCTAAGTATAGGCGGGATGTAGGACTCTCAGGTATTCTGTTGATTCTTTCTACCTTGTTTTGCTACCTATACTTAGGGATATTTCAACCTAAATATAGGGCGGTAGACCCTGTACATCCTTCACTCGGATTTCCCTTCATGTACAACTTGCTATACTTAGGATTACTTGATCCTAAGTATAGGGGGAAACACCGAGTCCTCTTCATTCTATTCTATGATTCATTCTTGCATATACCATTCCTTTTCACTTCCCAATACTAAGCACGAGTTATGTCTTCTTCATCGCTCTTGATCACTCTGAGGACATCGTTCGAGCTAAGTATAGGGGGTGTGTATATATTTCATATATACTTTAGCCATAACTTGTACTTTGTGTGAGTGTGTTAATAATTAAAAATGGCTAAAAATCCATAAAAAATTTAAAATTTTTCCCTTGTACTTAAAATTCTTCTTGCACATACCTATTTATTTATAAAAATATTTCTGTACAAATGATTGTAAAATCTTTTTGTGTAAGTAACTTGTAAATATTTTCATATCAAAAATTACGTATATAGTACAAAATTTTTGTAAGATGTTTAAAAAACAAAAAGTTTGCAAAAACCTTGTGTAAATTTTTGTAAATATTTTGCAAAACTTCGCATTCATGCATACATCCATGTTTTCAAACATTTTTAAAAAATTTTGCACCTGTGTAAGTATTTGTAAATTAGCATCTTTGTAAACACTTGCACAGTTTTTCCAAATCATAGTTGACATTTAAACTAGCCTGGAATTAAATTGACAAATGGAGCTTGGTTGAGACCTTAATCCACCTAATAATAAGAGGAACCTTATAGGGCTCAGGATTGAGACTTTTCAGGTCCATTGGGACTTAATTATTTGGGTCAACTAGGCTATGAGCATATGTCATCTTGATGAGCCTAAGTAGAGCACTTAACAACACACGCATGACTCTCAGAGACAATGACTTTACTTGCACCCGCACTTTACACATAGCTCTCCACGGATGAGGTGGTGAGGAGGCAATTTCCTTTAGCTTGGGGTAGAATATGAGGGTAGTACTTCTAGGCGGAACCTCTCTTCTTCTTATAGTGAAGGAAATGCGTCTCAACTTGGTCTGGTGGTTATGAAGTCTAAAGACAGAAGGTGTGGATTGCAATAAAGCTTCAAAAGAGGGAAAGTCTACTGGCTCAAGAGGAAAAATTCCTTGTATATATGCTTCACCATGTAGATATGTTGTACATACGCACATGAAAAAATGTGCAAAAAGAAAAGAACTCCAAAAAAAGGTGGGTCGGATTGAAAATTTAATAATCCCACCGGAGTGTATATAGTCAAATAAAGCAAAAGCTTATGGTATACATGTTCCAATCTCATGAAGCTTGCAGCGGGAGACTTAACTACACTGGTTAGAGCTCCCAAGGAGACATGGCTACACTGGTCATGGTCCATTCTTTTCTTCCCTCTCTTCTTGAGCCGGTTGCACTTGAACTTAGAAGGGAATACCCCTCTTCTCGAGGAAAGAGTGGCTAGACCGAGGCATTAGAGTTACCGGATTGAGGGAGGTTTTCTTTATTACTTCTGAGGTGGGAGCTACATATCACTTACACCGTACAAGGAAAGATTCATGGTCATTAGAGTTTGCGTATGTAGACTTGTTCTGATCAGGTTTACTGAGGAGTCTTGACTATAGATTGGTGGAACTTAGAGGCTGTTGAGTTTTAAGCTTAAGTCCAAATAAGGTTCCGATAAATTAATAATCCAAAGGTCTGACTGAGCTCTATATTTCCATTTAATGAAGGAAAGTTTAATAATCAACCTTGATTTCGCCTCTTTTTCTTTTCCTTTCTCTTTTTCACTTCTTTTTCAAATAAATGTTTGCTAAGGGACTAGCAAAAGTAAAGTATAGGGGGTGATGAATCCCAATTCATCACTCTTTATTCCTTTATTTTAGCTAGAAACTTGAGCAAAATACCATGTAAATATGTGTAAATATCATAAATTGCCAAAACACATGCATCATGTAAATATGCATAATTAGCATGTTTTTGGCTCAAAATAAAGGAATAAACAAACATAAGAAAAAGAGGGAAATATTTAGAATAAATATTGAGTGACCTAATCCCAAGGGAGGGCTCAACATGGTCCTGCCCGCAAAATAACCCAAGTAGAGAGAGATAAGGTCATTCATACATGTACATACCCCCATATACTTAAATAAATTTATTTTCCTCAAAATAAAAATTAAAAAGTGTTTCTTATATTTTGTACATAGTTATAAAAATAAAACTAAAATAAAAATGAGAAAAACAATATAAAAATAAAAATAAATAAAACCTCTCTCATTAGTGTATATAGACCATGTATATAAAATAACATACCTATTTATTTTCTCCTTGTACATAATTAATAAAAATCCCATAAAATTATCTCTATTCCAAATTTCATGGTGTAAATAAATAAAATAAATATCAGGAAATAAAAATAAAATAAAAAGAAAAATAATAAAAATAATCTTCCACCTTGTATATATATCATGTACATATGTATATACACATATTTATTTAACCCATGTAAATATATCATAAAAATAAAATAAAAATATTTATTATTCCAAATTTTATGTTGTAAATAAATAAAATAAAAAATTGGAATACGTATACAAAAATAAACAATTAAAAATAAAAATAAAAAATACATATATGTATATATACCTATATATAATAATATATTGTTAATACATTAATTATTTTTCAAAAAAATAACTAAAAATCACTAAAAATACTTTGAAAATAAATAAACATTTTTTCATGTTGAAAAGTTTTCAAAATAAAATCATTTAATAATTTTAATAGAATTTCCAAATAATTAATAAGCATAATTTTCTGATTGGTCCACGAGGGATTGTTGACCCCCGGTCAACTCTCCCCCGCGGACCCTTTCCCCTCGAATCAGGCGTTCGACCCGACTTCTCCAAATTTTCCCCATCTGACCCGAAACCCATTCATCAAAACCTTGGGCTCCGATCAAAGTTCCCGCATCCGAGACCCTCGCCCGGTCAGCATCCTAGGGATCCGTGCACCACCGTGCTTCGCCCGACCTCTTCTTTGCCGGATCTTCACATGTATATAGCCGACCTCCGTCGCACCTTTTCACTCGTCTTTGGCTCCGCCTTCCCATTCCAGGGCCTCCACTACCATCCCTAGAGTGACATCTAGCCGAGGGCCGTGTCGCAGTGAGGAGGAAGTGGCCCTAGCCACTAATCCGACGAAGCTTCTCGCCGTGCACCGCCGAGAGGTGCGCCGAGCCTCGGATCCCGATGAATCCTCGAGGCGAAGACCGCCAGAGCTTCCTTATCTCAACCCCAGTCGACGTCGATCACCAGGTAGATCCGTTAGTCTTTCTTTCGTCGTCCATTTCCTATTCTCACATCTCAGCTCCGCCCGCTCCGCCCTAGTGGCTGGAGCTCCGCCAACACATCCTATCCGTACCGATACCTTCTCCGACTCATCGTCACCCTTCTCACACGATCTGATCACCTCGATCGTGGCTACCAGAGCCAGGATCGAGTTGGGCTCCCTCCGCCGCCTTCGCCGGAGCCTTCCCCCGCTCACCCACGTCGCTTCCTTTCCCTTTATGCTAATAACCCCCACCGGAGTGCTCCTCCGAGCGAGAACTTTTTTTGCAGGTGAATAAGAGCAGGTACCCCCCTTGGTTGCGATTCCACCCCTTCGCCGGAGCTCCTCCAGGTCGTTCTTCCCTCTCCAGAGGATCCGACCATTAGAGGCTTCATCGGAGGCCACCACCCGACACGGAGTATCATCACGAGGAAGAACCCCCATTCCGATCGTCCATCGGCCTGCTAGATCGTCTCCAGTGTGCCAGGGAAGTTCGCCTCGGAGGTGTTCTTCCTCATCCTTTGCCCGCTGTTGGATCTCCCCGCCCCACCAGTTTGCATCTACACCATCCACGCTCTGCCATGTCAGGCCGTTAGATCTCCGATCTAACGGTCACGTTCCACCCACGTTCATCATCGCGCTTCCACCATTGGATTGTCTAGACGGCTGCACCAGGACCGTGCATCAGCAGCCAACCACGCCTCGACACCTGGCACCTCACATGCGCCCTCACGCGCCTCGGCTGGTGATGAATACCCATTCATCACTCTTTATTCTTATATTTTAGCTACAAAAACCTTTGCAAATACATGTATATTCATGTAAATACAAATAATTACCAAAAGCATGCATTATATAAAGTTTAATAATTAGCATGTTTTTGTGCAAAAATAAAAAGAATAAATAGACAAAAGAAAAAGAGGGAGATATTTAGAATAAATATTTAGCAACTTAATCCCAAGGGAGGGCTCAGCATGGGCCTGATCGTATAAAAGACAAAGTAGAGAGAGATAGGGAGCTCATGTGTGTAAATATCCGTGTAAATACAATAAATATATTTTCCTGTAAAAATAGAATAAAAGTGGCTTGTACATATTTATATATATTTATAAATACAAAATCAAGAAAAATAAAAAAAATTGAAAAATTAAAAAGGAAAATAAAAACATTCACATGTAGATATTCACCTTGTACATAAACACCTTATCTATATTTATTTTACCTTATAAATAAATAAATTAAAATCCCTAAAAATTTGTATATATTTTATCTTTTATGTTGTAAATAAATAAAATAAAAACCACAAAAACAAAAATAAAATAAAAAGAACAAAATTAAAAATAAAAAAGAACTTTGTACATATACCATGTATATATATGTATATATATATATTTATTTATTTCACACTTGTATATAAATAATAAAAATAAAATAGAAATACCCTTTTATTCCTAATTTTATGATATAAATAAATAAAATATAAAATGGGGATAAAAATGTATAAAAATAACTAATTAAAAATCAAAAATTAATATTGTATATATACCTATATATAGCTCTATTATGTAAATACCTTATTTTTATTTTGAAAAATTAATTAAAAATCACCAAAAAAATAGAAAAAAAATAAAACAAATATATTTTCATGTTTTAAGTTTTCTTTAATTCGGCCATTTGCTATTTTTAAATGAATATTCAAATCATTTTGACGTGGCCCCCTCTCAATGGTCCACGGGGGATGTTGACCCCCCGGTCAACTCCCCCCCGTAGACCACTTCCCACGGGTCGTGATGCCCGACCTGATTTCTCAGATTTTTCGCGTCACGAACCGACCTCCATCTACCCAAACCCAGGGTCCTACTCGTTCGTGCCAGATCCGACACCCTCGCCGGGATGCCTGCCTTGGGGTCTGCGCTCTGAGCTGCCCTACCCGATCGACTTTAGCCGGACCCCTGTCTGTATAAATGTCGAGCTCCGCCTCCATTTTCCCGATCTTTGGCTCATTCGCCTTCCACCCAGTGACCTCCAGTGCCTTTGCGACAGTGACAGCTCGCTCCGGGCGTTGTTGCAGCGAGGAGGAGACGTCTCGGCCACTGATCCGGCGTCTTAGCGCCGCCGTGCTCGGCCTGAAGGTAGAGCTCGAGCCTCGGGCCTCGACGACCCGAGAGGCGACGACCCAGAGCTTCCAGAGCACACACCCAGTTGACTCCTCCGCCCAGGTAACCGTAGTTTTCTTCCTTTGCCTTTAATTTTGATTTTGCCCCAAATCGACCCTTCCCCGTTCCACTTCGATTCCGTCCATCCCAGTCATCGATTCGTTCATCGGAGCATCCCATCATGACCGCCTTCCCCTCGCGCATCTTCTCCGCCCATCCATTCAACCCAGCTCGCACAGGAGCTGGGGTTTCGAGCTCCTACGCCGTCGCATCGTCGGAGCTCGACCGCCCCGCCGCACCGACCACTTTCACCCCCGCTTACAGGCTCAAGGCACTTTGCCCTCGACCCGCGAGTTCGTTGCACACCTTTGCAGGTCCCAGGAAGCCCATCTGAGGGCTTCGACATTCAGGTGCAGCAGCTCGACCTCCGCCGGACTCGCCTGTGCTCCCCAGAGCTCCGTCGAGTCATCGGAGGGTGCCGTTCGACGCGGAAGTCCCTCGCGCATCTTCTCCGATCATTCTTGGCCTCCGAGGAGGATTTCAGCGCATACACGAGCTCGGAGAAGCTCGCTGGCATCCAGTTCATCCACCGTCCTCCAGAGCCGTCTGATTTCCCCTCCAGCTCCAGTTCAGATCTTAACCATCCATTCGAGGAGTCGCCAACACCGTTCTATCTTTGGAGGAGTGATCCCGACCTTTGAGGTTCATCTACATCACGTGAGGACCGTCAGATCAGCCATGTGGTGAGCCCGGAGCCGTTCGATCAGACCCGAGGGTTCTTTTGTTGCAGCGCCACTCCTTTCCACCGTCCGATCTCCACCTAGCAGCCTTCCAGCCCTTGGATCGTTAATAAGGGGTAATTGCTCTAAGGCCCCTTTAGTTTTCACATTTATTATCTAGTCCTGTAAATATTTTAGATATTTTATTTACGTTGGGTAATTTGCATTGTGGACCTTGTCTTTTATCATATTTGCACTTATACCCCTGTGTGTAATGGATCACCTGCATCGACACGTGTTTGTTTGGGTTATTTGCATGTATGGACTCATAGTTTTAGGGTGTTCTTGAATGCATTTGTACTTTTATTAATTGCAGATATGCCCCTGTGAATGGTTTTATTGTCAAGTGCGTTATTTAGTGGGTATTTTACAAGAAGATCCCTGGACTTTTAGTACTTGTTACTAATTAGTCCAGGAACCTTATTTTAATTGCAATTAGGTCCCTGAGTGCCCAGGTCATGCACCTCGTGCGTGCAACCTTAGAGAAATTTCACCGGACCCCCTGGACTTTTTACTATTTGCGTACAGGTCCCTATGCACTATACCTTGTTCTTATTTTTAAATAAAATAGAAAATCAACTCCAAATTTGATGAAAATTGGATACATGGCTCCTACCATGGTGTAATATTTTCTATAATTTTTGGAGACATTTTTGACACTTTTTGTATTTTTAAAAAATTCAAAAACACGCATTTTCTTTACTGTCTAACTTTAAAAATCACAAAAAATATTAAAACATCTTTAAAATATACAAAAAAATTATAGATTGCTTGTTTTGCCTTGCTTGATTTTCTGACTCATTTTGGTCATTTTCGGATATAGAAAACCCTTATAAATTACAAAACACTAAAAACCCTATAAAAATTCTAATAATTAATTTAAAAATCCAAAAACAATAATTCCAATGCCTAAACTTTCCTTATACTTTCTAGTTTTTAGGAAAATTACCTTCAGACCTTGATAGACCCTTATCTATTTTATATTGGCCCTCCAAGTCTAACTGGACAACAACACTGCTTTCTTGTCTTGTCTGATTTTTAGAAAATTTAATAACCATCAGAAAAATACCAAAAATTAACCAAAAATAGTAAAAAATATAAAAAAACATAAAAATATTTTTATTTTGATTTTTGGGTGATTTTTGAGTGTCTAATAATTGGTTGTAGTGGCATGTTTATTTGTTTTCTTTATTTTCTTTATTTATCAAAAATCCAAAAAAAATTATAAAAATTAAAAATCTACCAAAAACACTTTGATTTTATTTTATTCCTTTTTAGACTACTTCGTAGGTCGCAAGGCCATTACGTGCTCCCTGAGTCCGACCATGGTCACTATTCCAGGCTAATCCAATAGCCAGGACCGCTATCGCGTTTATTTGATTTAATCTGATTTTGGTGGTCTGAACCTCATTTTGTTGATTGACTGATTGATCTCTTGAGCGACTAAGGTCGCAACGACCTTTGTTATTTCTTCATCCTTAGTTGCTCGGGTTTATTTCGGTCAGCTGAATGGCGCCGTTGCCGGAGAGCACGGCTTAGTAGTCAACTTCTCCCACGGCTTTCTTTTTCATGGTTTTCTGTATAGATTTGTGTATATAATTTTTCTGACATTGTTTATAACATAACCTGGTCTGTGACACTTGTCTTCTTTCTTGCGAGGGCATGAGGACCGAGGAGACAACTTTCGAGGAGCCGGCGCAACCGCGGGATTCAGAGGCGGCTCCCTTCTGCACGGAGCCGCAGGAGAGAGCGAGAGAGTAACTGAGTGAGAGAGGAGTAGTTTAGGTTTATTTTAACACATTTGATTATTGTAATAATACATGTACACTCACCAGCAGGACTTGGACTGAGACTTTTCTCGGGTCTGTTTCGCCGAGCGCCGGTGTGCTCGGGGGACCCTTAGACTTTTTGCGGTTTTTTGCGGTTTTTGTTTTTCGCTGCCTTTTACAGTTTTACGCGGTTTTTCTCGAGCCCCTAGTTTTAGGACTTTCTGGTTGACTGTGCCATACTCAATAGGATCCACACACTTAATAGATTGCTTGTGCCTATAGATCGTTAATAGGACCTACTAATAAAAGATTAATAAAAATAGCTGACTCATTTTCCTTCGAGCCTACGCACCGCGAGCCTGCCCCGTCAAGCGCTACTCCTGAACTCGACCTGTCGAGAAGAGGAGGGGTGGGTCTAGACCGGACTCTCTGGATCGAAGGCTGGTGACCAGCTAGACGGTTCTTTCGAGTAGAAATTGCTATTTAGGGACTCGGCTTTTCCCGTTGCACCATATAGGTAGTTTTATTTCTGTCTTTCAATTCTGCGCGGATCATCCTGCATGTAGACTGCTGGAGTCAGGTACGCATCTTTTACTCTGCATGCATCATTGATTTTCGTGCATCGGCTTTTTCGACTTCTCCTCCCTGTTTTGGACTTAATAATCAGGAGAATCGAAAAATTCATTAGGCGTTTTTGCTTGTATTAAAAATATTTAAAAAAGAAAAACAATAAAATTGGGACTGCTAAAACTATTGATCACTAAAAGACACTTGATTTAAAAACTTGTCTTGGGGAGAGCAACCCCCTCATTGCTAGGTTTGATTGTGCGAGAGAGTGACCCGTACACTAGGTAGAGCCCTCCGGTACCATTCTCGACTGATTACCGACTCTTCTGTGCGGGACAGTCGGTTGGGAAGGTATCGGGTATCCCAGCAGGTCACGTAATCGCTCTGATATCCTGATTGTTCACCAAAATAAAATTTGACATGATAATTTGACCGAGCCTTCACGGTCTTCAGCTCGCATTGCATTGGTGAACTTGGGGTTTGCTTGTGATCATAGTTTCTCCAGATTTCATCCGCCTTACTCACCACATCAAGATGATGGGCAGACGATCTCTTAGGCAGCCTCTGGCTGCACCGCTTTCGAGCGCGTCTACCCATTCATCTAGGTTGGTTCGCGAGAGCCGAGACCCGCTCTCCGAACCCGAGTATGATTCCACCCTGTTCCCCCTCGACCCCCTTTCTTTCGGTTCCAAGAGACCAGTGCCAGAGGAGAGATTAGCAGATTTATCGCACCTGAGTTTGGATCATTTGATTTCGCAGACACCATGGCCGGCAGTTCCGATGATCGCTCTAGAGGTCCACAGCCCGAGCACTTTGTTCTGGACCAGGGTGCGATCAACTCCACCCTGATCGCCTCCCTCGAGACCGTGCAGCAGCAGTTGAGGGATCAACGGGCATTCATGATCGAGATGAGGCGAGAGCTTGAGCAGATGAGAGCCGACCGCGAGAACCGCGGAGGAGGACCCGACGATGCGGCAGCTGCCGCAGCAGCCGCAGCAGCAACATCAGTAGGAGGACCACCGAGATCGATGCAGGAGAACCACAATCCCGGATCGACTCTGACGCACCGTTGGGTGGTGATACCAGCGATCGTGGGGGACTTCAAGTTCCCCCCGAACACTTTGCAGCTTCTACCCCGGTTCCTTTGGTTGGCCACTGAGGAGCCTCATCTCCATCTTCAGGAGTTTGAGATGATTTTCGGTACTGTCCACAATCGTCAGGTGGACCAGGACACCATCAGGATGATTGCCTTCCCCTTCTCTTTAGCAGACAGAGCAGCCACCTGGCTGAAACATCTGGGAAGTTCGTCTACACTTGGGAGCAGCTCCGCGCCGAGTACTTGCATAAGTACTATCCACTCAGGCGGACCAATGCCGCGAGAGCCCTGATCTGCAACTTCTCCATGCTCCCCAATGAGCAGTTCCATGAGGCATGGGAGAGGCTCAGAGAGCTGACTGATAGATGCCCGCACCATGACATTTCCAAGCCGAACCTTGTGCAGAGCTTTTTCAGTAGGTTGACACCAGGGCTACAGGGCTTGGAGAACGCTTCTTGTGGCGGGTCTTACTTCGCCAAGGATCACGACCAGGTATGTGCCATCTACGAGGAGATGGCCGAGAACTACATGGTGATGTCCCAGACCTGGTTGTACACTCAGGGTAGACCCCAGCAGCCAGGACCTGTGCAGTACCTGAGGATAGCACGGGTCGACGCCGGTCCTTCCAGTTCGTCCGCAGTAGCAGCAGCACAGGTAGAGTCATCAGCTGCGGATATGGGCATCATTAGCGAGAAGCTGGACCGGATCGAGATTATTGAGAACAAGCAGTGCCAGGGCATCACTCAGATAGAGCAGATGGCACAGACTTTGAGTGACTTGAAGATACAGCTCATGTGTCTCCAGGAGGCACAAACGGCTTCCCAGCCCCGTCTTCCGTCACGAGGCGATACCGGCAGCAGCAACGACTCATCCCAGTGCTCCAGCTCACACCAGCAGCCTAGACAGATTCATCTTGTACATGCAGAGCCGTACCAGCAGCCGCAGCCCACCTAACAATCACCACCATCTCCAGACTTGCAGATGGTGGTATACGAGCCGGATCAGCCTCTGGCAGTGCTCCCGCCACCCCAGTACGACACAGAGTCGTTGATGGATGTCAACGGGATTTGGTATGACCGCCCTTAGCCCGGTATCCGACGAGACCATCCCGGATTCCGGTGGGGGACCGGAGGTACCCAGCCCCATCAGCAGCCGTCAGGACAGGGTGGCCAGTACAACCATCAGAGAGAGCACCAGCCGCAGCAGTAGCCCCCAGTGTACCCATCACAGTAGCAACAACAGTCGTCCTATGGTCCTCGTCCCTACCAGCAGGGACAGTCTTTAAGGCGAGATCAGCCTCACCACCAGCAGCAGCAGCAACAACATCACCCGTATCCCTCTCAGCAGCAGCAACACCAGTTCCAGCAGCCTCACTACCAGAAAGGCTACCCGTCGGGCTCCCAAGAGAGCCCCACCTTGGATGACATAGCCCACCTTCTCACTAATCAGCAGGCTTCCTTTCGACGTTAGATGGACGAGCTCCGCCAGGAGATGTGGGACATTGTGAGAGGGAAGGTCGCCATTCCTGCCCAGATCGAGCCGAACCCAAACAGCCTGAAGCAGAAATCTGAGCAGGTAGCTTCTACTGAGTATACCACTCCGAGTGATACATTTGGTGATATGACTGGATATCTGTTTGATACTGATTTTGTCACACTTAGGAGCGGTAGGATGCCAGCCGGCGGCGCCTCGTCTGAGCCACATTATGAGGATCCACCCAGAGCGCCCGACGAGGAGGAGGAGAGCGGTACTGTGGCCTCTAGAGACGATGACGGTGGTACTGATGCCACCAAGGATGCTGATTCCATAGGCAGTGCTGAGGCCATATTTTCACCAGTTCGAGGAGGTGGTACTGAGGCCACCCACGATGCCGGGCCAAAGCGCGGTACTGAGGCCACGAGTCTTCCAGTTGATCCAACCGATGGTGGTGCTGAGGCCACCCGTGTTCATTTTGAGAGACCTGTTGTTTTTCCCACTTCTGATGTATCTCGGAACTCTATTGTGAATAAAGGAAAAGGTTTGGTTTTTTCTGGTCCCACTGTGGTGCGTGATGTATGTGTGGATCCGGCCGTCGAGCCTTCTAGACCTTTTCCTAGTCCTTCATCTGAGAAGGACCCAGTGATCCCCTTCCCTAGAGCCTTTCAGATGGGGAAGGGGAAGAAAACAGAAAATCCCAAAAAGAGAGATCAGAAAGAGTTCAGCCAGCAGATGATAGATTGTTTTCACATACAGCTGACTCTTCAGGAGGCTTTGCAGCACATCCCCCTTCTTCAGCGTTCGTTGAGAGACAGGACCACAGTCAGGTGGAAGAGGAGGAACCACCATTCAGAGATCCATGTGCTGACGAAAGACATGTGTTTCGTGATCCAGAACCGTCTGCCGGCCAAGAGGCCAGATTCAGGAGCCCCATATGTCAGATGTCACATTAGAGAGCAGAGGTTCGACCATACTCTATTAGATAGCGGATCGTCGATCAACCTCCTTCCGGCAGCCCTTCTCGACCGCTTCGAGTTGGGCACTCTTAGACAAAGCATGACAGTCCTTCAGTTTGCTGATCGATCTGTCAAGAGTCCGAAGGGGTTGTTGCGAGACCTTGTCGTCACTATTCAGGGACTGCAATTCCCCGTGGACTTCGTAGTGTTGTACATGGAGATCCCTGATTCAGTGACCGATACCCCCATCATTCTCGGTCGTCCGTTCTTGGCCACAGCTAAGACGGTGACTGACCATGACAGCGGGAATGTATACTTTCGCGTCGAGGGCGAAAGTGTGCAAATAGAGAAGGTCGAGGACAACCGAGCCAGAGAGAGATCATGCTCAGAGACCACTTCAGACACAGAACAGATGACAGATGCCGGGCTAGACATCTACCTGGACTGTGACTTTGTGATCACTGACGATGAGGTAGTTTGGACATACCCAACAACACAGGCCATCCTCTCATTTTCAGACACCGCTGATACAGAGATGACAGCAGAGGAGAGCCTGGAGAGCACATTCCTGATCCAGGATACTTCAGAGGAAGCAGAGCCGGTTCTCGACCGTGACACGGATTTTTGTGATGATGGTGGTATTGATGCCACCTTGGATGATGCATATCCCTCGGAGTCAGAGTTTGATTGGGCAGATTGTGAGGATTACATGCCAGACCTGATTTCCACTGAGCCTACAGCTGAGGTGGAGGTAGATGCCGAGCAGAGCAGAGACAGTCCATCAGGGAAGCCTTCTCTAGTTTCTGAGATTGAGCGAGAGTTTCAGTTCTCCCATGCAGATTTGGCAGCGTTCACGCAGACTTTCCAGAGGCCAGATCCACTAGCACCCAGCTGTCCAGAGCTGAAGCCGCTCCCTACTTCGCTGAAGTATCGATTCCTTGCAGGTGAGCCTGAGATGTACCCAGTCATCATCTCCGCCGATCTGACTGGAGAGCAAGAATCTCGTTTGATGGGGGTTCTTGAAAAGAACAGCAAGGCGATAGGATGGAGCGTAGCAGATCTCCAAGGGATTAGTCTGGCCCTGTGCTCCCACCATATCTATCTCGAGGATGAAGCGAAGCCGTCGCGTGAGTTCCAGCGGCGGCTGAACCCGAATTTGAGAGAGGTTGTCATGAAGGAAATTTTGAAGTGGTGGAGCGCCGATTTTATCTATCCCATCTCCGACTCCAAGTGTGTCAGCCCTTTGCATGTGGTGCCCAAGAAGACGGGCATTACTACAGTTATCTGCGGGTCTGGAGAGGAGATTGCTACATGAGTACCCACTTCTTGGCGGGTTTGTGTTGATTACAGGAGACTCAACCAGGCCACCAAGAAGGATCATTTCCCCTGCCCTTTATTGATCAGATCATTGAGAGACTGGTAGGGAAGAGCCATTATTGTTTTCTGGATGGGTACTCGGGCTACAACCAGATGGCCATCGCTCTAGAGGACCAGGACAAGACTACCTTTACATGTCCCTTCGGCACATACGCCTTCTGACGCATGCCATTTGGGCTATGCAATGCCCCTGCGACTTTTCAGAGATGCATGCTGTCGATCTTTTCGGACATGGTAGGGGAGTGTTTGGAGGTCTTCATGGATGATTTCTCGGTTTACAGCGACGTATTCGACTCCAGTCTTAACTGCCTAGACCGAGTACTTCAGCGATGTATAGAGGTTCGCTTGATTCTATCTTGGGAGAAGAGTCACTTTATGGTGACTCAAGGGACGGTGCTTGGCCACATCATCTCCAATAGGGGCATGGAGGTTGATCCGGCTAAGGTTGATGTCATTAGAAAACTTGCACCGCCGTCCAATTTGCGACAGTTATGGTCATTCCTGGGGCACGTCGGTTTCTACAGGCGATTCATTCGTGATTTCAGTAGGGTTGCCCGACCGTTGACTAACCTGCTGACGAAAGACACCGAGTTCCTTGTCGATGACAAGTGTCTATCGTCGTTTGAGACTCTCAAGCATTGTGTTGTTGAGGCTCCTGTCCTTCAGCCTCCTGATTGGTCTCTCCCATTCGAGATCATGACAGATACCTCCGATTTTGCCGTGGGGGCCGTGCTGGGACAGAGGAGGGATGGAGTCCCATTTGCTATCCATTACGCTAGCCGCACATTGGATTCCCCACAGCGGAACTATACAGTCACAGAGAAGGAGATGCTAGCCGTAGTGTTCGCCCTAGATAAGTTCAGATCGTACATTATTGGATCTAGAGTGACCTTGTATACTGATCATACCGCCATCCGATACCTCATGGCAAAGAAGGATGCCAAGGCCAGACTGACTAGATGGATCCTTCTACTAAAGGAGTTCGACACTGAGATCAAGGATAAGCCTGGAGTCAAGAATGTGGTGGCAGATCATCTCTCCTGTTTAGAGCAGCCTGAGGATTCTGAGCAGATTGATCCCATTTGTGAGACCTTCCCAGATGAGGCGATCCTTGCTATCGCCTCTCTCCCGTGGTATGCCGACATTGTGACTTTCTTGTTGCTAAGAAAGTCCCACAAGGTTGGCCTAGGCAGAGGCTTGAGACCTTCCTCGCGAAGGCAAAGTCTCACCACTGGGAGGATCCCATCCTTTACCACGAAGGAGGGGATAGTGTCTGGCATAGGTGCATTCCTCAGGAGGAGCACCATAGCGTCCTCACTTACTGCCACAAGCTTGAGGCAGGAGGACATCATTCTGGGAGGAGAACGGCACAGAAAGTGCTCCAATCCGGCTTGTGGTGGCCTACCCTCTTCAAGGACTCTGATGAGTTTGTGAAGAGGTGTACTGACTCTCAGAGGATGGGCACTTGTGGACAGCTTGATATGATGCCGATGCAGCCCATTCACTTCTGTGAGGTTTTTAACGCATGGGGCATCGATTTCATGGGTCCATTCCCTAAGAGTCAGGGATTTGAGTACATTCTGTTGGCCGTTGATTATGTGAGTCGTTGGGTTGAGGCTATCCCCGCCCGAGCCGCTGATGCGAGAACAGTTTGCAGATTTTTGAGGAAGCACATCATCACGCGGTTCAGGGTACCTCGAGTATTGATTTCAGATGGGGGGTCTCATTTCATCAACGACCAGGTAAAGGCCCTTGCTAGCGAGTTCGGCATAGACCATAGAGTTGCCACTCCATACCATCCACAGACGAATGGTCTAGCCGAGGTGTCGAATAGGGAGATCAAGACTATTTTGCATAAAGTCATCCGCCCTGACCGAAAGGATTGGTCACAGCTTTTGGACTCGGTCTTGTGGGCATATAGGACGTCTATCAAAACACCTTTGGGTACATCTCCCTTTCGCCTCGTTTATGGCAAACCGTGCCATTTACCTGTTGAGCTGAGACACAGGTCACTTTGGGCAGTCACAGATATACTTTTAGATCCAGATAGTGTAGGAGACCAGAGAAGGGCCGAGTTAGCAGCCCTGGAGGAGCTTCGTCATACCGCCTTCTCAAACAGCCTACAGTATAAGGAGAGAGTGAAAGAGTGGCATGATTCTCATATCAGCCACAAGCATTTTGAGTATGGACAGAGAGTATGGCTATTTGATGCTAGGCTTCGTCTATTTCCAGGGAAGCTACAGAGCAAATGGAAGGGGCCTTATCTGGTGAGAAAGGTACACGACAACGGGAGCATTGATATATCTGAGTTGTCTTCTGAGAGTACCTTTCGAGGGAACGACCAGTGGCTCAAGCTATTTCTAGATCATGAGTCGCGGGTCGCTGATGTTGCCCCTATTCATTTTGCGTGAGATGTGGTCTCTTGACACATCTATTGCATCTCACGCCTGATTATCACTGTTCCTCCGACCTGTATAGATCCAATTGTCTATATCACTCTATTCTTTAGTCCCACATCCCTTTTCTCATCTTATGATTATGCTATACTTAGGGTGTACTTTACCCTAAGTATAGGGGGGATGTAGGACCTTCGGGTATTCTTTTTATCCTTTCTACCCCTGTTTTGCTGCCTATACTTAGGGATATTTCACCCTAAGTATAGGGGGGGGGGGGCAGATTCTGTACATCCTTCACTCGGATTTCCCTTCATGTACAGCTTGCTATACTTAGGATTACTTGATCCTAAGTATAGGGGGAAAAGCCGAGACCCTCTTGATCTTCTATTCCTTCTATACTTTGATTCATCTCTGTATATAGCCATTCCTTTTCTTGTCCCTATACTAAGCACGAGTTATGCATTCGTCATCGCTCTTGATCTCTCAGAGGACATAACTCGTACTTTGTGTGAGTGTGTTAATAAATAAAAATTGGCTAAAAACCCTAAAAATCACAAAAATTAAAAATTCTCCCTGTAAATAATCATTCTTTTCTTGCACATAAATAGCTAGTGTACAAATTATTTTTGTAAAAATGTTTTCAAAAATCTTTTGTGTAAAGTTTGTGTAAATATTTTAATATCAAAATTATGTATATAATACAAAATTTTTCCAAAATGTTTTGAAAATCAAAAGTTTGCAAAAGACAATGTGTAAATGTTTGTAAATATTTTTGCAAAACTTGCATTCATGCATACATCCATGGTTTCAAAACATTTTTTCAAAAATTTTGCACGATTGTCAATATTTGTAAATAGCATCTTTGTAAATATTTGTATAGTTTTTCCCGGATCATAGTTGATATTTAAACTAGCCTGGAATTAAATTGAGAAATGGAGCTTGATTAAGATCTTAATCCACCTAATTCTAAGAGGAACCTTATAGGGCTTAGGGTTAAGGCTTTTCAGGTCCATTGGGACTTAATTCTTTGAGTACACTAGGCTATGAGCATATGTCATCTTGATGAGCCTAAGTAGAGCACTTAACAACACACGCATGACTCTTAGAGACAATGGCTTGACTTGCACCAGCACCTTACACACAGCTCTCCACGGATGAGGTGGTGAGGAGGCAGTTTCCTTTGGCTTGGGGTAGCATATGAGGGTAGTACTTCTAGGCGGAACCTCTCTTCTTCTTCTAGTGAAGGAAGTGCGTCTCAACTTGGTCTAGTTGTGATGAAGGCTAAAGACAGAAGCCGTGGGTTGCAATAAAGCTTCAAAAGAGGGACAGTCTACTGGCTCAAGAGGAAAAACTCCTTGTATATATGCTGTACCATGTAGATATGTTGTACAGTTGCACAAAACAAAATGTGCAAAAAGAAAAGAACTCCAAAAAATTGGTGGGTCGGATTGAAAATTTAATAACCCCACCGCAGTATATATAGTCAAATAAAGCAAAAGCTTATGGTATCCATGTTACATCTCATGAAGCTTGCAGCGGGAGACTTAGCTACACCGGTTGGGCTCCCAGGGATACATGGATACACTGGCCATGGTCCATTCTTCATCTTCTTCCACCTCTTCTTGAGCCAGTTGCACTTGAACTTAGAAGGGAATACCCCGCTTCTCGAGGCAAGAGTTGCTAGACCGAGGAATTAGAGTTACCAGGTTGGGGAAGGTTGCTTCTTTGTTACTTCTGAGGTAGGGAGCTACATATCACTTACACTGCATGGAAAGATTCATGGTCATTAGAGTTTGTGTATGTAGACTTGTTCTGATCTGATTTATTGAGGAGTCTTGTCCATAGATTGGTGGAACTTAGAGGCTGTTAACTTTTAAGCTTAAGTCCAAATAAGGTTCCGACACATTAATAATCCAAATATCTGATCGAGCTCCATATTTCAATTTAAAGAAGGAAAGTTTAATAATCAGCCTTAATCCATGTATATTCTCCTCTTTTTCTTTTTCTTTCTCTTTTTCACTTCTTTTTCAAATAAGTGTTTGCTAAGGGACTAGCAAAGTTAAGTATAGGGGGGTGATGAACACCCATTCATCACTCTTTATTCTTGTATTTTAGCTACAAAAACCTTTGCAAATACATGTATATTCATGTAAATACAAATAATTACCAAAAGCATGCATTGTATAAAGTTTAATAATTAGCATGTTTTTGTGCAAAAATAAAAAGAATAAAGAGACAAAAGAAAAAGAGGGAGATATTTAGAATAAATATTGAGCAACCTAATCCCAAGGGAGGGATCAGCATGGGCCTGACCGCATAAAAGCCAAAGTAGAGAGAGATAGGGAGCTCATGTGTGTAAATATCCCTGTAAATACAATAAATATATTTTCCTCCAAAAATAGAATAAAAGAGGCTTGTACATATTTATATATATATTTATAAATACAAAATCAAAAAAAATAAAAATATTCACATGTAGATATTAACCTTGTACATAAACACCTTATCTATATTTATTTTACCTTATAAATAAATAAATTAAAATCCCTAAAAATTTGTATATATTTTATCTTTTATGTTGTAAATAAATAAAATAAAAACCACAAAAACAAAAATAAAATAAAAAGAACAAAATTAAAAATAAAAAAGAACCTTGTACATATACGATGTATATATATGTATATATTTATTTATTTCACCCTTGTATATAAATAATAAAAATAAAATAAAAATACCATTTTATTCCTAATTTTATGATATAAATAAATAAAATATAAAATGGGGATAAAAATGTATAAAAATGACTAATTAAAAAACAAAAATCAAAAATTAATATTGTATATATACCTATATATAGCTCTATTATGTAAATACATTATTTTTATTTTAAAAAATTAATTAAAAATCACCAAAAAAATAGAAAAAATTAAAACAAATATTTTTCATCTTTTAAGTTTTCTTTAATTCGGCCATTTTCTATTTTTAAATGAATATTGAAATCATTTTGATGTGTCCCCCTCTCATTGGTCCACGGGGGATGTTGACCCCCGGTCAACTCCCCCCTGTGGACCACTTCCCACGGGTCGTGACGCCCGACCGATTTCTCAGATTTTTCACGTCACGACCCGACCTCCGTCTACCCAAACCCAGGGTCCTACGCATTTGTGCCAGATCCGACACCCTCGCCGGGATGCCCGCCTCGGGGTCCGCGCTCTGAGCTTCCCCACCCGATCGACTTTAGCCAGACCCCTGGTTGTATAAATGCCAAGCACCGCCTCCATTTTGCCGATCTTTGGCTCATTCGCCTTCCACCCAGTGACCTCCAGTGCCTTCGCGAGAGTGACAGCTCGCTCCGGGCGTTGTTGTAGCGAGGAGGAGACATCTCGGCCATTGATCCGGCGTCTTAGCGCCGCCGTGCTCCGCCTGAAGGTAGAGCTCGAGCCTCGGGCCTCGAAGACCCGCGAGGCGACGACCCAGAGCTTCCAGAGCTCACGCCCAGTCAACTCCTCCGCCCAGGTAACCGTAGTGTTCTTCCTTTGCCTTTAATTTTGATTTTGCCCCAAATCAACCCTTCCCCGTTCCACTTTGATTCCGTCCATCCCAGTCATCGATTCGTTCATCGGAGCATCCCATCACGACCGCCTTCCCCTCGCGCATCTTCTCCGCCCATCCATTCAACCCAGCTCGCACAGGAGCTGGGGTTTCGAGCTCCTTCGCCATCGCATTGTCGGAGCTCGACCGCCCCGCTGCACCGACCAATTTCACCCCCTCTTACAGGGTCGAGGCACTTTGTCCTCGAACCGTGAGTTCGTTGCACACCTTTGCAGGTCCCAGGAAGCCCATCTGAGGGCTTCGACATCCAGGTGCAGCAGCTCGACCTCCGCCGGACTCGCCTGAGCTCCCCAGAGCTCCGTCGAGATGCCGTTCGACGCGGAAGGCCCTCGCGTATCTTCTCCGATCATCCGTGGCCTCCGAGGAGGACTTCAGCGTGCACACGAGCTCGACGAAGCTCGCCGGCATCCAGTTCGTCCACCGTCCTCCAGAGCCGTCCGATTTCCCCTCCAACTCCAGTTCAGATCTCAGCCATCCATTCGAGGAGTCGCCAGCACCGTTCGATCTTTGGAGGAGTGATCCGGATCGTTGATGTAGCGAGGTTCATCCACAGCGCGTGAGGACCATCAGATCAGCCACGTGGTGAGCCCGGAGCCGTTCGATCAGACCCGAGGGTTCTTTTATTGCAGCGCCACTCCTTTGCACCGTCCGATCTCCACGTGGCAGCCTTCCAGCCCTGGATCGTTAATAAGGGGTAATTGCTCTTAGGCCCCTTTAGTTTTCGCATTTATTATCTAGTCCTATAAATATTTTAGATATTTTATTTACGTTGGGTAATTTGCATTGTGGACCTTGTCTTTTATCGTATTTGCACTTATACCCCTGTGTGTAGTGGATCACCTGCATCGACACGTGTTTGTTTGGGTTATTTGCATGTATGGACTCATAGTTTTAGGGTGTTCTTGAATGCATTTATACTTTTATTAATTGCAGATATGCCTCTGTGAATGGTTTTATTGTGCATGTGCGTTATTTAGTGGGTATTTTACAAGAAGATCCCTCGACTTTTAGTACTTGTTACTAATTAGTCCAAGAACCTTATTTTAATTGCAATTAGGTCCCTGAGTGCCCAGGTTACGCGCCTCGCACGTGCAACCTTGGAGAAATTGCACCGGTCCCCCTGGACTTTTCACAATTTGCGTACAGGTCCCTATGCACTATACCTTGCTCTTATTTTTAAATAAAATAGCAAATTAACTTCAAATTTGATGAAAATTGGATATATGGCTCCTGCCATGGTGTAAACTTTTCTCTAATTTTTGGAGACATTTTTGACACTTTTTAATATTTTTAAAAAATTCAAAAACATGCATTTTCTTTACTGTCTAACATTTAAAATCACAAAAAATATTAAAACATCTTTAAAAATTACAAAAAAATTATGGATTGCTTATTTGCCTTGCTTGATTTTCTGACCCATTTTGGTTATTTTTGGATATAGAAAACCCTTAAAAATTACAAAATACTAAAAACCCTATAAAAATTCTAATAATTAATTTAAAAATCCAAAAACAATAATTCCAGTGCCCAAACTTTCCTTATACTTTCTAGTTTTTAGAAAAATTACCTTCAGATCTTGATAGTGCCCTTATCTGTTTTATATTGGCCCTCCAAGTCTGACTGGACAGCAGCACTGCATTCTTGTCTTGTTTGATTTTTAGAAAATTTAATAACCATCAGAAAAATATCAGCAATTAACCAAAAATAGTAAAAAATATAAAAAACATAAAAATATTTTTATTTTGATTTTTGGGTGATTTTTGAGTGTTTAAATAATTGGTTGTAGTGGCTTGTTTATTTGTTTTCTTTATTTTCTTTATTAATCAAAAATCCAAAAAAATTATAAAAATTAAAAATCCATCAAAAACACTTTGATTTTATTTATTCCTTTTTTAGACTACTTCGTAGGCCGCAAGGCCATTACGTGCTCCCTGAGTCCGACCCTGTTCGCTATACCAGGCTAATCTAATAGCCAGGACCGCTATCGCGTTTATTTGATTTTATCTGATTTTGGTGGTCTGAACCTCATTTTCTTGATTGACTGATTGACCTCTTGAGCGACTAAGGTCGCAATGACCTTTGTTATTTCTTCATCCTTAGTTGCTCGAGTTTATTTCGGTCATCAGAATGGCACCGTTGCCGGGGAGCACGACTTAGTAGTCAGCTTTTTCCGTGGCTTTCTTTTTCGCGGTTTTCTGTATAGATTTGTGTATATAATTTTTCTGACATTGTTTATAACATAACCTGGTCTGTGACACTTGTCTTCTTTCTTGCGAGGGCCCGAGGACCGAGGAGGCGACTTTCGAGGAGCCGGCGCAACCGCGGGATTCGGAGGCGGCTCCCTTCTGCACGGAGCCACAGGAGAGAGCGAGAGAGTAGCTGAGTGAGAGAGGAGTAGTTTAGGTTTATTTTAGCACATTTGATTATTGTAATAATACAGGTACACTCAGCAGCAGGACTTGGACTGAGACTTTTCTCGTGTCTGTTTCGCCGAGCATCGGTGTGCTCGGGGGACCTTTAGACTTTTTGCGGCTTTTTTACGGTTTTGTTTTCGTTGCCTTTTACGGTTTTATGCGGTTTTTCTCGAGCCCCTAGTTTAAGGACCTTCTGGTTGACTGTGCTGTACTCAGTAGGATCCACACACTTAATAGATTGCTTGTGCCTATAGATCGTTAATTGGACCTATTAATAAAAGATTAATAAAAATAGCTGATTCATTTTCCTTCGAGCCTACGCGTCGCGAGCCTGCCTCGTTAAGTGCTACTCCTGAACTCGACCTGTCGAGAAGAGGAGGGGTGGGTCTAGACCGGACTCTCTGGATCGAAGGCTGGTGACCAGCTAGACGGTTCTTTCGAGTAGAAATTGCTATTTAGGGACTCGGCTTTTCCTGCTGCACCATATAGGTAGTTTTATTTTTGTCTTTCAATTCTGCACGGATCATCCTGCATGTAGACTGTTGGAGTCAGGTACGCATCTCTTACTCCGCATGCATCATTGATTTTCACGCATCGACTTTTTCGACTTCTCCCCCCTGTTTTGGACTTAATAACCAGGAGAACCAAAAAATTAGTTAGGCATTTTTGCTTGTATTAAAAATATCTAAAAAAGAAAAACAATAAAATTGGGGCTGCTAAAACTATTGATCACTAAAAGACACTTGATTTAAAAACTTGTCTTGGGGAGAGCAACCCCCTCATTGCTTGGTTTGATTGTGCGAGAGAGTGACCCGTACACTAGGTAGAGCCCTCCGGTACCATTCTCGATTGATTACCGACTCTTTTGTATGGGACAGTCGGTTGGAAGGTATCGGGTATCCCAGCAGGTCACGTAATCGCTCTGATATTCTGATTGTTCACCAAAATAAAATTTGACAAGATAATTTGACCGAGCCTTCACGGTCTTAAGCTCGCGTTGCGTTGGTGAACTTGGGATTTGCTTGTGATCATACTTTTTCCAGATCTCATCCGCCTTACTCACCACATCAAGATAATGGGCAGACAATCTCTTAGGCAGCCTCTGGCTGCACCGCTTTCGGGCGCGTCTACCTGTTCATCTAGGTTGGTTCGCGAGAGCCGAGACCCACTCTCCGAACCCGAGTACGATTCCACCCTGTTCCCCCTTTCTTTCGGTTCTGAGAGACCAGTGCTAGAGGAGAGATTAGCAGATTTATCAGCACCTGAGTTCGGATCATTTGATTTCGCAGACACCATGGCCGGCAGTTCCGATGATCGCTCTAGAGGTCCACAGCCCGGGCACTTTGTTCTGGACCAGGGTGCGATCAACTCCACCATGATCGCCTCCCTCGAGACCGTGCAGCAGCAGTTGAGGGATCAGGGGGCATTCAGGATCGAGAAGAGGCGAGAGCTTGAGCAGATGAGAGCCGACCGCGAGAACCGCGGAGGAGGACCTGACGATGCGGCAGCTGCCGCAGCAGGAGGACCACCGAGACCGATGCGGGAGAACCACAATCCCGGATCGACTCTGACGCACCGTTAGGTGGTGATACCAGCGATCGTGGGGGACTTCAAGTACCCCCCAAACACTTTGCAGCTTCTAACCCCGATTCCATGGGTTGGCCACTGAGGAGCCTCATCTCCATCTTCAGGAGTTTGAGATGATTTGCGGTACTGTCTACGATCGTCAGGTGGACCAGGACACCATCAGGATGATTGCCTTCCCCTTCTCTTTAGCAGACAGAGCAACCACCTGGCTGAGACATCTGGGGAAGTTCGTCTACACATGGGAGCAGCTCCGCGGCGAGTACTTGCACAAGTACTATCCACTCGGGCGGACCAATGCCGCGAGAGACCAGATCAGCAACTTCTCCATGCTCCCCAATGAGCAGTTCCATGAGGCATGGGAGAGGTTCAGAGAGCTGACTGATAGATGCCCGCACCACGACATTTCCAAGCCGAACCTCGTGTAGAGCTTTTTCAGCGGGCTGATACCAGAGCTACAGGGCTTGGTGAACGCTTCTTGTGGCGGGTCTTACTTCGCCAAGGATCACGACCAGGTCTGGGCCATCTACGAGGAGATGGCCGAGAAGTACATGGTGATGTCCCAGACCCGGTTGTACACTCAGGGCAGACCCCAGCTGCCAGGACCCGTGCAGTACCAGAGGATAGCACGGGTCGACACCAGTCCTTCCAGTTCGTCCGCAGTAGTAGCAGCACAGGAAGAGTCATCAGCTACGGACATGGGCATCATTAGCGAGAAGCTGGATCGGATGGAGATTATTGAGAAGAAGCAGTGCCAGCGCATCACTCAGATGGAGCAGATGGCACAGACTTTGAGTGACTTGAAGACATAGCTCATGTGTCTCTAGCAGGCACAGACGGCTTCCCAGCCCCGTCTTCAGTCACGAGGCGATACCGGCAGCAGCAACAGCTCGTCCCAGCGCTCTAGCTCACACCAGCAGCCTAGACAGGTTCATCTTGTACAGTTGGAGCCGTACCAGCAGCCGCAGCCCACCTACCAGTCACCACCATCTCTAGACTTGCAGATGGTGGTATACGAGCCGGATCAGCCTCTGGCAGTGCTCCCGCCACCCCAGTACAACACAGAGCCGTTGATGGATGTCAACGGGATTTGGTGTGACCGCCCTCAGCCCGGTATCTGACGAGACCATCCCGGATTCCGATGGGGGACCGGAGGTACCCAGCCCCGGCAGCAGCCGTCAGGACAGGGTGACCACTACAGCCATCAGAGAGAGCACCAGCCGCAGCAGCAGCCCCCAGTGTACCCATCACAGCAGCAGCAGCATTCGTCCTATGGTCCTCGTCCCTACCTGCATGGACAGTCTTTGAGGCGAGATCAGCCTCACCACCAGCAGCTGCAACAGCATCACCCGTATCCCTCTCAGCAGCAGCAGCACCAGTTCCAGCAGCCTCACTACCAGAGAGGCTACCCGTCAGGCTCCCATGAGAACCCCGCCTTGGATGACATAGCCCACCTTCTCACTGATCAGCAGGATACTTTTCAACGGGAGATGGATGAGTTCTGCCAGGAGATGCGGGACATTCTGAGAGGGAAGGCCGCCATTACTGCCCAGATCGAGCCGAACTCGAACAACCTGAAGCGGAAATCTGAGCAGGTAGCTTATACCGAGTATACCACTCCTAGTGATACATTTGGTGATATGACTGGATATCTGTTTGATACTGATTTTGTTACACTTAAGAGCGGTAGGATGCCAGCCGGCGGTGCCTCGTCTGAGCCATATCATGAGGATCCACCCAGAGCGCCCGACGAGGAGGAGGAGAGCGATACTGAGTCTGCTAGAGACGATGACGGTGGTACTGATGCCACCAAGGATGCTGATTCCATAGGCGGATCTGAGGCCGTCGTTTCACCAGTTCGAGGAGGTGGTAATGAGGCCACCCACGATGCCGAGCCAGAGCACGGTACTGAGGCTGCGAGTCTTCTAGTTGATCCAGTCGATGGTGGTGCTGAGGCCACCCGTGTTCATTTTGAGAGACCTGTTGTTTTTCCCACTTCTGATATATCTCGGAACTCTGTTGTGAATAAAGGAAAAGGTTTAGTTTTTTCTGGTCCCACTGTGGTGTGTGATGTATGTGCGGATCCGGCCGTCGAGCCGTCTAGACCTTTTCCTAGTCCTTCAACTGAGAAGGACCCAGTGATCCCCTTACCTAGAGCCCTTCAGATGGGGAAGGGGAAGAAAACAGAAAATCCCAAAAAGAGAGATCAGGAAGAGTTGAGCCAGCAGATGATAGATCGTTTTCACATACAGCTGACTCTTCAGGAGGCTAGGCAGCACATCCCCCTTCTTCAGCGTTCGTTGCGAGACAGGACCACAGTCAGGAGGAAGAGGAGGAACCACCATTCAGAGATCCATGTGCTGATGAAAGCCACGTGTTCCGCGATCCAGAACCGTCTGCCAGCCAAGACGCCAGATTCAGGAGCCCCATATGTCAGATGTCACATTAGAGAGCAGAGGTTTGACCGTACTCTATTAGATAGAGGATCGTCGATCAACCTCCTTCCGGCAGCCCTTCTCGACCGCTTCGAGTTGGGCACTCTTAGACAAAGCAGGACAGTCCTTCAGTTTGCTGATCGATCTGTCAAGAGGCCGAAGGGGTTGTTGCGAGACGTTGTCGTCACTATTCAGGGCCTGCAATTCCCCGTGGACTTCATAGTGTTGGACATGGAGATCCCTGATTCAGTGATCGATACCCCCATCATTCTCGGTCGTCCGTTCTTGGCCACAACCAAGGCGGTGACTGACCATGATAGCGGGAAGGTATACTTTCGCATCGAGGGCGAAAGTGTGCAAATAGAGACGGTCGAGGACAGCCGAGCCAGAGAGAGATCATGCTCAGAGACCACTTCAGACACAGAGCAGATGGCACATGCCGGGATAGACATCTACCAGGACTGTGACATTGTGATCACCGACGATGAGGCAGTTTGGGCAGACCCAGCAGCACAGACCATCCTCTCATTTTCAGACACCGATGATACAGAGATGACAGTAGAGGAGAGCCTGGAGAACACATTCCTGGTCCAGGATACTTCAGAGGCAGCAGAGCCGGTTCTCGACCGCGACACAGATTTTTGTGATGATGGTGGTACTGATGCCACCTTGGATGATGCAGATCCCTTGGAGTTAGAGTCTGATTGGGCAGATTGTGAGGATTACATGCCAGACCTGATTTCCACTGAGCCTACAGCTGAGGAGGAGGTAGATGCCGAGCAGAGCAGAGACAGTCCATCAGGGCAGCCTTCTCCAGTTTCTGAGATTGAGCGAGAGTTTCAGTTCTCCCATGCATATTTGGCAGCGTTCACGCAGACTTTCCAGAGGCCAGATCCACCAGCACCCAGCTGTCCAGAGCTGAAGCCGCTCCCTACTTCGTTGAAGTATCGATTCCTTGCGGGTGGGCCTGAGATGTACCCAGTCATCATCTCCGCCGATCTGACTGGAGAGCAAGAATCCCGTTTGATGAGGGTTCTTGAAAAGAACCGCAAGGCGATAGGATGGAGCGTAGCAGATCTCTAGGGGATTAGTCCGGCCCTGTGCTCCCACCATATCTATCTCGAGGATGAGGCGAAGCCGTCGCGTGAGTTCCAGCAGCGGCTGAACCCGAATCTGAGAGAGGTTGTCATGAAGGAAATTTCGAAGTGGTGGAGCGCCGATTTTATCTATCCCATCTCCGACTCCAAGTGGGTCAGCCCTTTACATGTGGTGCCCAAGAAGACGGGCACTACTACAGTTATCAGCGAGCCTGGAGAGGAGATTGCTACACGAGTACCCACTTCTTGGCGGGTTTGTGTTGACTACAGGAGACTCAACCAGGCCACCAAGAAGGATCATTTCCCCCTGTCCTTTATTGATCAGATCATTGAGAGACTGGCAGGGAAGAGCCATTATTGTTTTCTGGATGGGTACTCGGGCTACAACCAGGTGGCCATCGCTCCAGAGGACCAGGACAAGACTACCTTTACATGTCCCTTCGGCACATACGCCTTCCGACGCATGCCATTTGGGCTATGCAATGCCCCTGCGACTTTTCAGAGATGCATGATGTCGATCTTTTCGGACATGGTAGGGGAGTGCTTGGAGGTCTTCATGGATGATTTCTCGATTTACGGCGACGGATTCGACTCCTGTCTTGACTGTCTAGACCGAGTACTTCAGCGATGTATAGAGGTTCGCTTGGTTCTATCTTGGGAGAAGAGTCACTTTATGGTGACTCAAGGGACGGTGCTTGGCCACATCATCTCCAATAGGGGCATGGATGTTGATCCGGCTAAGGTTGATGTCATTAGAAAACCTGCACCGCCGTCCAATTTGCGACAGTTACGGTCATTCCTGGGGCACGTCAATTTCTACCGGCGATTCATTCGTGATTTCAATAGGGTTGCCCGACCGTTGACTGACCTGCTGACGAAAGACACCGAGTTCCTTGTTGATGACAAGTGTCTTTCGTTGTTTGAGACTCTCAAGCATTGTGTTGTTGAGGCTCCTGTCCTTCAGCCTCCAGATTTGTCTCTCCCATTCGAGATCATGACGGATGCCTCCAATTTTGCCGTGGGGGCCGTGATGGGACAGAGGAGGGATGGAGTCCCATTTGCTATCCACTGCGCTAGCCATACATTGGATTCCGCACAGCGGAACTATACAGTCATAGAGAAGGAGATGCTAGCCGTAGTGTTCGCCCTAGATAAGTTCAGATCGTACATTATTGGATCTAGAGTGACCTTGTATACTGATCATACAGCCATCCGATACCTCATGGCAAAGAAGGATGCCAAGGCCAGACTGACTAGATGGATACTTCTACTCCAGGAGTTCGATATTGAGATCAAGGATAAGCCTTGATTCAAGAATGTGGTGGCAGATCATCTCTCCCGTTTAGAGCAGCCTGAGGATTCTAAGCAGATTGATCCCATTTGTGAGACCTTCCCTGATGAGGCGATCCTTGCTATCGCCTCTCTCCCGTGGTATGCCGACATTGTGAACTTTCTTGTTGCTAAGAAAGTCCCACAAGGTTGGCCCAAGCAGAGGCTTGAGACCTTCCTCGCGAAGGCTAAGTCTTACCACTGGGAGGATCCCATCCTTTACCACGAAGGAGGGGATAGTGTCTGGCGTAGGTGCATTCCTCAAGAGGAGCACCATAGCATCCTCACTTACTACCACAAGCTTGAGGCAGGAGGACATCATTTTGGGAGGAGAACGGCACAGAAAGTGCTCCAATCCGGCTTGTGGTGGCCTACCCTCTTCAAGGACTTTGATGAGTTCGTGAAGAGGTGTACTGACTGTCAGAGGATGGGCACTTGTGGACAGCGTGATATGATACCGATGCAGCCCATTCACTTCTGTGAGGTTTTTGACGCATGGGGCATCGATTTCATGGGTCCATTCCCTAAGAGTCAGGGATTTGAGTACATTCTGTTGGCTGTTGGTTATGTGAGTCGTTGGGTTGAGGCTATCCCCGCTCGAGTCGCTGATGCGAGAACGGTTTGCAGATTTTTGAGGAAGCACATCATCACACGGTTGGGGGTACCTCGAGTATTGATTTCAGATGGGGGTCTCATTTCATCAATGACCAGGTAAAGGCCCTTGCTAGCGAGTTCGGCATAGACCATCGAGTTGCCACTCCATACCATCCACAGACGAATGGTCTAGCCGATGTGTCAAATAGGGAGATCAACACTATTTTGCAGAAAGTCGTCCGCCCTGACCGAAAGGATTGGTCACAGCTTTTGGACTCGGTCTTGTGTGCATATAAGACGTCTTTCAAGACACCTTTGGGTACATCTCCCTTTCGCCTCGTTTATGGCAAGCCGTGCCATTTACCTATTGAGCTGAGACACAGGTCACTTTGGGCAGTCACAGATATTCTTTTAGATCCAGATAGTGTAGGAGATCAGAGAAGGGCAGAGTTAGCAGCCCTGGAGGAGCTTCGTGATACCGCCTTCTCAAACAACCTACAATATAAGGAGAGAGTGAAAGAGTGGCATGATTCTCATATCAGCCACACGCATTTTGAGCCTGGACAGAGAGTATGGCTATTTGATGCCAGGCTTCGTCTATTTCCAGGGAAGCTACAGAGCAAATGGAAGGGACCTTATATGGTGAGAAAGGTACACGACAACGGGAGCATTGATATATGTGAGTTGTCTTCTGAGAGTACCTTTCGAGTGAACGGCCAGCGGCTCAAGCCATTTCTAGATCATGAGCCGCGGGTCGCTGATGTTCCCCCTCTCCATTTTGCGTGAGATGTGGTCTCTTGACACATCTATTGCATCTCACGCCTGATTATCACTGTTCTTCTGACCTGTATAGATCCAGTTGTCTATATCACTCTATTCTTTAGTCCCACATCCCTTTTCTCATCTTATGATTATGCTATACTTAGGGTGTACTTTACCCTAAGTATAGGGGGGATGTAGGACCTTCGGGTATTCTTTTTATCCTTTCTACCCTTGTTTTGCTGCCTATACTTAGGGATATTTCACCCTAAGTATAGGGGGGCAGATTCTGTACATCCTTCACTCGGATTTCCCTTCATGTACAGCTTGCTATACTTAGGATTACTTGATCCTAAGTATAGGGGGAAAAGCCGAGACCCTCTTGATCTTCTATTCCTTCTATTCTTTGATTCATCTCTGTATATAGCCACTCCTTTTCACGTCCTTATACTAAGCACGAGTTATGTCTTCTTCATCGCTCTTGATCACTCTGAGGACATCGTTCGAGCTATGTATAGGGGGGTGTGTATATATTTCATATATACTTTAGCCATAACTCGTACTTTGTGTGAGTGTGTTAATAAATAAAAATTGGCTAAAAACCCTAAAAATCACAAAAATTAAAAATTCTCCCTGTAAATAATCATTCTTTTCTTGCACATACATAGCTAGTGTACAAAATATTTTTGTAAAAATGTTTTCAAAAATCTTTTATGTAAAGTTTGTGTAAATATTTTCATATCAAAATTATGTATATAATACAAAATTTTTCCAAAATGTTTTGAAAATCAAAAGTTTGCAAAAGACATTGTGTAAATGTTTGTAAATATTTTTGCAAAACTTGCATTCATGCATACATCCATGGTTTCAAAACATTTTTTCAAAAATTTTTCACGATTGTCAATATTTGTAAATAGCATCTTTGTAAATATTTGTATAGTTTTTCCTGGATCATAGTTGACATTTAAACTAGCCTGGAATTAAATTGGGAAATGGAGCTTGATTAAGATCTTAATCCACCTAATTCTAAGAGGAACCTTATAGGGCTTAGGGTTAAGGCTTTTCAGGTCCATTGGGACTTAATTCTTTGAGTCCACTATGCTATGAGCATATGTCATCTTGATGAGCCTAAGTAGAGCACTTAACAACACACACATGACTCTTAGAGACAATGGCTTGACTTGCACCAGCACCTTACACACAGCTCTCTACGGATGAGGTGGTGAGGAGGCAGTTTCCTTTGGCTTGGGGTAGCATATGAGGGTAGTACTTCAAGGAGGAACCTCTCTTCTTCTTCTAGTGAAGGAAGTGCGTCTCAACTTGGTCTAGTGATGATGAAGGCTAAAGACAGAAGCCGTGGGTTGCAATAAAGCTTCAAAAGAGGGACAGTCTACTGGCTCAAGAGGAAAAACTCCTTGCATATATGCTGCACCATGTAGATATGTTGTACAGCTGCACAAAAAAATGTGCAAAAAGAAAAGAACTCCAAAAAAATTGGTGGGTCGGATTGAAAATTTATTAACCCCACCGGAGTATATATAGTCAAATAAAGCAAAAGCTTATGGTATCCATGTTACATCTCATGAAGCTTGCAGCGGGAGACTTAGCTACACTGGTTGGGCTCCCAGGGATACATGGCTACACTGGCCATGGTCCATTCTTCATCTTCTTCCCCCTCTTCTTGAGCCAGTTGCACTTGAACTTAGAAGGGAATACCCCGCTTCTCGAGGAAAGAGTTGCTAGACCGAGGCACTAGAGTTACCAGGTTGGGGGAGGTTGCTTCTTTGTTACTTGTAAGGTGGGGAGATACATATCACTTACACTGCATGGAAAGATTCATGGTCATTAGAGTTTGTGTATGTAGACTTGTTCTGATCTGGTTTATTGAGGAGTCTTGTCCATAGATTGGTGGAACTTAGAGGCCGTTGAGTTTTAAGCTTAAGTCCAAATAAGGTTCCGACACATTAATAATCCAAAGATCTGATCGAGCTCCATATTTCAATTTAATGAAGGAAGGTTTAATAATCAGCCTTAATCCATGTATATTCTCCTCTTTTTCTTTTTCTTTCTCTTTTTAACTTCTTTTTCAAATAAGTGTTTGCTAAGGGACTAGCAAAGTTAAGTATAGGGGGTGATGAATACCCATTCATCACTCTTTATTCTTATATTTTAGCTACAAAAACCTTTGCAAATACATGTATTATGTAAATACAAATAATTACCAAAAGCATGCATTGTATAAAGTTTAATAATTAGCATGTTTTTGTGCAAAAATAAAAAGAATAAAGAGACAAAAGAAAAAGAGGGAGATATTTAGAATAAATATTGAGCAACCTAATCCCAAGGGAGGGCTCGGCATGGGCCTGACCGCATAAAAGCCAAAGTAGAGAGAGATAGGGAGCTCATGTGTGTAAATATCCTTGTAAATACAATAAATAAATTTTCCTCCAAAAATAGAATAAAAGTGGCTTGTACATATTTGTATATATTTGTAAATACAAAATCAAAAAAATAAATAAAAAAATTGAAAAATTAAAAAGGAAAATAAAAACATTCACATGTAGATATTCACCTTGTACATAAACACCTTATCTATATTTATTTTACCTTGTAAATAAATAAATTAAAATCCCTAAAAATTTGTATATATTTTATCTTTTATGTTGTAAATAGTAAAATAAAAACCACAAAAACAAAAAAAAATAAAAAGAACAAAATTAAAAATAAAAAAGAACCTTGTACATATACCATGTTTATATATGTATATATTTATTTATTTCACCCTTGTATATAAATAATAAAAATAAATAAAAAATACCCTTTTATTCCTAATTTTATGATATAAATAAATAAAATATAAAGTGGGGATAAAAATGTATAAAAATAACTAATTAAAAATTAAAAATCAAAAAATAATATTGTATATATACCTATATATAGCTCTATTATGTAAATACCTTATTTTTATTTTGAAAAATTAATTAAAAATCACCAAAAAATAGAAAAAATTAAAACAAATATTTTTCATGTTTTAAGTTTTCTTTAATTCGGCCATTTGCTATTTTTAAATGAATATTCAAATCATTTTGACGTGGCCCCCTCTCATTGGTCCACGGGGGATGTTGACCCCCCGGTCAACTCCCCCCTGTGGACCACTTCCCACGGGTCGTGACGCCCGACCCGATTTCTCAGATTTTTCACATCACGACCCGACCTCCGTCTACCCAAACCCAGGGTCCTACTCGTTCGTGCCAGATCCGACACCCTCGCTGGGATGCCCGCCTCGGGGTCCGCGCTCTGAGCTGCCCTACCCGATCGACTTTAGCCGGACCCTTGGCTGTATAAATGCCGAGCTCCGCCTCCATTTTCCCGATCTTTGGCTCATTCGCCTTCCACCTAGTGACCTCCAGTGCCTTCGCGAGAGTGACAGCTCGCTCCGGGCGTTGTTGCAGCGAGGAGGAGATGTCTCGGCCATTGATACGGCGTCTTAGCGCCGTCGTGCTCCGCCTGAAGGTAGAGCTCGAGCCTCGGGCCTAGACGACCCACGAGGTGACGACCCAGAGCTTCCAGAGCTCACGCCCAGTCGACTCCTCCGCCCAGGTAACCGTAGTTTTCTTCCTTTGCCTTTAATTGTGATTTTGCTCCAAATCGACCCTTCCCCGTTCCACTTCGATTCCGTCCATCCCAGTCATCGATTCATTCATCGGAGCATCCCATCACGACCGCCTTCCCCTCGCGCATCTTCTCCGCCCATCCATTCAACCCAGCTCGCACAGGAGCTGGGGTTTCGAGCTCCTCCGTCGTCGCATCGCCGGAGCTCGACCGCCCCGCCGCACCGACCACTTTCACCCCCTCTTACAGGGTCGAGGCACTTTGCCCTCAATCCGCGAGTTTGTTGCACACCTTTGCAGGTCCCAAGAAGCCCATCTGAGGGCTTCGACATCCAGGTGCAGCAGCTCGACCTCCGTCGGACTCGCCTGAGCTCCCCAGAGCTCCGTTGAGTCATCGGAGGGTGCCGTTTGACGCGGAAGGCCCTCGTGCATCTTCTCCGATCATCCGTGGCCTCCGAGGAGGACATCAGCGCACACACGATCTCGGCGAAGCTCGCCGGCATCCAGTTCGTCCACCGTCCTCCAGAGCCGTCCGATTTCCCCTCATGCTCCTATTCAGATCTCAGCCATCCATTCGAGGAGTCGTCAGCACCGTTCGATCTTTGGAGGAGTGATCCAGACCGTTGATGTAGCGAGGTTCATCCACAGCGCGTGAGGACCGTCATATCAGCCACGTGGTGAGCCCGGAGCCGTTCGATCAGACCCGAGGGTTCTTTTGTTGCAGCGCCACTCCTTTCCACCGTCCGATCTCCACGTGGCAGCCTTCCAGCCCTTGGATCGTTAATAAGGGGTAATTACTCTTAGGCCCCTTTAGTTTTTGCATTTATTATCTAGTCCTGTAAATATTTTAGATATTTTATTTACGTCGGGTAATTTGCATTGTGGACCTTGTCTTTTATCGTATTTGCACTTATACCCTGTGTGTAGTGGATCACGTGCATCGACATGTGTTTTTTTGGGTTATTTGCATGTATGGACTCATAGTTTCAGGGTGTTCTTGAATGCATTTACTTTTATTAATTGCAGATATGCCCCTGTGAATGGTTTTATTGTGCATGTGCGTTATTTAGTGGGTATTTTACAAGAAGATCCTTAGACTTTTAGTACTTGTTACTAATTAGTCCAAGAACCTTATTTTAATTGCAATTAGGTCCCTGAGTGCCCAGGTCACGCGCCTGGTGCGTGCTACCTTGGAGAAATTGCACCGAACCCCCTGGACTTTTCACTATTTGCGTACAGGTCCCTGTGCACTGTACCTTGCTCTTATTTTTAAATAAAATAGCAAATCAACTCCAAATTTGATGAAAATTGGAAACATGGCTCCTGCCATGGTGTAAAATTTTCTCTAATTTTTGGAGATATTTTGACACTTTTTGATATTTCTAAAAAATTCAAAACACGCATTTTCTTTACTGTCTAACTTTAAAAATCACAAAAAATATTAAAACATCTTTAAAAACTACAAAAAAATTGTAAATTTCTTGTTTTGCCTTGCTTGATTTTCTGACCCATTTTGGTCATTTTTGGATATAGAAAACCCTTAAAAATTACAAAACACTAAAAACCCTATAAAAATTCTAATAATTAATTTAAAAATCCAAAAACAATAATTCCAGTGCCCAAATTTTCCTTATACTTTCTAGTTTTTAGGAAAATTACCTTCAGACTTTGATAGGGCCCTTATCTATTTTATATTGGCCCTCCACGTCTGACTGGACAGCAGCACTGCTTTCTTGTCTTGTTTGATTTTTAGAAAATTTAATAACCATCAGAAAAATATCAAAAATTAACCAAAATAGTAAAAAATATAAAAAACATAAAAATATTTTTATTTTGATTTTTGGGTGATTTTTGAGTGTTTAAATAATTGGTTGTAGTGGCTTGTTTGTTTGTTTTCTTTATTTTCTTTATTAATAAAAAATCCAAAAAAATTATAAAAATTAAAAATCCACCGAAAACACTATGATTTTATTTTATTCCTTTTTTAGACTACTTCGTAGGCCGCAAGGCCATTACGTGCTCCCTGAGTCCGACCCTGGTCGCTATACCAGGCTAATCCAATAGCCAGGACCGCTATCGCGTTTATTTGATTTTATCTGATTTTGGTGGTCTGAACCTCATTTTCTTGATTAACTGATTGATCTCTTGAGCGACTAAGGTCGCAACGACCTTTGTTATTTCTTCATCCTTAGTTGCTCGGGTTTATTTTGGTCATCAGAATGGCGTCGTTGCCGGGGAGCACGGCTTAGTAGTCAGCTTTTTCCGCGGCTTTCTTTTTCGCGGGTTTCTGTATAGATTTGTGTATATAATTTTTCTGACATTGTTTATAACATAACATGGTATGTGAAACTTGTCTTCTTTCTAGCGAGGGCCCAAGGACCGAGGAGGCGACTTTCGAGGAGCCGGTGTAACCACGGGATTCGGAGGCGGCTCCCTTCTGCATGGAGCCGCAGGAGAGAGCGAGAGAGTAGCTGAGTGAGAGAGTAGTTTAGGTTTATTTTAGCACATTTGATTATTTTAATAATATAGGTACACTCAGCAGCAGGACTTGGACTGAGACTTTTCTCGGGTCTGTTTCGCCGAACACCGGTGTGCTCGGGGGACCCTTGGTTTTTTGCGGCTTTTTCACGGTTTTTGTTTTTCGCTGCCTTTGACGGTCTTTCTCGAGCCCCTAGTTTTAGGACTTTCTGGTTGACTGTACCGTACTCAGTAGGATCTACACACTTAATAGATTGCTTGTTCCTATAGATCGTTAATTGGACCTACTAATAAAAGATTAATAAAAATAGCTGATTCATTTTCCTTCGAGCCTACGCGCCGCGAGCCTGCCCCGTCAAGCGCTACTCCTGAACTCGACCTGTCGAGAAGAGGAGGGGTGGGTCTAGACCGGACTCTCTAGATCGAAGGCTGGTGACCAGCTAGATGGTTCTTTCGAGTAGAAATTGCTATTTAGGGACTCGGCTTTTCCCACTGCACCATATATGTAGTTTTATTTCTGTCTTTCAATTCTGCGCAGATCATCCTGCATGTAGACTGTTGGAGTCAGGTACGCATCTCTTACTCTGCATGCATCATTGATTTTCGCGCATCGGCTTTTTCGACTTCTCCCCCCTGTTTTGGACTTAATAACCAGGAGAACCGAAAAATTCGTTAGGCATTTTTGCTTGTATTAAAAATATCTAAAAAAAGAAAAACAATAAAATTGGGATTGCTAAAACTATTGATCACTAAAAGACACTTGATTTAAAAACTTGTCTTGGGGAGAGCAACCCCCTCATTGCTTGGTTTGATTGTGCGAGAGAGTGACCCGTACACTAGGTAGAGCCCTCCGGTACCACTCTCGACTGATTACCGACTCTTCTGTGCGGGACAGTCGGTTGGGAAGGTATCGGGTATCCCAGCAGGTCACGTAATCGCTCTGATATCCTGATTGTTCACCAAAATAAAATTTGACAAGATAATTTGACCGAGCCTTCATGGTCTTCAGCTCGCGTTGCGTTGGTGAACTTGGGGTTTGCTTGTGATCATAGTTTTTCCAGATCTCATCTACCTTACTCACCACATCAAGATGATGGGCAGACGATCTCTTAGGCAACCTCTGGCAGCATCGCTTTCGGGCGCGTCTACCCGTTCATCTAGGTTGGTTCGCGAGAACCGAGACCCGCTCTCCGAACCCGAGTATGATTCCACCCTGTTCCCCCTTGACCCCCTTTCTTTCGGTTCCGAGAGACCAGTGCTAGAGGAGAGATTAGCAGATTTTAGGCACCTGAGTTTGGATCATTTGATTTCGCAGACACCATGGCCGGCAGTTCCGATGATCGCTCTAGAGGTCCACAGCCCGAGCACTTTGTTCTAGACCAGGGTGCGATCAACTCCACCCTGATCGCCTCCCTCGAGACCGTGCAACAGCAGTTGAGGGATCAGGGGGCATTCATGATTGAGATGAGGCGAGAGCTTGAGCAGATGAGAGCCGACCGCGAGAACCGCGGAGGAGGACCCGACGATGCGGCAGCTGCCGCAGCAACCGCAGCCGCGGCAGCAGCCGCAGCAGCAGTAGAAGTAGGAGGACCACCGAGACTGATGCGGGAGAACCACAATACCAGATCGACTCTGACGCACTATTGGGTGGTGATACCAACGATCGTGGGGGACTTCAAGTTCCCCCCAAATACTTTGTGTCTTCTACCCCGGTTCCATGGGTTGGCCACTGAGGAGCCTCATCTCCATCTTCAGGAGTTTGAGATGATTTGCGGTACCGTCCACGATCGTCAGGTGGACCAGGACACCATCAGGATGATTGCCTTCCCCTTCTCTTTAGCAGACAGAGCAGCCACCTGGCTGAAACATCTGGGGAAGTTCGTCTACACTTGGGAGCAGCTCCGCGCCGAGTACTTGCACAAGTACTATCCACTTGGGCGGACCAATGCCGCGAGAGCCCTGATCAGCAACTTCTCCATGCTCCCCAATGAGCAGTTCCATGAGGCATGGGAGAGGTTCAGAGAGCTGACTGATAGTTGCCCGCACCACGACATTTCCAAGCCGAACCTCGTGCAAAGCTTTTTCAGCGGGCTGACCCCAGAGCTACAGGTCTTTGTGAACGCTTCTTGTGGCGGGTCTTACTTTGCCAAGGATCACGACCAGGTCTGGGCCATCTACGAGGAGATGGCCGAGAACTACATGGTGATGTCCCAGACCTGGTTGTACACTCAGGTCAGACCCCAGCAGCCAGGACCCGTGCAGTACCAGAGGATAGCACGGGTCGACGCCGGTCTTTCCAGTTCGTCTGTAGTAGCAGCAGCACAGGCAGAGTCATCAGCTGCGGACATGGGCATCATTAGCGAGAAGCTGGACCGGATGGAGATTATTGAGAAGAAATAGTGCTAGGGCATCACTCAGATGGAGCAAATGGCACAGACTTTGAGAGACTTGAAGACACAGCTCATGTGTCTCCAGGAGGCACAGACGGCTTCCCAGCCCCGTCTTCAGTCACGAGGCGATACTGGCAGCAGCAGCAGCTCGTCCCAGCGCTCCAGCTCACACCAGCAGCCTAGACAGGTTCATCTTGTACAGGCGAAGCCATACCAGCAGCCGCAGCCCACCTCCCAGTCACCACCATCTCCACGGGCATCAAGCATAGCAAGTCTCGAATGAGAGCGTGGGAATGGGGAGGGAGAAGAAGGGATGTTGGTCGAAGTTTCGACTTCCCAAGAGAGTGGGCGGAAATGATGGGCATGAAATGAAGAAGCCGCAAAATCCAGCTAAAATGGAGTATGATACATCATGATGAGAGGAAATGAATGGAGTATTGGATTACCTGACTACTGTGCTTCTCGTGTAGAACTGCTTCGTCTAAGGCTGTTTTCCTCGTGCATCATATAGGTAGTTTAATTATTGTCCTTACTTTTATGCGCAGATCACCCTGCATGTAGAGAGCTGGAGTCAGGTACGCATTTCCTACTCAGCATGCATCATTGTATTTGATCGCGCATCGGCTTTTTCGCCTTCTCGCCCAGTTTTTGGACTTAAAATAATCAGGAGAACCAAAAAATTCATTAGGGGTTGTTTGATCTGAAAAATATCTGAAAGAATAAAAACTATAAAATTGGGACTGCTAAACACACTTTACCCTAAAGGACACCTCACTTAAAAATCTGTCTTGGGAGAGTAATCCCCTTATTGTCTGGTTTGGATGAGCGAGAGAGTGACCACCACACTAGGTTAGAGCCACATCCGATTTCCGAGCAGACTACCGGCCTTTTATACGGGACAGTTTGTTGGGAGTATTGGATTCCTATCAGCTCGCTTAATCGCTTTGAAAGACTATTTGATCACCTAATAAAAAACTGACAAGATAATTGACCGAACCTTTATGGTCTTCAGCTCCTTATTGAGTAGGTAAATAGGGGGTTTGCTTTCTCATCTTGTGTGTTTCCAGATCTCATCCGCATTCACTCGCCAGATCGAGATGATGGGCAGGAGGTCTCTTAGGCAGCCCTTGGTTGCACTGCTTTACAGCACTCCAGCCCGCTCATCTAGGTTGGTTTGTGAGAGCCGAGACCTGCTCTCCGAAACCGAGTTCGATTCCACAATGTTTCCCCTTGACCACCCTTCTATCACCAGTACTGAGGTACCAGTGCCTGATCAGAGAGAGAAGTAACCAGTTGATTTATCGGCACCTGAGTTTGGGTCATTTGCCTTTGCAGAGACCATGGCCAGCAGCGAGGACCACATAAATGGCCCCAGAGCAGAGCAGACTTATGTGTTGGATCAGGGTGCGATCAACAACACCATGTTAGCCTCCCTTGAGACAATGCGGAGACATATTCGAGATCAGGGGGTTTCATGGTTGACATGCACCGGGAGATGGAGAGACTGAGAATAGATAGAGATGATCAAAGAGCCGCAGGAGAGGGAGATATTCCAGGCCAGCCTAAGGAGCCAGTCCAGCCAACGCCACCAGCCAGACCGATGCGGGAGTTGCACAACCTCGGATCGATGCTCACACACAGATGGATTGTGCTTCCAGCGATTATGGGGGACATCAAGTTCCCCCCTCAGATGATTCAGCTTCTTCCCCGCTTCCACAGGCTCACTACTGAGGAGCCACACCTCCATCTCCAGGAGTTCGAGATGATCTGCAGTACGATCGGCATGTGACGAGGACACCATCATGAAGATCGCCTTACCGTTCTCCCTCGTAAACATAGTAGCCAACTGGCTAAAGCATCTAGAAAATTTGTTACCACATGGGAGAAGCTCCGAACCGAGTATTTGAACATGTACTATCCACTTGGTCGGACGAATGCAGTGAGGCCCTTGAACAACAACTTCTCCATGCTCCCTAATGAGCAATTCCATGAGGCATGTGAGAGGTTTCGAGAGCTCACAGACCGGTGTCCCCACCACAACATATCCAAGCCCAACCTTGTTCAGAGCTTTTTCTACGGGCTTACACCGGAGATGTAGGGGTTAATGAATGCAACTTGTGGAGGCTTGTATTTTGCCGAGGATGAGGATCAAGGCTGGACCATCTATGAGGAGTTGACCAATAACTACATGGTGATGTCTCAGACCCGTCTCTACACTCAGCGGAGACCCCAGCCACAGACCGTGTCCTATCAGAGGATGGCATGGGTCGATGCCGGTCCTTCTACTTTGTCAGCGGTAGCAACACAGGCAGAGTCGACAGCCGCCGACATGGGTATCATCAGTGAGAAGCTGGACGGGATCGAGTTGATAGAGAAGAAGCAGTGTCAGGGCATGATGCAGATCGATCAGATGATCATGTGTCTCCAGGAGGCACAAACGGCTTCTCAGCCCCGTCTCAGCTCACGGGCAGATACCGGCAACAACAGCAGTTCGGCCCAGCCCTCTGCCCAGTACCGATAGGTTCACCTTGTTCGGGCAGAGCCCTACCAGCCACAACAACAACTGTACGTCCAGTCGCCACCATCTCAGGACAAACAGATGGTGGTGTATCAGTCGGACCAGCCCCTGGCAGTACTCCCCCCGCCCACTTACGAGCAGGAGCTGTTGATGGATGTTAACGGAATATGGTATGACCGACTCCAGCCTAGGATCCGACGAGACCATCCCAGATTCCATTGGACGATCGGAGATATCAGTTCCCAGCAACTGCCTCCAGTTCAGAGTGGCCAGTATGGCCAATAGCGAGAGCAGCAACAACCCCAGTTCCCATCACAACAGTGATGAATCTCCATGTCATCACCTTTATTCTATCATTTTGGCCTTAAAACCCCCAACACATGCATGTAAATGGAATCAATTTTTCTATAATAGCATCCATTAATTATTGTATTTATTTTTATATAAAATAGAGTTTTTAATGCCAAAATTATATAATAAAGAGAAGAAAAGAAAACGGAATAAAATATTGAAAATATTATATGACCCTAACCCCGAGACCAAGTCCAGAATGGAATTGGTCGACAAAGAATAACGTAGGGGGAGATAAGGGCCAAAGATACAATAAATATCTCACTTATTCATTCTTGATTTGTGTATTTTGGACACCTATTTTGTATTTAATTATCTATTCATCAAATAAGGAAACTTTGTACATAAAAGTTGTAGATAATAATGTAAATAAAAATACAAAATTGAGTTTGTACAAAAATAATATACAGTGTACATTTTATACCCAAACTAAAAAGCCAGAAACCAAACTTCACAGACCCATATCTTTCAAATAAAAACTCAAAACATGGCAAAATCACTTATAATTTTATATAACTTTTCAAGAGCTATTTAATGAGGGCGGTTTCATATTTTGCGGATCTAGGGTTCGAAAGTTAGGTTTTGGGCCCCTATTATACATAATACAGATTAAATTAATCAATTTATTCAATACTTATTATTTTTACAAATTCATATTTTTATAAGTTTATACAAACTACCTATAATATAGGTGTACATCAAAATCAAAATAAAACTAACAAGAAAATAAAAAGATAGTGTACAAAATATAGACAAACTACCTACAACTATACCTATACAATTCATCTACCTATTTATTTAAAGGTGCAAATAAACTCATAAAAATCAAATAAAAATATATTTATACTCACAAAAATAAGTTATAAATATATAAAATAAGAAAACAAAATAATAAAATAATATATACAAAATAAAAATAGAAATGCACAAAACATAGATGAATATACCTATAAATACACTCATAAAATTTAACTACTAATAAATCAAGCCAAGAAATAAATAAAAAACTTATTAAAATACTACATAAATAATAAAAACTTTTTATTTTATATTCGAAAAAATAATAAAATCATATACTATTTTAAATTAATTATTTTCGAATAAAACTCTCTGTTTTGTCCTGTAGCGGCCTACGTGGACCAATCCGCACGCGGTCTTCGTTGACCTCTGGTCAACTGTCCCATCTCGACCTCCAGCCATCAAATCTGTCAACAACCCCATCTTCTCCCATTTTTCGTGTGCATCTCGTCCATCGATTACACTCGCTTCCTTCACAAGAATTGTCCGTTGTTCATTGTACAATCACACTAACTCCTTAGATCGTCGGTAAATACATCAGATCGAGAGATAATCGCCGGTTAATAAGGGTTATTTGTGATGTTGATAAATAAAAATCTCCGACCACCTTCGCAAATTTGGTCAATTTTCACCCTTCTCCCGTCCTCGTATTCGGTCCGAGGAGCTTCCTTGTGACAGGAGGAGGCTTTTGGTGCCTTGAATCGGTCGGAGGAGGTGGGAGCTGCACCCACGGAGGAGCTCCGACGACGCCACGCTCCCTGGTTCCCCACCAGGTATAAGAGCACCTTTTCTCGCTTTATTAGGTATATTTTTATTCCAGTATTTCTATTCTGCATTTAGTTTAGTCTTTAGCTAAGTGAATCGCCATGAATCAGTTGAGTCGTAGTTCACCAGAGCTCCGCTCCGGTGATGACTCCGGAACGTTCCAGTTAACCTCTAACGCTCGTACAACTCCCATATCGTTCCATATCGCTTTCTCCTTCAACTACACGCCCCTGATCAACCGGAGCAATCGTGGTTCCGCGAATCGAGGTTCCAACTCCACCGCTCGCCGGCACCTTGCCGCTCCCCTTCATATTTTGTGCAAAAGCATCAAACCCTTGGTCAAAGAGCTTCTCCTCGAGCCGCTTGTTCTTTCTGTGCAGGTCTTGACATAGAAGGAGCCCTCTTGGGCTTGAATGACTCCAGGAAGAGATTCTTGGAGGTCCTCCCCTACCTCGAGTTCGCCTGATCATCTGGGACTCGAGGAGCCAAGCTGAGACCATCAAGAGACGCAGAGACTCTCCAAGCATGCGTAGAGACCATCGGAGGCAACGTAGAAGGTCGAAGGCGCCTCCTATTCACGATCGAAGCTCGCCGCGCGCGAGCTTCGTCCCTGTTCTTCCACGCCGCTCCATAGCCGTCCGATCAAGATGGAGATCCTAGGCGTAGCAGCTGCCGTTGGATGCCAAGCACCAAAGCCGTCAGATCTCATCAGGAGATCTAATCTCAACCATCCACCCACGAAGCGTCACCGATCATTGGATGGGCGACACATGGATAAGTGAAAGCATCATCGCCGTCCATCACCGCCTAATAAGGGGTAATTTACACCTTTAGTCCCTATCGTTTTGTATTTACTTCTTAGTCCTGTAAATAACATTTAACCTTTAAAATAAAGTGGATATTTTGTAAAATGGACCCTTAGTTTTATTGTATTTACATTTAGGTCCAATCCACATTACCTCACGTGCGGTCCCACGTGGGTTTGGGAAAATTATGCTGGATATCTTGTCTGCATTTGTATTTCCGAAAGGTCCATGAAATAAAATTTATAGTGTTATATTTTTGTGTAATTTGTGCGTGAACCCCTAGACTTTATGAAATTGCGTTTTGGTCCCTGCGTATGTGCGTCAGGTGTAGTCCCACATGATGGGTTAAATTCTAAGGTCCCCATGGAGGGTTTTGAAATTTGTATTTGGTCTAGGAACTTCATGTTAACGTTCAAAGTTTTTTGATCAATTTGCACAGAAACCCCTGGGCTTTATTTTATTTGCAAATACACCCCTGATAGAGTTGGAATTTCTTTGAGCTTCCTCTATTTATTTCATGCATCTATAAAACCCCAAAAATCACACAAAAGATATCATAAGTGCATGTTGCATTATAGTTTCATGGCATATTTTTATTCTGCGTATTTATTGCATTTTAATATTTATAAAAAATCAAAAATATGCATTTTCAGTACTGTTTGCATTAGAAAATGCATAAAAATTATAAAACATTTTTGAAAAATTCTAAAAAAATTATATTTTGTGTGTCTCTGTGTGTTTTAGCTCCAGACCAAAGTTAACTAAAAAATACAAAGGCAAAATCCTAAAAATTGCAAAACCCCAAAAAGATTTATAAAAACATTAAAAATTCAAGAAAAATCCTAAAAATATAATTTCAAGTGATGGACCTTCCCTATTTTATTATCTTTATTTTAAAATTAATTTGAGGAATTTTAGACACTGTTTGATATTTTTCATATTCATTTTAATGTCGGCCAGCACCTTAATTTACTGATTTCCAGTATTTTTGCCCTTAAAAATACAAAAATATTTAGGAAAAATCAAGAAAAATCACAAAAACTTTAGAAAAGCATAAAACTAACAAAAAAACAGTTTATTTGCTGCATTTTGTGTATTTTTCCCTATTTTCATCTCCCTCTTATCTCTATTATGTATGTATATATATATATATTCCTTAGTATGTACTATATGTTTATTAGAAGGAAAAGAAAATAAAAGAATACAAAATATAAAAAGAAAATACAAAATCAGTAAATGGAAAATTAAAATACAAAAGTACAAAATCAAAAATTAATTAAAAAAATTAAAAATTAAAATCCCAGAAAAAGACTTGGGTGCATAAATGACCAGCTTGTATATGAATAATTGTAGGCTACCAGTTTTTGCTCTCTGTGGTTCGACCTTTACATGCTTACGCATTATGCATCATTATGGTAGAGTTAATAAATTTTAATTCACATTTTTAGGACTCGGTTGATTTATTCTTTATTGTGGGTTAATTGCTGCTTAACAGGGGTTTCGTGACCGGTCGCCTCAGCGACTTCGTCTCCGCCTTGTGTGGGATGTATTTTGACCCTTGCCAAACCTGTGTTATCAGATGGCTCTGTTGCCGGGGAGCAATGAGCGTAGCTTACTTTACTGTGTCATGTTGTAAATACTTGCATGATTTTTTGCTAATATTCATGATTTGCTTACAAATATTTATTGCCTTTGTTTATATTCTGTGATCATTTGTGCTAATACACTTTTTCTTGCAACTTTGATGCGAGGGTCCTCCATGCGAGGACGGTCTTCTTGGAGGTAGGTGCAGCCAAACATTAAGGAGGGTCACGTCTGTTTGACCAGCTGGAGCAAGCATCAAGCAAGCAAGAAGAAGGCTTAGCTAGTTAAAAAATGTGTAATTTTATGAGAGAGAGAGAGAATTTTGGCATGTAATAATATGGACTCTACTCTTCACAACGAGGTCCAGTGCCCTGGTGTCTGTTCATCTGGGGGCCACATCGCGGCTTTTTCGTGTTTTCCCGTTTTCATTCCTTTGTTTCCCACTGTTTTGATCTTCCCTCCTTTTCTTTATTTTGTTTTGAGTGCATGGAGCCCATAGACTTAGGTTGCTTGACTCGGTATCTAGGTCCACGCATTAATAAGAATGCTTGTTCATATAGTCTATTACATATGGATCTAGTCAAATCTAATAAATGTTAGTTGTTTAGAGTCAGACCCACACACCGTGAGAGACGTTGTACAACGCTGGTAGGACCCATTGTGGCGGGCACCGAGACGTTGCCAAGATCGGACTTCAGGGTTAGACTTTAAATAACAAGCATACGGTTCTTCACGATTAATAGCAGCTACTGTTTAAGACAATTTTGTCGCTTGCACAATGTCATGTAGATAGGTTTAAAAATTCTGTTTTGCATACTGCATGGAGAGAGCTGGGATGCACTGTAAGTCTTCTAACTCAGCATGCATCATTCGGCTCAATGGTGAGATATCCATCATTGAACCAACTTGCACGGCTTTTCCGCTATCTCCCTCTGATTTTGAGCACCTAGTACATGAATGAAAATCTACAAAAACGTTAGGTTCTGGTATGAAACAGACTCAAAAAAAAGTGCAAACCCAAAAAACTAAAACAAGGGGACTGTTAAATAAACTTTGACCTTAATTAAAACTTGTAATGGACTATCATTGTACTGGGTTCATAAATCCCTCATTGTTTTCAGGTACCTTTGGAGGGGGCCAAAACCCCACTCCCTTGAGCGAGGCACGTCCCATAAGGAATAGTGCCTAAATCCCAGTCTGCAACTGCCTTGTGTATCGCCTGGATTTCTGAAATATTGGCGCTTCTATCGTACGTGACCGAGTAGGGCCTTGTCAGCGATGGTGTTCCCGCCTTGTGTGGAACATCGACATGGTCTGAAGTATCGAGCTTAGGCCACTCCTTCACGAGGGTGTCTGTCTCATAGGTTTGCGTCCGAGTAGGTTCTTGCACGCTCACGGGTGATTCCGTTCCGAGCGAGAACCGAAGTATTGGTTTTGCCTATTGTCTTCCTCTCTCTATTTCTTTGGCTGAGTAGGGATCCAGGAAGGGTTACAAGGACCTAAAAAAGAACAGACTACAGGTTACAAAGGAGGAGCACATGTATGGGATACATTTTTGGCAATACTCTCTCTCCTATAAGGGTAGCGTGTTAAGGACTTGTTAAAAGATATGCCTGAAATAACAACTCTAAAATTGAAAAGATAATAAATAGCCGAAACTTTATGGCTCCACATGGCGTGAGTTGGTGAATGCAATATTGTATTGCATTTGTATGGATCTAGATTAAGGTTCAAAGATCAAGTCCCGCACCTTTGCGCAAATTTTATTGTATCATTCTCCTTTAACCCCAGCTCAGTTTGAGCCTTTCTACTGTTTTGCACTCCTTTTTACTACTCGTTGACCGCCGTATCCTTCCTCCAACATATAATCCTCTCTTGCTTCGCGAATTCGATCCATGGATGGTTTTCGTCAGGACTTCGCCGACACCTACATCGATTCCATGGATTTGACTTCGCCAATAAATCCGAGGCGATTCCCGAGAACCCGACCCGGACATTGCGGATCGATCTCCAGACTCCTCGTCTTCTACCTTTCCTTTGACCATCCATTAAAACGGGATCACTTTTGTCCCACTTTCGCCGTTGTGAATGGAAATCGATCACAGTCCATATCCTTTTCCGTTCATAACATTCTGGGATTATCCTTGATTCCAGATTCATCACAACAGCTGAATAAGATTGCAAGTGGTCTGATTAGGATTATCTCATTCTGCAGATAGAACACAGACCAAGCTCTGGATCCTAATCCGAAATTCATTTCATCAGACTCAGACCCTGAGATGGCTCCTCAAGGGAAGGGCAAGGGTCAGCAACCACCCCATCCAGAGCAAGGACAGATGCTTGATCCGAATCAGGTTAATGCCCAATTGTTGGAATCCATCCAAGCTATCCAATAGTAGCTGACCAAGCAGGCCCTAGCACAGACTACTTTCCAGGATATGCTGAATGATGTAATGAACAGACACGAGGGAGGAGGAGGTGATAACCCTTCAGATGACGGGGGAGAGCCAGGACATGGGAGACCCAAACCTACACTGAAGGAGACATATAACCCTGGAGACATTCAGATGACCGAGTGGATACTCATTCCACCGGTGCATGCTCACTTCGAGCTAAAGCCCCATTTCCTCGCTCTTCTTCCATCTTTCCATGGAAACACCAGTGAAGAGCCGTATATCCACCTGTAGCAGTTCTCCCGCATTTACCGAACTACCCACTATCCGAATGTCCCTCAGGACATTATCAAAATGATGGAATTTCCCTTCAGCTTACAAGACAAGGCCCTCTATTGGTCAACCATTTGGGGAAGGTTGTAACCACCTGGGAGGAACAGAAGTCAGCTTTCCTACACAACTTTTACCCTCTCGGTCGGCTCAACCAGATGCAAGCACGTATCAGCAACTTCTCTTAGGGAGCGCACGAATCCATACATAAATCATGGGAGAGATTCACCGATCTACAGGAGAAATGCCCCCATCATGAGATCCCGAAGACCAGCTTGGTCCAACACTTCTTAGGGGGGCTGAACATTGAGAGCCAATGGCTCATCGATGCAGCGTGTGGGGGCTCCCATTTCAACAAGGATGAAAATGTAGTCTGGCATATCTTTGAAGAAATGGCCAAAGGAGAGGCCTCCCTCTCTTCATCAGAAGCATACCAAAAGCAGCCCCAGATCCTCCAGAAACAAGTGCACATGGCAGCGTCCCACAAGGTGGAGAGAGATGAGAGCTCCAACCTTAGTATCGTCGGGGGCCATCTCTCGAAGGTTGGCATCATTGAGAAACGATCACAAGACCTTGAAAAACTTGCTGTGATCGAAAAGAGGACACAAAACCATGACAAATATGATCACATCACCAAACAGTTAGAACTGCTGGTAGGCACAATCAACTCTGTCCAGTCGACAGTACCATCAGAAGCTCCCGCTGAGAAGAAGGACGATCTACCACCGCCACATCAGCCTTAGACTAGCCAGCAGCCACCAGCAGTCCAACACGTGTACTACGTGCAGGCGCCCGACCAGAGCCAACCATAGCAGCAGATTGTTGTGTACCAACCAGATTTTGCACCAGGATCAGATCCAGTCTTCCCACAACCACCCCTGATTCAAGAAGTCAACGGGGTTTGGAGCAATGAAGCACAACCGACCCGTCCCATGGGACAACTTCAGGGTCATCTAACAGCCAACCAGCAATACCACCAACCTAAGGGTGGTCGATTTGGGCAGTCCTCACAGCCGCCATCACAGTATCATCAGCCTCCCCCATATGCAAATCAATGGAGGCAGACTCAGCATTATCAGCAGCCACAGTACCGCCAACCACAACCCTTCCATTCGTATGCGGCCGCACCACCTCAGCAGTACCAACAGTATCCTCCTCCCTCTTACAAGCAGTTTCAGCTTCCCGCTCCACCTCAACACCACCAACAACAGCCTCAACACTAGCACATGCAGCAACAATGTGGTCTGCACGCTGAATCTACAAAGGCAACTCCTATGAACCCAACCATGGATTTCTTGGGCCAACTCATTAAAGGGCTAGCAGAGATGACCAAGAGGCTTGACGATCTGACTACCACCAAGACCACTATCCCAGCTCAGGTCGAAGCCAACCCCAAAGCTTTAAAAAGAAAGAGAAGGTAGAATGTGATGTCCTGTCTACGTCTGTAGAGTCAGAAAATGATAATATTGTTTGTTCTAATGTTGTCACTCTCAGGGCGGTAGGGACTTGCCTCTGCTTGCTATAAAGAATGGGGAGAATAAAGAACCAGGTGAATCATCATCTTCTGCATCAGCCGTTCCAGCTACAGGGACGGGTGAGGAGGAAGAAGGAGGAGCCATTCCTGCAGCCATCCACCACCATCTTCATCAGCAAAAACCACAAAAAAATCAGCAAAACCAAAACGAACAAAAAGAATTTTGCAGTCGAAGCGAAGCCGTGCCAGCCTCGGAGCCAGCAACAGCCGACCCCTCGCCAGCCGACAGAGCAGAGGCCCTACTTTTTGCTCGCTCATCCGCATCAGTATCTCAAGACTCCGTATGTACTCCTTTTTGTAGTACGGAATTTGTGGCCGATAGTTCTGATGTAAATAAGGACTCTACTTTGCCTCTCAGTGATGTAAATATTCCTTTTCCTAATGCAATAGAAAAATCCAAAAAAATGCAAAAAGAAAAAGTGCATTGTCTGATCCTGGAGTTGTGGAAATAATAGATAACTTAACCGTTGAGATTCCCTTACTGAAGTCCATGGAATATATGTCAGCTGTGAAGAAATGTTTGAAAGACGAAACAATTCGAGAGGCATGTGCTCTCCATGGCCTTTATTCTATCATTTTGGCCTTAAAACCCCCAACAAATGCATGTAAATAGCATCGATTTTTCTATAACAGCATCCATTATTTATTGTATTTATTTGTATATAAAATGAAGTTTTTAATGCCAAAATTATAGAATAAAGAGAAGAAAAGAAAAAGGAATAAAATATTGAAAATATTTTATGACCCTAACCCCGAGACCAAGTCCAGAATGGAATTGGTCAACATGGAATAAAGTAGGGGGAGATAAGGGCCAAAGATACAATAAATAACTCATTTATTCATTCTTGATTTGTGTATTTTGGACATCTATTTTGTATTTAATTATTTATTCATCAAATAAGGAAACGTTGTACACAAAAGTTGTAGATAATAATGTAAATAAATATACAAAATTGAGTTTGTACAAAATATTATACAGTGTACATTTTATACCCAAACTAAAAAGCCAGAAGCCAAACTTCACATACCCATATCTTTCAAATAAAAACTCAAAACATGACAAAATCACTATAATTGTATACAACTTTTCAAGAGCTATTTAATGAGGGTGGTTTCATATTTTGCGGATCTACGGTTTGAAAGTTAGGTTTTGGGCTCCTATTGTACATAATACCGATTAAAATATTCCATTTATTCATTACTTATTATTTTTACAAATTCATATCTTTATAATTTTATACAAACTACCTATAATATAGGTGTACATCAAAATCGAAATAAAACTAACAAGAAAATAAAAAGGTAGTGTACAAAACATAGACAAACTACCTACAACTATACCTATACAATTCATCTACCTATTTATTTAAAGGTGCAAATAAACTCATAAAAATCAAATAAAAATATATTTATACTCACAAAAGTATGTTATAAATATATAAAATAAGAAAAAATAATAAAAGAATATATACAAAATAAAAATAGAAATGCACCAAACAAAGATAAATATACCTATAAATACACTCATAAAAATTAACTACTAATAAATCAAGCCAAAAAAATAAATAAAAATCATATTAAAATACTACATAAAATAATAAACACTTTTCATTTTATATTCAAAAAATAATAAAATCATTTACTATTTTAAATTAATTATTTTCTAATAAAATCTCTGTTTTGTCATGTAGCGGCCTACGTGGACCAATCCGCGTGCAGCCTTCGTTGACCTCTGGTCAACTGTCCCATCTCAGCCTCCCGCCATCAAATCTGTCAACAACCCCGTCTTCTCCCATTTTTCGCGGGTGTCTTGTCCATCGATCGCGCTTGCTTCCTTCACAAGAATTATCCGCTGTTCATTGTACAATCACGCCAACTCCTTAGATCGCTTGTAAATACATCAGATCGAGAGATAATCGCCGGTTAATAAGGGTGCTTTGTGATGTTGATAAATAAGCAGCTCCGACCACCTTCGCAAATTTGGTCAGATTTCACCCTTCTCCCTTCCTCGTATTCGGTCCTAGGAGCTTCCTTGTGACAGGAGGAGGAGGCTTTTGGCGCCTTGAATCGGTCAGAGGAGGTCGGCGCAACACCCACGGCGGAGCTCCGGCGACGCCACGCTCCGTGGTTCCCCACCTGGTATTAGAGCACCTTTTCTCGCTTTATTAGGTAGATTTTTATTCCAGCATTTCTTTTCTGTATTTAGTTTAGTCTTTAGCTAAGTGAATCGCCGTGAATTTCGTAGTTCGCTGGAGCTCCGCTCCGACGATGACTCCTGAACGTTCCAGTTAACTTCCGACACTCGTACCACTCCCATATCGTTCCCTATCGCTTTCTCCTTCATCTGCATGCCCCTAATCAACCGGAGCCCTCTTGGTTCCGCGAATCGAGGTTCCAACTCCGCCGCTCGTCGGCACCTCGCCGCTCCCCTTTATTTTTTGCACAAAAGCTTCAAACCCCAGGTCGAGGAGCTTCGCCTCGAGCCGCTTGTTCTTCCTGTGCAGGTCTTGTCGTAGAAGGAGCCCTCTTGGGCTTGATTGATTCTAGGAAGAGGTTCCTGGAGGTCCTCCCCTACCACGAGCTTGCCTGATCGTCTGGGACATCCAGGAGCCAAGCGGAGACCATCAGGAGACGCGGGGACTCTCCAGGCACGCGTAGATACCATCGGAGGCGACGGAGAAGACCAGAGGCGTCGCCTATTGACGATCGAAGCTCGCCGCACGCGAGCTTCGTCCCTGTTCTTCCACGCTGCTCCATAGCCGTACGATCAAGATGGAGATCCCAGGCGTAGCAGCTGCTGTTCGGTGCCAAGCACCAGAGCCGTCAGATCTCATCAGGAGATCTAATCTCAGCCATCCACCCATGAAGTGTCACCGACCGTTGGATGGGCGACACATGGATAAGTGAAAGCATCATTATCGTCCATCACTGCCTAATAAGGGGTAATTTACACCTTTAGCCCCTATCTTTTTATATTTACTATTTAGTTCTGTAAATAATGTTTAAAGCTTAAAATAAAGTGGATATTTTGTAAAATGGACCCTTAGTTTTCTTGTATTTACATTTAGGTCCAATCCACATCACCTCACGTGTGGTCCCACGTGGGTTTGGGAAAATTATATTGGAGCCCCTGTCTGTGTTTGTATTTCTGAAAGGTCCATGAAATAAAATTTACAGTGTTATATTTTTGTGGAATTTGCGTGTGGAACCCAAGACTTTATGAAATTGTGTTTTGGACCCTGCGATGTGCATCACGTGTAGTCCCACGCAATGGGTTAAATTGCAAGGTTAACGTTCAAAAATTTAGATAAATTGCACAGAACCCCCTGGGCTTTATTCTATTTGCAAATACACCCCTGCTAGAGTTGGAATTTCTTTGACATTCCTCTATTTATTTCATGCATCTATACAACCCCAAAAATCACTAAAAAAATGTCATAAGTATCTGTTGCATTATAGTTTTGTGGCATATTTTTATTTTTCATATTTATTGCATTTTAATATTTATAAAAAATCAAAAATATGCATTTTCAGTACTGTTTGCATTAGAAAATACATAAAAATTATAAAACGTTTTTGAAAAATTCCAAAAACATTATATTTTGTGTGTCTCTTTGTGTTTTAGCTCCACACCAAAATTCACTAAAACATACAAAGAAAAACTCCTAAAAATTGCAAAACCCCAAAAATCTTTATAAAAACATTAAAAATTTAAAAAATCCTAAAAATATAATTTCAAGTGTTGGATCTTCCCTATTTCATTATATTTATTTTAAAATTACTTTGAGGAATTTTGGACACTGTTTGATATTTTTCATCCTCATTTTAATGTCGGCCAGCGACTTAATTCACTGATTTCCAGTATTTTTGCTCTTAAAAATACCACAAAAATAGGCAAAATCAAGAAAAATCACAAAAACATTAGAAGAGCATAAACTAACAAAAAACAGTTTATTTGCTGCATTTTGAGTATTTTCCTTATTTTCACCTCCCTCTTATCTCTAGTATATATATATATATGTATATTCCTTAGTATGTATTATATTTTTATTAAAAGAAAGAGAAAATAAAAATACAAAATATAAAAAGAAAATACAAAAACTGTAAATAGAAAATTAAAATACAAAAGTACAAAGTCAAGAATTAAATAAAAAATTTAAAAATTAAAATCCCACAAAAAATCTTGTGTGCATACCTGACTAGCTTGTATATGAATAATTGTAGGCTACCAATTTTTGCTCTCTGTGGTTCGACCTCTACATGCTTATGCACTATGCATCATTATGGTAGAGTTAATAAATTTTTATTCACATTTTTGGAACTCGATTGATTTATTCTTTATTGTGGGTTAATTGCTGCTTAACAGGGGTTTCGTGAGCGGTCGCCTCAGCGACTTCGTCTCCACCTTGTGTGGGACGTATTTTGACCCTTGCCAAACCCGTGTTATCAAGAAGAAGCGGGCACATCATCCATACCATTTGCATGGTCCTCGTCCCCATCAGCAGGGATAGTCTTGGAGGCAACAACAGCCTCAGCAGCAGTATCACTCGCAGTACCCCTCTCACCCTCCTCTACAATAGCAACCTCAGTTTCAGAGAGGCCATCCATCAGGTTCTCATGGGCCCACCTATGAGAACCCCTCTTTGGATGACTTAGCCCGCCTCATGTTCGAGCAGCAGGACACCTTCCGACGGTAGATGGAGGAGTTTCGATAGGAGATGTGGGAGATTGTCAGGGAGAAGGCCACCATTCCTGCCCAGATTGAGTCGAACCCGAACAACCTGAAGAGGATGTTTGAGCAAGTAGAGTTCACAGAGATTACCACTCCTAGTTATTCACTTGGTGATATTACTACATACATGTTTGATGATGATTTTGTTACACTTAGGAGCGGTAGGATGCCAGCAGGCGGTGCCTCATCTGAGCGACGACCACTGGTAGCTTTAGGAGCGCCAGATGAGGAGGAGAGAAGTGCTGATGCCGCTAGAGATGATGATGATGATGACGGTGGTGCTCACACAGCCAAGTACGTTGATCCAGCCGGCGATACTAAGGTCGTCGTTTCACCAGATCCAGGAGGAGGTAGTATTGATGCCACCATTATTGCGGAGCCAGAGTGTGGTACTGATGCCGTTATTCCAGATGTCGAGGGTGGTACTGAGGCCACCATTTCTAGTTCTTCTCCTGTTGCCTTTCATTCAGTTCATGTATCTCAGGACGATTCAGTGAATAAAGGAAAGGGTTTATTGTTTGCGAATCCATCTGTGTTGATTGATGATTTATGTATGGATTCTACTTTGCCTGAGCAGCATAGACCAGATCCTAGTCCTTCATATGATAAGGACCCAGCCATCCCGTTTCCCCAAGCACTCCGCTTGGCTGAGGGGACCAAAAAAGATCCAAAAAAATCACGCCAGGTAGAGCTCAGTCAGCAGATAATGGTCTGATTTCACATTCAGCTGACTCTACAGGAGGCCTTGGAGCACATCCCTCTCTTCCAGAGATCACTCAGAGATAGGACCACCATTCATAAGAAGAGGAGGAACCACCAGTCAGAGATCCATGTGCTCACTCGTGCTACTTGCTTCGCCATCCAGAACCGCCTGCCAGCCAAGAGGCCAGATGCAGAAGCCCCATATGTTAGATGTCATATTCACGAGCAGAGGTTTGACTGTACTCTATTAGAGAGTGGGTCTTCGATCAACCTACTTCCGGCAGCCTTACTCGACCGAGTCGAGTTGGGCCCTCTACGACAGAGCAGGACGGTCTTTGCGTTTGCTGATCGATCTGTCAAGTGGCCGAAGTGGTTGCCGGAGGACGTTGTCATCACGATTCAGGGCCTGAAATTCCCTGTGGACTTCGTTGTGTTGGACATGGAGATCCCTGAGTTCGTGACCGATACCCCCATTATTTTAGGATGCCCGTTCTTGGACACAGCTAATGCAGTGTCTGATCGTGATAGAGAGAAGGTATACCTTCGCGTCTAGGGCGAGAGTATACAAATAGAGACGATCGAGGAGACTAGAGACAGATATTCAGCTTGCTCAGAGCCGCCTTCAGATTCAGAGCAGATGACAGAGGCAGTGTGAGACATCCACCAGGACTGTGATTTTGTGATTACAGATGATGAGGCAGTTTGGTCCGATCCAGTTTCACGAGCCATCCTCTCACCTTCAGATCCCGCCGATGCGCAGATTCCAGTAGAGGAGAGCTTAGAGATCTCATTCCTGGTCCAGGATACATTTCAGGCAGCAGAGCCGGTTCCAGATCACGAGGCAGATGATTTGATTGATTCAGATTCACATCCCTCGGAGTCAGAAATAGATTGGGCAGAGTTTGATGACATGATTACTTGTCTGATTTCTCCAGAGACTACATCTAGGGTGGAGACTGATTCCACTCATAGCAGATACACGCCAGCAGAGCAGTCTTCACCAGATTCAGATTTTCAGCAAGAGTTCTCATTTTCCCATGCAGATTTGGTGGCCTTCACTCAAACATTTGAGAGTCCAGATTCGCCAGATTCCAGTTGCCCATAGCGGAAGATCTTGCCGCAGTCGCTGAAGTATAGGTTCCTTGCGGGTGAGCATGAGATGCACCCAGTCATTATCTCAGCGGATATGACTGGAGAGCAAGAATCACGTTTGATGGGGCTTCTTGAAAAGAACCGCAAGGTGATAGGATGGAGCGTAGTCGATCTCCAAGGGATAAGTCCGGCCCTGTGCTCCCACCATATCTATCTCGAGGAGGATGCAAAGTCGTCGCGTGAGTTCCAGCGGTGGCTGAACCCAAATCTTCAAGAGGTTGTCATGAAAGAAATATCGAAATGGTGGAGCGTTGATTTTATCTACCCCATCTCCGACTCCAAGTGGATTAGTCCATTACATGTGGTGCCCAAGAATATGGGCATCACTACAGTTATGAGTGAGTCTGGAGAGGAGATCGCTACCCGGGTACCCACTTCTTGGAGGGTCTGTGTGGACTACAGACGATTGAATCAGGACACCAAGAAGGATCATTTCCCGCTACCTTTTATTGATCAGATTATAGAGAGGCTAGCAGGAAAGAGGCATTACTATTTTTGGATGGGTACTTCGGATACAATAAGGTGGCCATTGCGCCAGAGGACTAAGACAATACTACACTCACCTGGCCCTTCAGGACATATGCTTTTAGACGCATGTCCTTTTGTCTATGCAACGCTCCAGCGACATTCTAGAGGTGTATGTTGTCCATCTTTTTGGACATGGTGGGTGAGTACTTGGAGGTCTTCATGGATGACTTTTTGGTCTACGACGATGGGTTTGACTCTTGTCTTGAGTGCCTAGACCGCGTCCTACAGTGATGCATTGAGGTCGACCTTGTTTTATCTTGGGAGAAGAGTCACTTCATGGTGACTCAGGGGACGGTGCTTGGCCATATCATCTCCAATAGGGGTATGCAGGTTGATCCATCCAAGGTGGATATCATTAGAAAACTCAATCCACTGTCCAATTTGCGACAGTTATGGTCTTTTCTGGGGCACATCGGTTTCTACTGACGATTCATTCATGATTTCAGTAGGATTTCCCGACCGTTGACTGATTTGCTGACCAAAGACACCGAGTTCATAGTTGATGATAAGTATCTTATGTCATTTGGGACTCTCAAGAGTCTAGTTGTTGAGGCCCCCGTCCTCCAGCTGCCTGATTGGTCTCTCCCATTCAAGATCATGATGGATGCCTCTGATTTTGCCGTGGGGGCCGTGCTAGGACAGAGGAGGGATGGATTGCCTTTTTCCATTCACTACGCTAGCCGTACTTTGGATGTCGCTCAACGGAACTACACCGTCACAGAGAAGGAGATGCTAGCCGTAGTCTTTGCCCTAGATAAGTTCTAATCATACATCATTGGATCTAGAGTGACTATTTACACTGATCATACCGCCATCAGGTATCTCATGGCCAAGAAGGATGCCAAAGCGAGATTGACTAGATGGATCCTTCTACTCCAGGAGTTTGATATTGAGATTAAGGATAAGCCTGAAGTCAAGAATGTGGTGGCGGATCATCTCTCCTGATTAGAGCATCTTGAGGTTTCTGAGCAGATTGACCCTATTTGTGAGACCTTCCCAGATGAGGCAATCCTTGCTATCACCTCACACCCGTGGTACGCTGACATTGTGAACTATCTTGTCGCCAAGAAAGTTCCACAAGGTTGGACCAGGCAGAGACTTGAGACCTTCCTAGTGAAGGACAAGTCTTACCATTGGGAGGATCCCATCCTTTAGCATGAGGGAGGGGATAGTGTATGGCGACGGTGCATTCCTCAGGAGGAGTACCATAGCATCCTCACCTATTGCCACAAGCTGGAGGCAGAAGGACATCACTCTGGGAGGAGAACGACACAGAAAGTGATCCAATCCGGCGTATGGTGGCCAACTCTCTTCAAGGATTATGATGAATTCATGAAGAGGTGTACTGACCGTCAGAGGATGGGCACTTGTGGACAGCGTGATATGATGCCCATGCGGCCCATTCATTTTTGTGAGGTTTTTGATGCATGGGGCATCGATATCATGGGTCCATTCCCTAAGAGTCAGAATTCAAGTACATTTTGTTGGTCGTTGATTATGTGAGTCGTTGGGTTGAGGCCATCCCCGCCTGAACCGTAGATGCTAGGACTGTATGCTGATTTTTGAGGAAGAATATCATTTCATGGTTCGGGGTACCACGAGTGTTGATTTCTGACGAGGGGTCTCATTTCATCAATGACAAGGTAAAGGTCCTTGCTAGCGAGTTCAGCATAGACCATCGAGTAGCACTCCATACCACCCTCAGACCAATGGTATTGCTAAAGTGTCGAACAGGGAGATCAAGACGATATTGCAGAAGGTCGTCCACCCAGACAGAAAGGATTGGTCACAACTTTTGGACTCGGTCTTGTGGGTATATAGGACGTCCTTTAAAACTCATTTGGGTACATCTCCCTTTCACCTCGTTTATGGCAAGCCCTGTCATTTACTTGTTGAGCTGAGCCATAAGTCACTTTGGGTTGTTACAGAGATACTTTTGGATCTAGTAAGCGTAGGAGACCAGAGAAGGGCAGAATTGGCAGCCTTGGAGGAGCTTAGAGATGAAGCCTTTTTTAGCAGCCTACATTATAAGGAGAGAGTGAAGGAGTGGAATGATTCTCATATCAGCCAAAAGCAGTTTAAGCCAGATCAGAGAGTATGATCGTTTGATGCCAGGCTTCGATTGTTTCTAGGGAAGTTATAGAGCAAGTTGAAGGGACCATACCTGGTCTGAAAGGTACATGACAATGGAAGCATTGATATATCTGAGTTGTCTTCTGAATCTACGTTTCGTGTTAACGAGCAGCGGCTCAAACCATATCTAGATCATGAGACGCTGATCGTTGACGTCGCCCCTATTTGTTTCGCGTGAGATGTGGTCTTTGACTCACATCTATTGCATCTCATGCCTGATTATCACTGTCTTCCGCCTTGTATAGATCCCAGTTGTCCATATCATTCCATTATTTAGTCCCACACCCCATCTTTATCTTATGATTATGCTATACTTAGGGTGTACATTACCCTAAGTATAGGGGGGTGTAGGACTCTTGGGTATTCTGTTGATTCTTTCTACCTTTGTTTTGCTGCCTATACTTAGAGATATTTTACCCTAAGTGTAGGGGAGGTAGAACCTGTACATTCTTCCACTTGGATTTCCCTTCATGTACAGCTTGCTATACTTAGGATTGCTTAATCCTTAGTATAGAGGAAACACCGAGTCCTCTTCATTCTATTCTTTGATTCGTCATTGTAGTATACCATTCCTTTTCACTTCCCTATACTAAGCACGAGTTATGTCTTCTTCATCGCTCTTGATTCACTATGAGGACATCGTTCAAGCCAAGTATAGGGAGGTGTCGTATATATTCAATATATACTTTAGCCATAACTCGTACTTTGTATGAGTGTGTTAATAAATAAAAATGGATAAAAATATCTTTCATCCAAAAACCATAGAAATTTTAAAAGTTTTCCTTGTACATATAATTCTTTTTGTACATATATAGCTATTTATAAAATGTTTTTTGTACAAATGTTTGTAAAAATGATTTGTGTAAATAGTTTATAAATGTTTTGATATCAAAATTATGTATGTAGTACAAAAGTTTTGTAAAATCTTTGAAAAACAAAAAGTTTGCAAAAACGTTCTGTAATTGTGTGTAAATATTTTGCAAAACTTTGCATTCATGCATACATCCATGTTTTCAAACATTTTTCAAAAATTTTGCACAATTTCAAAAATCTTGTAAAAAGTGCATCTTTGTAATTATTTGTACATTTTTTTCCTGAATCTTGATTGACATTTAAACTGGCCTGGAATTAAATTGGAAAATAGAGCTTTGTTAAGACCTTAATCCACCTAATTCTACGAGAAATCTTAGAGGGCTTAGGGTTTAGACTTTTCAGGTCCATTTGGGACTTAATTCTTTGAGACCACTAGGCTATGAGCATATGTCATCTTGATGAGCCGAAGTAGAACACTTAACAACGCACACATGACACTCAAAGACAATGGCTTTACTTGCACCAGCACTTTACACATAGCTCTCCACGGTTGAGGTGGTGAGGAGGCAGTTTCCTTTGGCTTGGGGTAGTATATGAGGGTAGTACTTCTAGGAGGAACCTTTCTTCTTCTTATAGTGAAGGAACTGCATCTCAACTTGGTCTGGTGGTAATGAAATCTAAAGACAGGAGTTGTGGGTTGCAATAAAGCTTCAAAATAGGGATAGTCTACTGGCTCAAGAGGAAAAACTCCTTATGTATATATGTTGCACCATGTAGATATGTTGTACATATGCACATCAAAAAAATGTGCAAAAAAAGAAAACTCCAAAAAAGTGGTAGGTATGATTGAAAATAAAATACCCACCGGAGTATATATAGTCAAATAAAGCAAAGCTTATGTTACACATGACCATCTCAGGAAGCTTGCAGCGGGAGACTCAGCTACACTGGTTGGGCTCCCAAGGATACGTGGCTACACTGGTCATGGTCCATTCTCTTCTTCACCCTCTTCTTGAGCTGGTTGTACTTGAACTTAGAAGGGAATACCCCGCTCCTCAAGGAAAGAGTTTCTAGACTGACGCATTAGAGTTACCTTGCTGAGGGGGGTTGTCGCTTTGTCATTTCTGAGGTGGGGAGCTACATCTCACTTACACAGTACACGGAAAGATTCATTGTCATTAGAGTTTGTGTATGTAGACTTGTTCTGATCTGATTTATTGAGGAGTCTTGACCATAGATTGGTGGAACTTAAAGGCTGTTGAGTTTTAAGCTTAAGTCCAAATAAGGTGCTGACAAATTAATAAACCAAAGGTCTGGCTGAGCTCCATATTTCAATTTAATAAAGGAAAGTTTAATAATCAACCTTGATTTCCCTTCTTTTTCTTTCTCTTTTTCACTTCTTTTTCAAAAAAGTGTTTGCTAAGGGGCTAGCAAAAGTAAAGTATAGGGGGTGATGAATACCCATTCATCACTCTTTATTCTTTTATTTTAGCTACTAATCTTGACAAAATACCATGTAGATAGCTGTAAATACAATAAGTTACCAAATAGGCAAGCTTTTATAAATATCAATAATTAGCATGTTTTTGTGTAAAAATAAAAGAATAACGAATAAAAGGAAAAGAAGGAGATAATTAGAATAAATATCAAGTGACCCGAACCCAAGGGAGGTCCAAGCAGTGGCCTGACCGTAAAATAAAACAAGATGAGAGAGATAGGTCCATTCAACCTCATGTACACTCCATCTTATGTATATATTTTATTTTCATAAAAATAAAATAAAAATAAAACGTGTTTCTAATACCATGTATATATTTCTAAAAATAAAATAAAAATTAAAAAATAAAATTAAAATAAAAAGAAAATCATTTCTCTCTTACATATACAATGTATATAGGAATAATTCACCTATTTATTTCACCCTTGTAAATAAATAATAAAAAAATAAAAATTATTTATACTCCAAATTTTATGTTGTAGATAAATAAAATATGAAATTAGGGTATTTGTAAAAAAATAAACAAAATAAAATTAAAAAAAATAAATAAGTATTTTATATATGTATATAATATTATAAAATGTATATAACATAACTTATTTTCAAACAAATAAATAAAAATCACTAAAAAATGGTTTAAAAATAAATAAACATTTTTTATTTTGTAAATATTTTTAAATAAAATCATTTGGTATTTTATTTTTAATTTCTAAATAATTTGTGCTCAGAATAATCTGAATGGTCCACGGGAGACCGTTGACCCCGGTCAACTGCCCCCCCTAGGACCACTTCTCTCGCGGATCCGATTTTTCCCCTGACTTCCCTGATTTATCCCAGATCGATCTGCCCACCTTTCTTCTCGATTCGAGGCTCCAATCATCGAGGAGCGATCCATGATTCACGCCCGATTCTTCCTATAGGTATGCGCTCCTCGATCCGCGTGCTTTCACTCCCATCTTCTTGGACCTCATCGAGTATAAAGTTCATCAGAGCCGCAATTTCTTATTTATCTTTGGACATCACCTTCGACTCATGGGACCTCCATTGTTCTCCCTTGAGTGACAGCAAGAGAGGGAGAGTGTTGCAGCGAGGAATCGAGGCCTCTAGCCTTAGATCCGGTGAGCCCTCTCACCGTGCTCCTCCATCGGTTTGCCCGAGCCTTTGGAGACATCGCTCCATCGAGGAGAAGACCCCAGGAGGTAGATGACCTCCAGCACAGATGCCAGCGACCATCAGGTAATTTCGATCGCCTTCTATTTGCTTTAGATTCCAAATTTTAGAATCCGGTCAACCGAGCTTCTCCGCCTTATCCTTCATGATCGGTCCATCAATTTATCCCTCCGACAATCCCTTCACCTTTGCGAGATCTCTCTCCATCTTCTCCACCCCATCGTTCCCCCTGGTTCCCCTAAGAACAAGGTTTAGGTCCTCCTCCGTCGTCGCATTGCCGGAGGACCCGCTCTGCCTCAACCTTCCACCCATTTCGCCCGTAACTGGGTCGAGGCAATTTGCCCTCGACCTGGCAGTCTTTTTGTGCAGGTTTGAACGCCAAAGGGTCTCATCTGGAGGTCCAAGCATCAGATCATAGATGCTCCATGTCTTTAGCATCACCGGGGTCTTCCAGGACCTCTCGGCCTCATTGGAGCCCATCAGTAGCTGCTAATGGCCTTGAGATCCATTAACCCAATCAGAGCAGCATCAGAGGACCTCCCAGTTACGTGTACCGGCCGGTCGAAATTCGTCGACGGTGAGTTCTTTGCCGCTCATCCAGGTCCCTCCTCCGCCGTCAGATCGAGCCCCCACACCAGTTCTAATCTCCGCCATTCGTTCTGGAGAGCTCTCATCTGCTGGATCCATCTGAGGATCAGATCTCATATGCTTATCGTCGAAGGGGTATCGCCTGCTCTCAGTCGTTCGATCTCAAGTGAAGACCCCTCGACTGTCGAATCTGTAATAAAGGGTAATTTACACTTAGGCCCTCACACTTTTGGCGTTTCAGTTTAGTCCTGTAAATATGTGTTAGCTGTTGTTTTTATTTTGGACAATTTGCACTTAGGACCTCGTGTTTATTTTATTTACAATTTAGTCCCTCTAAGTGTAGTTCACGTGGTCTAGCACGTGTTTTGTGGTTTATTTGCGCATCCTTCCTTGGAGTTTAATGTTGTTACTGTTTGAACTTTTATAAATAGGAATTGCATTTATACCCTTGTTTGTGTGTTTCACATGCCAACCTCGTGCGATCTAGGATATTTTGCATGTTTGGACCCGTATTTTTTACGTATGTTACTACTTGGCCCCTCGAACTAACTTTCTTTACATTTAGGTCTATGTGTGTTGCTTATCTTTGATTGGTTGAAATAAATATCAAATCACCTCCAAACTTCATGAAATTTGGAAAAATGGCTCCTGCCATGTTGTAAAAATTTCATTGAATTTTTGGATTTGTTTTGTTTTTGTTTCATATTTTAAAAAATTCAAAAATCTAAAAAATATGTTTTTGTTCATATTTAAAAATCAACTAAAATACTTAAAACCCTCTAAAAAATCCAAAAAAAATTACTGTGTTTGTTTTGTCGTGTTTTTGCTTCAGCCCATTTTTCATCACATTTGGACTTATAAAAACCCTAAAATTGAAAAACACTTAACAACATAGAAAAATCATTAAAAATTATTAAAAAAATCAAAAAATGCAGTTTCATTTTATGTAGTTAGTATTTTATTCCTAGTTTCTCATAAAATTACTGCTTGAATTTTATAGGCTATTTAGACATTTTAATTAGCCTTTTGACTCTGGCTGCATAGTAGCTTTCATTTTTTACCATATTTCATTTTTATAAAATCAACAAAAAATCAGAAAAATCTAAGAAAAATATTAAAAACACCTGAATAGAACCCAAAAATATTTTTATTTTAATTTTCTGACTTAGTTTAGTGTGTTGAATAATTGTTGGTGTATGCCTTTTTAATTTCCTTTATTCATTTTCTTAATAATTAAAAATTCCAAAAAAATTAAAAAAACTTAAAAATCCACCAAAAATCTTTATTTTTGAATCTCGGCTGCTTTGTAGGATTTCCCAATCCGTGCTCCTTGTGTTCGACCTTGGTAGTTATACCAGGTAAAATAAAATAGCGAGACCGCTATTCGTTTTATTTGCTTGATTTATATTTGGTGGTCTTGATTTTCTTGATCGACTTAGCCTCGCGGTTTGGGTAGCAACGACCCTGATTTACACCTTAAACCAGACTATGGGATTTTTAGGTCATCAGTAGGATGCTAGTCGGCATCACCTCGTCTGAGCGACAACACCACAAGGAGCCAGGAACTCCAGACTAGGAGGATAGCGGTGTTGATTTCGCTAATGATGATGATGATGACGGTGGTGCGGAAGCCACCAAGGACATTGATCCAGCCGACAGTAATGAGGTCGTCGTTTCTCCAGATGCAGTAGGTGGTACTGATGCCACCATTCTTGATGATGCTGAGCCAGAGTGCGGTGTTGATGCCACAAAGACAAATGTTGTCGATGGTACTGATGCCACCACTTCTATTCTAGTTCTATTTCCTCCAGTTCTTGTATCTCGGGACATTATGAAAAAGAACAAAAAATTAAGAAAGGAAAGGCTTCTTCATCTTTGAGTCCATATGTGATGATTGATAATACTTATATGGATTCCATGCTTTCTCAGCAGTATGAACCTCTTCCTATCCCTCTATATGAGGAGGGCCTAGCCATCCCCTTCCCACAAGCACTCTGCTTTGCGAAGGGGAATAAAAAGAAAATCCAAAAAGAGATCAACAGTTAGAGTTCAACTAGCAGATGATTGATAGATTCCATATCTAGCTAACTCTACAGGAGGTACTCTAGCACATACCTCTCTTCTAAAAGAACTTGAGAGAGAAGACCATTATTCGCAAGAAGAATAGGAACCACCAAGCAGAGATCCATGTGCTAACCCATGCCACCTACTTCATTATTTAGAACCATATTCTAGTTAAGAGGCCAGAAGTCGGAGCTCCCTATGTTAGATGCCACATTCATGAGAAGAGATTTGATCGTACTCTATTGGACAACAACTCTACCATCAACCTCCTTCCGGCAGCCTTACTCGATCGATTGGAATTTGGCCCTCTTCAACAGAGCAGGATAGTCCTTCAGTTTGCTGATAGATCTGTCAAGAGGCTGAAGGGGTTGTTGAAGGACGTGGTCATCACAATTTAGGGCCTGAAATTCACCATGGACTTAGTTGTGTTGGACATGGAGATCCCTAAGTCTATGATCGATACCCCCATCATTCTAGGAAGCCCATTCTTAGACATTGCCAAGATGATATTCGACCATGATAGTGGGAAGTTATACTCTCGCATTGAGGGTGAGAGTATACAAATAGAGACGGTTGATGAGACTAGGGCACGAGATTCATCTCGCTCGAAGCAGTCCAGTGATGCAAAGCAGATGAGAGAGGCAGAGCGAAATGTCCACCAAGTGTGAGACTTTGTAATCACATATGATCAAGCTGCTTGTTCCAATCCCATTTCACGAACTCCTCTTTCACCTTCAGATGCCGCAGATTCACTGCTTTCAGCAGAGGAGAGTTCAGAGAGCACACTCTTGGTCGAGGACACTTTTGAGGCTGACGACCGTGTTCATGAGTGAGGTAGATTATATTTCTTGTGATTCATATTCAGATCCCTCGAAGTCAGACATTGGTTGGGAAGAGTTTGATGATTTATTACCGTGTCTGATTTCCCCAGAGCCAGCAGCTAGAGTGGAGACTGTGCCAGCACTGAGTACATACAAACCAACAGGGTTGTCTTCAAAAGTTTTGCATGATCAGTGAGAGTTCTCTCATTCAGATCTAGTTGACTTCACTCAGGTCTGTCAAAGACCAGATTTGCCAGCTCCCAGTTGTCCTGAATTGAAGCCTCTATTGCATTCACTAAAGTATAGGTTCCTTACAGGTGAGCATGAGATGTACCCAGTCATAATCTCAACAGATTTGACTGGAGAGAAAGAATCTCATATGATGGAGGTTCATGAAAGAAACCACAAGTCAATAGGATGGAGTATAGATAAGTCCAGCACTGTGTTCTCACCATATCTATCTTGAAGAGGACGCTAAACCATGCGTGAGTTCCAGTGATAGTTGAACCTGAATCCTCGAGAGGTAGTAATGAAAGAGATATCCAAATGGTGGAGCGTTGATTTTATCTACCCCATCTCCAACTCCAAGTGGGTTAGTCCATTGCATGTGGTGCCCAAGAAGAATGGCATCACTACGATTGTGAATGAGTTTGGAGAGGAGATAGCTACCGGGGTGCTCGCTTCTTGGAGAGTTTGTGTGATCTACAGACGATTGAAAAAGGCCACCAAGAAGGGTCATTTCTCACTGCCTATTATTGATAATATTATAGAGAGGCTAGCTGGTAAGAGGCATTACTACTTCCTTGACGGGTACTCCGGATACAATCATGTGGCCATAGCACCCGAAGACCAGAATAAGACGACATTCACCTGTCTATTTGGAACATATGATTTTAGACGGATGCCCTTTGGTTTAGGTAACACCCCAGCAACATTCCAAAGGTGCATGTTGTCCATTTTCTCAGACAGGGTGGGTGAATGTTTAGAGGTCTTCATGGACGATTCCTTGATCTATGTGTTAGACATGTGAGCTCGAGGCAAACCATTCTTACAATATATGTTATTGTAATATATGTATGATTTATCAATAAATGTTATTGATTATTTCACTCCCTTTCTGAAATTAAATGAATGAATGCACTATATGGTCCCTCTGTACAATAATTAAGCTTATGTACCATGGTCTTCTTATGATCATACATCTGATGATTCATTAATTGAATCATAGAGGCCGGTGCTTGGATGAATATCTAAAGAATTGTATAGAGGACTCATCAAGCAACGTCAAATGATTATTAAGAGATGATCTCCATCCTGAGTAGGAGATGGAAATCCTTTCTCATAAAGGTTGATATCTGACCGACCTCTTGATGCAGGTCCTCTGCATGGGAATAGTGATTCGAAGGTGTCTGATTAGTAAGGTCAAAGGATTGACTAAACGAGATCGAGATAACCTAAGTCCTATATTGAATGATGTCACAGTATAGGCATGCATCCTCTGACCAGAGACAGATGTGTTACTATATGTCTGAGTGTGTACATTTGGCAGACCAGTAGGTTGATGACTGAACCAAGGTCTATACACCGACGAACTGGTGTGCGTCTAAGGGCATATGAAAAATGTGATCTTTCAAAGGGATCATATAGGTTCACTTGGGAAATGGAAGACATGAGCTCACTTATGAGGTATTGGGACCGATCAAATTCCATGCATGGTCGTCGTGCTTTGGAAGCATGACAAGAATTTGAAGGTATGATATATGCTTTGGGAAAGCATATGATCGATGTCGAATCCCAATGACCAAGATTGAGAAACTTGGTGATCAAACCCTGAAGATGACAGTGTAAAATTGATCTATATCTTCAGGTTGATCATAGATCTTCCAGTATACAGGATGTATAGGTGTTAGGAATACATGAGGGTGATTTGATCATAAACGATTGTATAATAATTACGCTTCCATTCCGAGGGAGTGATGAAACATGTTTGGACTTTAGTGACTCCTCTCAATAGAGAAGTAATCTGATCTTAGTCCAAGTATTGGACATTGATTTGAATGAAATTCAGATGCAATGAGAAGATTAGATTTGCGGTCTTGATTTAATCAAGCATCTATGAGAGGTCCGTGAGATTTGGATTTGAGATGAGATCTCAACATCCAAGTCACTATACGTGGAACAATACAATCGCCCTGTCCTTATCTCCAAGTATCTACGGAGAAAGCGCGTTATTCTTGAAAGGGTTCAAGAATATTTCTATAGTTGAATTATATCAAAGAATTTAGAAATGGATAATTAAATGTGATTTAATTATCTTGAATAATGTGAATTTTATTCATATTAATGGATGTGTGTGAATGATGATCCAATATAATTTGATTTAATTATTATGGATAGGAATAATGTGGATAACAATATCCAATTATTGATAATATATTATAAATGTGATTTATAATGTATTAGAGGGAGCTTATTATGATTTATATTTTTTAATTAATTATTGCTATGAATTGGATTAACATTGTATAATTAATTGAAAATATAAATATCTTTTGTTTTTGGGATGTGAATGTGATTCACAAATTTTCAGTGGTAAGATTGCAATATTTTCAAAATTAATTATGAATGAATTTTGTAGAATAATCCACAACAAAAGTTGTTGGAACAACAATGGATATTATCATGGAGATATGCAATCTCATGATATTGCATGAGATTGCCTCCACAATGAAAATAGGTGGACGGCTACCAAGTCCTATATGGAATTGGTGGTCGTCCCGCTTATTTTGTAGGGAGACATTATATCCATGCTAATTATCTCCTTATTTGTTTGATTTAATTAGGATGTAATTGTATTTGATTTATCAAATATATTTTATCTAAATTAAATTATTAATTGTTGGTTTTTACCAACAACAATCTTCACCATTGGATTAAACACAAATCGATTCTTATCCATTGATTTTTGTATGTCCCATAGATTGTGATCCATGGATCCCAAAACCCTATATAAAGAGAGGCACTCCATGCTCTTTAGGGTTACAACAAGATCAAGAGACAATTAGCCTCTCATATTCTCTTATTCCACATGCCATCTCCTCTCTCTCCTCTATTGGTGGCCGCCCACCAAACCCTAGAGGTGGAACGTCGTCGTTGCTTCACCATCGCGTTGCCGTCTCGATGTCTCTCGGTTCTCCATCTTCTTTGGAGTGCTTCGCTATCAAAGAAGGTGTTTGATCTCATGCGACGAGATCAGGAGTTCACCGTTTTTGAATCAACTTCTTGGATTGCGAGGATCACGCGACACATCCCTGCGCTCGCAAGCGTCTTCCTCGGAGATCGGACTTGAGAATGGAGGTCTCTTTTTCGTAGAGACTCGATCAATCACGCTACAAGAGGATTTCTATATACTTGATGTATTTTTGGATGAAACGATCTGAGAATCGTTCTTGGATCATGTGGTTTCATCATGTGAAAATTTTTATATTCTGCTGCATAGAACAACTAGTCTGACTAGTCGTTCTTCATTGTATTCGATACGATGCTAACGCTTCCGTGATGATCTTGAAGATTATCCTATATCCTTCAAGTGATATCAGAGACATAGGTCGAAGGATTTTGGATACGATCCGCAAACCTAGGACGACTTGGGTTCGTTAAGGTCACGAAAGTTTTTTATCACATTTCATTTTTGCACCTCTGTTTAGTGAATAAATCAACCCTGCTTAAAATGTTTAAACACGAATTAATCCCTTTGACATTGTTCACCATAAAATAAGAAAACCATAGTATCTGAGTTTACGTAATATGGATTCTATTTTCTCGAGATATGGCCTTTTTAATAAACATGTATTCATTGTTGCGGGAACTTTGAATCCTAACATGATTAATGAGTTAATTATTATTTTATGCCCTAGAAATGCATGAAGTATCACTTAGGTTATGTCATAAATCAAATTATAAATCTTAGGAAACTAAGTTTGCATAATTTGGATTTAATTTGATTGAGATATGTTAATTTTGGTAAGTAGGGGTCACTGCTGAAATTACATTCCTAATCAAGAACCATGTGATTGTCAATTAGTGAAATTAATTGTTAATTTCCTGGAATAATTCTGAAAAATATTTTGAGAAATATTTAGTGATAATTATTTCCTTAATTAACATGGTCTCAACCAATAATTTGATTAGATGAGATCCAGATCACAATTGGTTACACAATCAACAAACAAACTTGCTTGAATAGGATCGGGAATTTCTTTAGCAAATTTCCTTATAATCAAAATGGTTTTGATTATTACTATATGGTATAATTTCGGTTGAAAAATTAATGAGCATCTCAAAGTACACAATGATCTATTTGGCATTATCATCTCCTGAGGTGGATATGGTGTCTAGTCAAGGAGCGTTGGGGTAGCAGGTCGCATCGGTTGCAGTCTGTCCCACTCCTGTCGGTATTGGCCATGACTGCAGGTACGGACTCGATAATGCAGAAGAAATCAAGGTGTATTTTTCTAATTGTTAAAATTCAAATAATACGTACTTTGAGATTACACCTTCTATTAAAGAAATAATCAAGTTTGTTGATTATAAATTGGACTGATAATTAATTTAGGGATTTTTACCCGGCACACCCTATAAGTTTTGCCAATCACCTCCACGACCTTTGAAACAACCTAATTCCCCCTTGTCCTCGTAAACTTACCAACTCTTACCCATTGAAACATCCGGGTAATATTTTTTAACCCTGTGGGGGTTCTTGGGGAAATTTACAAGGTCGATGGGGTAATTACGTTGTACAAAAGGTCGTAGAGGCATTTTAAAACGTTTACAGGGTCTGTTGGGTAAAAATCCCATTAATTTAATGTGATAAATTGATTATATCTAATTGAAACACTCTATTATGAATAGATGTGTATTTCCCTTGGAAGAATTAATTATGTGAATTTGATTCACGATGATTAATTAATTATAATTTGAATATGAGGTGGAGGATCACATAAGTGACGTCCATGGTCTCCCGTCATGGCAAAGGATTCTGTCGCCAGATATTGTGTATAGGAGACGCCTGTCCGAAGTGACAGTTCCTGTATACAATTTATTTGGATCGAATTCTTTGCTTCTCGAAAGAGTAAGGTCATATACGTAGTGACCCCAATATCGGATCCTCATGTTATTGGGACGATATTGGATTGCGTATAGCGAGTATTAAGCCGGTTGATGGTTGGTTCAGTTAATGACGGGTCAACATCATCTTAGGGGTGGTGGGCCCGGGTGTTAAAGATCGAATTGGGAAATGCAAGTTGGACTTGTAAGGCAGAATGTGTTCCCGCTTCTCTTTATTCGAGTCATAGGTTCTCATATTATTGGGATGTGACAAAGATTGAGAGGAGATCCCAGTTCGTGCTTGAGATATAGTGGTAAGTATATCTCTTGATTTGAAAGATAATAAGGGAATAAACTTTCAAAGTTGACAGAGCAAGACTAATTTTATTTAAAATGCCTTAATCAAATGTTTTAAAAATGAATATATAATCATTTATATGTTCTAATATAGTGCATTCTTAATTTCAGATTATGAAGTCCATGAACCCACTGAGCAGGCTCCTGGAGGTCAATCAGTTGACCGGACCAAGTTATTCGGATTGGATCCAAAATTTAGATCTTGTCCTTTCTGCGGAGCGCATCTCGTATGTGCTATCCAAGGACAAGATAGCATACCCTCAGACTCCGAAAGATAAATCTTTTAATGAAAAATATGATGAAGACCGTAACTTGGCAATATGTTATATCCTTGGCTCATTATCCATTGTGCTTCAGAAGCAGCATGTGGAAATGAACCATTTCCAAGCAATCATTCTGAATCTGAAAGAAATATTCGGTGACATAAACCGCATATAATGTGATGAAAGAGCTTATTCGCTGCAACATGCAGGAAGGGACCTCTGTGACAGAACATGTACTCAAAGTGTTTGGGTACCTGTCTGAATTGGAAACCCTGGGAGCCTACATGGATTCTGAAATGCAGGCTGATTTCATTCTGCTATCGCTCCCTAAGTCTTTCAACAACTTTGTTGTGTCATATCACATGAGCAAAGGTGATTTTACTAACGCTGAGTTGTTAGCTGCACTAAAGCCTGCAGAAGACGTAATGAAGGAAGGCATGTCTGCTAGTGCAATGGTAGCACAAGTGAAAGGAAAGCACGGTCGGAAGCAAGGTTCTCGGAAGGGCCCGCCCCATAAGAGAAATAAGAAGAGTCAAGGAGTTGGCTCATCTTCCAATGCATCCACATTTATAGCGTCAAAGAAAACCGACGTTTGTCACCACTACAAAAAGTTGGGGCAGTGGCGGCGTAATTGCCCAGAATACCTGAAGTCAGTTGACAAAGGAAAAGCCCCAGCAGGTATGAAATCTATTTTCAATATTGAAACTAGTTTTCTCATTGGACGAGAAGGAAGTTGGGTAGTAGATTCTGGTGCTTCTGTTCATGTATGCAATTTGTTGCATTTGTTTAAGGAAACTAGGAATTTGGAGCAAGGGGATATAGTCATTCAGATGGGATCTGATGCAAGTGTTGCAGCAGTCGCCATCGGGACCTGCTGACTATCGTTATCTAGTGGTAGAGTCTTAGTATTTAAAGAATGTATTTATGTACCTGAAGTCAGAGGAACTTGATATTTGTATCTAAACTTCTTTGAAATGGATATTCCTTCCTTTTCTGTAATAAGTTAGTTATTAATCAATATGATAAATTTATTGCAGATGGTGTTTTAACTTCTGGTGGACACTATGAATTGTGCATTGATGAACATGTCATGAATGTTACTACCACTAATAGAACGCCAAAAGATCCAGGGAGAATGGAATAATTCGAATATGATTTGGCATCAAAGGCTTGGTCATTTATTTGTTGATAGGATCAACAGATTGATAAAGGATGAACCTTTAGATTTTCTATAGGTTCAATCTTTACCTACTTGTGAACATTGCATTTGAGGTAAAATGACTAGGATGCCTTTCCGTAACAAGTTACAAGTTGTGAAGGTATTCTTGACCTAGTACATATTGATGTTTGTAGTCCCTTCAGTATCGTGAGTCGAAATGGATATCGATCTTATTTGACGTTTATGGATGACCATTCGCGATACGGGTTTATCTTCCTACCACGTCATAAATCTGAAACCTTTGAAAAGTTCAAAGAGTTTAAGGCTTTGGTTGAGAACTAGACCGATATGAAGATTAAACGGGGATTTGATCTGACCGAGGTGGTGAGTACCTCTCAGATGAATTCAAGGAATACCTTAAAGAGAATGGAATTGTCTCCAATCTCACTCCCCCTGGAACCCCCCAACCTAATGGTTTTGTTGAAAGATGCAACAGGACCATCATGGACGTGGTCCGTTCAATGATGAGCAAAGCACATTTACCTCTTAGTTTCCGGGGATATGCAATAGAGACTACAATATATATCGTGAATAAGATTACTAGCAAATATGTACCCAAGACTCCTCACGAGCTATGGTATGGAACCAAACCTAGTATTAATCACTTGAGGGTTTGGGGTTGCTTGGTCCATACGAAGAACGTGGACGCAAGTATGCTAGAATCACGCACTTGTGAGTGTTACTTCATTGGGTATGTTAAAGATGGTATAGGATACCAGCTCTATGACCTTGAGACCCAAAAGGTTCTTGTCTATAGAGATCTGAAATTTCTTGAGGATGATTTCCTTAAAGGTCAAGACAAAAATGAAGTAGAGGAACTCATTGAATACCTGGAGGATTCTAAGCTTCCTGAACCAGAAACTGAAGAGATAAATAAAGATGAAAGACCCATACCTCTTCGAAGGAGTTCGAGGGTGGTTGCACCACCTGAAAGGTATAGATTCCATGTGTCAAGTGAGACTGACAATGATCCTACTTAATTTGATGAAGCACTCGTGGATCATGACATGGATAGATGGATGCTAGCAATGAAGTCAGAAATTGACTCCATGCATTAGAATGGTGTATGGACTCTAGAGGATCCACCTAAAGGGGTAAAACCAATTGGGTGTCAGTGGATCTCCAAGAGAAAAAGGGGACCTGATGGGAAAGTAGAGACATTCAAAGCAAGGATCGTAGCAAAGGGCTACACACAGAGAGAAGGCATCGACTACAATGAGACATTCTCTCTTGTGGCTATGCTTAAGTCCATCAGGACACAGCTAGCTATAGTTGCATCTCTTGACTACGACATCTGGCAGATGGATGTTAAGAAGGCTTTCCTCAATGGATACCTCGAGGAGGATATCTATATGGAGCAGCCCTAAGGCTTCATAGTAGATGATGGAAAAGTATGCAAGCTAAAGAAATCTATCTATGGGATCAAACAAGCTTCTCGTAGCTGGAACATAAGATTTGACGAAACCATAAAGAGTTATGATTTTGTGCAGAATCCCGATGAACCTTGTGTGTACAAGAAGCTTAGTGGGAACGCCATTGTGTTCATTGTGATTTATGTAGATGATATCCTTATCATTGGGAATGATACAAGAATGATGACCAGTATGAAAATTTGGCTATCCCATACCTTTGAGATGAAAGATCTTGGAGAAGCCTCTTACATCTTAGGCCTGAAGTTGTTTAGAAACCGAGAAAAGAGGATATTGGTATTATCACAACATGGATACATTAAGAATATTCTTAAACGATTCCATATGGATAGTTCCAAGAAAGAATTCCTCCCCCTAAGACATGGTATCCATCTATCTAAAGGGATGGCTCCTCAAAGTGTTGAGGAAAAGAAGGCCATGACTAGATGCCCCTATACATTAGCTCTAGGAAGCTTAATGTATGCCATGATGTGTACTAGGCTAGATATCTGCCATGCAGTGGGAGTGGTAAGTCGTTACCAATCCTGCTATGGAGAGCAACATTGGAATGCAGTAAAGAACATATTCAAATATCTAAGACGGACACAAGATGACATATTGGTCTATAGAGATGGTGATCTCCAAGTCTTGGAATATACATATTCAGAGTTCCAGTCGGATATTGATGATCTAAAGTCGACATCAGGGTTTGTATTCCTATTGAACGGTGGTGCTGTGAGCTGGAGAAGCAAGAAGTAAGACACTACTGCAGATTCAACAACAGAAGCTAAGTATATCGCCGCATCGGATGCTGCAAAGGAGGCGGTGCGGTTGCACAAGTTCATCTTGGAGCTTGGCGTAGTTTCCTATGATACTCCCATCCCGTTACTCTGCGATAACATGGGAGCCATTGCCCAGGCAAAGGAACCCAGATGGCATCAAAAGAGCAAACACGTGGAAAGGAAATACAACGTCATTCGGAAGATTCAAAAGTGTGGAGATATCATCATCACCAAGGTGGCCTCTGCCGACAACATTGCTTATCCTCTTACCAAACCTCTGACACAGAAGGTTTTTGACCAGTACGTAATGAGTATGGGTTTATGGATTGTTCCTGAATGGTTCTGAGGGCTAGTGCGAGATTTTTAGTCATGTGAGGCCGAGGCGAACCATTCTTACAATTAATGTTATTGTAATATATATATATATATATGATTTATCAATAAATATTATTGATTATTTCACTGACTTTCTGAAATTTAATGAATGAATGCACTATAAGGTCCCTCTATACAATTAGGGCTATGTACCGTGGTCGTCTTGATGATCATACAGCTGTTGATTCATTAATTGAAACATAGAGGTTTTTGCTTGGATGAATATATAAAGAGTTAGATAGAGGACTCATCAATCACCGTCAAATGATTATTAAGAGATGATCTCCAGCCTAAGTAGGAGATGGCAATCCTTTCCCATAAAGGCTGATATCTGACCAATATCTTGATGCAGGTCCTCTGCATGGGAATATTGATTCGGAGGTATCAGATTAGTTAGGTCAAAGGGTTGACTTAACAAGATCGAGATAACCTAAGTCCTGTATTGAATGTTTTCACAGTATAGGCACACATCCTCTAACCAGAGATAGATGTGTTACTATATGTCTGAGTGTGTACATTTGGCAGACCAGTAGGTTGATGACCTAACAAAGGTCTATACACCAGCGAGCTGGTGTGCATGTGAGGGCATATGAGTAATGCGATCTCTCAAAAGGATCATACAGGTTCACTTATGAACCGGAAGACATGAGCTTACTCATGAAGTATTGGGACCGATCAAATTCCTTGCATGGTCGTCGTGCTTTGGAAGCATGACAAGAATTTGAAGGTATGATATATGCTTTGGGAAAGCATATGAACGATACCGATTCCCAGTGACCAAGATTGAGAAACTTGGTGATAAAACCCTGAAGATGACAGTGTAAAATTGATCTATATCTTAAGGCTGATCATAGGTCTCCCAGTATGCAGGATGTATAGGTGTTAGGAATACCTAATGGTGATTTGATCATAAACGATTGTATAACCATGATGCTTCCATTCCGAGGGAGTGATGAAATAGGTTTGGATTTTAGTAACTCCTCTCAATAGAGAAGTAATATGATCTTAGTCCAAGTGTTGGACATTGATCTGAATGAGATTCAAATGCAATGAGAAGATTACATTTGCGGTCTTTATTTAATCAAGCATCTATGAGAGGTCCGTGAGATCTGGATTTGATATGAGATCTCAACATCCAAGTCACTATACGTGGAACAATACAATCACCCTGTCCTTATCTCCAAGTATCTACGGAGAAAGCGCATTATTCTTGAAAGGGTTCAAGAATATTTCCATAGTTGAATTATATCTAAACATCGAGAAATGGATAATTAAATATGATTTAATTATCTTGAATAATGTGAATTTGATTCACATTAACGGATGTGTATGAATGATGATCCAATATAATTAAATGTGATTTAATTATTATGAACAGGAATAATGTGGATAGCAATATCCAATTATTCATAATATATTATAAATGTGATTTATAATGTATTAAAGAGAGCTTATTATGATTTATATTTGTTAATTAATTATTGTTGTGAATTGGATTCACATTGTATAATTAATTGAAAATATAAATTATCTTTTGTTTTTTGGATTGTGAATGTGATTAACAAATTTCCATTGGTAAGATTGCAATATTCTCAAAATTAATTATGAATTAATTTTTGTAGAATAATCCATAACAAAAGTTGTTGGAACAATGATGGAGATTTTCATGGAGATATGCAATCTCATGAGATTACATGACCATTGCCTCCACCATGAAAATAGGTGGACGGCTACCAAGTCCTATATGGAATTGGTGCCCGTCCCACCTATTTTATGGGGAGACATTATCTCCATGCTAATTTTCTCCTTATTTGTTTGATTTTATTTAGGATTGAATTATGTTTGATTTATCAAATATCTTTGATCTAAATTAAATTATTAATTGTTGGTTTTTACCAACAACAGTCTTGACCATTGGATTAAACACAAATCAATCTTATCCATTGATTTTTGTGTGTCCCATGGATTGTGATCCAAGGATCGCAAAACCCTATATAAAGAGAGGCACTCCATGCTCTCTAGCGTTACAACAAGATCAAAAGACAATGAGCCTCTCATCTTCTCTTATTCCACATGCAAAGTCCCCTCTCCCCTCTATTGGCGGTTGTCCACCAAACCCTAGAGGAGGAACGTCATCGTTGCTTCACCATCACGCAGCTGCCTCAACATTCTCTCGGTTCTCCATCTTCTTTGGAGTGCTTCCCTCTCGAATAAGGTGTTTATCTCGTGCGACAAGATCAGGAGTTCACCGTGCTTGGATCAACTTCTTAGATTGCAAGGATCACGCGACTCATCCACGCGCTTGCAAGCATCTTCTCCGAAGATCGAACTTGAGACAGGAGGTCTCTTTTAAATAGAGACTCGATCAATAATGCTACAAGAGGTATTTCTATATACTTGATGTGTTTTTAGATGAAACGATCTGAGAATCATTCTCGGATCGTATCGATTCATCATGTGAAAATTTTTAAATTCCGCTGCATAGAACGACTAGTCTGACTAGTCGTTCTTCATCGTATTCGATACGATGCTCACGCTTCCGTGATGCTGTTGAGGATTATCCCATATCCTTCACTATGGTGACAGGTTCGATGGTTGTCTTGAGTGCCTAGATCGTGTTCTCCAATGCTAATTAACCGAAAATCATCGGTCTTAAGTCCCACACAAAGTGGCAACTCAGTCGTTGGGTCGACCACACGAGATTCAGATTAAGTCAACAATTAACCCATAAACAGATAGATCGAGCAATGCAAGTAAATGTTCGGAGTCAAAATTTATTATAACTCTACAAAATATGTGTATAGTGCAAGTAGTGTAGAGTGTCGAACACAGGGAACAAGAAGGATAGAATAGAAAATAAGTGCTCAAGACTGAATGTGATCAAATATCTACAAGTGTGTTATTTTTGTGGGTTTTAAATATTATAAATTTTTTCTATTCAATTTTTTGATTTTATATTTTTATATTTTGGTTTTTAATTTATTTATTTTATATTTTCCTTTTATATTATATATATATATTCCTCTTTTTAAATAAGCTAATACAACTATATAGGATTTACATGCACAGGAGAGATAAAATAGGGATATATATAGGTAAAAATGCCTAAAATTCAGAAAATAAAATATTTTTGTGATTTTTATATTTTTATACTATTTTTGTGATTTTCTAAATTTTTCCTCTTTTTTGGTATTTTTAAAGTCAAAAATACTGAAAACAATGAACAAAATTAATGGCCGAAATTAAAATGAGAATGAAAAATATCAAACAGAGTTAAAATTCCTCAAATTAACTTTAAAGTGAAAATAACACAACAGAGAAAAATTAGAGACAAAAATTATAATTTTAGAATTTTTGTGGAATTTGTAAGATTTTAATGACGATTTTAGGGGTTTTCTATTTTTCAGGAGTTTTCTTTTGAATTGTTTTGTGATTTTTGGTATGGAGTTAAAACACATAGAAACACACAAAATATAATTTATTTGGAATTTTTCAAAAACGTTTTTAAATTTTTATGAATTTTCTAATGCAAAGAGTGAAGTAAATGCATGTTTTTTAATTTTTATAAATAATAGAATGCAAAAAAAATACAAAATAAAAATATAGCATATAAGCACAATGCAACAGGAATGTATGCCTACTTTTTGGTGATTTTTCGAATTTTATAGACGGATGAAATAAATACTAGAAACATAAAGAAATTGCATTCTAGCATGGGTATTTTTGTAAATATAGAAAAGTTCAGGAGCACAGATGCAATTTTTCCACAAAATATAGAACTAAATATTAAAAAACCAGGACCAATCAGAAATACACAAAACCCCAAGGTTATTCCAGCAAAATTTCCAATGACACGTGCATAAAGCACGCACGCCTGGTAGGAACGATATAGCAATTATCCAAAACCTGAGGGGCAATTCCACAAATAAACCAAAAACTTATAACGGCATATGAAAGTTTGAATACTAAATGGAAATTACAAGACCCTCAAGGGGTCCTCTACAAAATGCCCCACACCTCTCACACACTTGCACGTGAGGTGATGTGGCCAAGGACCTAACTACAAATAAGCAAAGCACAGGGGACTTGTTATAAATATTACAAAAATTTTCAAACGGTAGAAGAAAGATTGAAGACCGAATAATAAATACAAAATTTACGAGGGTATGATGCAAAATTACCCTCGTCTGGGCGCAATTCGACGGTTGTCTTCTTTCACTAATCCACGAGTCACGATCGCGACGGCCGGTACCCATTCGACTTATGCGGCCCAGATTAAATCTTCAAAAGGGCATCAACGGCTGAGGTTGCGCATAATCCGATGGCAGCTGTGCTCCCGGACGAACTGGCTCAATCAGACGACTGAAAAAAATGCCAGGAGGAACAGGGATGAAGGCCGGTCAGAGTGGATTTCCACCAGCCGATCCACTCCCCTCTAGTGTGCGTTTAAGCTCCAAAATGGCCTGATAGATTCCTGGAAGGTCCCTCAAGTGGTTGGTGGCTCCAAAATGTCTAGGAAGAAGCTAGAGCACTGCAGTGAGGTCGGTGAAGGGGGGTGGCTCCCGGAGGCTCGAGCTTCCACAAAAACGACCCTAGATGGGGTTCTTCGGCTCTTGGACCTACAAATAAAGCTCAGGGATGATAGTAGAAGGTTCCAGGGCTAGTGAAGGGGAGTGGATGGTGGTTAATCGCAGATGGAAGGTAGCCACCGGAGTGAGCTCCAACGAACTACAGGCGAGGGTAAATCGAATGATTAATCGACGAAACAATGATGCTAATTAGACCTAGAACGTATACTAAGCATGGAATGCAAGAAAATAAAGAGAAAAAGACCTCACTTGGTCGGAGCCAAGGAAATATGGACCTCACGGCAGTGCGCCAGAGATGGAGATGGAACCGGTCCTCAAGGCTTCACCGTACCTCAACGGGGTTGTAGGGGACTCCCCTGTCACCGAAGTCTACCCAGAAGACCCCCAGAAGTCTAAACTCCGCAGGAAAAGGGTTCAAAGATGGAAGGGAAGGGTTGGAGGTAATTTGAATTGATGGTGAAGGGGCTCCAAAGATCGAGGATCAACGGGTGGATCGATGATCCTTTCCCCGAAAATAAGCTTGGGCATGTATCAACGATGATCAAGGTGCAAAATTACAGAAGGAATCGACATGAATAGATGAAAGATTCGACCTCAAAAATCCGCAAAAACAGGGCAAAAACGAGGTCTGACAATATGGCAGAAAGAATTCAAAAAATCATTTAAAAATAGTAATTGAATTTATTAATTTTAGGTTATTCAATAAAAAATGTTTATTATTTTCTGAAGTATTTTATTTTGATTTTTATTTATTTTTTAGGGTTTAAAATTACAAGTTACCTTTTAGAGGTTATGTATAGGTATATCCTTCTATATATTTTAATATTTTCTTTTTATTTTGTATATTTAATTTTGTTTTTTTGTTTATTATTTAATAAATTTATAACTCAATTTATGGCCTTAAATATATTTTTGTTTTATTTTTCTGATGTGTTTTGAACACTTAAATAAATAGAAGTATATTTTATATAGGTATATTTATAAGTAATATGCCTATGTGTTGTATATAAGTAATTTATTTTTGTATTTTCTTGAGTGCTTTATACAATTTTAATGTACAATTATATTATAAATAATATGTGCAAAATTATAAAAATATAAAGTTGCAAAAATAATGAATAATAAATAAAATGAATATTTTAATCTTTACAAGTATACAATAGGGGTCCAAAAATCAACTTTCAAACCGTAACTCCAAAAAATATGAAACCACCTTCATTAAATATCTTATTAAAAATTATATATAATTAAAGGTGATTTCGATACATTTCGAGTTTTATTTGAGAGATACAGTTCTGGGAAGTTGGGATTTTGGAAACTTATTCAGATCATAACTTTCTATCTGTACATTATTTTTGTATGAAATCAATTTTTTATTTTTCTATATTAAATTATCTACAACTTTCATGTTCAAAGTTTCTTTATTTGAAGTATAACAAGTGGAACTAAAAATAGGTCCCAAAATGAATAAAGAATGAATTAAATAAAAGGTATCTTTATTATATTTTGGCCCTTATCTCCGCCTACTTTATTCCTTGTCGACCTAGAAATCGAGATGCCTAGGTCTCGGGGTTTCGGGTCATAACATATTTATAATATTTTATTCTATTCTTTTTTTCTTTATTCTATAACTTTGACTTTAAAAACTGTATTTATACACTATTTACACAATGATGCATGAATGCCAAAATGCCTAAATTAACACTATTTACATGCATTTACTAGGGTTTTTAAAACCAAAACGATAGAATAAAGATGATGAAATAGAGATTCACCAAACATTGCATAGAGGTCCATATTATCTTTTCTTAGGAGAAGAGTTACTTCATTGTGACTCAGGGGACGGTGCTTGGTCATATCATCTACAGTTGGGGCATGGAGGTAGATCCAGCCAAGGCAGATATCATTAGGAAACTCAATCCACCATCTAACCTACGACAGTTGCGGTCTTTTCTGGTGCATGTCAGATTCTACTGATCTTTTATTCATGACTTCAGCAAGATTTCCCGATTGTTGATTGATCTGTTGACAAAAGACACTGATTTCATTATAGATGATAAGAGTCTTGCATCTTTTGAAGCTCTCAAGAACCTAGTTGTTGAGGATCTTGTCCTAGAGCCACCTAATTGGTCTCTCCCATTCAAGATCATGGTGGATGCCTCCGATTTTGCTGTAGTGGTTGTGCTGGGACAGAGGAGGGATGGAGTACCATATGCCATTCAATACACTGGTCGTACATTGGATGTCGCTCATCAGAATTATACTGTCATGGAGAAAGAGATGCTAGTTGTAGTTTTTGCCTTGGACAAATTCAGACCATATATTCGTGGATCCAAAGTGACTATCTATACTGATCATACCGCTATCCGGAACCTTATGGAAAAGAAGGATGCCAAAGCTCAATTAACAAGATGGATCATTCTACTCCAAGAGTTTGATATTGATATTAAGGATAAGCATGGAGTCAAGAATGTGGTGGCAGATCATTTCTCCCATTTGGAAAATCTTGAGAAATCCGAGCAGATTGATCCTATTTCAGAGACCTTCCCAGATGAGGCAATCCTTGCTATCACCTCGCTCCCATGGTACGCCGATATTGTGAACTATCTTGTTGCCAAGAAAATTCCACAAGGTTGGCCTAAGCAGCGACTTGAGGCCTTCCTCTCTAAGGCCAAGTCTTACCATTGGGAGGATCCCATCCTTTATCATGAAGGAGGGGATAGCGTCTGGTGTCAATGCATTCCTTAGGAGGAGCACCACAACATCCTCACATACTGCCACAAGCTTGTGGCAGGAGGACATCATTCTGGGAGGGGAACAACATAGAAAGTGCTCAAATATGTCCTATGGTCTCCTACCCTCTTCAAGGATTCTGATGAATTCGTGAAGAGGTGTACTAATTGCCAGAGGATGGGCATTTGTGGACAGCATGATATGATGTTGATGCAACCCATTCACTTCTGTGATTTTTTTGATGCATGGGGGATTGATTTCATGGGTCCATTCCCTAAGAGTAAGGTATTTGAGTACATTATGTTGGCTAATGATCATGTGAACAGTTGGGTTTAGGTCATTTCCTCCCGAACCGTAGCTGTCAAGACTGTTTGTAGATTTTTGAGGAAGAATATCATTTCACAGTTCGGGGTTCCTAGAGTTTTGATATCTGACAGGGGGTCTTACTTTATGAATGACAAGGTAAAGGCCCTTGCTAATGAGTTCAGCATAGACCATCGAGTTACCACTCCATAACATCCTTAGACCAATGGTCTTGCTGAAGTATTGAATAGGGATATTAAGACGATAGCAGAAGGTAGTCCACCCAGACCGAAAGGATTGGCCATAACTTTTGGACTCGATCTTGTACACATATCAGACTTCCTTCAAGACTCATTTGGGGACATATCCCTTTCATATTGTTTATGGCAAGCCATGCCATTTACCTGTTGAGATTAAGAATAAGTCACTATAGGTTGTCACTGAGAAATTATTTGATCCAGAGAGTATAGGAGATCAAAGGAAGGCACAATTGGCAGTCCCGGAGGAGCTTAGAGATATAGCCTTTTCGAGAAGCCAACAGTATAAGGAGCGAGTAATGATATGGCATGATTCTCATATCATCCATAAGTAGTTTGAGCTAGATCAGAGAGTATGGTTGTTTGATGTCGGGCTTAGATTATTTCTTGGGAAATTGTAGAGTAAGTGGAAAGGATCATACCTGGCCCGAAAGGTGCATGACAATGGTAGTATCAACATATCTAAGATGTCATCTGAGTCCACCTTTTGCATTAATGGTTAGCGTCTCAAGCCATATCTTGATCATGATCCACTGATTGTTGGCATCGCCCCGATTCCTTTTTCATGAGATGTGGTCTTTGACTCACATCATTTGCATCTCATGCCAGATTATCACCTTCTTTCGCCTTGTATTGATCCAGATGTCTATATCACACATTCCTTGTCTAACACCCCAGTTGCATCATATGATTATGCTATACTTAGGGTGTACATTACCCTAAGTATATGGAGTGTCAGATATTTTTATTATTCTTTTGATTCTTTTTACCCTTGTTTTGCTACCTATACTTAGGGATATTTTACCCTAAGTATGGGGGAGGTAGACCCTGTACATACTAACCCTCGGTTTCCCCTTTGTGTATAGTCTTCTATACTTAGGATTACTTTATCTTAAGTATAGGGGGATCACTGATTTCTATTCATTCTATTCTTTTATTCGTCGTTGTAGTATAGCCTTTCTTTTCACTTCCTTATACTAAGTACAAGTTATGTCTTCTTCATTGCTCTTTGATCACTCTCAGGACATCCTTCGAGCTAAGTATAGCGGATGTCGTATATATCTCATATTTTGATTGAGTGTGTTAATAAATAAAATGGCTAAAAACCATATCCTAAAAATCCCAAACTTTTAAAATTTTCTTGTACATAAAAGTCTTTCTTTCACATACATAGCTTTTTATAAAAACTATTTTTGTACAAATATTTGTAAAAATGTTTTGCTTGTAAAGTGTTTGTAAATATTTTCGTATCAAAATTATGTATATATTACAAACTTTTTGTAAAATGTTTGAAAAATAAAATTTTGCAAAAACCCTTATGCATATGTTTGTAAATAGTTTGCAAAACTTCTGCATCCATGCATGCATTCAAATATTTTCAAAAATTTTGCACTTTTTCAAAAGTTTTGCAAAAATTGTTTCTGTAGATATTTGTACATTTTCTGAATCATAGTTGACATTTAAAGTAGTGTGGAATTAAATTGGATAATGGAGCTTGGTTAAGACCTTAATGTACCTAATCTCAAAGGAACCTTATAGGATTTGGGGTTAAGACTTTTCATGCCCATTAGTGACTTAAATCTTTGAGTCCACTAGGCTATGTTCACATGTCATCTTGATGAGCCTAAGTAGAGCACTTAACAACGCACACATGACTCTCATACACAATGGCTTTTCTTGCACCCGCACCTTACACAAAGCTCTCTACGGACGGGGTATCATACGAGGGTAGTACTTCTAGGAAGAGCCTCTTGTACTCATTTAGGGAAGGAAGTGCGCCTTAACTTGTTCTAGAAGTGTTAAGCTCTAAAGACAGGAGCTGTGGGTTGCAATAATGCTTCAAAAGAGGGATAGTCTACTAGCTCGAGAAGAAAAAGTCCTTATGTATATATGTTGCACCATGTAGATATGTTGTACATATGCACATAAAAAAATTTGCAAAAGAAATAAAACTCCAAAAAAAAGTGGCGGGCCTGATTTAAAATAAAATGCATGCCGGAGTGTATATAGTCGAATAAAGTAAAGCTTATGTTACACCTTCTCATCTCATGAAGCTTGCAGCAGGAGACTTAGCTACATTGGTTGGGCTCCCAGGGATACATGGCTACACTGGTCATTGTCCATTCTCTTCATGAGCTGGTTGAACTTTAACTTAGAAGGGATTACCCCGCTCCTCAAGGAAAGAGCTACTAGACTAGGGCATTAGAGTTACCTTGTTGAGGGAGGCTATTGCCTTGTCAATTTTGAGACGGGGAGCTACATATCACTTACACCGTACAAGGAAAGATTCATGGTCATTAGTGTTTGTGTATGTAGACTTGTTCAGATCTGAATTATTGAGGAGTCTTGACCATAGAATGGAGGAACGTAGAGGTTGATGAGTCTTAAACCTAGATACAAATAAGGTTCCGATAAACTAATAATCCAAAGGTCTGACTGAGCTCCATACTTCAATTTTTTAAAGACAAGTTTAATAATCAACCTTAATTATCCTCCTTTTTCTTTTCTTCTTTTTCACTTCTTTTTCAAATAAGTGTTTGCTAAGGGACTAGTAAAGTATAGGAGGGTGATGAATCCCTGATTGTCACTCTTTATTCTTTTATTTTAGCTATTCATATTGGAAAATCATGACGTAAATTAGTGTAAATACAATAAGTTAGCATTCAGCATGCAGGTATTACTACTGCAAAAATAATAAAGGAAACGAAAAAGGAAAGAAGTATCTAGAATAAATACAGAGTGATCCATACCCCAAGAGAAGGTCAAGAAAAATAATAAATACATGACAATGTATTTGTGGAAAAATAAAATAATAAAGGAAAAGAAAAAGGAAAGAGGTATCTAGAATAAATACAGAGTGATCCATACCCCAAGAGAAGGTCAAGCCTAGTCCTGATCACCAAAATAAAATAAGTAGAGAGAGATAGGTCCTACTCTATGTTATATATATTACCTATACATGTAAATAATTATTTTTGATAAAATAAAAATAAAATATTCTTTTTATCTCCTTGTATATGTTCCTAAAAATAAAACAAAATAAATTAAAAATCATAAAAAAAATAATAAAATAAAAATAAAATCCTTCTTACATGTACAAAAATCATGGATATATACCACATCCCCTATTTATTTCCAATTTGTAAATAACTCATAAAAATAATATAAAAATTATTTTACACTCCTAAAAATATATTGAAGATAAATAAAATATAAAATTATGGTATTTGTGTAAAAATAATAAAATAAAAATAATTGTACAAAATATATAGGTATATTACACCTACATATAACACTATATATTCTATATAGACTATCTTTTTTCGAAACTCTGGTATACCTCCTATGGTACAAGTGTTTTATGAGTATTATACAGATTATACAAGTGTTATACAATATACATGTATTTTACAAAAAAAATTCTTCAATTTTACGCACCCCGTAATTATTGCGTAATATATACAAAAATACGCGAAAGTACGAGCTATGGGTAAAGTATATATGTAATATATACACGCCCCCCTATACTTAGCGTGTGCTATGTCCTCAGAGCACGAAGAGCGAGGAAAAAGACATAGCTCGTGTTAAGCGTAGGAAAGACAAAGGAGCGAAAATGTATAGAAATCGTCCTGCCCCCTATACTTAGGCCCTAGCAGCCTAAGTGTAGAAGAAGATTAAAAATGGGGCGGACGAGGTCACGAGGGGAAGTAGATAAATATTTACAAAGTGGGCATCGATCCCCCTCTATACTTAGGCTCAGGTCAGCCTAAGTATAGGACTGGAGTGAGTATGAGGACCGAAGTGATCTGGAGGATGTAAAGTGAACGGACTCAGGTGACTCTTCCCCCCCATACTTAGGATCTGATCATCCTAAGTATAGTCGTAGATGAAGATCTATGAAGTTGGGGTGAGTGATGAGAGTCGCGGGAGGGAGGGGAAGAATGTACAGTAGTGATGGATATCTACAAGGATTGCGGTCAGAATCTTTCAAGACGCTGCTGATGGCGAGAGCTCACTGTTGCAAGGTTTCATGCGTGCCTTTATGTGTATTTGCTGAATCTGTTTCGCGCATGAATACAATCTCCTCAACATGGACTAACTATTCATTGGATTCGACGAAGTGCTTCAACAGCTGTCCATTCACTAGGAATGTCGGTGCGTCATCTACGAGATCTGAGATCTCAACACATCCACTATCATGCACTGCATGGACAATGAATGGGCCAGTCCACTTGGACTTCAACTTGCCTTGGAAGACTTTCAGTCTTGCATTGAACAACCATACCTTCTGTCCAAGAACAAAGGACTTTAGTCTGATATATCTATCATGCCAACGCTTCACTTTGTCCTTGTACACCAAACCATTGTCGTATGCTCAGTTTTTGACTTCCACCAGCTCATTCAAATCCATTTCTCTCTACTTCTTCCCTAGGTGTGTGTACCGGTTGACCTTCTTGATTGCCCATTCTGATTTGTGCACTAATTCTGCGGATAATGGCACGGCTTTCCGAATACCATCCGGAATGGGGAGGTTCCTAACGGTGTCTTGTAAGCTATCCTATAAGCCCACAGGACTTGATCCAATATCTGGGACCAGTCCTTCCTGTCTGGGCGGACAAACTTCTACAATATAGTTTTCACTTCCCTATTCGACACCTCAGCCATACCATTAGTCTGTATGTGGTAAGGACTAGCGACACGGTGTTCGATGCCGTAGTCCTTCAAGAATTTCTTCACATCTCTATTTACAAAGTGGCTACCCCCATCTGATATCAACATTTTGGGGATCCCGAATCTAGAGATGATATGATCTCTAATGAATTTACAGACAGTCTCGTTGTCTGTGGATCGTGTTGGGATAGCGTCCACCCATCTGGACAAGTAATCTACCGCAAAAAGGATGTATTCAAATCCGTGGCTTACAAGGAATGGGCCCATGAAGTCGATGCTCCAAGCATCAAAGACATCACAAATGATGACAGGCTACATTGGCATCTCATCCTTGGAACCAACGGTTCCTCCCATTTACTAGCATACTGGTCACGACTTTACAAAGGTGATAGCATCGCTAAACAGAGTCGACCAGTAAAAACAACAATTAAGTACCTTCCATGCGGTCGTCTTCCCAGAGTGGTGTCTCCTACCTCCAAGTTGTGGCATAAAGAAAGGACACTCTGGTATTCCTGAGGAATATACCGTCTCCAGACACAATCCAGTCCTTCAAAGAAAAGGATCGGATCCTCCCAATGGTAATGTCTAGAATCTGACTTTAGTCGGTCAATGTGGCTTTTGGGCCAATCTTCGGAAACCTTCTTGGAGACAAGATAGTTCACGATATTGGCATACCATGGTAGTGAGTCGAAAACAAAAATCAAATCGTCAGGGAAGGAGTATCGAATTGGTGAATTATCGGAAGCATTAAGATCTTCGAGATGGGAGAGATGATCAGCTACTACATTCTTATTTCCAGGTTTATCACGAACGTCCAAGTTAAACTCCTAAATAAGTAGAATCCACCTAAGAAAACGCGCCTTTGCATCCTTCTTTTCCATTAAGTATCGTAGTGATGTGTGGTCAGTGAACACAATTACCTTGGATCTGATTAAATGAGATCTAAATTTGTCCTAGGCAAACACTACCGCAAGCATATCCTTTTCCGTAACTGTATAGTTACGCTGAGCGGTATCAAGAACTTTGCTTGCGTAGTGAATTGCAAACGGGATGCCATCCCTCCTCTGTCATAACACAACCCCAACAACAAAGTCCGATGCGTCCGTCATGATCTCAAAAGGTAGAGACCAGTCTGGGGCTTGTAGGATCGGGGCGTTCATAATCATTCCTTGTAGTAGCTTAAAGGCCTCAAGACATTTGTGATCAACAATAAACTCAATGTCCTTGCCTAAAAGCTCAGTTAGCGGTCAGGCAATCTTAGAAAAATCCTTGATAAACCTCCGATAGAATCCGACATGCCCGAGGAACGACCGCAACTGTTTAACGTTGGTTGGTGGATGGAGTCGTCTGATCACGTCCACCTTGGCAGGGTCAACCTCCATTCCTCTCTTGGAGATGACATGCCCCAACACAATGCCCTCCGTCATCATAAAGTGACTTTTCTCACAGGAGAGCACCAGATTAACCTCACAACATCTTTTGAGGACTCGGTCCAGATTCCTAAGAGAGTAATCGAAGGAATTGTCATAGACCGAGAAGTCATCCATGAAGACTTCCAGGAATTCGCCTATCATTTCGGTGAATACAGCAATCATGCACCTTTGAAAAGTACCGGAAGAATTGCATAACCCAAAGGGCATGCGCCTGAAAGCATAGGTACCAAAGGGGCATGTGAACGTGGTCTTTTACTGGTCCTCCGGAGCTATGGCTACTTTATTGTAGCCCGAGAACCCATCCAAGAAACATAAGAACTCCTTCCCTGCTAATCTCTCCAGGATCTGATCAATGAATAGTAGGGGGAAATGATCCTTCTTTGTCGCAGCATTCAAGCGTCTGTAATCCATACAGACACACCATGACGTGGGTACTTGCGTCATGATCTGCTCTCTGTCTTCATTGGTGGTGGTCTGAATTCCCGACTTTTTCGAGACAACATTGATCGGGGCCACCCATTTGGAGTTAGAGATGGGATAAATGAAACCCGCGTTGCACCATTTCTCTATCTTCTTCTTCACTACCTCTCCTAAATTTGGATTCAACCGATGTTGGAATTCACGAGAGTTTTTAGTTGCATTCTCTAAGTAGATATGGTGCGAACATAGAGCGAGATTTATCCCGTGGAGATCGGAGATACTCCAGCCTATTGCCTTGCGATTTTTCTCCAGAACTCTAGAAAGCGAGATTCCTGTTCCTCGGTCAATCGTGAGCTGATGATGACCAGATACTTCTTCTCTTATCTCGCAAGGAAGGCATATTTGACTGTTGTGGGTAAAGGTTTGAGCTCAGGCAATGTGTGATTATCGAGGAAGTCTGGCTCAATCGAATCTGGTTCAGTGCTGGTAGTGGTTGGATCTGTCATTGAAATTCCTGCCACCAGTTCCATCGTCTCTAGAGTCGGATCGTCAAATGCTTCCATGCAATCCGCAAAAGCCATGCCCGACTTGTCATCCTCATCTTCTGATTGTCCTAAAGAGGGAAGGACTGACAGGCCCCGCTGGACCTCTAAGTCATCGAAGATGTAGGGGGATGCAAATTCTGAGCTATACTCGTTTCTAAGGACCTCGTAAACTTACTCATGCACGGGATCTTCTTCGGAGGGGAGGGACTTATCGATGCTGGCTAGATTCTGTATGCATGTCCCAACAGTGTCTACGTGATTGCAGTCTGCTTCGGACGAAGAGTACTCGGTGCTAGATTCGGAATCCGGTCTCTACCATCTGGTCTACTTCATCTCAAGTTCCTCATCTCCGTCTGGAGTTTGGAACTGGATTTTCTCAATCTTATAATCAAACAAGGCCCCCGTTGTTCTGAGGAAGGGTCTGCCTAGTATGATTTGGGAATCTCTCCAATTACGAGGGGTTTCCACATCAAGTACGGTAAAGTCCACCATGTATTCCTGACCCTCGACTTTGATGACAACATTCCTCAATTCTCCTTGGGACCTCTTGGTTGATTTATCAGCAAACTGAAGGAGATCTCTGTATTTCCTAAGAGATTCGAGATTCAGCTACTCATAGAGGGTTGTAGGCATTAAGTTGATTGAGGATCAGTTTTCTAGGAGAGTGCATGCAAATGTAGTGTCATCAACATGACTCACCACATAATGTGCACCCATGTCTCTTCGTTTCCTTGGAAACGAGTTCTTTATTGCACAAGCCCTGGCTACTGACAATACGTGTTTCTCAACATGGCTTTTGGTCTTCCTGCTAACCCTAGTAGGTGGGCATCTCACCTTAAGGTATTTCTAAAACGCAGGTGTCATCTCCACGTACTTGTCAAAGGGGATTGTGACCTTGATATGTTTGTTACAAAACACTACCATCTCAGGGTCATCTTTTTTATTTTTAGTTTTCTTCATCCCACCCTTAAGAGCTCAGGAGAAAGGGATTATTGACTCCAACTCAGATTCTGAAACTGAAAGATTTTCATTCAAAATGGGAACTGAGTTCTGTACAAGACTCGGACTCTGAGACTGACTCGAACTCTGACTATGAAAAGAAAACGGCTGCTACGAAATTGGTGATGCTTTCTCCGCAATTGCCAGAATATCCATCTCAGATTGAGGCTGATACCATCGTTCGGACCTAGACTGAACAAAGCACAGTGCGGGGACGGAGCCGTTTTCCTGGTAAGATAAGGAAGGTCGGTGTGGCTGACTGTTCCCTATTCCCGACTGTCTACCGATGGGGTCATGGTTGTACCACAGCCCGTTGATCTCGAACACCTGCGGAGGCTCCTCGTATCCTATCTCCACTTGTGGGGTGCATGTTGGTCCTGATGAGTATATGTCTGCTCATATACCCAGCAGCTCTGAGGCCCCGTTGCATGTTCCTGTAGAAGATGGACTCGGTGTACAGGTACATGTGGTGCACAAGGGGTAGGTAGCTTTATCTTAGCTACCCTCTCAGTAAGTTCCTCCACTTGCTTCGGCAATCTCGAGAGAGACTCAAGGTCAGTGACCCTGTTGTGAATCTTCTCCACCATGGTTAATTTGTTTGTTATTATACCCATGCTAGGGATAAGGTCGTTTGTCAGATTCGTTACGGTCCGCTGGGTTGTCTCGTTGAAGAGGCTCGAAGGAGACAACTGATAGGCCCTGGTGGCCTAAGATTTGCATGTTTCCGCCATCTGCTCTAGAATCTTCCATACTGTGTCTTCGTTTTTGTTCAAATAGCTTCCTCCACATGTGATACCTACCAACCCCTGCATCTCTGGGGTCATGCCACAGAACAAGGTCAGGACTAAGATCGCCTTTGAAATGCCATGGCAAGGGACTTCTGAATTAGGTCATTAAACCTATCCAGGCTTCATGGAATGGTTCAATGGGTCCCCAGGAGAAACTAGCGATCTTTGTTCTTATTTGATTAGTCCTACTGAGTGGGTAGAACTTCTTCGGAAAACGGTCCTTGAACTGCATCTAGGTTGTACATACCACCCCTAGGTTCTTTAGCCAATGTGTTGCCTTATCTCCTAAGGTAAACGGGGTGGCCTTCCACCTAATATAATACTGCCCAACCCTAGGGTGACTATGGTTGTTGCAAACCAGCTCAAAGTCTCTGAGGAAGGTGTATGGCTCTTTGTTCGCGTTCCCATTGAACTTCGGCTGCAAGCCCAGGAAGTGAGGCTTCAGCTCGAATGCTTCGGGGGGGACCTCGGGTACTAGCCAGTTATATATCTCGTTCTCTGCTGAATTATAAGCCTCTACCATAGGTCGATGTATTCCTTTAGCCTCGATCACATGTCCTAGTCTAGCTGTTATTTCTGTATTTAGTTGTTCGGCTTTAACCAACCGGGCTAAGACTTGAATCATGGGATCCTCTATGTTTTCTTCCTCTTCGGGATTTTTCTTCTGCATTCTGTCCTCTTATCCTGGGAATGAAACATGGTCTAGGTTAGAGGATAAATCAAGGAAGGGATTCTTACCGATGTGATGGTCTTCCTCGGTAAGCTCAGAGGAGATGAAAGGGTTAATTTGAGAGTAACCACCCTAGTGTGAGGGATCCAGAACTCAAGAGGGTCATGAGCTTTGGGTGGTCCAAGTTGTGCTTGGGTCGGTCAAGATGAGTTTCGTGGGGGCTCAAAGTGAGGTTGGCGAATAAGGAGTCGACATCCCCCCAGTTAGTCATCTTGGATTGGCGAGAAGAATTGGGAATTCTAAGTTAAGATAGGAGTTTATTCCTACCCAAAGCAAGCAATTAAATCCAAACCTTGTAGTTTCACACTCAACATGGTGAAGGACCCGAAACCAAGTCTGAATAATCTGGTTGATTTTAAGTGTGATTGTCAAGTAAATAGCAAAGGTTACGTGGCCTAGAGGGAAGTCGGCTCAGAGCCGGATACATCTTCCCTGTTTAACATGTCACCTAAGATTCATGTATCCTTCCTTTCTTCGCTTCTATCCCATGTTGATGGATTTAGAGACCTGCCCCTATCTACCTGCAAGCAGGCGAAGGCTAACAAGGCTAGAACTTCACCCCGAAGGGGTTAATAGCAACTTGTCACGAAATACCGCTGGTTCACCCCTGACTACCTGTGAACAGGCGGAGGTTACTTGGTACTAGTCAGTGAACCTAAAAAAACTCAACTCGTGATATTTGCTAGGATCAGTTGGTACGTGATATGGAAGGTGGAGATTTGGGCTCTGTCGTAAGGTGATCACACACACTCAAGTACCCTCACTCAACCTGAAAACAAGGTCGGGGTTGATCTCTCGCATGCACAATTTCTGATTTTATTGATTTTTTTGGTCAATAATGTTAGCAGTCCTGGTTTTAAGTTAAGTTATCACTTATTAAGTCCAATCCACACAATACGCCTATCGTCCAGTCCCAATTTCCTTTTAGTTAGGCTTGAAAAACCAAAATAGAGAAATCGAGAAAAGCCGATGCACGAAAAATCAATGATGTGTATGCTGAGCGTAGAATACTTACAGTGAACCCTTCGCTTTTATGCAGGATGCAAAACGGAATTGAAAGCTTTTATACTACATGCAAATGCAAACGGCAAAATACACTCCTAAACAGGAAGTTCTATTAGCGAGTGAAGCACAAATTCAATTTAACTAGATCTACGATCTGAGTGTGTCTTTTATGTGATGTGTGGTCCTAGAGAATTACGAGCACAAGTAAATCCTAGAGTACCTCGAGAAGCCGCTAGTGCAATCCTAGTCTAAAATTCAATCCATACACCACACGGGACATGGTTCCACTATGTCTACACACGTGAGAACCCAAACGGGAACCGCTGGAAAGAATGCAAACAATAATGAAAGATAAAAGTACAAGTCCTCACAATCACTCAAAAAGTTTAAAAATGCAGGTTCCTCAGAGTGCCTCGGGACTCCTCGTGTTCCTCACTCACAAATTGAGGTCAGATAAAGGACGACACAGAAAATATTCAAAAAACACAAGACAGAAAAATATTCACAAGAAAGCAGGGGCTCAGACTAACTGGGCATGGAAAATCAAACACTCAAAATTTAGCTAGAAATGAACCTAAGCCATGCCTCCCCAGCAACGGCGCCATTTTGACATGGCTCTGCTACCCTTGTTAATTCGATCACATTAATGGTCAAATTAAATTTTAAGTTTGTTGCAGTCGGATAATCTAAGCTATGTCAAAAATACCACTTTTAATTAATGTTGAGTTAATCTCGAGCGGTAGATTTATTTTACTTGGGCAAGCCCAAGGTCAAACTCAGGGAGGTAGTTGTCTCCTTAGGTAGATTTTAAGCAGATTTCAGAAGTCGGATTTTCAGAAGATATTTTTGGTATTTTTAAACAATTTTCATGCAATTAAGAAAAGACACATGCAATTTTCAGGCCAGTTTACAAGTTATATCAAGATTATAATCAAACTAAGTCCACAAATTATGAAACTTGGCCAGAATGTGGAATGCAATGAAATTAAGGTAACACTTATTTTTTTGGATTTTTATGACACTATATTAATTTACTGTGAATTAAAAATGAATGCAAGGTAATTTTGACCAAATTAATTTTAATAAATACCAAAACACAATATTTTCATTTATCAAAATTATCCTAGATAGATCTAAGTGTGAAGAATCCAGGAAAAATAATCAACCTAAAATTCTATGTGAATTAGACCCTAAAAATCAATTAAGGAAATCACAAAATGATCTATTCAGGTCTCGGGATGCGTGCAACTAAGTTGATTTTTGGGCACAATGAAAACTCAATTATCCTAAGTCTAATGTGAATTTACGGGGATTTTTGGAGCAATAGAGAATTTACTACAAATTAAAAGGCATAAACGGGCAGAATATAGCAAAATTTCACCAATTAATTAATCATAAATTTCACTTATATCACAAAAATCAGACACATGTCACATATGAAAGAGGACAAGTTAAGTTACACAATGCAATTTTTAGACTCGAAAAATGATGTAAAATGAGTATCTAAATATGCGTGCAAAGACAGGGGCCTAATTGCAATTACAGAAAATAAAATAATAAAATCAAACATGTTGACAAGTACTAGAATGCAATTACCTATAATGAGGGGTACATGTATGCAAATTGCCCACGAAACATGTGCACCTCATGTGGTGCTCCTGTTAGGGATTGGAATGCAAATATCAAATCTTCCAGGGGACTCAGTGCAAAATGCCCAGACGTCACATGAAAGACACATGAGGTCCCAAGCTCGGGTGACTTCGGAGGCTCTGGCGGAGGCTCGGGGGCGCTGCAGTCTCGGACTTGGCTCGGGGATGCTTCGGGGGGCTCCGAGCCTACGGTCGGGGAGGAGGCTCGGAGGCGGCTACGTGGCTACTGCTGGACCGCTGGATCAAGTGAGGATCAAATGGCTTGTGGAGGCCGATGCAGGGCACGATGCAACCCGTTGGATCTAGATCAATCCAACAGTCGCTGGATCTCAATGCAAATGAATACGCGGATGATCAAGAGTCGTTGGATAAGGATGAATCCAACGGTACCTGAAGCTCAGGGGAGTGGCGACGTGGCGTGCTCAGAACCGTCCAATCATGTGGAACGGACGGCTACTGTACTTCCTTCTCAAATGGTCCACCGCCTCCTGCGGCGGAGGGGGATGCGCTCCGGCGAAGAAGCTCTAGCTCCTCCTCCTCCTCCTCTCATCATTGATGAAGGTCACTGGCGGCTCCGAAGATGCTAGAAAGGATCGTGGAGGTGCGGCGGAGCTCTCAGGGTTCTCAGCGGAGGCTAAGGTGGTCTGGAGAGCGACTGCGATAAAGCTCGAAGGAGCTCCGATGAGGCGTCCGGCCAATCGAATGGGGTACCTGCAGGGGGTTAGTTGATTAGCTAAAGCAAGCACAGTGATCTTGGGGTGAACGTGAGTATGGAGAGAGGCATGGGGAGTGATGAAGGTGGTCCGGTGATGGTGCTCCGCCAAGGTGGCAGAGCTCTCATCGGCATGAGGTGAAGTGTATGGCCTGAGAAGATGGAAGGGTGTGCGAGGGGTCCAGCTCCAAGGCGAAGCTCGGAGGATGGTCAGATGAATGTGAATTCGATCGAGGAAGATGAATAAATTATGAGAAAAAGCAAGAAAAAGAAGAGGAAGATTGGGGAGGCGATGGAGGCGTTTACCTCGGAAATGGAGCTCGGATTCGTGCTCCTGGTCGTTGCTCGAAGGCCGGTAGAGGATCCTGAGCTCGTGTAGCTCACGGAAGAGGCTACAGCACGGCGGGGATGGCAGTGGATCTCACCGGAAAAGAAGCCCGGTCTTCGCTCAACGTCACGTCGAATTGCTGTCAAGGTCGGAGCTTGGGGTTTCTCTCTGGAATGGCGGATGGGTTCGAAGGTTGAAGGTGATGGAGTATTTAAAGGTGGAAGGTGACGGCGTAGACGACGAAGTGGTGGAGTTGGTGGAGGTCATGGAGCGAGGTGTACGCAATTCATGGAGTTCGAGGAGGTTAGTGAGGATGAGGGAAGAGTGGGGTACGCAATGGTGGTGACAGGATGCGAAGAGGGTGGCCGGAGTGGCTCCCAAAATAGGAAGTGGTGGCTACTTGTCATCGAGGTGGGCAACGTGGGAGCGGGAGCAGTGGGAGGTAGATGACGATGTCTGGACCATTGGATCGAGCGATCCAACGATCAGGAGAAGGGCAGAAGAGGAGGATTAGGATTAGATTGGCGGGGCAAGATCAAGGGCGCAGGGCGCACCAAGTGGCAGGCGGAGATGGAGGTGCAGACGTGTGGTAGTGATTAAATCAGAGGGAAGCGATCGAAGGGTTAGGATGGAGCCACATGCAGAGCGTAGGGAAAGGCGGAGAGTAACAGTTGTGATGGTGGCTGTCCTTCCATCGAACGGCAAAGATCTACGCGAGATGGATGGGGGAGATTAGGCGAGAAGAGAAAGCATCGAAGGGTGCATATGCAGCCATGTGGTGCAAGGAGGGCGCGGCGTTGGCGAATGGCCTGGATTAGATCCAGGGTTTGATCGAATGGCTGAGAGGCACTACGATGATGGACGGCCTAGATCAAGAGAGAAAGGGTGTGATCGGATGGCGGGGAAGTAGGGATGCGTGGCGCAATCAGAGGATGCCACGTGGCATGTTATGAATGGTTGGGAAAGAATGTGAATTTAGAGAGAGAAGGAGGCCAAATTTGGAAAAACACAAAACATAAAGGTTGTAGATCTCGATGAGATCTACAAGTTTCATGTTGACCAAAAATGGAGATGAGGTCAAGTAAGATACAAAAATATAAAGGGTGCAAATATACATACATAGAGTACACAAAGAGGCCCAAAAACCCAAGTTTTGCATACGAGCTCCGATTGAATGAAATTGGATTTATTTTAAAGGTCTCTGAATGTGTATTCATCTGAAATTGAGTAGACCTAATTCGAAGGTTGTATGAGGTAAATATTGGCATTCTAAGATCTGGGGTCTCCAACTGGGTTTGGAATTTTTATTTGGTAATTTACAAGATAGGAATTTTTGGCCTTCTTCCTTATATTATTAACTAATAATATGTACAATATAAGGAAGGTTTTAATGACTTTTGAGGGGGTATAAAATATATACAGATAATTCCTTGAATAATTTACAAGTGAATTTTACAGATGAGTTGGCTTCTTATTTAATGTAATTATGAATGCTAAAATGCATGAGTTATGAATACATGTATGAATGCTATTTATGTGAGATAAAGGGAAATATGTTGCTAAATACTCGGGAACAAGGATCTATTTTCAACTTTAGAAGTGATGAAACACATATTTATCACCTCCTGACAGACCTATCGGCAAATTAAAGGATTGTTTTTGCTCTGTCAAAGAGGGCCAAACTAGAACGGACCGAGTAAGGATGCAGAAGGAGGTTGATGGAAGAGTCGATATCCAATAGAGTACGATCAAATCTCTCCTCATGAATGTGGCATCTGTCATAGGGAGCTCCTGCATTTGGCCTCTTAGCTGGCAGATGTTCTGAACAGCGAAGCAGGTGGCACAGGTCAGCACTTGGTGGTTCCTCTTCTTCCTGCAAATAGTGGTCTACTTTATCAAGTTCTTTTGGAAGAGAGGTATGTGCTCGAGTACCTCCTGTAGAGTCAGTTGGATATAGAATCTACAAATCATTTACTAGCTGAACTCTAACTGTTGGACTCTTTTTGTATTTTCTTTTTTATTCCCCTTCACCAAGCATAGTGCTTGAGGGAAGGGGATGGTCGGATCATCCTTAGATAAAGGGTTAGTAAGAGGTTCCTGCTGCTGAGAAGGCATAGAATCCATACAAGTATCATCAATCCTCACATATGGACTCGAAGATGAAGAAATTTTTCCTTTATTAATTTTTTTGTTCTTTTTCATAATGTCCCGAGATACAAGAACTGAATGAAACACAGCTGGAATAGAAGTGGTGGCATCAATACCACCTGTGGCATCTGTCTTCATGGTATTAACATCGCGCTCTTGCTCAGCATCATCTAGAATGGTGTTATCAGTACCACCTACTGCATCTGGAGAAACAACGGCCTCACTACCATTGGTTGGATCAACGTCCTTGGTGGCTTCAGTATTGGCCCTATCATTATTATTAATAGCATCGGTGCCGCTATCCTCCTCATCTGTCTCTCCTGAATCCTCATAGTGTTGTCGCTCAGACAAGGCACCACCGGCTGGCATCCTACAGCTCTTAAGTGACACAAAATCAACATCAAATGTATATGAAGCAATGTCACCCAATAAATCATTAGGAGTAGTGGTCTCTGTGAACTGTACCTGCTCAAATTTCCTCTCGATATTATTCGGGTTGGGCTCGATCTGAGCGGGTATGGAGGCCTTGTCCTTAATGATTTCCCTCATCTCCTGGCAAAACGTGTTCATCTCCCACCTAAAGGGTGCATGCTGGTCTACACGTAGGTGGGCAAGATCATCGAGGAAAGGGTTTTCATAGGCTGGCCCATGAGAACTGGACGGGTTGCCTCTATGAAAGTGAGGTTGTTGTTGGAATTAGTGAGGGGGTGGTTGAAAATACTGTTGTTGAGGTTGTTGCTGGTACTGCCTACACTATTGTCCCTGCAGGTAGGGATAAGGACCTGACTGAAAGTGTTGTTTTTGTGGCTGGTAGGGGAGATGGGGCTACTGCTCCTGGCCGAATTGTCCACCCTGAGCTGGAGGGAGCTGTTGGGATGATGTACCTCCGGTCAACCACCTGAATCTGAGATGACCTCGGTAGATCCCGGGTTGCTATCGATCATTCCAAATCTTGTTGACTTCATCAATGGCTCCTGCTCGTAGGGGATTGGAGGGAGAACTGACAGTGGTTGATCCTGCTGATACACCACCATCTGAGTGTCCTGCGATGGCGATGGTTGAAAGTATTGGTGTCGCAACTGCTGGAACAGCTCCGCCTGGATGTAGTGAGCCTGTCGTTATGGGGCAGAGTGATGGGATGAGTTGCTGCTGCTAGAATCAGCCTGTGACCTGAGATGGGACTAAGAAGCCGTCTGTGACTCATGAAGACACATGATCTAGGTCTTCATGTCACTCAGGGTTTGTGCCAATTCATCAATCTGTGTCATGCCCAGGCAGAACTTCTTCTCGATGATCTCAATGCAGTCCACCTTCTCGTTAACAATGCCCATGTCAGCAGCCAACGACTTTGCCTATGCTACGGCTATTGAAGAAGTGGACGGACATACATCAACCCATGATATCCTCTAATAGGACACAGCCTGGGGTGAGGACTGCCCTTGAGTGTAGAGACGGGTCTAGAACATCACTGTGTAATTCTCAACCATCTCATCACAAATGTATCAGACTTAGTCTTCGTCCTTGGTGAAGTAGGGGCCCCCACAAGAAGCGTTCGCTAGCCCCTACAGCTCTAGTGTCAGGCCACAAAAGAAGCTCTGTATTAGGTTGGGCTTGGATATGTCGTGATGCGGACACTGGTCGATGAGCTTACGGAATCATTCCCACACTCATGGAACAGCTCGTTGGGGATCATGGAGAAATTGTTGATCAGAGCTCCTGTTCCGTTCGTCCGATCGAGTGGATAGTACTTACTCAAGTACTCAGTCCGGAGTTGCTCCCAATAAGTGATGTATCTCCACAAATGCTTCAGCCAGTAGGTTGCTCTGTCTACTAGGGATAAAGGGAAAGCCATCATCTTGATGGTGTCCTCATTCACAAATCTGTTATGGACAATGATGTAGATCATCTTAAACTCTTGTAGATATAGATGGGGCTCCTCGGTGGTAAGACCATGGAACTTGGGTAAGAGTTGAATGGTCTGGGGAGGAAGCTTGAAGTTGCCCAGAATCGCCGGTAGCTGGATCCATCGATGTGTAAGAGTTGCACCAAGTTTGTGCAACTGTCTCATCGGTCCAGGCTGCATGGCTGGCTTTGGCTGATCTTCCGGCTCTTCTGGTTGGCCTCAGTATCCTCCTCCAGCTACGGGAATGTCTCCACCAACTGCTTGTTGCTGCTCTTCTCTGTTAGCTCGCATCTGCTCCAACTCCTGATGGACCTCAACCATAAATGATCCATTATCTCAGATCTGAGGTTGCATCATCTCTAGGGAGGCTAACAAGGTCTTGTTGATAGAGCCCTGGTCTAGAACATATGTGGCACTCTGGGGCTGTCCATCAGTGTGTATGTCATTGCTGACCATCTCTTAAATCTCTACAAAGGCAAAACACCCCAACTCAGGTGTCGTCAAATGAACAAATATCTGTGCTAGTCTATGCTCAGGCACATTGGGACTGGAAGAAGGGTGGTCGAGGAGGAGCAGGGCGGAATCTAACTCGAGTTCAAAGAGCTGGTCCAAGCTCTCCAGAACCTGCCTATATGAGTGAGTCGGAGTGCTCAAAAGCGGTGCTTCCAGGGGCAGCCTAAGGGACCTCCAACCCATCATCGTGATGTGTAAGAAGATGCAGATGGGATCTGAAAACAAACAATATCAGCAATCAAACCCCCAATTCACCTACGCAACACTGAGATAATGATCGTAAGGGTTCGGTCATTTATCTTGTTAATTTTATTTAGGTGATAATTCACTCTTGCAGAGCGATTAAGAGAGATGTTAGGAACCTGATGCTCCCAAGAGACTGGCCCAATCCCAAAGCTAGATCTTTCCCAGCCAGTACATGTTGCAGACCCTTTACCGGTTACTCGATCAACTCGCTCTGCTAAGGACGTCGCGGCCCGCATTACTGGATACTGGAGAGATCCTCACTGGAGAATGACTAACCCCAAGACCAGTAGTTTAATGAGAGTTCAGGTCTGGCTCTAGCCTAGTGTGTGGGTCACTCTCTCGTGCAAGCAAACCAAACAATGAGGGGATGAATCTCCCAAGATAGATTTTTTAAATGAGGTATCTTTTCGGATCAAGTTTGTTTTGTAGTCCCAATTTTATGATTTTCTCTTTTTAAGGTATTTCTCAATAACAAGCAAATTCCTACCAAAGTTTTTTGATCTCATGATTATTTTAAGTCCAAAAAAAGGGTGAGAAGTCGAAAAAGCTGATGCGCGATCAAATACTATGATGCATGCAAAGTAAGAGATGCGTACATATCGCCAGCACTCTACATGCAGGGTGATCCACGCATAAATTTAAAGATAAAAATTTAAATAATCTAAATGATGAAAGAAGAAAACAATCTTAGATGAGAAACTTCTAATGATCACGAAGAACCAAAGTTAGCTAACTAGATCAAGTCCGGAGTCTGGTCTTGGGAACCACTCGGTGCCCGTCATAACGGGTCCTGCTAGTATTGTATGTGGTTCCTAATGGCACGTGGACTCAAGTCTAATTAATCTAACTTTTTATTCTGAATTATTAATAACGTCCAATTACGAATCTATAGGTGCAAGCAAGATATTAGGGATTGGGAATTAATTATTTACATCGCAATCAAAGTAATTCCTAAATATAAGGGCCAAATTCTTCAAGAATCAAAGGAAATAAAAATGTGAAGAAAACAAAACTTGCGAAAACTATGGTGAGGTCCCCCGAGCACACCAGTGCTCGGCGAAACAGACCCCGATAAGCCAAGTGTCTAGAAAAGTTTGAGTGCCCCTGTTGATAACTCGGATCTTGCGAGGGTCTAAATATGTCTCACACAAGGCGGAGACAAAGTTGCTTTGGCGACCGCTCACGAAACCCAGGTTAGTCAACAATTAACCCACGAATAATATCAAGCAATGGAAATCAAAGTGTGGAGTTAAAATTTATTATAACTCTACAAAATATGTGTATAGTGCAAGTATGTAAAGTGTCGAACACAAGGAGCAAACAGGTAGAATAAGGCAATAATTCTCAGAAATGTGAAAGTGATTAAATGCCTACAAGTGTTATTTTTTGTGGGTTTTGAATTTTATATTGTTTTTTATTTAATTTTTGATTTTATATTTTTATATTTTTATTTATAATTTACTGATTTTGTATTTTCTTTTTATATTTTGTATTTTTCTATTTTCTTTTTCTTTTAATAGAGATATAATATATAATAAGAAATATATATATACACTAGAGAGAAGAGAGAAGTAAAAAGAGGGAAAATACTTTAAAATATATCAAGTCAAATGTTTTTGTTAATTTTAGTTTTTTCTAATGTGTTTGTTATTTTTCTATATTTTTCCTATTTCTTTTGGTATTTTTAAGGGCAAAAATACTAGAAAACGGTGAACTAAGTTGTTGGCCGAAATTAAAATGAGGATGAAAAATATCAAATAGTGTCCAAATTTCCTCAAATTAATTTTCAAATAAAGATAATGAAATGGGGAAATTTTAGAAACTAAAATTGTATTTTTAGGATTTTTGTCGAGTTTTTAATGTTTTTATAAAAGTTTTGGGGGTTTTATAATTTTATGAGTTTTCTTTTGTAATTTTTAGTGATTTTTAGATAGAAGTTAAACATACTAAAACGCACAAAATATATTTTTTTGGGAATTTTTCGAGATTTGTAATTTTTATGGAGTTTATAATGTAGACATTAAAGAAAACGCTTGTTTTTTATTTTTAATAAATATGCAAATGCAATAAAATGCAAACTAAAAATATGGCATTAAACTACAATGCAACATGAGCTTAAGGATTTTTTTGATAATTTTTCGAGTCAAAATGATACATGACATAAATGCAAGAATCTACGCAAAAATACAACACTAGCAAGGGCATAAATATAAATACACAGAAGTTTGAGGGCTTACTTGCAAATTTTCCAAAAAAATATAATGTTAAGCACAATTTTCTAGACTAAATATAAATACCCAAACCCGGAGGGGGGTTTCTGCAAAATTTCCAAACTCACGCGCACGGGGTACGTGACCTAGCAGGGGTATTTTTGTAATTTTACAAAGTTCCCAGGGCTCAGATGCAATTTTACCAAAATATTACAATGGAAATCAAAAGTTCATGGACTGGAATGAAATAAGCAAACCCTACGGGGGTCCTTGCAAAAATGCCCGCCACCCCACGTGCACGGGTCACGTGAGGTGACGTGGACTAGACCTAAATGCAAATAATGAATTTACGGGGGCCTAAATGCAAATATTACAGAAATATATAAACTACGCCTAAAAGTTTATGGACTAATTTGAAATACAAAAATAGGTGAGGGTGTAGGTGCAAAATACCCTACGTCTGGAGATCCAACAGCTGATATCTTCTTCTGGACACGTGGCAAGTAGTGGACGGCCGATACCCCTTCGCGGATGAAAGGCCATGATTAGATCCTGGGTCTTGATCGAACGACGGCAAAAGGGTGAGATCCAACGGTGGAGGATCGAACTGGAGCGGCGACCGGATTGGACGTCTAAGAGGTAACGAGGAGGAACGGGGTAGAACTCCGACGAGGTGATCTTCCCCAAGCTGGATCTCGAGTCTCCGACGATGCTTCGGGCTCAAAATCGGTTGGGGCACTCCTGGGAGGTCGTTCTATGTTCTGGAGGGCTCGACGTCGTCGGAGGGGCACTGTGGCGCTGGCGCGAAGGCGGCGGAGCTTCGAGCTCCAGGTACCTCCGGTGAAGTACGAAGACAAGTCTCTAAGTGTCGTTACGCGCGATTGACCTGCAAAAATGGATGAAAAGGTCCAGGGCAAACTGCCTGGACCCCGCGGAGGTGCGGTGGAAGGCGGAGCGAGCTGGATGAAAGTCGGTCGGAGGTGCGCTCCGGCGAGGGGATTCAAGGGTGCGAGCGAGAGGAGAAATGGACGATAGGGAAATGTTCCTACCACTACGGTGGACAAGAAAAGGGGAAAAGGAAGAAGGAAGGGGGGGTACCTCGATGGCCAGAAGCCAGAGGAGAAGAACTTCGACGCCAGTGGTCGGCGGAGATTGTGGAGCCGCCTTGGCTCGTCCTCGACCCTCCTGAAGCTTGGAATGGGGAGTTGTCACCTCCCACTATCTCTGGAGCACATTAGGTGGGGAGAAAGCGGAATGCAAGGGGTTCAAACTTGAGCTCGAAGGTCGCGGGTCTGTTATGTACAAGGTGATGGCGTGATTTTGGGAGCAAGATCATGCGCACATGATGAAGATATGGCGTGATCCGGATGCATGGCGTGGCTCAGTGGTTATTGGGGAAGAATTCCCTAGAAGAGGTCGAAACCAGAAGATGCAGGGATTTGGCTTGAAAAATGCGTGAAATAGGGCAAAAATCTTGGGTGTCAGAAGCTGGCAGGCCTCGGTCAGGGAGTTGACCGTGGTCAACCAACGACCAGCGCTAGTTGGTCCACGTGGACCTATCAGAAAAATGCTGGTCAAAATTATTTGATAATTCGAAATAAAATAGTAATGATTTTACTAATTGTAGGTTATAAAATAAAAAATATTCCTTATTTTATATAGAATTTTATGGTGATTTTTATTTATTTTTCTGAGGTATCAAAATACAAGTTACCTTTTTAGACCTATATAGGTACATGTATTTATGTGTTTTAATATTTTATTTTTATTTTTGTTTATTTGATTTTATTAATTTTGTTTATTATTTTATAAATTTACAACTTATTTTAGGGATATAAAATATTTTTTCTTTATTTTTTTGTTGTGTTTTGTACACTTAATAACCTAAGGGTATGTATATTATAGGTATAAGTATAGGTATTTTACCTAGATGTGAAATATAAGTAATTTATTTTAATGTTCCCTTTAATATTTTATTTCTATTTTAATATACATACTCTAACAAATTTATAAAAAAATATAAAATTATGGAAATAATGAATAATAAATAAAATGAATATTTTAATCAGTATAGGTATATTATAGGGGTCCAAAACTCAACTTTTAAACCGTAGCTCTGCAAAACATGAAACCACCTCCATTAAATAGCTTATTTAGAATTATATACAATCAAAGGTGAGTTTGATACTTTTTGAGCTTTTATTTGAGAGATACAGGTCTGGGAGGTTGGGATTTTGGAATCTTATTTAGGTCATAACTTGGTATCTGTACATTATTTTTGAGTAAAGTAAATTTTGTATTTTTCTTTATTTCATTATCTACAAATTTCATGTACAAAGTTTCTTTATCTGAAGTATAAAAGGTGGAACCAAAAATAAGTCCCAAAATGAATAAAGAATGAGTAAAATGAAGGGGAATTTTATTGGTATTGTGGCCCTTATCTCCCCCTACTTTGTTCCTTGTCGACCTAGTCATCGAGATGCCTAGGTCTTGGGGTTTCGAATCATAAAATATTTACAATATTTTATTCTTTTTCTTTTCTTTTCTTTATTCTATAATTTTGGCTTTAAAAACCACATTTTGTAGAATATTTACACACACATGCATGGATGCTAAAATGTATGAATTAAGGGTATTTACATGCATTTGCCAGGGTTTTTGAGGCCAAAATGATAGAATAAAGATGATGAAATGTGGATTCATCATCCCCCTATACTTTGCCTTTGCTAGTCCCTAGCAAGCACTTATGCAATAAGTGCATAAAAGAAAACAAAGAAAAGAAAAAGAAGAAAGATGGATTGATTTCCATTATCGAACTTGTCTTCACAAAATCAAAGTTTGGAGCCTAAGTCGGACCTTTGGAATTTTAGTGCGGGCGGAACCTTAGTGAGAACTGGATTTGAAATCCAACAGCCTTTGAGAATCCCAAAACTCTGCTCAAGTCTCCTCAATAGCCATGTCAGAAATATTTCAACTCTTATGTAAACCCTTACGACTATGAATCTGACTCGTACAGTGTAAGTGATGGTGGCTCTCCCCAACTGAAATGACAAAGAGACTAACTTCTCCAGTATGACAACCCAATGATTCCCCAATCCAGCAACTCATTCCTCGAGGAGCGGGGTATTCCCTTCTAAGTTCAAGTGGCAACCAGCTCAAGAGGAGGGGTGAAGAGAAGAATGGACGGTAGCCAGTGTAGCTACCTATCCTAGGATGCAAGACCAGTGTAGTCAAGTCATCCAGCTGCAGGCTCACATGATTTGACTTTGAGGCTCAAGCTTGCTTATTGACTAAACACTTATGTACACTCCGGCATGCGTTTTTATTTTTGTACAGGCCTGTCCACTTTTTTGGAGTTTTTGCTTTTTGCATTTTTTTCATACTATATATAGCAGCATTTACATAGGGAGTTTTTCCTCTTGAGCCAGTAGACTATCCCTCTTTTGAAGCTTTATTGCAACCCGCAATCTCCTGTCCTCAAAACTCATCATCACCGGATGTGTTGGGGTGCACTTCCCTCCCTAGAGGAGGACAAGTGTTTCCACCTGTGTGCGTCTCATACCGGCAAATCCAACCCCCTCACCACTCCAACTAAGTTGAGCCAAGTAAAAGGTGCAGGTGTCCAAGTTAGGTCATTATCAACAAGAGTCGTGCGTGTGCTCCGAAAAACTCTACTTAGGCAGTCAAGAATCCATTGAACCAAGTCTTATGATCCTCAAAGAATTAAGTCCACTAGACCTGAAGTACCTCAATTCCAGCTCCTATAAGGTTCCTGTTAATTAGGTAGATTTAAGGTCCAACCAAGCTCCAATCTTCGGACTTTAGTTAGACTTGTTCAACCATCAAACTCAATCTATAAGATGTGAATGCTATGCAAATGCTATGCAGAAAATATTTTTGCAATTTTCAAAGATTTTGAACTTTTTATGGGTTTTTGAAAAGATGTTGCATATGCATTTTTTATTTTTCAAAAAGCTATATCAAATGTTTTTGGATTTTAATTTTGCAAATGTTTTTGGGATTTTTGAAAAAAAGTTTTGGCCAAAAAATAGGTACAAATATTTACACGGGGAAGCATTTTTTATTTACAAGCAGTGGATTTTTAAGAATTTACAAGGGTAAGTGATCAATTTTGTAAGTATATATAATGAATTTTGGTGTGATATATGCATTCCTCAAACTTATTTGACAAATGTTTTTTAAACAATTTTGAAAACTGTAGTCCAAAATAATTTTACAAACACTTTTATAAACATGTACACAGATTTGAAAATCATTTTGCAAAGGTTTTTCAAACAATATAGATAGATTTTTCAAAATATTTTTGCAACCATTTTCAAACCATTTGCAAATCATTTTTCAAACTTTTTATTTCACATATAGAAAATAAATTTTGAAATCAAAATTTTTTTACAAAGGTTGAAAATATGTACAAAACGTTTTCCAAATAGTTTTCAAAATATTTTTCGCAAAGATTGTCAAACTATTTTTCAAACATTTTTGCAAAGGTTATTCACCTGATTTATTAATCAGTATATACAAGAAGAATTTGAGGAATAATCACATCTTTTTATTATGGTTTTAATGAATTTGATGAGTATAATCAGTCATAGTAAAAATACTAAAGTACGAGTTATGGCTAAAGTATATACACAGTATATACGACCCCCCTATACTTAGCTTGAGTTATGTCCTCATAGATCAGAGAGAAAAGAGAAGGCATAACTCGTACTGAGCATAGAAAATTCTAAAGAATAAACTAATAAGGGATGAATGAATAAACAAATGGGAAATTGACCGTCCCCCCTATACTTAGGATCAAATAACCCTAAGTATAGCAAATTGTATACAACGCAGGGAGGGTCAAGGGTGGGAATGAACAAATCGTACTCAGACTGTGTCCCCCTATACTTAGGGTAAGATATCCATAAGCATAGATAAGAAGAGGAGACAGTGGAGAGGATCAAAAGAATAGAATTAACTCGGGGTGCACGCCCCCCTATACTTAGGACAAAGTACGTTCTAAGTATAGAAGACTGACAAAAAGGAGCGGCACCTTTCTTATAGATAAAGAAGATAGAAAAGGAAAAGAAGAAAAGTAGAAAAAGAATAAACAGATCACAGCTCAGTGTGTGCACCCCCCTATACTTGGGGCAAGGTATGTCATATGTACAGCAAAATCATAGGATGAAGACGGGGTGACAGACATAACAAATGAATGAAAGAATTAATGATATGGACAAATGGATCTATACAGTGGAAGATAGAAGTGATAATCATGTACGAGATGTAGAAGGTGTGAGTCAAAGAGCACATCTCATACCAAATGAATGGGGGCAATGTCAACGGTCGGTGGATCATGATCAAGATATAATTTCAAGCGTTGACCGTTGACGCGAAAAGTAGAGCAAGATGACAACTCGGATATGTCAATACTACCATTGCATGTACCTTCCTGACCACATACGGTCCTTTCCATTTACTCTGTAATTTCCCTGGAAATAATTTCAGCCTAGAATCGAACAACCATACGTGTTGATTAGGCTCAAACAATTTATGGCTGATATGAGAATTGTGCCATGTCTTCACTTTTTCCTTATACTGTAGGCTGCTAGCAAAGGATGTGTCTCTCAGTTCCTCCTGGGCTGCCAACTATGCTTTCCTCTGTTCTCCTACACTCTTAGGATCCCATAATAGTTCTGTAACTGCCCAAAGTGACATGCTTTTATCTCCACTGGTAATTGGCATGGCTTGCCATGGACGAGACGAAAGGGGGATGTCCCTAATGGTGTCTTGAAGGAAGTCTGATAAGCCCACAAGATCGACTCCAAAAGCTGTGACCAATCCTTTCGGTCTGGGCGAACTACCTTCTGTAAAATTGTCTTAATCTCCCTATTCGATACTTCAGCAAGGCCATTAGTCTGACGGTGATATGGCGTGGCAACACGGTGGTCAGTATTGAATCGTCTGCAAGGGCCTTTACCTTGTCGTTAATAAAGTGAGATCCCCATCTGAAATCAAGACTCTAGGTACCCCGAACCGGGAAATAATATTTTTCCTCAAGAAACGACATACAGTTTTAGCATCTACGGCTCGAGCGGGGATGGCCTCAACCCAACGACTCACGTAATCCACAGCAAGCAGAATGTACTCAAACCCCTGACTTTTAGGAAATGGGCCCATGAAATCAATCCACCATGCGTCAAAAACCTCACAAAAGTGAATGGGCTGCATGCGCATCATGTCTCTCTGTCCGCATGTACCCATATTCCAGTAGTCGGTACACCTTCTCACGAACTCATCAGAATTTTTGAAAAGGGTAGGCCACCAAAGGCCGGATTAGAGCACCTTCTGTGCTCTCCATCTCCCAGAATGATGTCCTCCTGCCTCAAGCTTGTGGCAGTAATTGAGGATGCTATGCTGCTCGTCTTGAGGAATGCACCGTCTCCAGATGTTGTCCCCTCCTTCATGATAAAGGACAGGATCCTCCCAATGGTACGACTTGGCCTTCGCAAGGAAGGTCTCAAGCCGCTGTCTGGTCCAACCTTGTGGAATAGATTTGGCAACAAGGTAATTCACAATGTCGGCATTCCATGGGAGAGAGGTGATAGCAAGGATCGCCTCATCGGGAAAAGTCTCAGTAATAGGTGCCATGGGCTCAGATTCCTCAAGGTTCTCTAAACGGGAGAGGTGATCTGCCACAACATTCTTAACTCCAGGTTTATCCTTAATCTCAATATCAAATTCCTAGAGGAGAAGGATCCATCTGGTCAACCTGGCTTTGGCATCCTTCTTCGACATCAAGTACCGAACCGTATGATCTGTAAAAATTGTCACTCTAGATCCAAGAATGTAAGATCTGTACTTATCCAAAGCAAAGACTACCGCTAGCATCTCTTTCTCAATCACTGTATAGTTCCTTTGAGCTGCATCCAAGGTCCGGCTAGCGTAGTGTATGGCATAGGGTAATCCATCCCTCCTCTGTCCAAGCACTGCCCTTATGGCATAATCTGAAGCATCTGTCATGATCTCAAATGGGAGAGACCAATCGGGTGGCCGAAGGACAGGAGCTTCGATAACTAAATTCTTGAGAGTCTCGAATGACTGCAGACACTTATCATCTACAAGGAACTCGGTGTCTTTAGTCAATAGTTCAGTCATCAGTCGGGCAATACGACTGAAGTCCTGAATAAACCGTCGGTAGAAACCGACATGTCCCATAAAAGACCGCAACTGCTTCAAATTGGACGGTGGATTGAGTTTTCTAATGATATCCACCTTGACCGGATCAACCTCCATGCCCTTGTTGAAGATGATGTGATCAAGGACCATCCCCTGAGTCACCATAAAGTGACTATTCTCCCAAGATAGTACAAGGTTTACCTCTATGCAACGCTGAAGCAATCGGTCTAGGCAGTCAAGACAAGCATCAAACACGTCGCCATAGACCAAGAAGTCATCCATGAAGACCTCCAAACAATCACCTATCATGTCCAAAAAGATGGACAACATGCACCTCTGGAATGTCGCCAGGGTGTTACATAGACCAAATGGCATCCGTCTAAAAGCATTTCCCAAATGGACAGGTGAACATCATTTTATACTAGTCTTCGGGCGCAATGGCCACTTGAATGTATCCGGAGTACCCGTCAAGAAAATGGTAATGACTCTTCCAAGCTAGCCTCTCGATATTCTGATCAATAAATGGTAGCAGGAAATGATCCTTCTTGGTGGCCTCATTCAATCGTCTGTAGTCCACACAGACCCTCCAAGAAGTGGGTACCAGGGTGGCGATCTCTTCTCCAAACTCATTTACAACTGTAGTGATACCCGTATTCTTGGGCACCACATGTAAAGGACTAACCCACTTGTAGTCGGATATGGGGTAGATAAAATCGGCACTCCACCATTTAGATATTTCCTTCATTACTACATCTCGAAGATTCGGGTCAGTCGTCGTTGGAACTCATGCGATGGCTTAGCGTCCTCCTCAAGGTAGATATGGTGGGAGCACAGGACCGGACTTATCCCCTTGAGATCAACCACACTCCATCCTATTGCCTTGCGGTTTCTTTCAAGAACCTCCATCAAGAGAGATTCTTGTTCTCCAGTCAAATCTCATGAGATAATGCCTGGGTGCATTTCTGATTCTCCTGCAAGGAATCTATACTTCAGCGACTGCGGTAAAGGCTTCAATTCTGGCTTGGTGGGAGCTGGCAGATCTGGTTTTTAATATGTCTGTGTGAATGCTACCAGGTCTGCATGTGAGAACTCTCCCAGTATGTGATCACCTGACGAAGGGAACCTTGCTAGTGTATCTATCAACTAGGATGGCTCGCTCTCCGTCCTCTCTGTCGGCTCATCCAGAAACAGACATGACAAATATGCATCAAAATCCTTCCAATCAAAGTCTGCCTCCGAGGGATCTGAATCAGAACAAACATCAATGTCACCGCCCATCCCGCAACTATAAACCTCTATATTATCCTCTACCAAGGGTGTGCTCTCCGAACTCTCATCTGCCATAAAGGGTATGTACTCTGAGTCTGTAGACAAGATGAGGGCTCGTGCTTTTGGTTCTTCCCAAACTACTTCATCATCGGTTATCACGAAATAACACTCCTGGTGGACGTCTGACTCTGCATCTGTCATCTGCACAGTGTCACTGCATGGTTCTGAGCTGGCTGAATCCATCGCTCAGGTTTCATCAATCGTCTCTATTTGTATATTCTCACCCTCTATGCAAAAGTACACCTTCTCGCTATCATGGTCGGTCACTGCCTTGGCTGTGGCCAAGAAAGGGCATCCAAGTATGACGGGGGCATCTGTCACTGACTCAGGCATCTCCATGTCCAATAAAACAAAATCCACAGGAAATTTCAGGCCCTGAATGGTAACGACCATGTCTCTCAACAACCCCTTGGGCCTCTTAATCGATCGATCGACAAACTGAAGGACGGTCCTGCTCCGAAGAAGAGGGCCAAACTCGAATCGGTCGAGTAAAGCTGCCGAAAGGAGGTTGATAGAAGAGTTGTTGTCTAATAGAGTACGATTAAACTGCTGCTCATTAATATGGCATCTGACATAAGGAACTCCAGCATCCGATCGTTTAGCTGGAAGTTGGTTCTGAATGGCACAACATGTGGCACGGGTGAGCACATGGATCTATCCTCTGTTGTTCCTCCTCTTCCTGCGTACGGTGGTCTTCTCTCTCAAATTCTTTTGGAAGAGGGGGATGTGCTCAAGTGCTTCCTCTGGAGTCAGTTGTATCTGGAATCTGTCTATCATATGCTGACTGAACTCTAACTGTTCCTTCTTTTTGGAATTTTCTGTTTTATTCCCCTTCGCTGAGCGGAGTACTTGAGGGAAGGGGGGGGGGAATGGGCCTTCCTCAGACAAAGGGCTAGGAGAAGGTTTCTGGTCCTGTGAAAGACTGAAGTCCATGCAAACATCATCATTCATTACACATAGACTCGGATTTGATGAAGAAACCTTTCCTTTATTCATTTTTTTGTTCTTTTCATAGTGTCCAGAGATACAGAAAATGGCAATACAGAAGGTTGGAATACATTTGGACTCAAAATGGGGGCATCAGTACCACCAGAAATGTTCTCCTTCGTGGCCTCAGCACCGCGCTCTGGTTCTGCATAAAAAATGGTGGCTTCAGCACCACCGTCTACGTCTGATTCTACAACGGCCTCAGTACTGTCGTCTGGATCGTCATCCTTGGTGGCATTAGTACCACCATCATCATTATTAATGGCATCAGCACTGCTTCTATCCTCATCTGGGGCTCTTGATTCTCCATGGTGTTGTCCCTCAGATGAGGCGCCACCGGCTGGTTCCCTACCGCTCCTAAGTAACACGAAATGAGTATCAAACATAGAATGCATGTCATTCAAATAAGCATTAGGAGTGGTATCCTCTATAGACTGTACCTACTCAGACTTTCTTTTCAAGTTATTCAGCGGGTATGGTGGTTTTTCTTTCATTATATCCCTCATTTCCTGTCGGAACTCATCCATTTCTCACCGGAAGGATGCTTGCTGTTCAGAGAGCAAGCGGGCGAGATCGTTAAGTGCTGGGTTCTCCAAAGCAGGTGCGGGAGAACCAGGAGTGTTCCCGTGCTAGAACTGAGGTTGCTGGTGAGCTTGGGAGTATTGTTGTTGGTCAGGCTGCTAGCGCTGCCTCCACTGTTGTCCCTGATAGGAGGGGCGAGGATTCTGCTGATAATGCTGCTGTTGTTGGGAGTATTGGGGCTGTTGGTGTAGGATACTGTGACTGCCCTGAGCTGGAGGCTGCTCTTGGGATGAGATACCTCCGGTGGTTTAACGGAATCCTTGATGATCACGACGAATCCTAACCTGTTGGGGGTACCGGTCGTACCATATCCCGTTGACTTCCATCAACGGCTCCTGCTCAAAGGGTGGAGGTGGTAGTGCTTCCAATGGCTGATCCAGCTGATAGACCACCATATGGGTGTCATGAGATGGTGGTTGTTGTGAATAGTGTGGTAACTGTTGTACCGGGACCTCCTGGACATGGTGAACTTGTCGATATGCGGGGGGTGGTGGCGTAGAACGTCTACCTCTGGACTCAGCTAGTGACCTGGGAGGTGGATGTGAAGCTGATTGTGCCTCCTGAATACTCAAGATGTGAGTCTTCAGTTCACTCATGGATTTAGCCAACTAGTCTATCTGTGCCAGACTTTGGCCTTGCTTTTTCTCCAAAATCTCAATGTGGTCCAATTTTTCACTTATTATGTCCAAGTCAGTCGCTGATAATTTATCTTGTGTTGCTGACAAAGTATGGGGACCGGCATCGATGCGGGCGATCCTCTGATATGATCCTGCTCCTTGGGGGGGCTTCTGTTGTGTGTAGACTCGGGATTGGGCCATGACTGTAGAGTTCTCTGCCATTCCTTCATAAATGGCCCAAACATCATCTTCACCCTTAGAAAAATAGGACCCACCACAAGAGGCATTAACAAGCTCCTGCAGCTTTGGTGTCAGCCCATAGAAGAAACTGTGAACCAAGTTGAGCTTTGATATATCGTAATGTGGACACCGGTCAGTGAGCTCTCTAAAAGGATCCCAAACTTCATGGAATTGTTCGTTGAGGATCATTGTGAAGTTACTGATCATAGCTCGCACTGCGTTTGTCCGGCCGAGTCGATAGTATTTATGAAAGTATGCGGTCCGGAGCTGCTCCCAAGTGTCAACGTACCTCCCCAAATGTTTTAGCCAATAGACGTCTCTATCAACCAAGGAGAATGGGAAGGCTATCATTTTGATGGTGTCCTCAGTAACAAACCTGTCATGGAATGTACTGCATATCATTTCAAATTCCTGCAGATGGAGGTGCAGTTCTTCGGTGGCCAGCCAGTGAAACATGGGCAGTAGCTGAATGGTATGTGGGCGAAGCTCGAAGTCTCCATAGATGGAAGGGAGGCGGATCCATCGGTGCATGAGTGTTGCACCTGGATTGTGTAAGTGTTTCGTGGTCCTCGGAGGTGGCCTTTCTGGGTTCGGTCCTTCTCCTTCGCCTGATGCGTCTAGTATATCACCTCCCTCCTGTTGTTCTTCTCTGCCATCACGCATTTCCCTCATGATTTCACCCATGAATACTCCCTGGTCTCGGATTTGTCTCTGTAAGGTTTCCAGGGAGGCTAACTGTGAGTTGTTGATGGCATCTTGATCAAATATGTACGGAGGTGGTCTCTGCTCATTTGAGTTTTCCTCTCTGCCTTCCATATCTTGGGTTTCTGCAAAGCCAAAAGAATCCATCTCAGGTGTCGTCAAATGCTCTGAACTCTGTGCTGCACTAAATTCTGACACCACTCGACTGATAGAAGAAGGGTGATTGAGGGGGAACTGGGCGGAAGTGAACTCGGGCTCGGAGAGTAGGTCTAAACTCATCAAAGCCGACCTAGATGAAAAAGGAGGAGTGCTAGATAGCGGTGCCACCAGACGTGGCCTAAGGGATCTCCTTCCCATCATCATGATGTAGAGAATGGTGGATGAGATCTGGAAAGCAAGCAAGATTTAAATTCAAACCCCAAATTCACCTATGCAACCCTTGAGATGAAGACCGTGAAGTTCGGTCCTTTATCTTGTCAAGTTTTATTAGGTTATCAATCAATCTACCAGAGCGTTAGAATGAGTTGTTAGGAATCCTACTTTCCTAGTTGACTGTCCCAATCCACGTTAGATCTTTTCCAGCCAGTATGAATTGCAGATCGTAACCCGGTTGTTCCCGCTAATTCAATCTGCTAAGGACGTCACGGTCTGCTTTACCGGCTACCAGAGAGATCCTCACTAGAGAACGACTAACCACGACCAGTAGTTAACTAAAATTTTGGGTATGGCTCTACCCTAGTGTCGAGTCACTCTCTCGCAGCAGATAAATCAATCAATGAGGGGGTTGTTCTCTCCAAGACAAAAAATTTTGTGAGGTGAATTTTAAGTCAAGTTTGCTTTAGCAGTCCCAATTTTATTTCTTTCACATTTTAGGTATTTTTCTGAACAAACATCGTCTAAGGAATTTACTAATTTCCTTGTTATTTAAAGTCCAATAAAATTGGGGGAGGAAAACGGAAAAGCCAATGCGTGGTCAAAATCTATGATGCATGCAGGGATAGAAATGCGTACCTTTCCTCCAGCACTCTACATGCAAAGTGATCCGCGCATAAATTAAAGACAATAAATAAAACTACGTAGATGCATGCACGAGGAGATCGTCCTAAGATGAGTAACTTCTATTAACGTGAAGAACAAGTAGCTACGACTAGGAAGAGAGTCCGGAGTCCGGTCTTGGGAGCCGATCGGTGTCCACCACAATGGATCCTGCACGCGCTATATACGACCCCTCCCGGCACGTGGTCTCTAGTCCAAGTCAAATAGCTTTTTCAATTGATTTTCAGCCAAGTCCAATTACGATCTATAGGTGCAAGCAAGATATTAGGGATTGGGCCTTATCTTCTTAAGTCGTCACAGTCAACAAAAATTCTTATGTCTAGGGGCTAAATCCTCGTGAAACAAATAAAAATAAAAGCAAGAAAGCCGCGAAAAACACAAAACCGCAGTGAGCCCCCAAGTTAACAAACACTTGGAAATTAGGCCCGAGTGTCCTGGAGAGTCCAAGTTATTACAAATTAAGTCTCTCTCTCTCTCTTCAAATTATAAAAATGTTAAACTACAAAAAAACTCTACAAAAAGTGATGGTCTTCTCAAGCCTCCAAGTTCTCTTTGGTGATAAGTGAGCTTTCTCGTGGGTGCACAAGCGCCTAGGATAGGGTGCTTCCCTCGCTCGGCAATACCTCGCACAAAATCCAACCAAAAGGTGATTAGTCCAATCAAACAATATAATCAAATAAATATGTAAAAAGGTAGGCAAATATTCACAATCAGCAAAAACACTAAACTACATTGTTGCTCCCTGGCAATGGCACCATTTGATAACTCGGATCTTGCGAGGGTCTAGATATGTCTCACACAACGCGGAGACAAAGTCGTTGTGGCGACCGCTCACGAAACCCGGGTTAGTCAACAATTAACACATGAATAATATCAAGCAATGGAAATCAAAGTGTGGAGTTAAAATTTATTATAACTCTACAAAATATGTGTATAGTGCAAGTATGTAGAGTGTCGAACATAGGGAGTAAACAGGTAGAATAAGGCATTAATGCTCAGAAATGTGAAAGTGATTAAATGCCTACAAGTGCTATTTTTTGTGGGTTTTGAATTTTGTATTATTTTTTTATTTAATTTTTGATTTTATATTTTTATATTTTGATTTGTAATTTACTAATTTTGTATTTTCTTTTTATATTTTGTATTTTTCTATTTTCTTTTTCTTTTAATAAAGATATAATATATAATAAGGAATATATATATACTAGAGAGAAGAGAGATGTCAAAAGAGGAAATATATTTTAAAATATAGCAAGTCAAATTTTTTGTTAATTTTAATTTTTTCTAATGTGTTTTTGATTTTTCTAGATTTTTTCCTATTTTTTGGTATTTTAAGGGCAAAAATACTAGAAAACGGCGAACTAAGTTGCTGGTCTAAATTAAAATGAGGAAGAAAAATATCAAATATGTCCAAAATTCCTCAAATTAATATTAAAATAAAGACAATGAAATGGGGAAAATTCAGAAACTAAAATTGTATTTTGAGGATTTTTGTGGAATTTTTAATGTTTTTATAAAGATTTTTGGGGTTATATAATTTTTATGAATTTTCTTTTGTAATTTTGTGGTACAATTTAAAACACACTATAACATACAAAATATATTTTTTTAGGAATTTTTCGAGAAATTTTTATAATTTTTATGGATTTTATAATGTAGACAATGAAGAAAATGCTTGTTTTTTATTTTTAATAAATATGCAAATTCAATAAAAATGCAAATTAAAAATATGGCGTTAAACTACAATGCAACAGGAGCTTAAGGTTTTTTTTGATAATTTTTCGAGTCAAAATGATACATGACATAAATGCAAGAATCCACGCAAAAATACAACACTACCAAGGGCATAAATATAAATACACAGAAGTCCGAGGGCATACTTGCAATTTATCCAAAAATATATAACGTTAAACACAATTTTCTAGACTAAATATAAATACCCAAACCCGGAGGGGGGTTTCTGCAAAATTTCCAAACGCACGCGCACGGGGCACGTGATCTAGCAGGGGTATTTGTGTAATTTTACAAAGTTCCCGGGGCTCAGGTGCAATTTTACCAAAATATTACAATGGAAATCAAAAGTTCATGGATTGGAATGAAATAAGCAAACCGTACGGGGGTCCTTGCAAAATGCCCACCACCCCACGTGCACGGGTCACGTGAGGTGACGTGGACTAGACCTAAATGCAAAAAATGAAAGCACGGGGGCCTAAATGCAAATATTATAGAAATATTTAAACTATGCCTGAAAGTTTATGGACTAATTTGAAATACAAAAATAGACGAGGGTGTAGGTGCAAAATACCCTATGCTTTGCTATCCAACGGCTGATGTCTTCTTATGGACACGTGGCGAGTCGTGGACAGCCGATGCCCCTTCGTTCATCTTCCATTTTCCTATATGTGCTAGAAGAGGAGTTTCTTGGAATGTCCAATATATGATCATTATTTTTTGAAAATATCTCCTCAATAATTATGGAAGGTGGCTGCCCATCTGATCCAGACATGTGGAGTTGATCTGAGTAGAATTTATTCCTTTGATCATGAGTGGTCGGATCTTGATTTGGTGTAGTCAGCATATAGGGTTCCTGTATTTTTATGTATTCAGTCCATTCCTCTATATGATTGTCATGTTTGAAAAGGGGGTTGTCATGGTCAATCCAGGATGATGGTTGTTCATTAGTGTTCACTAGCAAGGACGACGAAAGAGGTGAAGAAGTGTTCAATTTGATTATGTGGTTATCATCTCCCATGAATGAAGGATTGACAGTCACCGATTACGAAGGATGAATTGTATGATCAGTGTAGAGAGGATTGATATATGAAGAAGTACAGACCTTAGTCGGTTGTTGGTCTATCTGGTTCAAAAATAAAGGATTGTCATTCATGAAGCAGATCGGATGTGTAAAAAGAGATGGTGGTTGAGAGTCTCTTGGAGGAGGTGTTTTGGGTCTAACCGAGACAAATTCATTTTCATAGTATAGTTTTCATGTATTCTCAGTCATTTATGAAAGAGTTGAAAGGAATGAGGGGTTGGGTATGTAAGAGTTTTTGTACAAGAGTTCCATGGTGAGTTTTAAATCAAGAGAGGAAAGATATGATCACACGGGATAGTCAAGAGAATTTTTATCAAATGTGCGGCTTTTGATCTTTGGTATCGGTTCACGCACACCAATGCAAACACAAATCAAAACCCCGGGTTCACCAACTCACACAATGAAGCCGTAAGAGTTCGGCTATTATCTTTTCAATTTTAGATGGTGATAAATCAATCTTGGCAAAAATTTAGCGAGTTGTTAGGTTTCGGAGCATGGTTCTAACCTTAAGTGTCGTCTCTCGCTCACTCAGAAGAATAAAATCATCCAAGGTTGGGGTTGCGCTCCCGCAAAAATTCTTGGTTTTATGGGTTCTTAAGATCGGCTATATTTAGCAGTCCCAATTTTAATGAGGCGATCACTGAAAAATTATATGAGCACAAATACACGTCTACCGTCCAGTCCCAATTTCCTTTAAAATTATGTGATAAAACAAGAGGGAGGAGTTCGGGAAAAGCCGATGCATGCGAGAACAATGATGTATGCTCAGTTAGAAGACTTACAGTGCCTCCTCGCAATCTCCATGTGGGATGCAATACATAATTGAAAAATTATTCTAAATGAGTGCAAGCCAATGAAAACCGCACCTAGGCAGAAAGTTCTATTAGCGGGAAGAATTGAGTTAAATTTTTGGCTAAGTTGAAGGATCTAATGTGTGTCTCAGTTAAAGTGCAGTGTGGCCTTAATTTCTACGAGCACAAGCAAAAATATAAATGCTTTGAGAGCCGTATGTGCAGGTCTATCCTAATCGTCACTCAAGTCGGGCCCCACCCTCACCGGAGAGTGAAACAGGCCACGACACACCACAGAAAAGTTCAAGGTCTTTTTACATTCACGAGAGTCCAAACGGACACCGTTGTAAATGAGCAAGTAATTAAAATTGCAGAAATTAAAAATCTAGACTCTACGCTCTCTCACAACTCGACTCGATCTTAGTTTAATTATGGCTTTACGGATGTCGGTGGAGATGTGTCAATTTCTTGAAAACCACTCCATGCACGATGGGTCCCTCGCAAGAAAAAGAAGAGAGAGGATGTCAGAGAGTGACTCAAAAAATGAAACGAGCGAAATAAAGCTGAAAAATAAATGCAGGAAATAAAATGATATTTACAAAAAATTCGGGGTTCAGACTACCCGAATGCGGAAAATCGAATGAGAAATTTCAAAACACAAAACTAAGTCGTTTGCCTCCCAGGCAACAGCGTCATCTGACGAGTCCGAAAATCGTGGCTTTAAAAAGATGTGTTTATTTGTTCGTGCCAAAAATATGGTTTGTCGTTCGTTGTAGGCGGCGATCGGAATCGGTCAAGAAATAACCCCACAAATTTAATCAATTTTTAATCAAGTGATTTTATGTTTATTCTACTTGGGCAAGTCTCAAGGTCAATCACAAGGAGGCGAAGGAACAATCAAGAGTTGTGTCTATCAAAAGTCTTGCACGGTTTTCGAGGCGGACCTTTTTTTGGAATTTTCAATGCAAATAAGGGATGCAAAATGAATTTCGGCCTATTTTAGGGACTAAAATGTCAACTATGTTCAAACGATGTCCAAAAAATATGAAACTTGGCCACAATGTAAATTATGATTAAATGAATGCACGGTATTTTTTTTTAATTTTTGGATGCAATATTATTTTTATGGATTTTTAAATGCAAACGAAATGAATTTCAATATTTAATTATGATAAATACTAAACCTACTTATTTGCGAGGACCAAAATTATCTAAGATCTATCACTAGGTGATTGATCTCAGAAAAATCCTAAACCTAAAAATGTGAGATTTAATACCTATTAAAAATTAAACAATGAAATATGCAAAATGATTTTTATAGAGCAATTTATGCATGCAAATGCAAATATTTTTGGGCACAATGTCAAGCACAATTAATCCTACAATATGTGATTTTTTGGGAATTTTTAGAGCAATGGTTAATCAACTATGAATTTCAAAGCACAAGATGGACAAAATTCACAATTTTCCACAAAATAATTATTTATTAATTAACCAACAATCATAAAATTATCCACAATATGTTGGACTGTAGAGAATTAAGCAACAAACATCATGCTATTTTTGGATAAATAAAATAATGTAGAAAGAAGGTTCAAAATTACTAAGGAACACAGGGTTGTAAATGCAAATACAATAAATAGAATAAATAATAAAAAGTGCAGAGGGGACCTACGTGTTATTACCAATATCCAGGGGGTTTTCTGCAAAATACTGAGAGGGGCACGTGCACGTGCCCTCTGTTCTTGGACTAGAGTGTGAATAAAGGATCTCCGAGGGGGCATCTGCAAATTTCCTAGTGGATCACGTGCGGAACACGTGACCCATGCTGACGGAAGTGGTGACGTTGGTGGTCCCTCCCGCACATGCTCCTCACGTGGGAGGGCCTCGGGCTTCTGTGCCCGATGGCGGAGGCGGCAGTCGTTGGCTGACGGAGGGTGGTGTTGCACCGCCGCTTCCGGTGGCGTTGGAGGCTCGTAGGCAGTGCTGCGGAAGGACGGCGAGGGCGAAGTTGTGACATCAATGAAGACGAAGGTCGGAGATGTTGTAGACGTCTAAGTAGCGGAGGCGTAGCTCCGATGATGGCTTCACGGAGGGAGCTTACGGTGATGTGGCAGGGCTGATGGGCTCCCTGGTGGCATGCAAACAGAGAAGAAGATGGCGTTGGAGGACTTGGCGATGTCGAAGAAGACGTAGGCTTATGGCTATGCGTTGTCAGAGGAGGAGGCGGAGGCTGGGCGATGAAGAAGGTCGTGGGCTCGACAAGAAGCTCGGAGCGGAGCAGCGACGGTCGGAGAAGAACTCGTCGTAGGCTGCAACGAGCGTGGATGGCTCAGACCTCACCGGAGAGTAGCCCCGGTCTGTCACCCCGGAGACTTCCTCAGTCGGCGGATAATGGCGGACGTCGGGGGGGTTCGTCTTAAATAGGAGCAGGGTCGAGGCCGGTGATGGAAAGCGCGAGACGAGCGAAGGTGGTTGCAGTCGGAGAGAATCGCGGCGGAGATTGCGGAGTCAACGACGGAGAAATCGGAGGGGCGGCGCCAGATTGGGGTAGATACAGGTGGAAGACAACACACAGCGGTCGTTCGATCGGCCGCCGATCGAACGGCCGTGGAGGCGCCACGTGGTGCTGGAGGTTAAGGGGAGAGGGTGCGCGGGGCACGTGCGAAGCATGTGCCGCATGTGCCTCCCTAAATTTTTTTTATTTTATTTTATTTTTATTTATTTATTTATTTATTTTTAATAAAAACGTTAATAAATAAACCCAAAAAAGGTTGACACGTGGCAGCCTCAGGGGCGGTCATGTGTCAGCACCAGATTAATCCGTAGAAAAAGATTTTGTAAAATCAGAAATAAATATCAAATGACTCGGATCCAAAAAGTTTCTTCACGAAAAATGCTCGTCTCTATGAGATCTACAATTTCTTTGAACACGTCAAAGACAAAATCGACCAATGCACAAAGTGAATTTTTGGGGTATCCCATATACATAGAATACCTAGATTTTTGGGTTTTGTAATTTTTTGTCATTTTTTTAAACCAGATAAAAATTCAGAGAAAATATGGAAAAATCAAAGATAAATAAAGACACCTTAATCTACTTTTTTATTTTTATTAATTAAGAAAATATGTACATAAATTATCAAGTCAAAAACCGCTAAAATACACAATGTACAAAAGAGACCCAAAACCCAACTTTCACATATGTGCTCCGATTCACTTGAACTTGGTCTTGTTTTGAAGGTAATTGAATGTATATTAGTTCAAAAGTGAGTAGGATCAAATCGGACACTGGATGGGGAAGATATGTGGCTTTTAGTCTGAAAATCCTGGAACTAGGGTTCGGGTTTTTAGTCCACTTATTTGGTTAGTGAATTTTTTGTATTTTTCATTTATTCTTATGAGTGATATGTACACAATGGAGGTGGTTTTGGATTATTCGGTGTTAGCATGAAGGAGTTAAAAATTCGGGAAGTTAGGCTATTTACAAGTCAAATTTGGCTTGGATTTTTGGCTCTTATTTTGTACAGAATTATGGATAAAATGCAATTCTTATGAAAACATGCATGAATGCTAACATGCAAAAATAAATGCAGAAATGCTGATGATTTTGAGGGACTTGAGCTTAATAAATGAGATTTAGAGGGATGAATCCGAGATTCATCAACCCCCTTGGTGGGCTAATTAGAGCCGTGGATCGCCTCCATTGCCCGATCGAATTTCACCCAGGAGCTATTCTTCTAGCATCCTCATCTACCGTCGGATCGGCCTTCACCTCCAGATCACATCTCAACTGTCGACAGCAGTAGCTTTTACACCGTTGGATTTGACATCATCCGACCGCACATCCATGACATTCTCTGGTCGTGAGATATGTAGCATCAGAAGATCGGGACCGTACACTATCTCCTGCGCCCAAGCCACCATGTATCCCTACGTGCCTCGCACACGTGCAAAGGGGTATATTTCCCATTTGTCCTTGTCTCTTTCTGTATTTCCCTTTACTCCAGAAAATAAAAAGTGTTGTTTAAAAATTTGCAGCTTGGACCTTGTGGTTTGGCATATTTGCATTTTAGTCTTGGTTGACTGAACTCGCGTGTGTAGCTAGTGTATTTGCATGATATATCCATGTGCTTTTTACTGTTATGCTTTGAATGGAAGTTTTTGGATATTTGTAGTTATACGCCTTGTGCATGTGAATATTTAGCATGTGTGTTTTTATTGGACTTACATAATGGGTCCGAGACTTTTTATATGAGCTAATATTAGGTTTGGAAACTTTAATATAATTGCATTTAGGTCCCTTCTTGCTATATGCTTTATTTTTTTATCAAATAATTATCAAACTAACTCCAAAAAATCCATAAAATTTTTAGTTAGCTCCTGCTAACACGTAGTATTTATGGTGATTTTTGTGAATTAATTTATTTTATTTGATATTTTCTAAAAATCAAAAACCCATAAAAATTACTCTGTCTATTTTATAAAATACATAAACATTCGAAAAATTTTCTGAAAAATTCCATAAAAATTTCTAATTGTGTCTTTATATGCTTTATCTTCAGTATCATTTTCGCTTGAAAATTCCTCACAAAGCCCTAAAAATTACAAAAGACTCAAAACTTATAAAAAAATATTTCAGTTTCTGTTGTTAGATAATTTTATTTACTTTCTCATAAAAATCACAACTAAGACACAAGGGCATCTTTAGTATTTTAAATTTGCCTTTTAGTCCAGGGTATACATTGTTTACATTGTTTAACTCTTATTCGATTTCTAAAAAATCATATAAAAATCATAAAAATCCCAAAAAATTACCAAAAATATCTGAATATTTTAAAAATATAAAAATATTTTTATTTCTGGTTTTTGAGCATTTTTGACCTTAATAAAAATTGAAAAGGCTTGCTTGTGTGCTTATTTACCTTATTTTCTTGCTTGCCTTCCTCAATTGAAAAATATAAAAATTTACAAAAATTAAATATTTCTAAAAATATGCATTTTCTGATCTGATAACCGACTACTTCATAGGTTTTACTCATGCTCCTTATGTTCGACCCTGGTCGCTATACCAGGTTAAGTAAATGGTGGAGACCGCTGACATTGCTTTTGATTGATTTATCTTAGTGGTTTCTCTTTTTCTTGTTGGCCGAATTGATTGGTTAAGGCGACAACTTGGTTATGTTCCACCTTAGCCGATCAGATTTTTGCTCTGTCGCTCAGAATCATGAAGATCTGAGTTGAACAGGTTCTAGAATATAATGGAGAAGCATGTTAGGAGATCAGGTGAATTTGAGAACAAATACGGAGGCGGTGGACCTCCGATCACAGTGAATCCGAGATCTGGAAGATGGTGAAGCTACATGGATAAAAGAATACGAGCGTGGATCGTTGTTCTACGATGATTAATTAGGTGAGGAAAATGGGTTAAAAAGCAGTCGAATATGATCAGGAAAAATAGATGAAATAGGCAGGTTAGGTGGTTTTTATTGGGTTGAAGGGAGAATGAACAATTAACCAAAGGTCGGCAAATCTTTTTGGACTAATCAGAGACAGTTGGGGAAAAAGAGAAATTAGGCAAAATGAAAAAATAACAAAATTAAACAAGAAATTAATAAATTAGAAAATATTTTAAATTAATTTTTTAGTAACATAAAATTGTTTATAATTTAATAAACTATTTTTATGATTTTTAGTAAATGAAATAAATAAATTTATAAGGTTAAATTATTAAATACATGTATTTACATGTATAAATTACCTATATATAAGATACCTATTTTTAAATATTTATTTTTATAAATAGACAAGTTATTTAATTTTTTTTATATAATAATTTAAGTGTTTCAAATAAATTTTTATTTTATTTTTATAAATTTATTTAATGGTATAAATAATTATATGTATGTACAATATATGAACAATATACCTATATAAATACAATTGTTTATTTTTTATTATCTTTCATTTTATTATTTTTATTTGTATTTTATATACATGATATAAAAATAGAATATATTCAAAAAAATATAAATAAATAAATACATGTATATATACAATGGCACTCAAAAAAGCTGACTTTCACATCTTAAATCCAAATTTAATGAAACTACTTTCATTTTAAATCTTACTTTGTTTTAAATACAATAGAAGTGAGTTTGATTCATTTTGGCTTCATATGAAGTCGGTTTTAATAATTCATTTGTGATTTTACAATTTTTCAAAGCATTGTCTCCTTTATTCTATAAAAGCTTTATTTTTGTAATTATTTTTATTATTTAAAGTACATTTTTATGTACAAGTTTGATGAAAAATAATTTTATTTGATGTTGAATTAGTGATAGATAAGAATAATACAACATATGTGCATAATGGACAAAATAGATATGTACATTATGGATTGTGTTTTCTAATATTTTTATAAGTTAATGACCCTATCTCCCCCCACAACCCTACCATATTCCTTGTCAACATAAATGCTTGACCTGGTCTCGAGGTTTCAGGTCAGTATGTATCTATTACATATATACAACTGATAAACCCTAAAATCAGGCAGTCGTGTATTCCACACAAGACGAGAACACAGTCGATGCGTTGACCGGTCAGAAATCCGGATTAAATCAATAATTAACCCACAAATAATATCAAGCAATGGAAATCAAAGTGTGGAGTTAAAATTTATTATAACTCTACAAAATATGTGTATAGGACAAGTAATGTAGAGTATCAAACACAGGGTGCAAACAGGTGAATCGGGCAATAATGCGCAGAAAATGAACGTGTTACTTGTCTATATTTTTGGGTGTGGGTTTTTGTATTTTTTATAATTTTTTATTTTTATTTTATATTTTTATATTTTTGTTTTTATAGTTTCTGATTTTTTTTAAAAATAAATAATATAGCTATATATGTAGTATATATACAATATAAGAAGGAGAGAGGTAGAATATATATAAAAACATGCAAAAATATGCAAAATACAAGAAATAAGATGTTTTGTGCTTTTTATATTTTTCTAATGTTTTGGTGATTTTTTTGTATTTTTGGTAATTATTTTGGTAATTTTAAAGTAAAAAATACTCAAAATAGGGGGAAAAATATATACCCGAAATTAAATTGAAGATTAAAAATAGTAAACAGTAGCAAAATTTCTCTAAATTAATTTTAATGTAAAGATAATAATATATAGAAAATTCAAAAATAGAAAGTATATTTTTTAAAAAAATTTATGATTTTACATATTTTTATATAGGTTTTTATTGTTTTTATAGTTTTTTGAGGTTTCTTTTATATTTTGTAATGATTTTTTTCTGAAGGTTGAACATATGTAAATACGCAAAATAGATTTTTTGGGGAATTTTTCAAAACATTTTTCTTATTTTTATGTATTTTCTATTGCAAATTGGGATAAAAGTGACATTTTTTATTTTTTTTATAAATAATAAATAGCTCCAAAATGAAAAATAGAAAATATGGCGTGAAAGAGAAATGAATCAAGAAGCTATGTCTATTTTTTTGGATTTTTTGAGTTAATTTGATATTTAAAATAAATAGAGAAAGCATGCAAAAATAAAAGGCCAGACAAGGGTATATATTCAAATAGCTCAACGTTCAGGGCCAATAAGAAATTTTACCAAAAAGTTCTTACTTAATATTCAAAAAATCCGACTAAACAATAAATAACCAAACCCGCAAGGATTTGGTTGCAAATATTCCAAATTTTATCATTTGACCTTGATACGGACCTTAATGCAAATAAACAAAGTATGGGGTCCGTTTTGCAAATAATACAAAGATAAATAAACGGCAGATGAAAGTTTAAGTTTTAATATTTAAATACAAAAATGCCCAAGGGTGAGATCACAAAATATCCAAGGTAAGGGCACTGATGGACGGCGGATGTTAATCAACTTGGCACGCGTCGCGCCCTGGAGCTTCGATACCGATTCGCGGATGAATGGCCAGGACTAGATCTTGGATCTTGATCATGTGGTGATGGTTGGCGAAATGGTAGTTGTAGCGTCTGGGGCTCGGCCTTGATCTGACGGCAACGAGGAGATAGGGAAGAACGGGGAAGAACTCCGACAAGCCGAACTTCTCCGACCACAATCCTCCTCCTCCGTGGTCTTTTGAAGCTCCATGATGGCCGAGTCGACTCTTGCGATGGTCCTCAATTTTGCCTCTAGACATTTCCTTAAGCTCCTGGACCTACAAAAATAAGGTGAAAGGGTCGAGGGCAAACTGCCTCGACCCCGTACCGGGGCGGAATGAGGCGAAGTGGCACGGGTGGAGCTCCTTCGACAAGGCGATGGAGGTGAAGGTGTTGATCACCAGATCCACGAAGGATCTAGGTGAGTGGGATGGTGCGGAGCGTTGTAAAATGAATGGGGAAGAAGTGAGGGTAGTTGGCGAGTCGGGGAAACAGTAGGACACAGTGGAAACAGTTCGTCAAAGCAGAGCTCCAACTAGTGATGATCTAATGATAGAAATCAAATCCAAGGTTAGATTTACACTAAAAAATGCAATAAAAAAGGGGGAATCTCATGGGTGGAACCAGGAGGAAGAACCTCGACGGTGGCGATGGCCGGAGGTGGTGGAGACCGCTCTGAAACAACCTAACCATGCCTCCGAGGAGCGGGGAACATGCTGTCACCTTGCTCTACCTTGGAGCTCGAAGAAGGAGGGCTAGATATAGTCAAAGAGGGATCCAAAAAATGAATGGGAAGAAGATGGGGTGTTTTGTACATGTGAGGTGGGCGGCTCCAAAGAACGATGGAGATCAAGAGAATCGTTGATCCAATCCTCCAAGCAATCTATGGGCGTGTATGAGGGTACTTCGAGGAGAAAAGTAGTGAAGGATGCTCAGCGATTGGATGAATAGATGCGTCCTCTAAAAATTGGGGAAAACGTCCAAAAACGCAGTTCTAACACAGTGCAGAGGCTGGGCAGGGAGTTGATCACTCCTGGTTGGTCCACGTGGACCAACCAGAAAAAGCTTGGACAAATTAATTCAAAAAAAATAAAAATAGAAATCGATTTTATTAATTTTTGGTTATAAAATAAAAAATATTTATTATTTTATAAAGTATTTTATTATGATTTTTATTTATTTTTTCGAAGTTTAAAATTACAAGTTACCTTTTAGGTGCTATATATAGATATAATTGTCTATTCCTTTTAATGTTTTATTTTTGTACTTTTTTATTTTATTAATTAAATTTATTATTTTATATATTTATAACTTTATTTTATACATTTTAATATACTTTTATTTTATTTTATGAAGTAATATATGCAATTAAATAAATGGTTGTATTATCTATATAGATATACTTATTGGTAATTCATCTATGTATTTTATACAAGTAATTTATTTTAATATTTTATTTATCATTTTATTTCAGTTTAAATATGTACATATATGATAAATAATATTTATAAAATAATAAAAATGTGAAATAATAAAACGAATGAATAACATATAAAATGAATATTTTAATTAGTATAACTATATAATAGGGGTCCAAAACTCAACTTTCACATCATAACTTCAAAAAATATGAAACACACCTTCATTAAGTAGCTTATTAAAAGTTATATACAATTAAAAGTGAATTTGATAGATTTTGAGTTTTTATTTGGGAGATATGGGTCTATGAAGTTGGGATTTTGGAATCTGATTCAGATCATATTTTTTATCTATACATTATTTTTGTATGAAATAAATTTTGTATTTTTCTATATTTTATTATCTACAACTCTCATGTAAATATTTCTTTATTTGAAGTATAAAAAGTGGAACTAAAATTAGGTCTCAATTGAATAAAGAATGAATTAAAAAAGGATTTTTTATTGTATTTTGGCCCTTATCTTCCCCTACTTTATTCCTTGTTGACTATTCATCGAGATGCCCAGGTCTTGAGGGTTCGGGTCATAAAATATTTGCAATATTTTATTCTTTTTCTTTTCTTTTATTTAGTCTATTATTTTGGCTTTAAAAACCATATTTTATACAACATATACACAAAGATGCATGCATGATAAAATGCCTAGATTAAGCCTATTTACACGCATTTACTAGGGTTTTTAAGGCTATAATGATAGAATAAAGATGATGAAACGGAGATTCATCAACAACATTCTTTATTTCTTTTTCTTTTCTTCTTTATTCTTTTATTTTGATATAAAAAGTGTTGAATGTTAACAAATGATCTAGATTGTTAATTAATGAGAATTAGTATTATATACATTTGTTTTACTAAGGATTTTAAGCCAAAATGAAAGAATAAAGATTTTGAATTGGTGATTCATCACCTTCCTAGTTTTTTGAACAGACATAACTTTAGATGTTACCAAAAAAGGACATCCGAGCATGATTTGGGTATGAGGAAACTTTTGCGGGACTCCCATGTTTAATATGATGAAGTCCACAATGATTTTTAGACTGTGAATGGTGATTATAATTTCCCGACTATTCCAATCACCCTCTTAACTGATCGATCAAGAAATTAAGCGACTGCCCCACTTGGCTTGGGAGGGACATGCTGGAACTTGCCGAGACAAGAAGGTGGTAGATTGATTGAGGATACGTTATCAAATAGAGTGCAGTTAAAGACATGTTGGAAAATCTCGCATCTAACGAGGTTGGCACCTCTTTATGGTTTCTTCTTGGGAAGCACGTTTTGAGTGACATTCCCAACGAATTTCTTTGATTCCCCTTAGCTATATATAAACCAGCACAAAGGCAAGATAAAAAATTGTATCAATTGTAGATGACATCAACACCAATCCACCCACCATACCCCAACTGAACTCTATCAGTGTGTGTTTCTCGATGACGTCTCTTCATCAAAGGAAAATCTTTAAAAAAATCTCAGTGATGTTGAACATAAAAGATGCTTCAATGGAGGTTACCTGTAGCATAGGAGCTTAAGAACCACCTTCGCCTTTGTGGGAAAGGAGCATGAGATGTTGCACACACGGGGATATTAGTGAGACAAATGCCTGCATGGTTTCTTATTGTTCTAGGAGCTTGAGCATCACCTTCTCCTTCAGGGTTTTCATGTTCCTTAGTGCCGGTAAACTAGTGAGACAATTGCCTTTAATCTATTTATAGAGGAAATATAGGAGGGCGTGGATCCTCTGCCGTAAGTGGATTGCAGCAGACTCTGCTGCAATCCACGGATGGCATACACGTGGCCTGACCGAGATCCAACGGTCCGAGGATCCGCCCCCAGCCCCCTCCTCTTCCGAATCGTCCCCGACCTGTCGCCGCCGCCCTCTCCCGACATCAGCGCCTCTCGCCGCCGCCCTCTCCCAGACCTCGAGCCCCCTCTCACCGCCGACCTCAAGCCGTCTCGCCCCCGCCTCTCCCGCCAACCCACATCCAGACCTCCATCGCCACCGCCACACGCTCCACGCGCGGGCGGCATCCCAACTGCCAGTGCCTCTCCGACCGCCACCGCCTCTTACAGCGTGCGCGGCCGGCGTTCGTCGCCTCCGCAACCACCAGCCCGCGAGGCGGTTCCGCACCAGCGCCTCCTTCCGCCCGCTCCGCACGGACGCGCACGGCAGCGCGCCGTCATCTCCACCGCGTCGACCCCACCGCCATCATCCAGGCCGCCTGTTGCTCGCCGCCGACACCTCCATCCTCCTCGGTTGCGACCTCCATAGTGCGTGCCTCCGCTCCCACGCGCGAGGAGCTCCTTCGCCTCCGTGCCCAGCGCTCCTCCACGTCCTCCGCGGCCCTCTGCCACATGTGGGGCGGCGGCGAGAGGGTCGGGGGCGAGAGAGGGTCGGGTAGGGGAGGCGGCGATGGTCGGGGGAGAGAGGGTCGGGGACGATGGTCGACAAGAGGGTCGGGGAGGCGGCGAGGTCGTGGGCGGGCGAGAGAAGGTCGGGGAGGCGGCGAGGTCGGGGGCGAGAGGGTCGGGGACGAGTAGTGATTCGGAAGAGGAGGGGGCTGGGGGCTGATCCTCGGACCGTTGGATCTCGATCATGCCATGTGTCTGCCATCCGTGGATTGCAGCAGAGTCTGCTGCAATCGACTTGCGGCAGATGATCCGCGCCCAATGTAGGAGGGGAAAAAACCGCAAAAATCCGTACACCATAGGTTAGGGCTTTATTATAAATCCAATATCCGCCGCTATATCAAGACCTTCCTCCAACCATTTCATGATAACATTATCTTCACATAAACATGTAATTTTCACATTACAATCTTGTCCATCCAAACACGATTCTCAGATAATCTAATGCAATCAACTATGCTAATACACAGTAAGTATTTTTCACACGCACTTGTAATATGTATTCTCCGATTACCCAATGACCATACAACAACATATATAAGATGGCATGCAAAAGCTATCAAATCGGAAAAGGAGGGGATTCTCTGGAATCGTAATTATCTTCCAAGACACTAATTCCTACTGATGGTTTCGGTTTAAAATGGCTTTTATATGTAACCCCCAGACCAGATCATGGTGCCTTTCAGTTCATGCTCTGGGTAAACATTTATAAACTACGATCTCATGCGGATCAAATGACCGAATAACTGTGATGTAATTAAGTATATAGCTAGTTAGAGTTGAGTAAACTAGACCGAGCCTACGGCGTGGCCGTAAACATGCCGGAAGTTATCTACATCGCAAGGCAACTTGATTGCCCCCTGATATCTATAGCCGAACTCCTCGGCGGCCATCTGAAGGAGGCTCACCATGGAGGGGTGTCTCAGCACAGTGGTGTGCACCATGAACCTCTCCTCTCCGACGACGATCGGCACATGTCCCTTCAGCACATGGCTACTCCTTCGCTGCGATTTCTCTCGTGTTAGGCGAACGTACCTCGCAGCCGCCTCCTTCACCCTCTTCACCATGCTGAAGGCTGAAGGGCTTGGCTGTAGGTCTCTCTCTCCATACATCTATTTATGTCTGTGTGGAAAGAGGCGTATGGTGGGCGAGTATAATCTTATGGCACTGCCCTCCTTTGAATGTTCCAAATAAGTGGACACTATTGGACGTATATTTCTACTTTGACTGACCGAAAAGTATAGTCGAACTACCTATTGGGGAATTAAACCTTTAATTAACCAAAGTGACGCATCTGTTTGCTGCTGCGAGGAGCAAACTAACTTGACCTTGATCAAAAATGTAATCACGCGAGATACAGGGGTTTTCATCTAGATTCTCTATATTGAGGAATCGAGAGAACGTGTCTGAGTTCGTCATGATCTTTCATAACTCACCAGTTCATCAACCTCCCAAAATATTTAGCTAACATTATTCCCATTTATCAAAATAATTAGCTGCTTTCATAGACAAGGCAACAGCATCCTTTGTGCTCTCTGTTTTTTTGAATCACAGCAATAGGAGAATTCATCAACTCAAATGGTAGGCATGCACAAAGAATATTATGCATATAGAATATTACGTGCATGTTATGAGCATGAGCCACACTCTAATGGGAATGGAAAACATAGGACTTTGAAACACGCTGAATGAGGAATATCATTAAAATTATGTTTTTTTTATTCCCATTGAAGATGTCCTCTTAGAGTAATTTTACAAGACACAGAGATAGGAAGAGGATCCTCTGGCGTAGGCGAATTTACAGCAGAGGTGCTGTAAATCCATTTCTTTTTTTACGATTTCTATTTTCAAAATTCAATCTTATTGATTATATTGTCGACTAATGTTTCATATATTCTACAAATTTCGCTCAAATCCGTTATCATTTGCTATTTTATCACAATGGTCAAAGGTTCGGGTTTTTTAAATGAGATTTAAATTGTATCAAAATCGCAAAAAAAAGTGGATTTATAACACCTCTGTTGTAAACCCATCTGTAGCAGAGGATCCTCTTCCTCACTGCTAAAGGCAAAGCACCCTTTTCTAGAGTATCCATTGGCCAATCAAGCAAGTGACCAACAATCAATTCGGTATGTTATACATAATAAGATGGACATTAGGAATATTTTGCAACATTTCCTAACATAGATTTGATAGTTTTTTTTGTTTAAATGTGATTTGCACGACCAATATTCCTACATTTCTCTATATGGAGGTTGAAATAAGTTAATATTCTGTTGAATTTTGTCCATAAATATCTATTCTTGGGATGGAATATATAGGGATTAGCATGGGTTGGGCTGGCCCTAAAGGGCCCAGGTCTAAGCCTAAGACCATTAAGGATTTCGGGCCTTGGGTTGAGCACAACACCCGTGTTTTTATTTCAATTCAAGCCCAAGCCGAATCAAACTCTTATGGGTCAGGTTTGAGCATGATCGACCCATTTGATTTAACATGTTTGATTTAATTTGATTATTTGGAAATTCCTTTCACAACGTCTATATAGATCCCACATTTCACGACTACAGATACGCTGACATATACATGTAAAACATAAGTATATACACAAGTGACGAATTCTTAAGACAAGGCCTCTTCTCTTGAATTCCTATAGGGAGGACCTTAGAATCAAAGAAACAATTTACCTGCAAATAAACCTGATCAATGGGTTGGGGGTCCACTCATTCAGTCCGTTCATGGGATGGGCTTGGGCTACGAGATTTGAGCATGGGTCGACTCGGCTCGTAAAAAATATATAAATATAAGCTGAATAATGCATGTATTATTATGATACACTTCAAGTTTTTCATATGTGACACTAGTTTTAAATAAAATTTAATAGTTTACATGTCAAGTAATATGTAAACTACGCATATTAGTTATATAAAGTATAAATGGTATTAATAAAATCATTTATACATATTAAATATCATTCAAAAAATCAATGAAAAAAGAACGAAATGGACAATGGACCAGCCCATAGCGGGCTTTCGAGAGAAGTTTCTGAACCTTAACCCGTTTGGCCCAACTCGTGAGCTAGTCCGGCCCGCATTTTAGCCAGGTCTACATCAATGGATTTTGCAAACCATGGAATCAAATAGAAACAATCAAGTACTAGTTACTCCACAAGTAGTCGTCTAGGTATGCTAAGGTTGGGAACGAAACTGGAAGAGGGCATGCTGATGTAGTCGGTATATGTAGGAGAAGATTCCAGGAGTTGTGGCAGAGTAAAACGATCAACTCCGGATATCTCGCCCTCCATGTTCTTCTTGGGCTCATTCTTGTGAGAGACCTTACCGACAACTCAATCCTTATGCAACCGATTGTGATATTAAAGAAGATCACCTAAATGGGTCTTCACATCAATAGGCAGAGATGGGGAGGTAAGGTGGGAGACTTTGCCCAAAGGCGGCGCCGCAGCCTACGAGCAGGGGTGGTAACCGTGGCGCTTAGCGACTTCAATGTAATTTCCAAAAATACTCATTAGCGACTTCTCAAAACTGGTTATATCACTTAAATGGCTAAGGAGGTGTTGGACATCAAGATTTCTAAAGCTTCTTTAAATAGAACTTGGAAAATCTCGAATCATCAACTCAAGGCATTGACTGTTCCAAAATATAGTTGTATAAGTGGTAGCCGTGGCGCAAAGCATATGCATATTGAGGGTGGAATATGGGATAACGCTTCACCACTGATAGCCATATATACTTAACGATATTTTTAAGAATTTTGGCAAACTTCTGGACTTTGAATGTCCTGGCCAGGACGTGGATTGTGAGTATGTTCATTTAGTTCAGCTTTGTTGGTGGAGATTGAATGGTGGAATCTTTGAGGTAGCATTTAACACCCACTTTTTTATAATAGAGGTTTTAATTAATACTTGCACTATGACTATATATAAATTGGTAGAAATTTTCACCCTACGTAATGTGATTATCTCTTCCAAGATGGGGGTGGAGTTCAATAGAAACTCATCCAAATGGACTCGGAAACCCCACTCAAACCTCTTATTGCCGAGCTCTCCATGAAAATTTGATCTCTACCATGCCACGGCTTGGGAGTGGGTTAATCTCAACATCTCATTGTTCTCATTGCACCATTGCCCTTCGGTGGTTAAACTCACATGGAAGGCTCTTCATACATCGCTGGCCGCCCCAGGAAGGTTTCAAATGGTGGAATGCTGGTTATTGAAGAATCTACATCTGTCTTATCTTCGTCTTTGCTTAACTCTTAATGAACTTATAATTCATCCACCTAATACAAGAAAGTTAAGCATAGAATATTAACGAGAACCTCTATTTACATCTTGATGCCACATCTTTTTGTGTGTGTGTGTATATATATATATATATGTATATATAAAGAAGAATTTTATATTAACACTATTTTTTAAAAAAAAACGTAGCACCATTTCAGAAATGAATTCAATGAAGAGAAATCAGAAATCGAACTTGTCATATGTGTATATTCATCTCTTAAAATACTGTAGAAACTTCCACTAATTTATAAGAATATTATATCGACTTTATTTGATGTGGAACCATCTCCATGATGTACGTATTAATCATAATAACTCATGAAAATTTCCTTAAAAAATACAAAGTTACATATATTACTTCAAAAGCAAAATCGTGATTTTAAATAAAGATACATGTCAAGCTAATTTTCTCACTTCTATAATCACGTACACAAACCTAGACGCCTTTAAAGTAATTTATGTTAAATTATCTTTCAAACAATATCGCTTTCAAGGTTTCGGGAGTTCGTTTGTGAAAGTTAAACTTTTGAGCTATATAATATATTTTACAACTGAATCAACCAAAAGAGTTCGTTTGTGAAAGTTAGACTTTTGAGCCATATAATATATTTTACAACTGAATCAACCAAATCATCATTATTTTATCTACAATTTCAACATATTTTATCTCAATTTCTTTCACAGATGCTTTCTTTTTTTTTAAATATAATTAAGTATATAAAATTTAAATCCAGATCATACTACTTAATTTATAAAAATCTAAAATAAATCTTATTAGTTTGAGAAAGAGATGACAATCTATATCTAAAAGAAGACATCTGCATGACCTCTTGATGCATGTCCTCTACATAGGAATAGATATTCGAAGGAATTGGATATGTTAGATCAGGTTGTTGATTAAAGGTGAAAATCTCAAACAAAGGTCAAAATGTCAACATGAAGTCAAAGTGCTGACTTGACAAGATCAATGTACTAAAGAACTATATCGTATATTGTAACGCACGAATATGCTTACAACTTTTGACTAGATATAGATATACATCTACATATCTAAGTAAGCACGTTTGGTCGGCCATTAGGTTGATGACCTGACAAATTATATATATTTGCGAGCTTGCAACATATAAGGAATATATGAGATATATGATCTCTCAAAGGAATCATATAGGTTCATACTTTTTAAACCAATCGACAAACTCCATTCATAAGAAATTAGTGTCACAATGAATTCCGTGCATGATCATCTAGTTCATTGATCAAGATAAATATTCAAGAATAATTAATGCTTCTGGAAAGCATGTGGTTGATATTGGTGTCTATTGATCGATTGAGAAATGTACGTATAAATCCTTAAAGGAGACAACCAAACAATGATTTGAACTTCGAGTTAAATCGAGGTCTTCAAGTATGTATGATACCGAATATTTGGAATACTCTAGGTTGATGTGATCATAATTGATTTTTTTTATTCTGTTTTGAGGTCAAATGAATGAGAATTAGATCGATTGCATCTCAATTTATAGAACTAAGTTTTAGATCCAAAGAGTCTGAAATTGGTTTGTAATGGTTCGAAGTCATTTGAAGAAATAGTTTGAAAAGTATCTGACTAGAATTTTCGAAAGTTATTTAAACATTGTTATTGGATGCAAATTTAATTTTCAAGTCACTACACATAGTATACATAGTTTCTTGCCATTATCTCCACTTTTAAGTCATTATACATGTATAGTCTCCATGACATTATTTCTAACTATCCGCAAATGCTGCACGCGAGTCCTAATTGGATTAGGAGTTGTACATTGAGAAACAAAATTTCAAGATAATAGTTATTATTTTATTAATAAATAAATTTGGAATGTATGAATGTGATTCACATCATTAGTAATTAATGTGGATATGGATGCATGATAATTTAAATATAATTCATACTTGTTTTTTGAAAGTTATATGAATATGATTTACTTGGTTATTATTGATCTGAATTGGATTCACATTCCTTAATAAATAAAAAATGTAAATCGAAATTTCCATTTTATTATAGACTAATGGATTGGATTATTGGATACTTGAATTATTAAATGAAATAAATAAAGAAGAAAATTTCAACTTTTTCCTCCATTTACGGCCATACATATGAGATAATTGATGTGAGAAAATTGTCTTCTCTTTCTTTACCTCATCCTTTTTAATTCAAAAAAAAGAGCCTAATTGAGTTGAAATTTAATTTTAATAATAGATAAAGTGGAGAGAGAATACTCTCACTCTGTCCGTCAAGTATGTCCATAAATGGATTTGGACTCTGTATATTGGGCATCCATATCACTACAAAAGAGGGTTGTGGTTCTCTTCTAATAATTTAATTTAATTCTAGTTCACATCAAGTTCTCTCTAGTTTAATATTCAAGAGGATGAAATAGAAGAGAAAGGCTTTCTTTCATCCACTTGGTTGTTGATGTACATTACACCATAATTCCTTGGCCGTCCGCCATGTAGCTTCTCATCTTGTCTTTGTTGGCTTGACCAATTGTAAGATGATACATCTTCTACTTCATGCACTATGTCGTGATAGAAGGACTTGATTTCGTGAGATGAAATTGAGGTAGAGATCATTCTGGTTCTCTTCTTTTTTGGATGACTTGGTGGTGAACAAATATCAAGTTCATGGTAAGTACCACAAGTCATAGTCATGTCTGCAAGTGCAAGCATCCATTGGATTAAACTTAAGTTAGGAAGTCACTTATTTTAGATACTCAGACATAAAAGATATTCTTTTGTGATCTTGTAATCTTGTAAAACAACAAGGAAATTGTTCCGGTTACCATTCGTGATTCCAGTATTATAGTTTTTTTTATAGATCGTTCATGCTAATAAGTGTTTGATGGAAAAGAATAATTCCAAGGCATGCCTTCATAAGGAAAATCTTGTTATAGGAATTTGATTTGGATATTAAAGAAAAAAATCAGGGGGTAAGGAATGCATGGTTGAGCACCTCTCCCATTTACGGACAGAACAGTCTCTAGTCGCTAGAGATTGTAACAAGGTTTCTAGATGAGAGCATATTTCTAGTGACAGCTTCCACGGTAAGCTGGTATAGTGAACTTTCTAGTCACACATAAGAGTCCACAGGATTGGCTAAGGGATCGAGTCGACACGTTAAATTCTTAGACATGTTACTATCACTAGGAGGATCTGATCCTTTTTCCTAAGAGACTAGATTGTGTTTACAGGTAATGTGTTCCTCATAATAATAGAATAATGTTCTCACCGTGTGACATTCTCAAGGAGGAGGACATCATTCTAGGAATAAGACAACACATAACGTTCTCCACAACAGTTTTTTGGTGGTCAACTGTAATGATAAATGCTTGCACCGTTGTGAAGAGTTACCAATTTGTCATAAGGCAGGAGGTACAATCAGTGCGGAAGATACAATGCCAATGAGACCAACGATCATATGTGAGATTTTTGATGCAGGGGGCATAGATGGGTCAATTTCCTTCTAATAGAAGCTATGAGTACATACTTCTTTCTTTAGAGATTTCAACAAATGGACAGATGGGTGGAGGATATACCACACGATGCATTGGTGTTCATACGATGAATACGTTACTCTATGAATTTGATTCCATTATTCCATATTTCCATGATATGAGGGGTTTAACCTCTCTCCACAAACTTATAGCAAAATCAAATTAAAAAAGGTCAATCAGAATTCAAGGCTTGTTGATAAAAAAAAGTTCACATCATCGATCAGGTCAACCAATTCTGAGCTGCTACATATTAGGTAAGATTCATTGAGCTGTCAAAGTTATAATTTGATACAAATAATACAATAAACTTTAATACAATTGTAATACTAAAAAATAGAATAATAATTTGTAGATTCTTGAATCATGACATTGGTCTTTTGAAATTTTATTGAATTTTTTATAGAACCTGTGTACCTTCAAATCAGATATACATACTTTACACTTTACGAGCAACTTGCAGTTAGTGTTCATTGTTAAAGTCAAATTAATAAGAGAATAAGAACAAGTTCTAGATAAAGAAATAAAGAACTAATAAGAGACTCCAAATAATTTACTGGCTATTAGTGAAATAGGTGTGTGTCGAAGCGTTAACCATGCAAAAGCAAACAAAAGAAGGCATAGAAGCATGTTCTAACCATGGCTATTGTCAGTGTCATCAGCAATCTCCCGAGCAAAAAGAAAAACAAGAGAGCACCTCTCATCAGATGTTAGATATTTAACAAGAGTTTGACCGCACACATCTAGATTGTGGGTCTTCTATCAATTTATTTCCTTCATCGATACTCAAAGAAATTGGGTTAGGTCTTCCCAAGTCAATTCGAATGATCCTACATTTTGTGGATCAATTAGTTAAGCAGTCTAGGGGCATTTTAGCAAATGTCATCGTCGCACTACATGGAATTCAATTTTCAGTGGACTTCATCATCCTAGGCATGGACGCCTTTGCACCATTGCTCAACACTCCGATCATACTAGGATGGTCGTTCCTCCGAACGACCGAAGCAGTAGTTGATTATGGCACTAGACAGATTAGCTTTCGCTCAAGCAGTGATAAGGTTGTGATAGAGATAGTTCCAATGCCAAAGCCAGCAGAGTCTACATCAGATGAGAGCGAGCATGCGACACACAAAGGAAAAGACTTTGACTTGCAGAAATTAAAGACAATTCTTTATTCTTGGATGATTTTGAGACTCAGGAATTCCCCTCCACATAGGAGGGCCTGGAAAACACAATTGAATTTTCCCATGTCAGTGATGACGAGTTGTTTGTTGAGTGGCACTTAGCTTTAGTATAATAGCCAATCATATGTATAGAACTAACTTTGGGATTGTGCACAGTATAAAATATCTTTTAGAAGCACATATTCCTCCTAAGGGTCGATTAGGATGTGGACATCAAGGCATTTATGACACTTCGATTCATTTGAAATTAGGTCTTGTCCTAGCAGGTTCCGAGACACTAGTCTACTCGGAAGGGGCTCAACATATGTGCTATTTACTTGCTTATGCATTCACAACACGACTTGACTATTATTCTTCCATTTGAATTACTTAATGATCATTCATCCCAATCAGAGCATGAAAAGTTCATTGCAGATCTGTGTGATATTCTGTATTCAGAATCTAAAGTAACAATGGTGGACACTATACAGTTGTCAGATCAAACACCTATCACCAGTGCAATTGCAGAAGTTACTGCTACTTCTTGGCATGTCTGTGTGGGTTACATACAACTGAATTCACCCACTAAGAAGGATAATTTCTCGCTACCCTTCATTGATTAGATGTCCAAAGACTGGCTTGCGAAGGAATACTTTTGTTTCTTGGATGGGTTTTCCCTATATAATCATGTTAAGATCACTCCTAAAGACCAAGATAAGACTACTTTAACCTGTCTATTCGAGATTTATGCATTTGATATGATGCCCTTTGGATTGTGCAATGCACCTGCTACATTCTAAAGGTAATGTTGGTAGTTTTTGTAAACATAGCAGTAGTTTTCTTGACATTTTCATTGATGATTTCTTAGTCCATAGAGATATATTTGATACATGTCTTTCCTATTTGGACATAGTACTACAAAGATGCTATGAAGTCAATTTGGTGCTCTCGTGGGAGAAGAGTCTCTTCATGGTGATGAAGGAACTGTATTGAACCATGTCAAGACATGGAGTTTGACTCGGCCAAGATGGAAGTGATCACCAAACTTGAGCCACAAGAATTATTGAAGCAAGGAAGGTCTTTTTTGGGGTGTATGGGATTTTACAGATGATTCATTAAAGACTACAGCAAATTGCATGATCTTTGATTGAGTTTCTCATCAAGGAATCTGATTTTATTATAGATAACAAGGTTCTCCATGCCTTCGATCAGTTGAAATATTTAATCACTCATGCTCCTGTCCTATAGCCACCGGATTGGTCACTTCCATTTCAAATTATGATCGATGCATCATATAAAGCTATTGGGGTTATCCTAAGACAAAGACGAGATGGATTCTTGTTTGTGATTCATTATGCTAGCAGAACATTAGGTGAGGCGCAGAAAAGTTACATAGAAATAGATAAAGATTACTAGAAGTTGTGTTTGCTCTGAAAAAGTTCAGATCACATTTGCTTGGATTCAAGGTTATCGTTTACACAAACCATTTTACCATCAGTTACTTACAAAATAAGAAGGATGATAAACCTCGTCTCATACATTGGATCCTTCTACTATATAAGTTTGATTTATAAATTCGAGATAAGCCTAGAGTAAAAAATATTATGGTAGTTCATCTTTTCATAATTGAGGTGATACTCCTGACATGTCCATTTTGTCAATTACAAAAACTTTCTCTGATGAGGCAATTCTCTCTATCGCTTCACTCTCATGGTACGTTGACATTGTAAACTATCTTATCTCTAAGAGAGTTATGAAAGATTGGCCGATATTGAAAGTTAACAAGTTCATGTCTGAAATACATTTTTACCAATGGGAGGATCTGTACTTATTTCGGGAGAGTGTGGATTGCATCTGGAAGAGGTGTATTCCTCAGGAGGAGTATGCCAATATCCTCGATCATTGTCATAAATTAGAAACTAGAGGACACCATTCTGAGAAGCATACGTCCACAAAAATACTTCAATGCAGTCACTAGTGGTCGATTCTTTCAAGGATGCAACGCATTAGTTAGAGGCTATACTGAATGTCAGAAATTGGGTGGCACCACTAGCTCTAAGGATATAATACCTCTCAAGTACATTCACATATGATATATTTTTTATGCATAGAGCATTGACTTCATGGACCCATTTCTATCCATGTTTATGAGTGCATCCTGCTTGTTGTAGATTATGTCAGTCGTTGGGTGGAGGCTATCCCCATTCGATCCGTCGATACCTGCACAGTGTGTCACTTTATCTAGGACAATATCATCTCGCATTTTGGGATTCCAAAGATATTCATTTCAAATGGGGGAATTCATTTTATCAACAAAGAAGTAAAGAAGCTTATGAAGAAGTACATCATTGACCACTGTATCACATCTCCTTACCACCTGCAGACCAATGGCTTGGCCGAGATTTCAAATCGGGAGATAATGACAATCTTGTAGAAACATGTTCGTCTAGATAGGAAGAAATGATCTCAGTTGCTTGACTCAGTTTCATGGGCTTATCGTACAACATACAAGTCCCCATTGGACATGTCTCCTTATCATTTGGTATATGACAAGACATGTCATTTTCCTATGGAACTCATTCATAAATCTTTGTGAGAAATCAATGTATGTAACTTGGATTCAGAGAAGGCAGGATAGAATAGAAAGTTGATCTAAACAAATTATTGTAATTTCAAGACTTGCGTATGACAACAACTTGATGTATAAGGAGAAATTCAAAAGATGGCACGGCAAGCATATCAGGAGAAAGACTTTCAAACATGGTCAGAAGCTCTGGTTGTTTAATGCAAAGTTGAAGTTATTTTCAGGAAAGCTGAAAAGCAAATGGATGGGGTCATTTTTAGTACGAAATATGTGTGACAATGGTAATCTAGTCGTATCAGAATTGTCATCTAATGCACAACCATTTGTAGTCAATAAACAGTTGTGATGTCATACTTAGAGCATGATACATTCATGTTCATTGTCGATTCTATTAGTGTGGTATTTCAAGATGATATCCATGCAGCATCAGTAATGTCATATACAGAGCTAAACAAAAATATTTTTCTTGAATATCCTTTTTCATTATTTTCCTTTTATTCGTTCATATTCTTCTATTTTATTCATTCATCGCATTCACTATTATTATACTTAGGATGTACTTCATCGTAAGTATAAGGGAGATGAGTGTATTCGAGTTATTCCTTATTTATTCCCTCTCTTGTCTTCTAACTTGTTGATATTTCTTTTCTATACTTAAGTATATTTTACCCTAAGTATAGGAGGAAACTAGACGAGTCGTTGATTATTTTGTGAACTCTAATCCTTGATCATCCCTACTTTGTGTATAGTTTGCTATACACCATATTAGTTCATACTAAGTTTAGGGGGGCGATCAAATTCCTATTCTTTTTGAGTCATTGTAGTCTAGACTTTCTCTACATAGCATGAGTTATGTCTTCCTATATTACTCTTTGATCACTACGAGAGTTGTATATATATGGTATCTATATGTTAGCCATAACTCGTACCTTTTATATTTTAAATAATACAGCTAATATACTACATTGGGTAAGGATATGCGAGTAAATCAACTACAAAGAATAACTCATGTAAATCTATAATTCTTTTCTGAAATTTATTTGAAAAAATGATTTGAAACTATTTTACAAATGATTTTGAATGATGGTTGTAAAATATTTTGAAAAAACTTTTAAAAACCTTTGAAAAATCAGTGGAATATATTTTCAAACTTTTTGAAAAATAATCCTTTGTAGTTTGTAAAAAGCCTGCAAAAAATCTTGTATTTTTTTTGAAAAAAAATTATTTGCAAAAAAAATCAAAATGGTTGATAAATGTTTGCAAAAATATCTTCAAATTATTTTGGAAATCATGTAGATATTATCCTTGCAATAATTCTCCAAATATACAAATTATGTACATACTTGTATTAAATTCTGTATTAACTTGTATAAAAATCTATACATAATTTGTATAAAGTCCTTTGTGAATATGTACATATCCTTTGTAGATGTGTGCATATTTGTAAAATTCACTAATCCCTTTCAAATATTCTAAAAATGAAACATTTTCATATCTCCATAAAGTTTGCAAAAAATTTGAAAAAATCTTTAAAAAGTTTAAAATCAGATCTTTTTTTACGAATTTATGTTCTTACATTAAAAGAGAGTTTTTCTAAATGATTTTGACAATTGAAACAAGTCTAAATAAAATCTGAAGATTGGATCTTGGTCTAGACCCTAATCCACTTAATTTATAGGAAACTTATAGGAACTGGAAATAAGACTTTTCATGTAAATGTGACATAATTGTTTGAGTCCACAAGACTATATTCACATGTCATCTTGATTAGCATAAGTAGAGTATTTCGAAGAACATGTATGACTCTTTTTAGTAATGACATAACTTGGACACCACACTCTGCACTTATCTTAACTTTGATGAGGTAGTGAGGGCAGGATTCTTTAGCTTGAGGGAGCACACGTGTGGAAATATACGTCGCCCCAATAGGTGTCTAGTGCCCCCAACCACATCTAGTGGTATGGACATCAAAATACAATATGTTGTGGGTTGCAAAAAATCTTCAAAAGAGGGATAGTCTACTGGCTCAAGAAAAAATCCAATATGTAAATGTTGTGTATAGTATATATATATATGTGTGTGTGTGTGTGTGTGTGTGTGTGTGTGTGTGTGTGCAAAATCAAAACCTCCAAAAAAGAATAGATGGGTAAAAATTCAAATAAAAATTGAATTCAAGTCGTGGTATGTATGAAATAAGCAAGGTATTATGCTTAAAGTCAAAGACAACAAAGTTGCCTGCAACAGGAGACTTGACTACACCGGTCAAGCTCCTTCAGATATGTGACTACATTATTCACAATCCATTCTTCTATCTACCACCTCATCTTGTGTCGGTTGCATTTGAACTTAGAAGAAAATACCCCGATCCTTGAGGAAAGAGTAACTAGATTGAGGAATTAGGGTTATCTTGATGAGGGGGATTATATTAGGGTTATCTTGATGAGGGGGATTATTCCTTGTTATTTCTGATGAGAAGATCTACATTTACATACACTGTACAAGTGAGACTCATTGTCATAAGGGCTGTGTATGAAAAGACCTATTCTGACCTGATTATTGAGGCGACCTAAACAGAGGATTGTGGAACTTGATGGATATTACGTTTTAGTTCTGGTTCCAATAAGGTTATGAACACATTAACAATCCAAAGGTCTTGAGTGAGCTCCAAACTTTGATTTTGTGAAGACAAGTTCAAAAGTTATGATCATTCTAACTTCGTTATTTTCCTTTTCTTTATTTTCTTTTTAGCATCACTTGTTATTATAATATGGGTTTGCTAGGGAATAACAAAGATAAGTATCATCTACCATTATTCTTCCCTTTTATAGTTAAATCCCTATCAAAACACCTGTAAATATTGCTAACTTGTAGAAATAAACATTCATTATTTATCTATCATTAATGCATAATTATATGTATTTAGATCTAAAATGAAAGAATAAAGAAAATAAAAATAAAAATATATGAGGTATCAAAGATACTGAATGACTCTAAAATCCAAGCCAATTTAATAATGACTAGGTCGATAACAAATAAAGTAGGGGGAGATAAGAATCAATAAACTTTACAAGACCCAATTTCATGCTTTGTAAATAACCATTTTTTATCTACATTATTCACCCATTTCACGCATCAAATAATGAAATAATCAACATGAAACTTGTATATACTAATATATAAAAAATTACAAAAAGAATAGATTTTAAAAAATAATATACAGTACAACTAGGACACATAGATGAAAAAACAGCAAATCCAACTTCACAGGTCAATATCTTCTCCATATAAACTCAAATTAAATCAAGCTCACCTCCATTGTATTCCAAATTAAATTATTTATCTAATGAAGGTGTTTCATTAAAAATAAAATTAGGAGACAAAAGCTAACTTTCGGGGTACTATTATATGGTGTATCTATATATAATATTCATATAATTTATTCTTTATATTTTTACTCTTCTTATATTTTTAAATAATTTTATATATTATTTAAAATAAATTTAAAACATAAAGATAAAATAAAACCATTAAAAATACGTTAAAATAAATAAGACATTAATATATATGTATATTATACCTATAATAAACATACATGTAACTATTTATGCATGAAAATAAAATAATAAAAACAAAAAAATATGTATTTAATAATATTATAAGTATATAAAATTTGTGAATATTATACTAAATATTTTAAATTCAAAAAAAACTAAATATAATAAATACAGGTATATGTACATATGAATATACATGTAAAATTTACACCTAATAAATTAAATTGTGGAAATAAATAAAAATCATCGCAAATAATTTGTGAATTAATAAAAAATCTATGTCTTAAGTTTTATTTAATTAAATCATTTTCTTTTTTTCTATTTCTCTTTATTTCCATTTTATTTATATCTTGCAGTGTCTGAGTTGGACCAATCAGAGCACTCCACAAGTGGCTTCAGATCAATCATCCTTTCCTTGGGTGACGACTTGTCGGAGCTCACCAACCCTCCGACTTCACCAATTTTTCATGTTCCATACACTACTCCATACTTTTTTATTCTTCATACAATCCCTCTCCTAGGCATGGCCAGTCACACCCTCTCTTGGGGTTTGTAAAACGAACATCGATCATAGAGAAAACCATAATTATTTAATGTCTCCTCGCTCTGCTATGTAATGACCTCCAGCATCTTCAATCTGCTCCAAATCAACCCTTATCCACATGCAACCCCTTAGGATCGATAATGAAGATACTCCCTTATGATAGGAGGTGAGCCTTGATGATCTTATGTGAGGAGAAGGGAGGTGGAGCCAATTCAACCCCTCATCAGAGACCCTCCGATTAACCTCTAATCCCATCCACTACATGCATGTGAGCTTCTCGTATCTTAGGTTTTTTTAGTACTCATTTGTTAGCAAAGACGGGAGTCTTAGTTTATTTTAGTTTCACCTTTTTAGTGAAAATCCGAAGAAATAGTACGATGAAGCACTATGTGAAGGCTATGGATAAAGCTTAAGCGCATCACGGAAGCGTTAAGATCAAATTCAATGCTATCTAGAGCGACTAGTCATACTAGTTGCTCGAGGTAGCGGAATTTAAAAAAATAAAAATATGAAACCACATGATTCGAGAATACTTCTTGAATTATTTCATCATAACCACAAACAAGATATAGGAATATCTCCTGAAGCTTGGATGTGATCATTGTCTCTAAAGGAAAATACTGCTAGTTGATGAACACTGAAAATACCTCTTTAATATGTTGTATTTTTGTAGTACAGGAGACATATTTTGATCCAGTAAAGATCACAACTTCGAATATATGATAATTATTTTACTTGATAAGTACCAAGGTGGAACTTAGGGACATGAGTCTCCTAATCTATTCATCAAAAATTAATGATTAAATAATGAGAGATTACATCCAAAATCTTGGTATTTAAATACAGAGGTGATGCATAATACAACATGATATATATATATATAGATATACTATGCATATAGAATGATTCAAATAGAAAATAATACGATGCATGCATATGAGATGATTTTTTTGGATTTCTTGTGATAAAAATATGAAAATGCAACAAAATGTAATGTAGTACAAACAATTATTCACAAGTACGAATATGCTCTAAAATAAATGAATGAATGAGAGATCAAGTAGAGGTTAATTTCAGAGAAAAATTGAGCATTAAAAATGAATAATAGCATCAAGTAATGAAGAGATATTGACACTATAAATCTCAAAAACTAGCACCTTTAATTAAGTGTTAAAACTGGAGATCAATGACGACATTAGATAGACAATAAAAAGAGAAACAAAACGACACTGAAATCAACTCAATCGGATTCCAGGTGCTCAAGTTACAAATAAAATAGTGCAAGGGAATAATTGTAAAAAATGCAAATAATCGGATGGTACATGCTTCCTCATGCTTTGCCTCTCCCGTCGGAGAGGGTTGTGCTCCGACACGCCCAAGATCCCTCCACCATGCTCCTCCACGACTAGTGAAGCTCCATAAAGCTTCTTGGGGGCTTTGCGATGAAGATTGACTGAAGGCAAAGATGCGGGAGGTCCAGGATTGACCAGACGATGCAGGGTTGTCGGAGGCGGAGCTAGAGAACTAAGCTCCGCCCAATTCCGACCATTGAAGGTGATAAGTACATGCAAATGTTGGAAATAGCTGAAGCGTGTTATATGTGAATGCTAGTGGGTGAAGTGGGGTCCTGTAAGAGTGAGGGAGTGGAGGATCGGAGCTCCTTCTCCGGTGAGGCGAAGAGGAAGATGGGGCAGAGTGATCAGGTCATAGAGAAGGGGGAACGGTGAGCGGAGGGTGTGGTGAAGATGATGGATGTGGTGGAGGTCGTAGGATGGTCGGTAAAAAGCGGGGTTATACGTATGCATAGGAATAAAAGGTTCATCACCCCCCCCCCCCCCGCATACTTGCCTTTGATAGTCCCTAGCAAATACGTATTCCTATAAGTGCAGAAAAGAAAATAAAAAAAAGAAAAAGAAAGAAGTTGGTTTGATTTTCACTTTAAAAGTTGTCTTCATAATATCAAAGTTTAGAGCTCCGTTGAACCTTTGGATTTTTTAAATTTGGTCAGAACCTTATTGAGAATCGGACTTGAAACACAACATCCTTTGAAATCCACAAAACCCTGCTCAAGTCTTCTGATGAATCCACAATTCATCATCTTTATTCTTTTATTTTAGCTTCATTTTCTTAGTTAAACACATGTAAATACCTACTAATTCCATAATTTTACCATTTTGCATGCATTTGTTAAAATTACATTTTTAACACTTTTTGTGCATAAATAAAAGAATAAAGAAGAAAAGAAAAAGAAAAGAAAAAGAAAGGAGGTATTTATGCAATAAATATAAACTGACCCGAACACTGAGAGAAGGTCAAGACTTGACCTGATCGACCAGGAATAAAGTAAGGGGAGATAGGGTCTTCTGTCAAAAATCTAAAAAAATAATTTGTACATAAATTCCTTGTATATTTATATAAAACTTGTACATAATTTGACCTACAAATAATTATTTTTGTAAACAAAAGTTGTAAATAAAAATATGTTGAAAATAATAAAAATATTTGAGTAAAATAATGTACATATTACTAATAATCACCCTCAGATAAATCCACAATGCGATCATTGAAATACCAATTCCGGCTCCATACAAACTCAAATTGAACCAAACTCATTCCATTGTACTCTAAATTTAATTATCTTTCAAATGGTGTAATTTCATAATTTTTGGAGTTACGATTAAAGTCGGTTTTCTGGGGTGTTTTATGAGTTTTCCCTATACTTGTTGTATATATTTGATTCATATTTATTTTTGTACATAATGTAAATATTATTGTAAATATTTTTTTATTAAAAATAAAAAATATATAAATATTAAAAACTAAAAAATGTGTTTTAAAAATTATTTCCTTATTTGTATATATGTATAGTGTATTATATGTATATAATATGTGTATACAACTAACTTCCTTAAATAAAAATCATCAAAAATTAATTATCTAACATTATTTAATTAATTTAATTGAATTACAAAATTTGTATTTAATTACTTGATTTATTGGATTTATTTGAATTAATTGATTTTATAACATACCATGTATATTAGATTTGATTTTATACCTTTAATGGCCACCATTAAGGTGGCTAATTAATTTCTATTAATTATTTAATTTATTTAATTCTGAATTTAGTAATTAATTTAATTAATTTAATTATTTTATTAAGTTTACCAATAAAAATATTCTGTAAGTGTATATACCTTCCTTCTTCATTTTTCTTATCTTTTTAATAGGTTCCTCCTTCTTTCACTCTTGATCGATCTTTGGTGGAGAGGATCCCGATCTCCGAGTGTCGTCTTGTTAAAGAAGGGTGCCTAGCCTCCTAGCCATCCGGTGACAGTGTGTCGGCCGTCGTCGAGACCATCATGGCATTTCCAAACCTGAGGTGCGATCTATTTTATTTCTTATCATTTTTCGTAGGTAAATCATAGATTTATTTTTTGATTAGACATATTAAATTTTAGATATCAAAAAAATCTCAAAAATTTTCCACCACATTTTGATTCACCTCCGAAACCGATTATCATCTCATTTTCTAATCTTCGCATTTCACATTCTACCTCGCATAACCACTCACATCCGACCACGCACGGTGGTCGGATCTCCGAATCCATTCCACCACGACCACAAGATCCGACCGTTCACACTTCTTATTTTTGTTCATAAATAAATAAAGAGATTATATAATTGTTTTTCCTATTCACCTCACACTTATTTTTGCAGGAAAAATAAAAAAATAATTGTTGTTGTCTCTGACCTTTGTTTTGTAGGAAAATAAAAATATATAAAAATAAATATTTCTTTTATTTCTAACATTTGTTTTGCAGGATAATTTTAAAAAAAACTTTTCTCTTTTTAATTCTATTTACTGTTTGAAAAATAATAATAATAGAAAAAAAATCGTTTTTATTGTTTCTGATTACAGTAAAATAAAAACAAAAAAATCTGCTCCAGGTCGCCGTCCTGCGAACCCCGTCCACGCGTGGCCCTCGGCGCCGCCCGGTCGCGCCGCTCTGCCCTCCGGTCGTGGTTGGAACAACCACGCGGCCCTAGTTCAGCCTTTCGCATCACCTCGCCGTGCGCTACCACCACGTACGCCGACCGTTATGCCCTCCCTCCTCAACCGCCTCCGTGCGACGCGTGCGTCACCTAGCGTACCTGCGCTCACCCTAGTCGGCTCCGCTGCTACCGCCTCCTCTATCGGCCACCGCCCCGACATTGTTGCCTCCCCTCCGCGCGAGGTCGTGACCCTGCTTCCATCGGCCGCTACCCGCAGCGCCGCCCGAGCCCGAGCCCTCCCCCCCCCCCGCCCCCCACGTCTGTGCCCTCGTTGCCCTCCGCTCTTGACGCGGACCTCCGCCACACGTGCGGCTACGCGGCATCCGCGCGGTTGCACCGCCCTTGGCCTCCTCAAAAGGGGCGGCGACGACCGCCCAACTCCTTGGCCTTTGAGAAATGAAGAGGAACCCTAGGTGGGGATTTGAATAAAAAAATTAAGTTTTGAGACAATTGCATTTACCCCCTCCAAAGGTATTCAAATTACGCAGAAGAGCCTCCTCGAAGCAAACTCACATGCGACGCACATGTTTAGTGGGTAAATTGCATCTTTCATCTTGCAGTTATCTAATTTTATTTTATCATGTAGAAACTTCAACTATTTGCAATTAAGCCCATGTATTGCATACTTTAATTTTACATGCACTTTTCTTTAGAATAAATGTTTTATTGTTGCAAAAATTCTGAGAAAATTCATATATACTCCTGCTATGTTATATTACATTTAATAATTTTTTCATGATTTTTTATTACCGTTTGATATTTTTAAAAATAAAAAGCAGTGACTTTTATATGCTGGAAATTTGAAAATCCATAAAAATTCGAAAAATAGCCTAAAAATTCCAAAAAAATCTGTAGGTGTATTTTGGGTGTCAAATAATTTCTATCCAATTTTTGTGCATTAGCTCTTTATGAAAACCAAAAAATTGCGAAAAATGAAAAATCTTAAAAAAATTATAGAAAATTATAAAAAATCTAAAAATAGTGATTTCAGTTTCTGATTGTAGATATTATTTTTACTTTATATTAAAAATAATTTCTCGAATTATTGGGCACTTAAAGTATTTTTTAAGTTGCAAATTAATCTTGGTTGTGCACTATTTCCCTTGTTTTCCCCTATTTAATTCTTAGAAAATCAAAAAAACATCAGAAAATTCGAAAAAATTACTAAAAACATTTTAAAATGTATAAAATACAAAACATTTTATTTTTAATTTTCTGAGTATTTTTTGTCCTTTCTGAAAAATACAAAAAGAGTGTGGGTTATGTGTTTTATCCTTCGTGCCTTGTTTTGAAAAAATTAAAAAAATATATAAAAAAATAAAACCACAAAAAAATCGTTTCTGAAATTTGGCTACTTCGTTTTTTAAATCGTGCTCCTTGTGTTCGACCCTGATCGCTATACTAGGTAAAAACAATAGCGAGAACTGCTTACATTCATTTGCTTTGATTGATTAATATCTTTTGAGTGGTTTAAATATTTTTCTCGTTGACCGATTCGCGCGGTTGAGAACAACAACACATCTTGCATATTATTTTTCCATCTTAACCGGTCGATTTTCGTGTCATCAGAATGGCACCGTTGCCGGAGAGCACGGCTTTGTTGTCACTTTTCTATTTTATCTCTCTATATCATAATTGTTTTCCGACCTTCTCTCTTTGATTTTTGTGCGAGGTACTACTTGGATGACATGGAGTTTCTTTCTAGAGGACCCGCATAGGAGGAAGAGTAGGGAGGAGAAGAAGACTATCATTTTATTTGAGAGAACAATATTTGACTTGTAGTAATTTAGGACTTTGAACACTTGTGGACTTGGACTATTTTCTCGGGGTCTATTTCGCCAAGTGCCAGTGCACTTGGGGGATCTCACTGCTGTTTTCCGTGTTTTGATTTCATGTCATAACTTGCTATTTTGATTCTCGCGGTTTTAGCCCTAGACGTAGGAACTTTTGTTGATTGTGATGTAATTTCTAAGGCCCAACACCTAATAGAATATCAGTTCCTATAGAACGTAATTGGACCTTACTAAAATTAATTGAAAAAGTTAGTTTAATTTAATCTGAGATCACGTACCATGAGGAGTCACATACAACGCTGGCAAGACCCGTTGTGGCGGGCACCGAGTGACTCCCAAGATCAGACTCCGGATTCGATTCGGTTAACTAACTATTTTTCTTCACGATCAATAGAAGCTACTCGTCTTAAGGCCGATTTTCACGTGCATCAAATAGCTATTTTACTTTCAGTATTTAATTTATGCGTGAGTCATATTGCATGTAGAGTGCTGGAGTAAGGTACGGATTTTCTATCTCTGCATGTGTCATTGTGTTTGATCGTGCATTGGTTTTTTCGACTTCCTCCTCCTATTTTCGACTCAAATTAATCAAAGAGGAAATTGGAAAGCTCGGTAGGCATTATCTTTGAAAAAATCCAAAAAAATAGAAAATCAAAAATTAAAAAAATTGGGACTGCTAATTGAATTTGACTTATAAAATCAAATGTAATTGATTCACCATTGTATTGGGAGAGCAATCCCCTCATTGTTTGCGCTTTTACTCGCTTGGGTACACACTAAGGAGTAGTGCCCAAATCCCATTAAAGCCTCCTAAGTATTTTTACAATTTTGTCTTATCACTAAACTCTAAAACAAAAAAGATAAAGACCGAGATCTCACAGTCAGATTTGCGTAGAGTTGGTGAATTAGGGGTTTGCATTGCGTTTGAATGTCTTTTGGTGTGAGTTGGTTACGTGTATCTTCTATCAGTAGCATTCATCTTCTCTTTCTATCTCTTTCTCTTATCTTCTCCCACCCTCCCTCCCTTCATTTTCCTCTCTTCATGATGGGTCACATTCCATTCCAGCCGGATTTTGTGGATTCTTATCTTCATGCCCATCATTCCCGCCCACTCTATTGGGAGGTCAGAACTCCATCCAATTTTCCATCTTCTCCCTACCCACCCTCCCATTCGGGACATACTATGAGTGAAGCCAGAGGAAACCCGATTGACCATATACGAGACACGGGTGTTCACCTTGCTGAGATGAGAGTGCATCCCATAGGCGATCATATGGTGCAGTTGCGTGCTTTAGATGACTTCTATCCATGGGATGTTGGATGAATACACCGATCAAGAAACTCACTCAACTTCTACATTAAGCCCCTTCGTTCTGGATTAAGAGTTCATTGATCTACTTTCAAGGAGTGCACGAGGAACCTTATTTGCATATCGATGAGTTTGAGGATATTTGTGGATCACGATCATATTCAGATATTGATAACCGCGTCCCACTACCCTTATTAATTCGAGCAAATTAATGTTCAAATTAATTGATATTGTTTGTTGCAGTCGGATAATGAGAGCAGATCAAAAACCACTTTCAATTATAGTCAAATTAATTTCGAGCGGCATTTTTTTACCCGGTTGGAAGTCTAAGGTTGAACTCAGGGAAGCAGCTGTCTCCTTAGATAGATTCGAGGCAAATTTCTAAGGTTTGATTTTCAGAGGAGATATTTTTGGTCTTTTCGATTTTTTTATGCAAGACACATGCAAAATCAGGCCAGTTTAAACGTTAAATCAGAAAGATGATCAAATTAATTCCAAAAATTATGAAACTTGGCCAGATTATGAAATGGGATGAAATTAAGCTACTCTAATTTTTTTAGAATTTTCTGATACACGAATAATAAAAAATATAGACTTTAGTGAAAAATGACTAAACCAATTTTAATAATTAATCAACAATGATAATTCTAAGAAACAAAATTAATCCAAATAGGTCTAATTAAGAGCTATCCAAATCAACTTTAATTTCGTTAAAACACTTCACGATTGATTAATTAAAAATCGATTAAGGTTTTCACTAAATGATTTTCTAAGACAAACTATACGTGCAAATGTGTGATTTTCGGGTATGTTGTAGCATAGGCTTATATCTACCAATGATGATTTTTCAGAGATTTTTCGATTAGCAAATAATGAGCAATCAATTAATCAATGAAAATAGGTAAAATATTGCAATTTTTCACCAAATTTAAATTCCATAAATATTCTGCAAATCTGAAAAATACAAATAATTGCTAAAATTGTAGAACAAGAGTTATGCTACACAATGCAATTTTCAGAATTAAAAATGGATGACAAAATGACGACAAAATAAACGTGAGAATGCAGGGGTATGAATGCAATACAAAAAAAAGAAATATGAGCTCAAATGAAGTACAAGGACTTATATGTAATTATTGGAAACTTGAATTTTTTTTAAAAAACTTGCAAAGGGGTGCAAGTCCCCTTTACAAATGCCCACTTTTGTCCTTATTATCCGATATGAGCTCCTCTGCTTCTTGGAGATGAAACAGGGGAAGCTTGGAGCTTCACCATGGACAGACAGAGCACGGCTTGCTTGACGGCGAGAAGGCGACTGGTGGTGTTGGAGGGCGTGCTAGGGAGGTCGCACGGAGGTACAGCTGGATGTGTGGGGAGCTCCAGGAGGAGGAGGGCCTCGGGTAGGCGGAGGAAGAAGAAGAGAAGGAGAGAGAGGACGTGGGGATTTCACCATCTCCCATGTTCCTCGTGCATTTGTTTAGTGGGCGTAAATAAACGATTAATCGGTTGATGGAAGTTTGTCGAAAAATTTAAAAAAAATCACCGTTGCGTTCGCAATGTATGATTTATCCGTAGAAGTGCAATTGGTTTTGCAAATCGATGAGTGGAACAATGATGGATTGATGAGAGAGAGTGTGGGTGTAGAAGAAAGAAGAAGAAAAACAGAGCAAGAAGAAGGAATGTTACCTGATGAACGGGAGCATGGGAAGAAGAAGATGAGGCTTCTCCTGTTGTCGCTCAACAGTCAGCAAAGCTCGAGCTCGGCAGCTTGAAACGGCTGCGACAAAGGACGGGGTGTCCCTTGGATCTTGCCTGGGAAGAGATGGGTCGTCGCTCAACTATTGCACTCCCTAGCTGTCACCTAAGGTTATAGGAGCTCTCCTCTCTCTCACACTAGAAATGGTGGATGGGGATGAATGAAGGAGTGGAGGAGATTATAAAGAGGAGGAGGAGGTTGGAGAAGAGATGGAGGAGGGGGAGGAGGAGATGGTGTGAAGTTGGAGGTGTCGAAGGGTGGCTTCTCCCTTAAGTCAAGGGAGAGTGGGAGAGGAATGGGTATCAGCCGTTGATGGAGAACCCCCTCATCCAACGGTCCAGAATAAAGGAGAGAAATGGTTTAAGTGGGTGAATAAGGAGGCGACACATGGTGGCTTCAAGAGTTGCCACATGTTGCTCCCAGAAAAATCCACAACTAAATAAAAAGAAAAATCAGAAAGAAATAATAAAAGAGGTTAAATCAAAAGATGATTAACACGAAAGTTGCTCGTCTCGATGAGATCTACAACTTTTGTGAAGGGTTGAAAATCAAATGAGATCATCTGTACAAAATGTATTTTTGGGTGGTACCTTATAGGTATGAAATACCGTATTTTATCTTTTGTAATTTTTTTGTCATTTTTTAAAAGAGAAAAAAATCAAAATAAAAATAGAGAAAATATGAGGAGAATATTTACAATTTAATATATTTTTTGGATTTTTAATAATGAAGAAAATAAAAAGATAAAATACAGGGGTAAAACGGTCATTATGTACAATGTACAAAAGGGGCCCAATACCCAAGTTTTGCATACGAGCTCCGATTTTAATGAAATTTGTCTTGTTGCGAAGGTCTTTGAATGTATATTATTTTAAAGTTGAGTAGACCTAATTTGAAGGTCGTATGAGAGAGATATTTGCATTTTAAGGTTCCTAGTTTCAAACTTGGATTGGGGCTTTATTAGTCAATTTTACAAGTTAGTATTTTTTGATATTTTTCTTTGATTAATGTTAGTAATATATACACTATGGAGTTGATTTTATTGGATTTGGAGTTAGTATAAAATATATACAAATAGGGTATTTTTAGCTAATATACAGGTGAATATTTACTAGTGAATTTGGATTCTTATTTTATGCCAATATGAATGCTAAAATGCAAATGTTATCAATACATGCATTAATGCTAATTATGTAATATAAGTAGAAATATGCATCTAATTACTCGGGAACAAAGCTCTATTTTCAACTTTTAGAGTGATGAATCACAGATTCAGCAGATATCACTTCTGAGGACATGATGTTGACCACCTTCCCATTTACACTTCAGAGTAGAGCCAAGAGTTGGCATGGACGATTGGGAAGGAAAATTGCTACATGAGGAGATTTACGATTATTGTTTTTGCAGAAATTTTACCCCTAGTGTAGAGCAGAGATGATGCGGTCTTGCATTCATGATTTTCAGTTGATCCCCGGGAGACATTGATAGATTCGTGGTTGAGGTTACGTGATCTTTTGAGGCGATTTCCATATCATGGAATTTCAATGACCAACCTTATCCATATTGCCATGAGGGGGAGGACCGCAGAGCAGATTACGTATGTCATTACCTCGTATGGTGGTTCACACCAAAGTCCTGACCTAGATTTAATTGAGACCATCTTGGATACACTTTCAGACATTCCATATTCACGAGATGATGTATTCGGGACGACACATGAGGAAGATATGACACCAGATGAGTGTTCGACACATAATGCCGATCTTGCCAGCACACACCAATCAGAGGATATGGATGCTACTATTGTTCATATGATGGATGTGTTGACTACCAATGTGAGTTCCGAGAGCCGGGCATTGGTTGAGTTTACATTGGATTTTACAATTAGATTTTGAGCCAGTCCCGCACTTCCACATCGAGGATTCTTGGATTCTAGATCTGCTAGGAGCCCAAGAAATAAAGGAGGAACCCACAATCTCAACCATCCTTTGAGTCATTCCAGTGTCCATGCACGATTGATTCAGTGTCTGTTCTTTAGAAGATCTTCTCAGATTCGAAGATATACTTGGATTCATCTCAGTAGAGGGAGCTTGATGAGGAACCGATTTTTGATTTGACAGACTTTGATAGTCCCATATTTGAGTCTTGTATCCTCCCAGTTGATGAGGTCGATATATTTTCAGAGGACCTGATATTTGATAGCATATATCCCCAATTTCCTGATGATTCGGCATTACTCCCCGAGGGTTATCTACGGGAGGATGCCACGGACCCTGTGTACTCGGTTTCACTTTCTGGGAGTACATCTGATCTGTCAGATCACGAGACTGATTATTTTGATATTTATGATAATGAGTTTGAGGTTTCTCTCCTCGACGAACCTCGCAAGGATGACCCGATCTTTGAGGTATTCAATGATTTCACTGATTTGTCTATATTATACATATCGAATATCAACCTTTTTAGTGAGTCTCCAGATCTTGACCCTCCGTACCTTTTTGAGACTGTGATTAACATGGAGGATTCACTGACAGATCCTTCCTTCTCCACATTCGACTTCTTCGGCTCAACCCTGTCACTCCATACAGATCTTGAGCCGATGATTTCTTTTGTGCTACCAGAGCCCGATTTCATCTGCCCATCTCTTTACTCGGTAACAAACACCCGCCTGATTGTTTATCTGGGTGTTACCATTTACACCATTGAGTTCGTTGTTGTTCTCCCACCGAGATGACAACAGCAGTACGATATTCGCATTACAGATGTCGTCCTAAACCTTGATACATCGTTATCCTAGCATTTGCGCCCAGCGAGGGGCGTAAACTCTAGCGCTTATTGAGAGGTACCTCAACAATGATCACATCTGTATAGATCCATTTGTCCATATCATACATCCTTTTTATCTCACACCCCATCTCCATCTCATGAGCATTCCATACTTAGGGTGTACTTTACCCTAAGTATAGGGGGGTGTCAGACTTGTGATTATTCGTTTGATTCTTTTTACCTCTGATTTGCTGCCTATACTTAGGGATATTTTATACTATTTGGTTTTCCCCTTGTGTACAGTTTTCTATACTTAGGATTACTTGATCCTAAGTATAGGGGGATCATCGACTTCTACTGATTTTATTCTTTTATTCGTCGTTGAAGTATACTATTCTTTTCACTCTTCTATACGTAGCACGAGTTGTCTTTATTTCCAGCTCTTTTATCACTATGAGGACATAGTTCGAGCTAAGTATAGGGGGGTGTCGTATATATTGTATATATACTTTAGCCATAACTTGTACTTTCATATTTTTAATATGGCTAAATTACTGTGTAAAATACCTGTAAAAATAACTAACTAATAAAAAGATGCATAAATTTCCTCAATATTTTTTCTTGTACATACTGACTAATAAGTCAGGTTAAAATATTTTGAAAAATATTTTGAAAGTAGTTTGAAAATCTATTTGAAAAATCTTTTTAAACTATTTGAAAAATGTTTGAAAAATATTTTCAACCTTTGTAAAAAAGATTGTGGCTTGTAAAAACTTTTCTCTTTGTGTGAATTTTTTTTGTAAAACTATTTGCAAATGTTTGGAAAATGGTTGAAAAATTATTTTGAAAATCTATATATGATGTTTGAAATATGTTGGCAAAATTGTTTTCAAATGATTGTAAATGATTGTAAAATTGTGTGAATAAAATTATTTTGGACTATAATTTTCAAAATTATTTATAAAATCATTTTCAAATAAAGTTGAGTAATATATGCATCACAAAAAAATTATTAATTAAAAATTAAAAAAACCAACTATGTATATATTTGTATAAATCACTCAAGTTGTAAATTCTTTCTTATTGTTCTTGTAAATAATTGATTCACCCCAGTGTAAATGTGTATATCTTTTCTAACCCTTAAATAAAAAATATAAAAAAATTATTGTATATACTTGTATATATTTCTAACTATTTGCATAAAAAACTTTAGCATGTGCATTTTTCAGAATAGTCTTGACAATTAAACTAAGTCTGGAATAAATTTGAAGAACTTATCTTAGTTGGACCTTAATCCACTTAATTTCTGAGGAACCTTATAAGATTTGGAGTTAACACTTTTCAGGTCCTAGTGACTTAATTCTTTGAGTCCATAAGACTATGTTCACATGTCATCTTGATTAGTCTAAGTATAATATTTAACAACACACGCATGATTCTTTCAGACCATGGCTTCCCTTGGACAATGCACTCTTCACGTAGCTCTTCATGGAGGAGGTAGTGAGGGGGAAGAATCTTTTGGCTTGGGGTAGCATACGAGGGTAGTACATCTAGGCGAAATCTCTCGTCCTCCTCTAGGGAGGGAAGTGCGTCTCAACCAGGTTTGGTGATGTTGAGGTCTAAAGACAGGAGTTGCATGGTTGCAATAATGCTTCAAAAGAGGGATAGTCTACTGGTTCAAGAGGAAAAACTCCTTATGTACATGCTACACCTTGTAAAGATTTAAAAAAAAGATAGAACATAAAAAATGCAAAATCTCCTAAAGTGGACAGGCCTGATTGAAAAGTAAATTGCATGCTGGAGTGTATATACAAGTGGAAAAAAGGAATAAGAGCTTCAAAATCAAATATTTGTGAGCTTGCAGCAGGTGACACATGCACCCAAGATTAGGTAACTACACTCGTTACCGTCCATTCTCTTCTCCATCCCCTCTTCTTGAGCTGGTTGTACTTGAACTTAGAAGGGAATATCCCCGCTCCTCGAGGAAAGAGTTGCTAGACAGGGGGATTAGAGTTACCTTATTAAGAGAGGTTATTTCTTTGCTACATCTGAGATGAGGAGCTATATTTCACTTACACCGTACAAGTAAGAATTCATAGTCATAAAAATTTGTGTATGTCGACTTGTTCTTATCTGACTATTGAGGAGACCTGAATAGGAGTCTTGTGGAACATAGAGGTTGTTAGGTTTTAAATCCATTTCTCAATAAGGTTCCGACACACTAATAATCCAAAGGTCCGACAGAGCTCCAGACTACATTTTTATTAAGATAAGTTTAAAAGTCAACATTATTCTAACTTCTTTCTTTTTTCTTTTTTTAATTTTTGTTTGCACTTATTTTACAAATAAGTGTTTTCTAAGGGACTACCAAAGGTAAAGTATAGGGGAATGATGAATCTACGATTCATCGCCTATATTCTTTTATTTTAGCTTCATTTTCTCAGTCAAACACCTGTAAATACCTACTAATTCCATAATTTACCATTTTGCATGCATTTGTTAAAATTACATTTTTAACACTTTTTGTGCATAAATAAAAGAATAAGGAAAAGAAAAAGAAAGGAGGTATTTATGTAATAAATACATACTGACCCAAGCCTCGAGAGAAGGTCAAGACTTGACCTGATCGACCAGGAATAAAGTAGGGGGAGAAAAGGTCTTCTGTCAAAAATCCAAAAAATATTTTGTACATAAATTGCTTGTGTATTTGTATAAAACTTGTACTATTTTATTTGTATATATAATTTGACCTCAAAATAATTATTTTTGTAAACAAAAGTTGTAAATAAAAATGTGTTGAAAATAATAAAAATATTTGCAAAGTAAAATAATGTACATATTACTAATAATCACCCTCAGATAAAGCCACAATGCGATCATTGAAATACCAATTCTGGTTCCATACGAACTTAAATTGAACCAACACTTCCATTGTACTCTAAATTTAATTATCTTTCAAATGGATATGATTTCATAATTTCTGGAGTTACGGTTAAAAAGTCAGTTTTCTGGGGTGTTTTGTGCAGTTTTCCCATATACTTGTTGTATATATTTGATTCGTATTTATTTTTATACATGATGTAAATATTATTGTAAATATTATTTTCATTAAAAATAAAACAAAAAATATAAATAATAAAAATAAAAAATGTGTTTTAAAAATTATTTCCTTATTTGCATATATGTATAGTGTATTATATATATATATATAATGGGTGTATACAACTAACTTCCTTAAATAAAAATCACCAAAAAAATAACTATCTAACATTACTTAATTATTTTAATTGAATTACGAAATTTTATATTTAATTACTTGATTTATTGGATTTATTTGAATTAATTCATTTTATAACATACCATGTATATTAGATTTGATTTTAAACCTTTAATGACCACCATTAAGGTGGCTAATTGATTTCGATTAATTATTTAATTTATTTAATTCCGAATTTCATAATTAATTAATTTATTTAATTATTTAATTATTTTATCAATTTCACCAATAAAAATATTCCTTAAGTGTATATACATTCCTTTTTCATTTTTCTTCTCTTTTTAATAGGCTCCCCCTCCTTCTTTCACTCTTGATCGATCTTTGGTGGAGAGGAGCCCGATCTCCGAGTGTCGTCTTGTTGAAGAAGGGTGTCTAGCCTCTGAGCCGTCCGGTGACAGTGCGTCGGCCGTCATCGAGGCCATCATGGCATTTCCGAATCCCGAGGTGATATCCATTTTATTTTAGTCATTTTTCGTAGTAGATTTATTTTCTGCCTAGACATATTAAATTTTAGATATCAAAAATCTCAAAAATTTTCCACCATACTTTGATCTGCCTCCGAAACCGATTGTCACCTCATTTTCTGATCTTCGCATTTCACATTCTACCTCGCACAACCTCTCACATCCGACCACACACGGTGATCGGATCTCCGGATCCATTCCATCACGACCGCAAGATTCGACCGTTCACACTTCCTATTTTTTTGCATAAATAAATAAATAAAGAGATCATATAATTGTTTTTCCAGTTCACCTCACACTTGTTTTTGCAGGAAAAATAAAAAATAATAATAATTGTTGTTGTCTCTAACCTTTATTTTGTAGAAAAATAAAAAATATAAAAATATTTCTTTTATTTCTAACATTTGTTTTGCAGGATAATTTAAAAAAATAAAAAAACTTTTCTCTTTTTTAATTTTGTTTACTGTTTTAAAAAATAATAATAGAAAAAATCTTTTTATTGTTTCTGATTACAGTAAAATAAAAACAAAAAAATTAAAAAAACAAAAAAAATCCGCTCCAAGTCGCCCTCCTGCGAATCCCATCCACGCGTGCCCCTCTGCGTCGCCCGACCGTGCCGCTCGGGCCCTCCGGCCGCAGTTGGAACAACCGCGCGGCCCCAGTTCAGCCTTCCGCACCGCCTCACCGCGCGCTACCACCGCGTACGCCGACCGAGATGCCAGCCCTCCTCAACCGCCTCCGCGCGACGCGCTTCGCCCAGCGCGCCTGTGCTCGCCCTAGTCGGCTCCTCTGTGATAACTGGCTCCCACTACCCTTGTTAATTCGAGCAAATTAATGTTCAAATTAATTGATATTGTTCGATGCAGTCGGAAAATGAGAGCTGATCAAAAACCACTTTCAATTATATTCAAATTAATTTCGAGCGGAAGTTTTTTTACTCGGTTGGAAGTCCAAGGTCGAACTCAGGGAGGCAGATGTCTCCTTAGGTAGATTCGAAGCAAATTTCCAAGGTTTGATTTTCAGAGGAGAAATTTTTAGTCTTTTGCGGTTTTTTTATGCAAGATGCATGCAAAATCAGGCCAAGTTACAAGTTAAATCAGAAAATTCATCAAATTAATTCCAAAAATTATGAAACTTGGCCAGATGATGAAATATGATGAAATTAAGCTACCTAATTTTTTTGGAATTTTTAGATGCACGGATAATAAAAAATACAGACTTTAGTGAAAATGACTAAACCAATTTTAATAATTAACGAACGATGATATTTCTCGGAAACAAAATTAATCCAAATAGGTCTAATTAAGAGCTATCCAAATCAACTTGAATTTCGTTAAAACACTTCACACTTGATTAACTAAAAATCGATTAAGGTTTTCACTAAATGATTTTTCTAAGACAAACTATACGTGCAAATGGTGTGATTTTCGGATATATTGTAGCATAGACCTATATCTACCAACAATGATTTTTCAGTGATTTTTCGATAAGCAGATAATGAGAAATCAATTAATCAATATGGGAAAAATGTTGCAATTTTCACTAATTTAAATTCCATAAATATTCTGCAAATCAAAAAAATACAAATAAATGCTAAAATGATAGAACAAGAGTTATACTACACAATGCAGTTTTCGGAATTAAAAATGGATGACAGAATGACGACAAAATAAACGTGCAAATGCAGGGGTATGAATGCAATACAGAAAAAGAAATCTGAGCTCAAATGAAGTACATGGACTGACATGTAATTACTTAAAACGTGAACTTTGTTTGAGAACTTGCAAGGGGGTGCAAGTGTCCCCTTTGCAAATACCCACTTTGTCCTTATTATGCGATGAGTCTTCCTCTGTTTCTTGACTTGAAACAGGGGAGGTGGAGCTTCACGCGCACGCGGCCTTGCGGTGGGCGGTGATCTCCACCTCCGTCGACACACGACGCGAGGTAGAGGGTTGTGCATGGCCGACCTGGAGGCGAAGGCGGCGGGGAGTTGGCGGTGCGGGGACTTGTACGGGGGCGCGCTACAGGCAGCCACGGGTGGAGATAGGCGGCGAACTGGAGTGCGGCCTAGGTGTTGCGCGTGGACCTGGTGGCGCGGGGACGGCCCACCGCGGAGGCGGCCGTGGTTGGTGATGTGGCGGCCTTGGAGGCGGTGGCGTGCGAAGGCTTGACGGCGAGAGACGCCGCACGCGGGGCGGAGGTGCGGCTGCACCTGGGTTCCCACGCGCGGGTGGCGCGTGGACGGAGGAGGAGGTGCGGCTGCACCTGGGGGCGTCGGTGGCTGGAGATGGGTCTCGCGGGGTCGGAGGCCGGCGGCGTTGGGGGTGGAGCACGGCCAAGGGGGGGCGCGTGCGCGTGAAGATGACCAATGGCCAAACAGGGGAACTCCCCCTATTTGTTTTGGGTGCTTAAATGTGGAATTAATCGATTCGAGAAACTTCGTCGGAAAAATACATAAAAATCACCGTTGTGTTCACAACGTGTGAATTGTCCGTTGAAGTGCGATCGGTTTTGCGAATTAATGGACAAAAGATGGTGAATCAAGGAGAGAGAGAATGGGTGTTGAAAAGGAAGAAGAAGAAGAGAGGTTACCTGGAGATGGAGTCGGATTGCCTGTGGATGAGGCTCTTGGACAGAGCTCAGGTTGTCACTCGAAGGCCGCGGCAGGAGGTCGAGCTCAGCGGTGCTTTGGAAGCTCCACGACAAGGAGACTAGATGGTCTCCCTGGATCTCACCGGAGTTGTTGGAGGGTCGTCGCTCGACACCAAATCTGCCTTCAACTGTCACTTGAATAACGTGGGAGCTCTCTCTCCTACACTCCAAATTGGAGGATGGAGAAAGAAGGAAGGGGGAGAGGGGATATAAAGAGGAGGAGGAGGCAGTTGGAGAAGAGATGGAGAAGGTGGATGGGGTGGGGTGTGAAGTAACGTAGGTGTTGGCTTCTCCCTTAAGTCAAGGGAGAAGTGGGGAAGAATGGGTAGAGAAGAGCGAGATGGCACCACTTGGCACGCTCAGATGCGGCCATGTGGAGTTTATTTAATTAATTGCAAAATCCATGGAGTTGACAATTGCGGCTTCCGGAGTTGCCACGTGTCGCTCCGAGAAAAATCCACAACTAAATGTAAAGAAAAATAAAAAAGAAATAATAAAAGAGGTTAGATCAAAACATAGTCAACATGATGTTTGCTCGTCTCGACGAGATCTACAACTTTCATGAAGGGCCAAAAATCAAACGAGATCGTCTGTATAAAAATGTATTTTTGAGTGGTACTTTATAGATATAAAATACAACATTTTATCTTTTACAATTTTTTGACATTTTTAAATAAGAAGAATTAAAATAAAACTCGAAAAATATGAGAAAATTATTTACAATTTAATCTAATTTTTTTTGCATTTTTAATAATGAAGAAAATAAAATGATAAAATACAGGGGTAAAACGGTCAATATGTACAATGTACAAAAGGGGCCCAAAACCCAAGTTTTGCATACGAGCTCCGATTTTAATGAAATTGGTCTTTTTTCGAAGGTCTCTGAATGTATATTACTTTAAAAGTGAGTAGACCTGATTCGGAGGCTGTATGATAGAGATACGTGCATTTTAACGTCTAAGGTCTTCAACTAGATTTGAGATTTTATTGGGTAATTTTACAAGTTTGTGTTTTTTTGATATTTTTCTTTAATTAGTGTTAGTAATATATACACTATGGATTTGGTTTTATTAGATTCGGAGTTAGTATAAAATATATACAAATAAAGTATTTTTAGCTAATATATAGGTGAATATTTACAAGTGAAATTGGCTTCTTATTTTATGCAATATGAATGCTAAAATGCAAATGTTACAATGCATGCATGAATGCTAATTATACAATATAAGTAGAAATATGCAGCTAATTACTCGGGAACAAAGCTCTATTTTCAACTTTTAGAGTGATGAATCACAGATTCATCACGTTGCCATCGCCTCTTATACCGGCCACCGCCCCGACATTGTTGCCTCCCCTCCGCGCGAGGCCATGACCCCGCTTTTATCGGCCGCTACCCGCGGTGCCGCCGGAGCGCCCCCCCCCCCCCCCCCCCGCATTCGTGCCCTTGCTGCCCTCCGCTCTTGGCGCGGACCTCCGCCGCACTTGCGGCTACACGGCGTCCGCGCCATCCTCGGCCTCCTCAGAAGGGGCGGCGACGGCGACCCTATTCCTTGGCCTTTGAGAAAGGAAGAGGAAACCTAGGTGGGGATTTGAATAAAAAAATTAACTTTTGAGACAATTGCATTTAGCCCCACTGAAGGTATTCAAATTACGCAGAAGAGGCTCCTCGAAGCAAATTCACATGCGACGCACATGTTTAGTGGGTAAATTGCATCTTCCATCCTACAGTTAGCTATTTTTATTTTATCATGTAGAAACTTTAACTATTTGCAATTAAGCCTCTATACTACAGACTTTAATTTGGCATTCACTTTTCATTAGAATAAATGTTTTTAAGGTTCCAAAAATTCTAAGAAAATTCATATATACTCCTGATATGTTATATACAGTTCGTAAATTTTTCATGAATTTTTATTATCATTTAATATTTTTAAAAATAAAAAATAGTGACTTTTTGTATGCTGAAAATTTGAAAATTCATAAAAAATTCGAAAAATAGCCTAAAAATTCCAAAAAAATCGTAGGTCTATTTTGGTGTCAAATAATTTCTTTCCAATTTTTGTGCATTAACTCTTTATAAAAACCAAAAAATTTATGAAAACGAAAAATCTGAAAAAATTGTAGAAAATTCTAGAAAAAGCCAAAAATAGGATTTCAGTTTCTAATTGTAGATTTTTTTGTAGTTTATATTAAAAATAATTTCTCGAATTATTAGGCACTTAAAGTATATTTTAAGTTGTAAAATAATCTTGGTTGTGCACTGTTTTCCACTGTTTCATTTTTTTAGAAAATCAGAAAAAACATCTAAAAATTCGAAAAAATTACCAAAAACATTTTAAAATATATAAAACACAAAAACATTTTCTTTTTAATTTTCTGAATATTTTTCGTCCTTTCTGAAAAATATAAAAAGAGTGTGGGTTGTGTGTTTTATCCTTTGTACCTTGTTTTTAAAAAAATAAAAAATATATAAAAAATAAAAACCACAAAAAAATCATTTCTGAAATTTGGCTACTTAGTTTTTTAATCGTGCTCCTTGTGTTCGACCCTGGTCGCTATACTAGGTAAAAAAGAATAGCGAGAACCGCTTACATTCATTTGCTTTGATAGATTAATATCTTTTGAGTCGTTTAAATATTTTTCTCGTTGATCGAATCACGGGTTGAGAACGACACATCTTGCATATTATTTTTCCCATCTTAACCGGTCGATTTTCGTGTCATCATCTTCTCAAAAACTAGGTCAGAACAAGTTGATGTCTTATGAAGTCCCTTATGACTATGAGTCTATATTATACAGTGTCAGTGAAGGATATAGGAAAATCTTTAAGCGCATCACGGAAGTGTGAGGATCACATAGTATGCAATTGAGAGCGACTAGTCGTACTAGTTGATAGAGGTAGCAGAATTTAAAATTTTTTCACGATGAAACCACAAGATCCAAGAATAATTCTCAAATCGTTTCATCTAAACCACAAATAATTATTAGGTTTACCTCTTGAAGCGTGGTTGTGATCGAGTCTCTATAGGAAGAGACCTCCTGTCTCAAGTCCGATTTGACGAAGGACAAGCTTGCAAGCATGTTGATGAGACGCGTGCTCCTCATAATACATATTGATAATCCAAGCGGCCAATCTCCTGATCTCGTTTTACGAGATCCGGCATCTTCTTCACGAGTGAGGCCTAGACACCATCACCGAATCAAATTCAAGACAACATACTTGTATAAATTGTATTAAGATGTTCTATCAGCACATGCTCTTGGAGACTGACATGATACATATATATATTAATCGCTCAAAAATCTTTGGCATATTAAAATATTTTTTAAGATCCTAAATTTTGAGTTATATCAAGAAAATATGTTTTTCATGTAAAAGTTGACCTGCAACTAGTATAGGTTAAACTAGAGTTTTCGTCATGAAACATTCATTCACTGGTGATTCATGTTTAATCAAATATTTACATAAATATTAATCATCAAATTAGTAAGGGAAAATTCATAATTTCCTTGATTTATATTAAATGATAAATACATTGAGAAATTAATCTTGATGATACAATCATCCGACCCATCTCCACTAAATATGGAATATCTATGGAAAATAGAGTCGGAATCACGTAAAATAAATTCAAATGATTTATTGGCTTAATTTTCTACTTAATTAAAGTATATTTTTTATATTTAATGTTGGTAAAATAGTAACCAAAAATTAATTTGTTATAGATCTGTGAATATATGAAAAAATAATGTCATCGCGGGAACTTTTCGAAGATTAATTTATGCAACTTTGGTGTCAAAAATTGGCTATTATTTTGGATACATATTTAGATATTATAAATAAATTATATTATTCAAAAAATTCATCCAAACAATGCACAAACAGTAGCACTTCATATTATTTAAAAATAATTCAAAACATGCATCTCATGCATAAACTATGAGTCCTCACACATATGATATATAAAATCGTGTTACATTAAGGTTTGGATCATATCCAAGACCTTTGAACAAGGATTTAATACCACTTGAAGTCTAGTGTTTGGGCCTTATTGCATCACGAAAGCGTAAAGATCGCATCACATGTGACCAAGAACGTGCAGTCATACTAGTTGCTCGGGACAGCGAAACTTATAAAATTTAAATAGATGAAACTAAATGATATGAGAACACTTCTCATATCATTTCATAAATATCATAAAAAAGTAATAGGACTACCTCTTGAAGAATTTTTGCGATTGTGTATGTCTCTAAGAGAAGAGACTTCCTGTCTCAAGTCCTATCTAATGAATGATGCACTTGTGGGTGCGTGGATGAGACGTGTGCTTTCTGCAATCCGAGTTGAAGATCTAAGCATGGAGTCTCCTAATTTCATTGCACTAAATTGATGTCCTTTCTCACAAGTAAGATGCACAAAAGAAGGAGGAGATCCATGAGCAGTTGATCTAGTAGAACAGCGGTGTCACGACAGCTACGAGGCTCTCTAGGTCAATATGGCGGATGGCCACACTTTTGACAGAGAATGGGTGTGTATGAGAATAAAGATAGAATTATTTATCTTGCAATTATTGTTTTGTGTAAAGAAAGACAATGACTTGCCTTTCTTTTAAACATATTTGATGTCAATGGATCTCAATCCATGCACATACAACAATCATTGGTCTATATTATTTTGTGTTATCAATCAATGGCCATGATTTTGTTGCATAAATTTGCAACGACAAATAATGTATTTAAAATAAATTAAATATTTTGCAAATATTTTACAACACATTTAATTTAATTCAAATCAATCTCATGTGAAATTATAGGAAAGAGGACTAGCCTATTTCCCTTAATAGAGTGGATGTCCATACTTGGAGTAGGACTCCATGGCCATCCACCCTATTAAAAATGAAGGTGGCTCTCTTCTTCCTTAAATGAGAGATCTCGTATCTCTCCAAATATTCTGTGTGAAATAACCTTTGATACAAAAATATTCAACAAAATAATTACAAAATATTTTGTGGTAATTTCAATCATGCCATTGACAATTATGGATCATATTCATACATCCTATAAAATGTAAATTGCATTTATAATTAATTGTTCGATGTGAATCTGATTCAAATTAACATTTAATTCGTAAATACTATTTACAATTAAATATCTTCATCAAATTATAAATCATATTTATAATTTTTATAATTATTACAGATAGTGATATATGAATTAATCATATCCTTTATAATGAAATCGTATTTAACTATCTTGGATTACTATTCTTATGTGTCCAAATAATGTGAATCACATTTATATTATTCGTAATAATTAAATCACATTTAATCATCATTTCCTCACTACTCAGATATAATCAATGAAATTATTCTTGAACTTTTCTAGAATAATGCACTTTCTCTACTAATACTTGTAGATAAGGACATGGCAAGTGTACATTCCATGTATAGTGACTTCGATTGATATCATATCTCAAATCAAAATCTTGAAGACCTCTCTATGAATATAATATTCTCATTACATCTGAATCACATTCAGATCAATGTCCAACATTTGGACTAAGATTGGATTATTAATCTATTAAGAGGAGTCACTAAAATCCAAACATGTTTCATCACTCCTTCGGATTGGAAGTGGCATGGTTATACAATCATTTACAATCACTTCACCCTAAAGTATTCCTAATACCCATACATTCTGCATACTATAAGACATAGAATAAACCCAAAGTTTTAGAACATATTTAGATTGTCTTCTTTAGGGTTTTATCATTAACTTTCCCATTCAGCCACTTGGAGTTGGTATCGATCATACACTTTCCAGAAGCATATATCATTCCTACAAATTCTTGTCATGCTTCCAAATTAAGACGACCACACATGGAATATGATCGGTCCCAATACCTCATGAGCGAGCTCATATTCTGGTTCTGTATTGAAACTGTATGATCCCTTTGAGAGATTGTATTACTCATATGTCCTCGTATGCATACCATCTCACAGGTGTATAGACCTTAATTAGGTCATCAATCTAATGGTCTTCCTAACGTACATACTCAAACACATAGCAATGCATCTATCTCTAATCAAAGGATGGATGCATATATCATGACAACATACATCAAAAGATATGCCCGTCATGAATCGTAGGTGAACAGGGTTTGACTCCTATGAAGGGAGTACAACCCCTCGAGCTCTGTATCACTAGATAGAAAATTGAGAAGAGGGGGTACGAACAACTTTTGACAAGCCTAGAGCTCAGGTCAGGTAGTTGATCGAGGTCAACTAGAGGGGCCATCTGATCGGTCCACATGGACCAACCAAAAAAACCATCTTGAAAATAATTGGAAATTCAATATTTAATATTAAATGATTTTATTAATTTTAAATTACCTAAAGAAAAATGTTTATTATTTTATAAGGTATTTTAATATGATTTTTATTTATTTTTATGGGCTATTTTATTACAAGTAACTTTTTAGGTTTTTATTTATAGGTATATTTACATATGTTTTGTATATTTTATTTTTATTTTGTATTACATATTTTTTTATTACTTAATTTATATATTATAACTTATTTTATATACATAAATATATTTTATTATATTTTTATTGTGTATTATGTACACTTAAATAAATATGAATATATAATATATAGGTATAAGTACAGGTATTTTATTTATGTATTTATATATACTATTTTATTTTTATATCTTCCCTATAATTTTATTCCATTATAAATATGAACATATATTTATAATAATATTTACAAAATTATAAAAATATAAAATTATAAAATAATAAAGAATTTTTAAAATGAATATTTTATTTAGGTATACTATACAATAGGGGTCTAAAATCTAACTTTCACATCTTAACTCCAAATTAGATGAAATCATCTTCATTAAATAGCTTCTTAAAAGTTGTATACAATTAAAGATAATTTTGATGCATTTTGAGTTTTTATTGAGGAGTCATGGGTCTGGGAAGTTGGATTTTGGCTTTTTATTCGTGGTATTAAATGTAGTATATTATTTTTGTATGAAATCATTTTTTTATTTTTATTTGTATTTTTATCTACAACTTTCATGTACAAAGTTTCTTTATTTGAGGTATAAAAAATAGAAAATAAAATAGGTCCTAAAAATTCAATATTAATGAAAAAAAGAATGGGATTTTAATGGATTTTTGGCCATTATCTCCTCCTAATTTATTACATATCAACCCAATCATCAAGATGCCTAGGTCTCGAGGTTTAGGGTCATAAAATGTATTTGGTATTTTATTATTTTTATTTTCTTCATTTTATAATTTTGGCTTTAAAACTATATTTTATACATAATAAATGGAATAAATAATGAATATTAATTCATAGAAATAATGTTATTTACATTCATTAATTAGGGTTTTTAAGGCTAAAATGTAGAATAAAGGTAATGAAATGGAGATTCATCACATGTGTGCTCATATCTTCAAGTGCGATGCGGTTCTTCTCCCCATACCATGATGCTCAGACACTTCATTTGATTCAAGTGTGAGAGGCTCGCTTTAGGTAGTGTGTGTGAGTTGATCTCAGGTGGTTGTTCATTTATGCAAGGGATGTTAGATCGGATTGAATCATCGTGCTAGCCCTCTCAATGAAGATAAAGATGTTTATTATGATCATCAATCCGCAGAAGAAGCTTCTGACCTATAAACGAGAAAATAGGCTCGAGGTGCAGAACCTTGACCTATTGTTACATGCAGAAATAAATGCGCATGGATGGGGTTCGATCCTTGGCAAAATGGAGGAAATGGATTGATAGCTTAGATCCGTGAAGATCTGAGTTGAACATGTTCTAGAATATGATGGAGAAGCGTACAAGGAGATCAGGTGAATTTGAAAACAAAAATGGAGGTGGTGGACCTCCGATCACAGTTGATCGGAGACCTGGAAGATGGTGATGCTACATATCTAAAATCAAACAAAAATTGTGATGAAATCAAAATTGAAACTAGGATTACTTGGGTGATGAAGTACCTGGCTGGAGCTTTAGGTCGTGACCTCGATGGCACAGTGGTGCCAAAGGTTGAAGCTCTCATCGGAGGTGGAGTAACGATGGAATTCGTTGCATCAGAGGCCATATCGTCCTCTCCTCTTTGTAACAATGATCTCCAGTCACATACAAGCCATCGGAGCTCACCTAGAGTTGGAAGGGAATGGCCAAAGATGTAGAAAATGGAAAGCTACAGGTGCCTTTATACAAAACGAAGAGGCAAATTTCAAAACGAAAAAAGGGTGCATGAAATGACATCAGGTCGAGCGAAAAGAATGTGGTCATGGATAAAAGAACACAGGCGTGGATCACGGTTCTCTGATGATTAATCAAGTGAAGAAAATAGGTTAAAAAGTGGTTGAATTTAATCGAGAAAAATGGATGAAATAGGCAAGTCAGGTGTTTTTTATCGGATTGAAGGGAGAATGAATAGTTGACCATAGGTCAGCAACTCTCGTTGGACCAATTAGAGACTGGGAAAAAAGATAAATTAGGCAAAACAACGAAATAACAACATTAAACAAGAAATTATTAAAATAAAATAGAAAAAATTAAATTAAAAATTATTAACAAAAAATTTTATAATTTAATAACGTATTTTTTATGACTTTTAATAAATTAAATAAATTAATTTATAAGGTTAAATTATTAAAATAGTATTTGCAGGTATAAATTACCTATACCTATTTTAAATTATTTAATTTTTACAAATATATAAGATATTTCATATTTTATTATTTATACAATAATTTAAGGGTATTAAACACATTTTAATTTTGTGTTTATAAATTAATTTAATGGTATAGATAATTATAGATATGTACAATATATGTACATTATACCTATATAAATAGAATTGTTTATTTTTTATTATCTTTCATTTTGTTATTTTTATTTGTATTCTATATACATAATATATAATATGTATAAAAACATAAAAAATAGAATATGTTGAAATAAATAAATAGATAAGTACAAAAAACACATATAGATACAATGGTACTCCAAAAAGTCAACTTTCACATCTTAACTCCAAATTTAATGAAATCACTTTCATTTTAAAGCTTATTTTATTTTAAACACAATGAAAATGACTTGATTCATTTTGAGTTCATATGGAGTAGATATTAATCTTTCATTTATGAGTTTACAGCTTTTTCATAGTCTTGTCCCTTTTATTCTATAAATGATTTACTTTTACAAATATTTGTATTATCTAAATACGAGTTTTATGAAGAAATTATTTTTTATTTGAGGCTGAATTAATGTTGAATAAAAAATATACAAGATATGTGCATAATGGATGAAATGGATATGTAAATTAAGAATTTTATTTTCTGATATTTTTATATGTTAATGACCGTATCTTCCCCTACTTTATTCCTTGTCGACCGTGTCAATGCTTGACTTAGTCTCAAGGTTTCGAGTCAGTCTATATCTATTACATATATACAACCTTCTTTATTTCTTTTTCTTTTCTTTTTTATTCTTTTATTTTGATATAAAAAGTGCTAAATATACAATGTTAACAAATGATGTTAGATTGTTAATTAATGAAAAGTAGTGTTATTTACATTTATTTTAGTAAGGATTTTAAGTCAAAATGAAAGAATAAAGATGATGAATTGGTTATTCATCACCTTCCTAGATTTATGATCAGACATACCTTTAGATGTCACCAAAAAAGGACATCCAAGCATGATCTGGGTATGAGGAAACTTTTACAAGTCTCCCATATATAATATGATGAAGTCCACAATGATTTTTAGACCCTGAATGGTGATTATAATTTCTCGACTATTTCGATCGCCCTCTTAACTAATTGATCAACAAATTAAGTGACTGACTAGTTTTCTTAGGAGGGACATGCTCAAACTTGCCGAGATAAGAAGGTAGTAAATTGATTGAGGATACGCTATCAAATAGAGTGCATTCAAAGACGTTGGAAAATCTCGCATCTAACGAGGTTGGCACCTTTGTATGGTTTCTTCTTGGGAAGCACATTTTGGATGGCATTCTTAATGAATTTCTTTTGATTCACCTTATTTATATAAACCAACAAAAGGAATTGTAGGCATTTTTACTCGTAAGATCCTATAATCTTTTCAAATTACCTCTACGACCTTCGAAACATTGATATTCCTCTCCCCTAAACTTGCTCCGTTTTACCCCACAAACCCTGCCATCAGTTTTGACTTTATTTGAATCAAATACTTGGGATAGTCTTGAGTAAATCTAATTAAAGGAAATTAATGGTGGATATTCTACGGTGAGATACCTTCCATCCTCCACCTCCCATCTCCCTCCACTATAGACCTACTTCCTCCTCCTTATCCCCTCCTCCTCTTCCCCTCCTCCTCTTCCTCTTTCTCCCCTCCCCATTCTCCCTCCTCCTCTGCCCCCACACCTACATCCTCCTCCTAACACATGTGCTCCTCCTCCTCCTCTTCCTTCCCTCCCCATTCTCCTTCCTCGCCTAGTGAAGCGCATGTCGAAGATGCATAGGATTGTGTTTGGAATGTTGTAGTCCTCTCGACAGCAATATCGTGGTCGACGACGGTGTAGTCGAACATGAGCTAGGAGGTGGCGCTTGCTGGCGAAGAGAATGCGGACGGATGTGGAGGCGGCATGCGCTTCACTGGGAGAGATCCTCCTCTTCGACACTTCCTGCTCCCTCCCTCCATTCCACTGCCTTTCCTCCCGCTCCTACCACGTCTACCATGTCAGCATCCCCCTCCTCTCTAACATGTTGCACCTCTTTTCCGGTGGCGATGACACCATATTTAGCTACTCAAATGCCCTTGTCCCTTCTTCCCACACGGACTACATACGCGTCGGCGCGTCGGCCCCGCCAACCTCGATCTATTCGCAAATGTCTCCTACGATCACAATGTAAAGCTATGGAACATCAGGGTCAATGCCAATATTATATCATGTTTCAACCATGGTGCCCTCATTAAGAGTGTGCTCTTCCTCCCATCCAATGACCTCGTAGCCACTACGAGCGGGTCAAAATTCCGTGAAGATATCGGATGCAATTCATAGCTTCCGATTTCTCCACTCCATGGAGAGCCATAACAAGACCGTAACTTGCATTTGGGTAACATCCCCGAAAGAAGAAGGAGAAGGACAAGCTTGCCATGGACATGATGAAGAAGCCCATGCAACCGTCAAATTTCTGGTACTTCCACAGGTGTCAGATCATGAAGCAAACGGAAGGGGACTATCTTGTCAGGAGGGCTACTTTGGACAAGATCGGGGAAAGGAAAGGAGGGGGAGAGGAGGAGGTCAGGGTCAAGAAGGCGGTGGGAGAGAGAAGCAACTATGGCAAGTGAGGAGTTCATGATGAGGGAGAGGGGGAGGAGGAGGGGGAGAAGAGGAGGTCGGGATCGGGGAGGCAACGATAGAAGAGGAGGAGATCGAGGTAGGCGGCGAGGGAGAGGTGGAGGTCAGGGTTGGGGAGTTAGTGGGAGAGAAGAGCAGCTGCGGCTGTGGCAGGGAAGGAGGAGCAATTGTAGCAACGGCGGGAGAGAAGAGCAACTGTGGGTGCTACCGGTAGGGATGGAGGAGCAAGGGGAGGAGGAGAAGGTTGAGGGGCAGGGGAATGGGATGGAAAGATGAAGATGGTATCGGTGTCCTCTTCATTTGCAGGAGGAAGGGGATGAGGGAAGGGGAGGGATGACATTAACATTGTTGGTTGTTGATGTCAGCATCTCAATGGCATCTTTGGTAAATTTCATAAACAAAGAGGGTTATATGGACCTCATTTCAACAGAATATGGTTAACTTTAATGTGTAAATAGATTAGATTTAATCACAGGGTTTATGGAGAGGATTGTTAAGTTTATGGGTAGAGGGAGGAATATCTATGTTTCAAAGGTCGTAGAGGTAATTTAAAAAGATTATAAGATCTGTAGGGTAAAAATGCCAAAATTGTATCAGTTGTAGATGACCTACACACCAATCCACCCACCACACCCCACCTGAACTTTATCAGTGTGTGTTTCTCGATGACGTCTCTTCATATATCAAAGGAAGATTTAAAAAAAAATCTCGGTGATGTTGAACATAAAGATGGTTCAATGGAGGTTACCCATATCCTAGGAGCTTGAGAACCTGTAACGGAACGGGTCGAGCTGACCGGCGGAAGCATAAAACATTGAGTCACCCGACCGAACCGTTACCAGAAACTTGTATGGTATTCAATGAGCAGATAAAATAATGATTCTCAAAAAAAAGTCTATTACTCTATAGAGTTCCATTATTACATTCCAACAAGGAAAATGCGAAATAAACTACGAAATAAAATAAAATAACAATAATCCAGTGGGCATAATGGCATCCCTTCATAAACAATCCCTCCATAGTCCGTACCGGTTCAACTTCACAAACATGGGTAGTTGCCTTGAACTAGAAGTTAGATCACAGATCGTGCTCTCCTGAAAAAAAACAACAACACATACCATGAACTAACGCTCAGTATGTGCCGAGTTGGGGTCAAGCCGGCTAGCGTGGCAAAAAAGTCTCCCTATGCTAACTTTAAACCGTTAAAACACAATCTCTTCTATACAATCATTTATCAATACAACTATACGATTTACATAATTATCTGATTGCATATGAAACTAATTTATTCTCATGTACCATCATCATGCGACTCATAATTTCACATAAACATGCATACGAAAGGTATTCCTTGTGAAGACTTTCGTTAAAGCCATAATTACATTTATACCCATAAAGTTTGCCATATTTGCATATACGCCTTAACATTTTCATAATTTTCACTTATACCCTCAGAATTTTTCTGTAGTTGCATATATGCCCCAGAACAATCATAACACTTGCTTAATGCCATTACTTGGCCATAGTTGCACACATGTGCCTTAGCAATATCAGTAACTGTACACATACCATTGGTTTGTTTAGTGGTTAAAGTTGTCTTAATTGTTAATCCTTAAACGGCTTTGGTGGCTTTGCTGGCTTTGGTGGCTTTTCCGCTGGCACAAGCGGTCCATGACATACATGACAGTGTAGCTACAATTGTAGAGGACTTAGCTTTTGCCTCTGTGGTTCCTTGCAACCATACGCCCCTAGGGCTAACACGATAATTGGACTCTAGAGGTGGCTCCCACCATTAGGCGTAGCACTTAGCTCCGTTTATCGTCACATTGCCATTGTTCATGTTAAAGAAATTCTAATTCTTTTCATAGCATTTCCTTTTCGATGTTATAGTGGTTCATGAGAACATTGTTATTCAATATCTTAGGATCATCTTTCATGAACGACTAGCTAGTTTTAATAAACAATACTGACTATTTTTTTACTTGGAATATTATAGTAATTGTTACAATCGAGATCGTCAGTTTTGTCATGCAATATCAGTAGAAAAAAAACGATCATGCGATGTTATACTATTATGGAAACTACCCATTTCTAAAGGTAATTGTAATTAAATATACGCACTTATTGATTCTCAGATAATTGAACTTATTTTTTTTGAGTGAAGTAATTGAATTATTTCTGTTATAACAGTGGGATAATTATATTAGAATATCTCTAATCATGAGATAAGCTATAACATAGAGAATGAGGGATTCTGTTGCAATGCATAATACTACAACATAGAATATCTCTAATCATGAGATGAAATTGTACTCTTTCTATGTACGTGGATGTTTAGAAGTCTTGTATATTTAATACCTCACAAGGTCATGAAGGTAATAGCCATACATGCTGACTCATACAAATCCGTCACCTAAAATATTTTTCAATGGAATAGTTCTCTAACATGCCCCATTAAGCATTTAGGTTAATTGCACAATATTGTTCACCTTAATATGCTTATTGAGTCATGGTTAAGTGATTCTATGATGTCACAGGTGACAACAATTTCTTATGACTTAATACAAATACACGTTGGATAATGGATTCCGATGGTACAAAATTAAGATGAGAACAGGCTTTCGAAATTATGTTATCTGGTAGTAGCAATAAAACAACTATTTCCTGATGTTAAACAAAATCTGGTACTTTTTATTTCTATTAAAATTAACGAGGGATATATCGTGATCTTACATACGAATGACATGAACCCCTATTTGTAATTCCAAAGATAGGTTATTTTTGTACCATCCACTAATATATTATTCCTAATTTCTTGAAATCAATAATCAAATGAACAAGAATATCGTTTGACCTTGAGGGTAACTTAGTTTCCAATGTACTCACCATCTCAAATCAAATCAGTGTATATACGCATTATCATACAGTTGTAGATCGTATTTCGGATTTCATGGGAGGCATATGTCGATTCATCAAATAATATTCCTATGGTGTTCGACACATACCTCGAGTCCGACGGGTTGTATCTAACGGATTGCCTCGCCTTCTCCTTGCTTCTGAACCGCCGTTCTCCTCCACCAATACGACGTCAACGTTCTCTGCGACGAGAACGCTTCTCACGATAAGATCTCTCTCTCCCACAACTCCTCTCTCTTCTCTCAAAAGTATGCCAATGGCAAGTGATGTGAGGGGTGGGTCTAATGGGTTTTTATTGCCTCTAAATGAGACAATTAATGGGTTAATTATACTAATTAATTTTTTTAATTAAATCATGCTATTAATTAGGGAATAAGAGGAAAGCAGGGCTGGAAAAGATTTAGCCGTTACAACCTTCCCTCCTTAAAAAAAATTCGTCCTCGAAATTTCTTAGTAAAGAGACATACCGAAAAGCTGTGGATGCTTCTCTCGCATTTCACTCTCCAGCTCCCAGGTGACTTCCTCCTTCTGGTGATGCTGCCAAAGGACCTTAACCATCGGAACTATACGTCGACGAAGCTGATGGTCTCTACGATATACTATGCGGATAGGTTTCTCCTCGAAGGTGAGATTAGGTTGAATATCAAGAACCTCATGCTCGATCACGTGTGAAGGATCAGGAGTGTACCTTCTTAGCATAGACACGTGGAATACATCATGTAGCTTCGAATATTGCGGTGGTAATGCAATACGATATGCCACCTCTCCAATTCGATGTAAAATCTCGAAAGGTCCTATGTACCTAGGAGTAAGCTTCCCCTTCTTGCCGAATCGCAATACGCCCTTTGTCGGTGAAATCTTTAAAAATATGTGATCTCCAACTGCAAAACTCAACTCCCTTCGATGACGATCGGCATAAGACTTATGTCTACTTTGAGATGCCAACAATCTCTTCTCTTCTTGATTAGCTCAACACATTGCTTGCTGACCTGGATTAGCTCCGGCCCCAAAATATGCTTCTCACCAACATCACTCCAACATGAGGGTGATCTGCAAGGTCTCCCTACAAGGCCTCATAGGGAGCCATCTTGATGCTCGAATGATAACTATTATTATAAGCAAACTCTACTAATGGAAGATGTCTATCCCAGCTGCCTGCAAAATCTAGAGCACAAGCTCTCAACATATCTTCCAGCGTCTGGATGGTCCTTTCTGATTGACCATCAGTCTGCGGGTGGAATGAAGTGCTGAACTTCAATTGAGTTCCCATAGCATCTTGAAAACTTTTCCACAACCGAGATGTGAATCTAGTATCCCGATCTGATACAATTGATGTAGGAACGCCATGTAATCTGACGATTTCATTCACGTACAGTTCAGCTAAACTGTCTGTCGATTGATCCAAGCGGATAGGTAAGAAGTGAGCCGACTTGGTCAATCGATCAACAATCACCCATATGGTGTCATAACGATGTTTCTTGGTCTTGGGTAGACCTGTAACAAAGTCCATCGTTATGTGCTCTCACTTCCATTCAGGTATCGCTAAGGGTTGAACAGGGCCTGCAGGTCTTTGATGTTCAATCTTGATCTGCTGACACACCAAGCATTTTGAAATAAAAACTGCGATGTCATTCTTCATCTTCGGCCACCAGAAATTTCGTTGCAGATCCTTGAACATTTTTGTCGTACATGGATGGATGGTGTACATCGACCTGTGGGCTTCATCGAGAATTTCCTGCCTCAATTCAACATCATTGGGAACCCATAATTTGTTTCGGTACCTTATAACTTCATCGATTCCCATTGTGAAATCAGAACCTTCTTTCTTAGATGCCTCTATCATTTTAGGAAGATCAACATCAGTTTTCTGTGCTGCCGTGATCTTCCCAATCACCTCAGATTGGATTCTAAGTCCTGCAAAAGATATCTTCCTCTCTTCACTCAAGAAAGGTTTCCAGTCTTCAAAATCCTTCATCATCTTCCAATGAAGTTTCAAGCTAGATAGCTTGCCTTCCCACTTCTGACTTAATGCATCAGCAACGACGTTTACTTTTCCAAGATGATAATTAATAGAAAAGTCGTAGTCCTTTAGGAACTCCAACCAGCGTCGCTGCCTCAAATTAAATTCCTTCTGAGAGAAAATATATTTGAGGCTCTTGTGATCACTGAGCACCTCAAATTGTTCACCATAACGGTAATGCCGCCAAATTTTAAGAGCAAAGACTACCGCTGCTAACTCCAAATCATGAGTAGGGTAGTTTCTCTCTTGCGGTTTTAATTGTCGTAAGGCATAGGCAATGACTTTCTCATTCTGCGTAAGGACACACCCGAGTCTCGTGCCTGATGCATCTGTATACACCACAAAGCCTCCACTTCCTGATGGTAAAGCCAAGACTGGAGCCGTAGTCAATTTCTTCTTCAATTCTTGAAAACTCCGTTCACACTCCTCCGACCATACAAACTTCACGTTCTTTCAGGTGAGCTTCGTTAATGGTAGTGAGATCCTTGAAAAATTCTGAATGAATCGCCGATAGTATCCGACCAAGCCAAGAAAGCTACAGATCTCAGAAACATTGTTAGGCTGACTCCAATTCATCACCGCTTCTACCTTAGCTGGATCCACCTCAATGCCATCCTTGGATACCACATGACCAAGGAATGCAACTTTATTCAGCCAAAAGTCACATTTAGAAAATTTTGCGTAAAGCTGGTGTTGACGCAGGGTTTCAAACACAATCTACAGGTGCACCCGGTGCTGCTCCGGATCAGATGAGTATATCAAAATATCATCTACAAACACGATGACGAACTTGTCAAGGTATTCTCGGAATACCCTATTCATTAGTCCCATAAAGGCTGCAGGTGCGTTAGTAAGACCAAATGGCATGACCGAAAATTCATAATGGTCGTACCTCGTTCTGAAAGCGGTCTTTGATATATCCTCCTCTTTTATACGGAGTTGATGGTAACCCGTACGTAAATCGCTTTTTGAGAAAACTGTTGCTCCTTGCAACTGATCAAATAAATCGTCGATGCGAGATAGTGGGTACTTGTTCTTCACTGTAACTTTGTTCAGACCTCGATAATCAATGCAGAGTCTGAGAGATCCATCTTTCTTTTTCACAAAGAGAACAGGTGCTCCCCATGGGGAAACACTGGGACGTAAAAATCCCTTATCCAGTTGCTCTTGTAGCTGCTTGTTTAGCTCCTCAAGTTCTGCAGGGGCCATTCTGTATGGAGCTTTAGATATCGGTGTCATCCCCGGAATAATATCAATGGAGAAATCCACCTCTCTGTGAGGAGGTAGTCCAGGAAGATCGTCTGGAAATACATCGGCAAAATCTCGGACCACATTTAACTCTTCGAGGCGTGCCTGCGATGATTCAGTGCTTATTATACTAGCTAGGTACGCGGTGCAACCTTCGACTAGTAGTTGGCTTGATTGTAGAGAAGAGATAACCAATCGTCCGCTCTTACTAGTGCCTCGGACGACTATCTCCTTATGATTTGGTCTGCTCAGGACCACCTTCTTCTCTCTACAATAAACTGCAGCATAATTCTCCCATAACCAATCCATGCCCAAGATGACATCATAGGTTGTGATGGACAGTAGGATCAAATTAGCAGTGAGGGAGACTTCTCCTATCACGACCGGTATGTCCTTTAAATACATACCCGTTGCTCTAATATCACCCATTGGTGAAGTAACGGTAAGTGTGTATGGAAGCTCAACAGCTTCAAAGTTCAGTTTTCTTGCAAAACTACTTGAAATAAATGAATGTGTGGCTCCAGAATAAAAAAGAACATGGCATAAATGACTTGCAATGAGAAGGGTACCTTCCACAGTTGTGTAAGCATCCTCTGCATCCTCGTGCGTAAGGGCGAACACCCTTCCTGGTATCTTCTTCTTTTGCTCGAATGGTTTCCTCTGATCCTTGAGCTCTTTCTTGCAGTCTTTAATGAAATGACCCTTTTCTACACACCTCAAGCAAGCTCCTGTCAATTTGTATCACTTGCCTGGATGTCTTCTATCACAATGCGGACATACACCCAATACATATTTCTGGTTGGTTGGAGCATCATCAGTCCTTGTCTTCTTAACATTTACCGTATTGTGACGTCTCTTGTTATTGTAGCTTGGCTTGTGAGGGCGCTTTCGAGGGTTCACTTGCTGCGTCCTTCGATATGCTGCATCAATTTCTACACTTGCTGCAACGGCATCAGATTGGGTTGTGGGACCCCTAGTGAGTACTCTAAGGCTCAAACCGCTATTCAAACCTTCCACAAACTTCCTCTCTCGCTGCTTTTCATTTGTACAGATTCCCTTGCCATATTTTTCCAGTTCCTGAAACCTTGCAGCATACTCGTGTACCGCCATGCTACCCTAGCGAAGATCTATGAACTCCTGGCGTTTAGTATCCCTAGCATGCTCAGGGATGTAACGCTTTGAAAAACGCTCCACAAAGTCACCCCAGCTGATGACTGAAGTCTCAGAAAAGTGAATTCCCTTGCAGGAAGTCCACCACTCCTTAGCACTATCTCGTAGACGAAAAGTACCAAAAATAACTTTCTTTTCTTCTGGGCACTCAGTCGCTTCAAAAGCCATCTCCATCTCCCGTAGCCAGTGTTCGGCTTTCTCTGGCTCATGCTCACCTTTGAAGGTCGGTGGATCATGCTGAAGGAATGTCTTTAAAGTGAGTCCTCCAGAGCTCGATGGGCGGATTTGCTGTTGCTGAGCCATCAATGCCATTAGCTCCAGCATCTGCCTCTGCATGTCCACAATGGTCTCTTGACTCGTCGATGACTCGCGGTCTCTGTTGGCTTCGATTGCACGACGAAGGGCCATCTGGATCAAATCCAACATCGTCAATGAGTCATTGTGCGAGGTTAATTCACTCTAAACGTCTGGATCTATATCACTATAAAATATGGATGTCTTATGCCCAGAGGAACTCTAGCTCTGATACCATTTGTAATGGAACGGGTCGAGCTGACCGGCGGAAGCATAAAACATTGAGTCACCCGACCGAACCGTTACCAGAAACGTGCATGGTATTCAATGAGCATATAAAATAATGATTCTAAAAAAAAGTCCATTACTCTATAGAGTTCCATTATTACATTCCAACAAGGAAAATGCGAAATAAACTACGAAATAAAATAACATAACAATGTTCCAGTGGGCATAATGACATCCCTTCATAAAAATTCCCTCCATAGTCCATACCGATTCAACTTCACAAAGATGGGTAGTTGCTTTGAACTAGAAGTTAGATCACAGATCGTGCTCTCCTGAAAAAAAAACAACAACACATGTCGTGAGCTAACGCTCAGTATGTGCCGAGTTGGGGTCAAGCCGGCTAGCATGGCAAACAAGTCTCCCTATGCTAACTTTAAACCGTTAAAACACAATCTCTTCTATACAATCATTTATCAATACAACTATACGATTTACATAATTATCTTATTGCATATGAAACTAATTTGTTCTCATGTACCATCATCATGCGGCTCATAATTTCACATAAACATGCATACGGAAGGTATTCCTTGTGAAGACTTTCGTTAAAGCCATAATTACATTTATACCCATAAAGTTTGCCATATTTGCATATACACCTTAACATTTTCAAAATTTTCACTTATACCCTCAGAATTTTTCTATAGTTGCATATATGCCCCAGAACAATCATAACACTTGCATAATACCATTACTTGGCCATAGTTGCACACATGTGCCTTAGCAATATCAGTAACTGTACACATACCATTGGTTTGTTTAGTGGTTAAAGTTGTCTTAATTGTTAATCCTTAAACGGCTTTGGTGGCTTTGCTGGCTTTGGTGGCTTTTCCGCTGGCATAAGCGGTCCATGACATACATGACAGTGTAGCTACAACTGTAGAGGACTTAGCTTTTACCTTTGTGGTTCCTTGCAACCATACGCCCCTTGGGCTAACACGATAATTGGACTCTAGAGGTGGCTCCCACCATTAGGCGTAGCACTTAGCTCCGTTTATCGTCACAGTGCCATTGTTCATGTTAAAGAAATTGTAATTCTTTTCATAGCATTTCCTTTTCGATGTTATAGTAGTTCATGCGAACATTGTTATTCAATATCTTAGGATCATCTTTCATGAACGACTAGCTAGTTTTAATAAACAATACTGACTATTTTTTTACTTAGAATATTATAGTAATTGTGACAATCGAGATCGTCAGTTTTGTCATGCAACATCAGTAGAAAAAAAACGATCACGCAATGCTATACTGTTATGGAAACTACCCATTTCTAAAGGTAATTGTAATTAAATATACGCACTTATTGATTCTCAGATAATTGAACTTATTTTTTTTGTGTAAAGTAATTGATTATTTTTTGTGTGAAGTAATTGAATTATTTCTGTTATAACAGTGGGATAATTATAGTAGAATATCTCTAATCATGAGATAAGCTATAACATAGAGAATGAGGGATTCTGTTGCAATGCATAATACTACAACATAGAATATCTCTAATCATGAGATGAAATTGTACTCTTTCTATGTACGTGGATGTTTAGAAGTTTTGTATATTTAATACCTCACAAGGTCATGAAGGTAATAGCCATTCATGCTGACTTATACAAATCCGTCACCTAAAATATTTTTCAATGGAATAGTTCTCTAACATGCCCCGTTAAGCATTTAGGTTAATTGCACAATATTGTTCACCTTATTATGCTTATTGAGTCATGGTTAAGTGATTCTATGATGTCACAGGTGACAACAATTTCTTATGACTTAATACGAATACACGTTGGATAATGGATTCCGATGGTACAAAATTAAGATGAGAGCAGGCTTTCGAAATTATGTTATCTGGTAGTAGCAATAAAACAACTATTTCCCGATGTTAAACAAAATATGTACTTTTTATTTCTATTAAAATTAACGAGGGATATATCGTGACCTTACATACCAATGACATGAACCCCTATTTGTAATTCCAAAGATAGGTTATTTTTGTACCATCCACTAATATATTATTCCTAATTTCTTGAAATCAATAATCAAATGAACAAGAATATCGTTTGACCTTGAGGGTAACTTAGTTTCCGATGTACTAACCATCTCAAATCAAATCAGTGTATATACGCATTATCATACAGTTGTAGATCGTATTTCAGATTTCATGGGAGGCATATGTCGACTCATCAAATAATATTCCTATGGTGTTTGACACATACCTCGAGTCCGACGGGTTGTATCTAACGGATTGCCTCGCCTTCTCCTTGCTTCCGAACCGCCGTTCTCCTCCACCAATACGACGCCAACGTTCTCTGCGACGAGAATGCTTCTCACGATAAGATCTCTCTCTCACACAACTCCCCCTCTCTTCTCTCAAAAGTATGCCAATGGCAAGTGACGTGAGGGGTGGGTCTAATGGGTTTTTATTGCCTCTAAATGAGACAATTAATGGGTTAATTATGCTAATTAATTTTTTTAATTAAATCATGCTATTAATTAGGGAATAATTGGAAAGTAGGGCTGGAAAAGATTTAGCCGTTACATAACCACCTTCGCCTTTGTGGGTAAGGAGCATGAGATGCTGCACACACGGGGAAATTAGTGAGACAAATGCCTTCATGGTTTCTTATTGTTGTCTAGTTTAGGAGCTTAGGAGCTTGAGCATCACCTTCTCCTTCAGGGTTTTCATGTTTCTTAATGCTGGTAAACTAGTGAGACAATTACCTTTAATCTATTTATAGAGGAAATATAGGAGGGGTAATAACTGCAAAAATCCGTACACCATAGGTTAGGGCTTTATTATAAATCCAATATCTGCCTCTATATCAAGACCAGACCCTTCCTCCAACCATTTCATGATAAGATTGTCTTCAAATAAACAGGTAATTTTCACATTACAATCTAGTCCATCCAAGAACGATTCTCATACTGAAGCTTACCCCACAGAACAATCTAATACAATCAACTATGCTAATACACAGTAAGTATTTTTCATACGCACTTGTAATATGTATTCTCCGATTACCCAACGACCAAACAACAACATATATAAGATGACATGCAAAACCTATCAAATCGTAAAAGAAGGGGTTTCTCTGGAATCGTAATTATCTTCCAAGACACTAATTCCTACGGATGGTTTCGCTTTAAAATGGCTTTTGTATGTAACCCACAGACCAGATCATGGTGCCATGTCGTTCATGCTATGGGTAAACATTTATAAACCACGATCTTATGCGGATCAAAGGAGCCAATAACTATGACGTGTGTATAGACTGGAGTGCTGTGATGTAATTAAGTAGATAGCTTGTTAGTGTTGAGTAAACTAGACCGAGGCTACGGCGTGGCCATAAACATGCCGGAAGTGATCAACATCGCAAGGCAACTTGATTGCCCCCTGATATCCATAGCCGAACTCCTCGGCGGCCATCTGAAGGAGGCTCACCATGGAGGGGTGTCTCAACACATTGGTGTGCACCATGAACCTCTCCTCTCCGACGACGATCGGCACGTGTCCCTTCAGCACATGGCTACTCCTTCGCTGCGATTTCTCTCGTGTCAGGCGAACGTACCTCGCAGCCGCCTCCTTCACCCTCTTCACCATGCTGAAGGCTGAAGGGCTTGGCTGTAGGTCTCTCTCTCTCTCCATACATCTATTTATGTATGTGTGGAAAGAGGTGTATGGTGGGCGAGAATAATCTTATGGCACTGCCCTCCTTTGAATGTTCCAAATAAGTGGACACTATTGGACGTATATTTCTACTTTGACTGACCGAAAAGTATAGTCGAACTACCTATTGGGGAATTAAACCCTTAATTAGCCAAAATGACGCATCGGTTAGCTGCTGCGAAGAGCAAACTAACTTGACCTTGATCAAAATGTAATCACGCGAGATACAGGGGGTTTCATCTAGATTCTCTATATTGAGGAACCGAGAGAACGTGTCTGAGTTCGTCATGATCCTTCATAACTCACCAGTTCATCAACCTCCCAAAATATTTAGCTGCTGGTACGTTTCTTAGGGAGAAACGAAAATAACATTATTCCCATTTATCAAAATAATTAGCTGCTTTCATAGACAAGGCAAGAGCATCCTTTGTGCTCTCTTTTTTTGAATCACAGCAATTGGAGAATTCATTAACTCAAATGGTAGGCATGCACAAAGAATATTATGCATATAGAATATTACGCGCATGTTATGAGCATGAGCCACATTCTAATGGGAATGGAAAGCATAGGACTTTGAAACACGCTGAAAACGGAAATGAACGAGGAATATCAATAAAATTATGTTTTTTTATTCCAATTGAAGATGTCCTGTTAGAGTAGTCTTACAATACTCACGGATAGGAAGAGATCCTCTGGCGTAGGCGAATTTACAGCAGAGGTGCTGTAAATCCCTTTATTTTATTTTACGATTTCTATTTTCAAAATCCAATCTTATTGATTATATTGTCGACTAATGTTTCACATATTCTTCAAATTTTGCTCAAATCCGGTATCATTTGTTTTTTATCATAATGGTCAAATATTCGATTTTTTAATATGGGATTTAAGTTGCGTAAAGGTTGACCAAAATTTTGATCATTATGTTAAAAATAGCAAATGACTACGGATTTGAGAAAAACTGGGAAGATATGTTATACTGTAGTCGACAATATAATCCATAAGGTTGGATTTAAACATCAAAATCGCATAAACAATAAGAGGATTAGAGCACCTCTGCTATAAACCCACCTACATCAGAGGATCTCTTCCTGACTGCTAAAGGCAAAGCACCATTTCTGACTTTTTCAATCATTTCTAGAGTATCCATTAGTCAATCAAGCAAGTGACCACCAATCAATTCGGTAGGTTATATATAATAAGATGGACATTACGAATACTTTGCAACATTTCCTAACATAGATTTGCTAGTTTTTTGGTTTAAATACAATTTGCACGACCAATATTCCTACATTCTGTACATAGAGGTTGAAATAAGATAATATTATTTGAATGATGTCCATAAATATCTATTCTTGGGATGAAATATATAGGAATGAGCATTGGTTGGGCTGGCCTTGAGGGCCCAAGCCCAAGCCTAAGCCCATTAGGGATTTCGGGCCTTGGGTTCAGCACAATGCCTGTGTTTTTTTTCAATCCAAGATCAGGTCCGTCCTAACTCTTATGGGTCAGGTTTGAGCCTGATCGACCCATTTGATTTAACATATTTGATTTAATTTGATTATTTGGAAATTCCTTTCACAACTAGCAATATGATTTAACCTATTTGATTTGATTATCTGGAAAAAAACAAAAAGGAAAGTATATATTTGTAATAAGAAGGTTAAATTAGAATCTACAACATAAGTTTTCACATCTATACATATCCCACATTTCACGACTACATATACGCGGATGTATACATGCAAAACAAGAGTATATACAAGTGATGAATTCCTAAGGCAAGGCCTCCTCTCTTGAATTCCTAAAGGGATGTCCTTAGAATCAAAGAAACAATTTACTTGCAAATAAACCTGGTCAATGGGTTGAGGGCTCGCGTGCTCACCCCGCTCATGGGACAGGCTTGAGCTAGGAGATTTGAGCATGGACCGATCCGACTCGGCTCTCAAAAAATAAAAATATATAAATATAAGCTGAATAATACATTTATTATTATGATACACTTCAAGTTTTTCATATGCAACACTAGTGTTATATAAAATTTAATAGTTTACATGTCAAGTAACATGTAAAATACTTATATTAGTTATATAAAGTATTATTGATATTAATAAAATCATTTATATATATTAATACAATTAAAATATTCAATGGAAAAAGAACGAAATGGACCTTGAGCCAGCCCATGGCGGGCCTGGGATAGAGGTTTTTGAATCTCGTCCCGGTTCGCATTTTAGCTAGGTATACCTGCAAATCGTGATCAGTGAGTTTTGTGAACCATGGAATCAAATAGAAACAATCAAGTACTATTTACTCCACAAGTAGTCATCCAGGTATGATAAGGTCGGGAACGAAACTCGAAGAGGGCATGTTGACCAAGGCTGGCCCAATGTTCATTTAGGTTTTGGTTGAGCACGCTTTTTGGGTAAAACTTCGAGCTGAACTTGGCCAGCGTAACCCAATGCTCATCCCTAAATATTGATATTTTTTACATACTTCTTCAATGAATGTCAATTTTTTGGAATGCAAGCACATAGATTTCATGGAAGTAATTAAATTGATATAGCCACCAACTCGTTGATGGGTTTGACTACCATCTCATTCTACAAAGGGATAAAGGATGTCAATTCTAAGGGTGTCTTGAAGGTTCTCGTGTAACATCCTTAAGTCCTAATGACTAATTAAGCTAAGATGGTGAATCATTAGTGAGCTTGATGGAAATTAGAGATGCCATTAGTGGCTACTTGTGAAAATTGTAGCTAGAGGTGATTAAGAGGCTACGTATGATTAGTAATGTGATTACTATTCATAGGTGAGCCTTGGATGCAATTAGGAGGAGTTGGTGGGGTTTATGTTGCAATTTTCCCAAGGATATAACCTCCCATAGGCGTCACCCGTTCCTCCCACTTCATCTTCTTCCTCTTGAAATCTTGGAGCTCTTTTCCCCATGGCTGAAAAATCCATGGATCTCCATCTTCTTTTTTAGTTTTCTCCCTCATTTCTCCACCAAAATTCGAGTTCTTGGGCTCAAATCAAAGCTGGGAAGGAGAGTATCTTGGATCTTACATTGCATGTGAGATAAAGGGCCAAAGAAGAGGAGGAATCCAAGCTTGAAACTCAAGGTGTTGACAGCCCAATATTTTCTTGGAGAGTTCTTCTTCAAGCTTTTGAAAGCTTGATTTGAGGTACAAATTAAACCCTTCTCTTGCTTCCATTTGTAGAGTTTTTACCACCTATATTCCAGATCTAAGACCAAGTGTTTGTTTTGGGGATTTTGGTTGTAAAAATTTGAGAAAATGGGGCTTAGAGTGGACGGTTTTACTTGGTGTCCAGATCTGGTTGCCTTCTTTTTAATCCAAGTTAGACATGTATTTCTTGATCTTTCTTGGGTTTTCTTGGGTAGATTCATATATTGATTAATACTACATTAAATTAGGCTTAAATCCATGGGCTTAGATATGAAATTGCATGTGATTATAACATCTTAAAAAGACTATATCTATGGACGGGTATACTGAATTTTCAGATTTTGTTGTTGTTGATTGTTGGCCAATAGCTTACATGTTTTTGGGTATCTTCTTTAAGTTTCCTTGAGTATATTTGATTACTGATATGACCTCACTAAATTGGCTTATGATTCTTGATTTTTAATTTGAAAATTTAGGTGATTAGAAATGTTATGGATGTTGTCATATGCATGTAACTGAATGTGTCCAGATCTGTCCATGAACTTGAGGTTAGTGTTTTAAGATGCATTTGAGGAGTTTCTTCATGTTTCCTTGAGTGCAATTACTTTTAGATATATACTCTTTCATATTAACCTTTAGTCCATGGAGTTGTTTTAGAAAAATAAGGAGTTTTCAAGAGTTGTTGACTATCTATATCATAGATGTCATTGAATGTCCAGATCTGTCCATGCATTTTAAATTAGAGTTTTAGGAAGCATTTGGGGAATTTCTAAATGTTTTCTTGAGTTTAATTACTGATTAATATATACTATTTCATAACAACCTTTATTCCATGGGTTTGTTTTAGAAAAATGAGGAGTTTTTGAGTAATTATTGACTACCTATATTATATCTCCACTGAATGTTCAGATTGGAGATGGTTGCCTTAGGACTAAAAACATACATGATTTTGATAATATCCTTAGACATACTTTGGTGGATTTGACTATAGATACTTAGGGAGTGTAATACACATGAAATCCATGTATTTGAATTGGTTTTGATGAGGATTTTGGAGACAAATTCGGTTGCTGTCCATGAACAAACCAGTGGCCAAATTCCATTGTTGAATGTATGTCTAACAAATTTTTAGGCATTCATTAATAAGTTTTAAAAACACCAAGTTCCCTTGTTTCCCTATATTGAAATGGGAAATCAATTAATGATTTAATCCCAGTCAGGAGAGGGATTAAGATAGGATAATTTTCCTTATGTTTGCAGCCATATGCTTATTATACACATAGGTCTATGAGTGGAATAGATACATGATTGGAGCATGGGATGCTCTCTAACAGACCCCCTTTAAATGTTAGACCTTAAAGTAAATTAAACACCTAAATAGCATCTTTAAAGTCATAAAGTTGGTGTGAACTTAAAAGGACTAGATGCCTTGGATTATTATGAAGTATACACACACAATGACAATGTTTTGGGGTGATCAAAAAGTGAATAGGGTAAATCTCTATTTGTAATCATTTTAGAGCATGTCTTAGGATAATTGCTACTTATAAAGGTGGGCTTGAAACACCTATTATGAAATTTAGAGATTGGGGATGATCTTAAGGATACATATATATATATATATATATATGTAGTTACTATACAGGAAAAAAAGACTATATGAACTTGCCATGAAGCAAGTCTTCCTCTAAGGAGTAGCCCGATCCTTGTAGGTTTTTCTGAATCTTTTGGGACATAGGAAAGAACGAAGTTTCCGGTAAGATAGCCAAGATCATAAGATTGATGTTCTTGAGTAGGAAATTAGAGAGAGACTATCGTATCAGGTCTGTATCGCCGACCTTGAATCAATAGAGGTTCTTATAGAACAAGTTCGGGTCTAGGACCGATAACTTATGGGAAACAAATCAAAGAAACCATAGACGCTTAGGGCGTAACATGAAAAAGAAATGGTGATGTCACAAATGATCAGTCATGGAGAATGGTGCTCCGACTGTGCGAGGGCGCGGTGACCCTCACCTGAGCAGGAGATGAGGTCGCTCAGGCTTGGGTAGCGGACATTGAGAGCATGGGTCTAGGATCCCAGTCTTTTTACGTGTTTTCTTCGAGCCGGCTCGGTTTTTACGCTTCGTTGAGATCCACGAGTTGTCTAGACCATTCCGCTGACCCGTTGGTTTTTCTTTGAGAGCCTAGGTTGGGGGTTCTCTGCGGTTAGTTACGAGCTCGTCTGGTTTTTACTTAGCTCTTCTCCTCCGGGAGTTGAGCAACGAGAGAGGAAGTCGGGCCCGCAGGCTTACCTCTTCTCTTTCCTGCCTCCAGTGGCGTAGTAGTCGTACTACCACTGCCTTTCCCTTGGACCACACTTCCACTGGGATTGGCGAGAGCGAACGAATCCCTTCGGGGTTTTCCTCACCGCTACAATTATTACTCTTCCACCAGGTTGTGCTCTGGTGATGGGATTGTGATTAACAGACTTGTGACATTTCACCAATTGCCCAGTTAAGATGAAGTTTCATCAGTAGACATTGATGTCCCATAAATACCTTTCCACTATGTCGTGCACTGGTGATGGGGTAATGGTCAGTAGACATCAATGTCACCATTTGTACCTTTCCGCTATGTCGTGCACTGGTGATGGGGTAGTGGTTAGCAGACACTGATGACTTCATTATTACCTTTCCACCATGTCGTGCACTGGTGATGGGGTAGTGGGTAACAAACACTAAAAACTTCATCAATACCTTTCCGCCAGGTTTATGACCTCGTGATGGGGTAAGAGATATGTGATCTTTAGACTTTTCCGCTATGAGACTAATGACGACAGTACCGTTAGTCGAGACTAATGAGGAGTGAATGTTGAGAGAGAGTTGTGAGTACACGTACACCTTCGGGAGCGAGCTATCACATGTGTCGACCGAGGATCAATGTGAGTTGAGAGAACAAGCTAGAAGGAGTCTTGGGAACTTAGTTAGGATGCAAGACACCATCGCATGCCTACGGAGGCACCCCAACCCTGAGGCGTACACCATACCTCAGAGTCATAGTGTGAGGTTCAACACGAACTTTGAAGTCCTACCCGGATATCGAGGTCCTAACTGTACCAGGACCACAGACTTACTTCTAGGCTTGAGTTGTTGTTGGTTAGTTCCATTGACCAAGGGAGACACAGTGTGGTAGTGAGCGAGTGTGTTCTGTTAGACTTCTGAAAGCAAGTAAATAATTTAAAAGAATCTATTAACCCACTTTTACTTGCTAGCTTCTTTTGTCCACTACAGTTACCTTATTATTTTTCTAGATGTGCTAGTCTTTGCTTACTACTTTCCTTAGTAGAACTGTGTAGAATTTGTACTCGACAACTTTGTGACAGATACTTGCTTGTCCTTTTTCTACTATGGCAGGCAAAGGGCCTGCGATCGAGTAGCCGACGTACTTGTGGCTGCTGTTGTTCTTTTGGTGCTGACACTTACAGAGCAGGTATATTCTTTTGGAGCTCATTAGACAGTTGTTTGTTGTGTTCTCCTCTGTAGTGTTATTTTTTTGGGATACATACATGTATATTGAATGTTGCGAAACCTCAGCATGTATATAAATAAAATGAAAATGAATGGATATGTTGTCGTTCAGTTCTGGTGTACTACTTACTTCTGCTTTTAGTTTTCTTGTGGTTGCTAGCTTAGCTAAGTAAATCATGTGAATGTCATGTTTAAAAAGCGAAAAATTTCCCCAGGTTTTCATAGCATGAGATTAACTTAAGCTTATTAAGTGTGCAAATGACGTGTTTGACGGGTACCCTAAGGTCCTCGGGAGGACGGTCGTTACAGTTTGGTATCAGAGCAGAGTTACCCTGATACACGCATTCGCATAACTTAATAGCGAGAGTCTTCTGATTTCTCATGAAGCCGAATGGGAATTTTTTTTGACATTCAAAAGACTTATGTAATCACAAGTCACCAGAACATTTCATTCATATAAGTATCCCAAGAGGAGAAATAGTACAACTGATTATTTCCTAAAGTGTGCTTAACTATGCTATGATCCAATACAGGAAGGATCAGCATGGCACCCCGAGTAGCTCGCGATCAGCCAGGAGAGATGGAACAGGTACTAGCTGCACTCTCTGATCTGCGACAGAGACAGGATCAGATACTTGCCCAGCAGACTGAGTTGGCTGAGTGCCAGACTGGGATGGAGCTGAGGATGGAGGAGTTGTCTGACTCCTCATACCACCCATCCAGGGATGAGTCCGCTAGAGCCGAGCATCTATTCTCTGAGGAGATTCCCCAACATTCCGAGGCAGATATTCTGAGGGAGTCAGGAGCCGACAGAGCTGAAGCAGGGCAGGATGACAGCGCGAGAGTACTTTGTGCGCTACACCGAGTTGTCACGGCACACATCTTCTGCAGCTGCTTTTCTAGAGGAGAATCTGGAAAAGTTTGTTCGTGGCATGAGGGAGGACGTTCAGGAGAAGTTGGTAGGGCTGAGACTGACTACCATTGCTGAGGTGACTGACGCAGCAGAGCGGATTGAGGATGTCCGTGAGAGACGTTTTGGGAGTACTTTTAGACCGCCATCAGTACCACATAGGTCATCTGGGCCTATTCGGCGGCAGTTCCAGCCACAGCGGTCAGCACGACGCTTTCGTCTGACAGGGACAGTTTCTTCTGGCAGTGTTCGTTCGACCCCCACGACTACTTTGGGAGGAGCACTGGCCAGTAGAGGTTTTGAGGCAGCGCGACCATCTGGGTCGCAAAGGTTTGGAGCACAGAGCACGAGACCCGCAGAGAGTGCCGGTCCATCTTCTACGCCGAGCAGGGCGATCAGGTGCTACCAGTGCCAGCAGGTGGGACATATCAAGTCCCAGTGTCCACAGCTACAGACTCCACCACCTCCACCTCCACCGCGTTCGAGAGCTACCGGGAGGAGCTCCCAGTACAGAGGTCAGCAGAGACCAGCTCAGAGCGCAGCAGGATCCAGTGCCGGATCTATACGTCAGGGACAGATTCACACAGTTACAGCTGAGCAGGCACAGTCCGTGGCCACGGTCGTGAAAGGTATGGTTTCAGTTTCGAGCCATCCTTTTCACGTGCTGTTTGATTCTGGTGCTACCCATTTGTTTCTTGCTGTGAGGCTTCTAGCCACATTGGGTAGAGTCGCGGAGGACGTAGATCCTCCATTTCACATTCAAGGGCCTGGCGGACAGTTGTTCGTGATCTCAGAGATAGTTAGAGGGTTACCAGTGTCCATAGGCGGTCACGAGATGACTGCGGACTGCCTTCTACTACAGCTTGTTGAGTTCGACATGATTTTGGGCATGGATTGGTTGTCTACACATCACGCCTTAGTCGATTATTACAGGAAGACTGTTGTCTTCAGGATCCCCGGCTTGACAGAGTTCACTTTTGAGGGGACATTGCAGGACTCTAGGATGGAGTATATTTCAGTGCTGAGAGCACAACGACTGGTTGATCAGGGATGTGACACTTTTTTTGCCTTTGTTCAGGAGGTTGCAGATAGAGAGCCGATGGCTCAAGACATTAGAGTTGTGTCAGAGTATCCCGATGTGTTTCCTGAGGAGTTACCAGGACTACCTCCAGTTAGAGAGATCGAGTTTGAGATCTCGCTACTTCCCGATACGCAACCGATCTCCATGGCTCCGTATCGCATGGCACCCGCAGAGCTGAGAGAGTTGAAGGTGCAGCTACAGGAGTTGCTTGACTTAGGCTTTGTGAGGCCGAGCACTTCACCTTAGGGCGCTCCTGTACTCTTTGTTCGGAAAAAGGATGGAACCATGCGGTTATGCATTGATTATAGACAGCTGAATAAGAGGACGGTGAAGAACCTTTATCCTCTGCCACACATTGATGATCTATTTGATCAGCTACAGGGATCTTCGGTGTTCTCGAAGATCGACCTCCGGTCGGGTTACCATCAGTTGAGGATTCGGGAGACAGACGTCCCGAAGACAGCCTTTCGGACACGGTATGGCCACTACGAGTTTGTAGTGATGCCATTCGGACTGACGAATGCCCCCGCGGCATTCATGGACATGATGAACAGAGTATTCCGTCCTTACTTGGACAAGTTTGTTGTGGTGTTCATAGATGATGTGTTGGTTTACTCGAAGAATGAATGGTACCATGAGAACGACTTGAGAGCAGTGCTTGGTACCTTGAGAGAGCATAGACTGTATGCCAAGTTGAGTAAGTGTGAGTTTTGGCTACCTCAGGTCTCATTCTTGGGACACGTCATCTCAGGAGCAGGAGTCGCAGTGGACCCTGCGAAGATAGATGTTGTGATGTCTTGGGAGCAGCCCAAGACAGTGACACAGATCCGTAGTTTTCTTGGGTTGGTAGGCTATTACAGACGCTTTGTCAGCAACTTTTCACGGATTGTACTACCTTTGACGCGTTTGACAAAGAGGGGGTACCTTTTGTTTGGGATAGTTCGTGCGAGCAGGCCTTCAGGATACTGAAGGAGAGACTTATTACAGCTCCGATTCTTGCTCTACCGTCAGGTACACAGGACTATGCGGTTTACACAGACGCGTCAGGTGATGGTTTGGGAGCAGTGCTGATGCAGAGGGGGAATGTGATTGCCTATGCTTTGAGACAGTTGAGACCGCATGAGCAGAATTACCCCACACGATCTTGAGTTGGCGGCAGTGGTCTTCACTTTGAAGACCTGGCATCACTACTTGTACGGGATTAACTTTGAGCTCTTCACAGACCACAAGAGTCTGAAGTACATATTTGATCAGAAGGAGCTGAACATGAAGCAACACGGATGGTTAGAGCTGCTGAAGGACTACGATTGCACGATCTCTTACCATCCTGGTAAGGGAAACGTGGTTGCAGACGCCTTTAGCAGGAGAGCGCACACGGAGGGTACGATGAACTGGCTATACACTTGGGACTTACTTGCAGCACTGACGGATTGGCATCCACAGGACAGTGCGTCTTCTCCCATCTCCGTACCTCCTAGGTACAACAGCCTTTGGGACCGTATAGTGTCAGGTCAGCAGACAGACCCGTGGATTCGCGATAGATACATGCGGGCAGTGAAGGACGAGTTTGACGATTTTGTTGTTGCAGAGTCTATTCTGTGGAAGGCAGGTCGGGTAGTGGTTCCCAACGATGAGCAGCTACGAAGAGACATACTTGACGAGGCGCATTGTTCGCATCTTTCCATTCATCCCGGCAGTACGAAGATGTACCACGATCTTCGCTGACATTTCTGGTGGGACGGGATGAAGAGGGACGTAGCTGGGCATGTCAGCAGGTGTTTGACTTGCCAGATGGTGAAGGCAGAGCATAGACGACCACCTGGATTACTGCAGCCTCTCCCCATTCCTGAGTGGAAGTGGAAGAGCATTTCGATGGACTTTGTTACAGGATTGCCAAGGACACCAGGAGGCCATGATTCCATTTGGGTCATTGTTGATAGGTTGACGAAGTCAGCCCATTTTATACTTGTTAGCATGACTTATACACCTTCTCAACTGGCCAGATTGTACATACAGCACATTGTGAGGTTACATGGCATACCCCGAGAGGTAGTGTCTGACAGAGACTCGAGGTTCACTTCCCATTACTGGCAGCAGTTCATGTCATCTTTACAGACCGAGCTGAAGATGAGTTCAGCATATCACCCTCAGACGGACGGACAGAGCGAGCGTATGATACAGACCTTGGAGGATCTTTTACGCGCCCGTTCTCTATAGTAGAAGGGATCTTGGAAGGATCATTTACCTTTTGTTGAGTTCACTTATAACAACAGCCATCATTCGAGCATCGACATGGCGCCATTCGAGGCTCTTTACGGGCGGAGATGCCTTACGCCAATCAGTTGGCGCGAGGTAGGCGATCATGCGTTGTATACCGTGGATCTCTTGAAGGAGACTGCGAGGGTTGTTGACTTGGTAAGGAGGAAGCTCTTGACAGCACAGAGTCGCCAGAAGAGCTATGCAGATCGACGACGCCGACACTTGGAGTTTCAGGTTGGGGATTTTGTGTTCCTGCGTGTATCGCCCATGAAGGGGATACAACGGTTCGGAGTTCGTGGCAAGCTGGCGCCACGTTTTGTTGGGCCATTTGAGATACTTTCACGTGTCGGGAAGGTGGCGTACAGACTGGCACTTCCCCCACGTTTGGCGGCTATACACGACATATTCCATGTGTCGAACTTGAGGAAGTACGTGCACGATCCTCGGTACATCATCAGCTATGAGAGCCTTGACATAGAGCCAGAGTTGACATACGAGGAGGAGCCAGTGCAGATATTTGATTTTGCTGTCAGGAGGCTTCAGAACAAGGAGATTCCCTTGGTCACGATCCTATGGCACCGACAGGGTGTTGAGGAGGTGACATGGGAGACCGAAGCAGCTATGCGAGAGAGATCCCGCGACTCTTCTCAGGTACTTTCGCAGTTTAGTTTATCAGTTCTCTGTATGGCAAATCATTTCACTTTCTGGGTAAAAACCTTCTTTGAGGTTTTTATGGGTTAAAAATCTTTTGAGGTTTTATGGCAGACCGACGAACCCAACTTAGAATTGGAGTCTCGAGGACGAGACTCTCTTTGAGGTTTTTATGATTGTAACATCCTTAAGTCCTAATGACTAATTAAGCCAAGATGGTGAATCATTAGTGAGCTTGATGGAAATTAGAGATGCCATTAGTGGCTACTTGTGAAAATTGTAGCTAGAGGTGATTAAGTGGCTAAGTATGATTAGTAATGTGATTACTATTCATGGGTGGGCCTTGGTTGCAATTAGGAGGAGTTGGTGGGGTTTATGTTGCAATTTTCCCAAGGATATAACCTCCCATAGGCGTCACCCGTTCCTCCCACTTCATCTTCTTCCTCTTGAAATCTTGGAGCTCTTTTCCCCATGGCTGAAAAATCCATGGATCTCCATCTTCTTTTTTAGTTTTCTCCCTCATTTCTCCACCAAAATTCGAGTTCTTGGGCTCAAATCAAAGCTGAGAAGGAGAGGATCTTGGATCTTACATTGCATGTGAGATCAAGGGCCAAATAAGAGGAGGAATCCAAGCTTGAAGCTCAAGGTGTTGACAGCCCAATATTTTCTTGGAGAGTTCTTCTTCAAGCTTTTGAAAGCTTGATTTGAGGTACAAATTAAACCCTTCTCTTGCTGCCATTTGTAGAGTTTTTATCACCTATATTCCAGATCTAAGACCAAGTGTTTGTTTTGGGGATTTTGGTTGTAAAAATTTGAGAAAATGGAGCATAGAGTGGACGGTTTTACTTGGTGTCCAGATCTGGTTGCCTTCTTTTTAATCCAAGTTAGACATGTATTTCTTGATCTTTCTTGGGTTTTCTTGGGTAGATTCATATATTGATTAATACTCCATTAAGTTAGGCTTAAATCCATGGACTTATATACGAAATTGCATATGATTATAACATCTTAAAGAGACTATATCTATGGACGGGTATACTGAATTTTCAGATTTTGTTGTTGTTGATTGTTGGCCAATAGCTTACATGATTTTGGGTATCTTCTTTAAGTTTCCTTGAGTATATTTGATTACTTATATGACCTCACTAAATTGGCTTATGATTCTTGGTTTTTAATTTGGAAATTTAGGTGATTAGAAATGTTATGGATGTTGTCATATGCATGTAACTGAATGTGTCCAGATGTGTCCATGAATTTTAGTTTAGTGTTTTAAGATGCATTTGAGGAGTTTCTTCATGTTTCCTTGATTGCAATTACTTTTAGATATATACTCTTTCATATTAACCTTTAGTCCATGGAGTTGTTTTAGAAAAATAAGGAGTTTTCAAGAGTTGTTGACTACCTATATCATAGATGTCATTGAATGTCCAGTTCTGTCCATGCATTTTAAATTAGAGTTTTAGGATGCATTTGGGGAGTTTCTAAATGTTTCCTTGAGTGTAATTACTGTTAAAATATACTCTTTCATAGCAACCTTTAGTCCATGGGTTTGTTTTAGAAAAATGAGGAGTTTTTGAGGAATTATTGACTACCTATATTATATCTCCACTGAATGTTCAGATTGGAGATGGTTGCCTTAGGACTAAGAACATACATGATTTTGATAATATCCTTAGACATCCTTTGGTGGATTTGACTATAGATATTTAGGGAGTATAATACACATGAAATCCATGTATTTGGATTGGTTTTGATGAGGATTTTGGAGACAAATTCGGTTGTTGTCCATGAACAAAACAGTGGCCAAATTCCATTGTTGAATGTATGTCTAACAAATTTTTAGGCATTCATTAATAAGTTTTAAAAAAAACCAAGTTCCCTTGTTTCCCTATATTGAAATGGGAAATCAATTAGTGATTTAATCCCAATCAGGAGAGGGATTAAGATAGGATAATTTTCCTTATGTTTGCAGCCATATGCTTATTATACACATAGGTCTATGAGTGGAATAGATACATGATTGGAGCATGGGATGCTCTCTAACAGACCCCCTTTAAATGTTAGACCTTAACATAAATTAAACACCTAAATAGCATCTTTAAAGTCATAAGTTGGTGTGAACTTAAAAGGACTAGATGCCTTGGATTATTATGAAGTATACACACACAATGACAATGTTTGGGGGTGATCAAAAAGTGAATAGGGTAAATCTCTATTTGTAATCATTTTAGAGCATGTCTTAGGATAATTGCTACTTATAAAGGTGGGCTTGAAACACCTATTATGAAATTTAGAAATTGGGGATGATCTTAAGGATACATACATACATACATACATACATATATATATATATGTAGTTACTATACAGGAAAACAAGACTATATGAACTTGCCATGAAGCAAGTCTTCCTCAAAGGAGTAGCCCGATCCTTGTAGGTTTTTTTGAATCTTTTGGGACGTAGGAAAGAACGAAGTTTATGATAAGATAGCCAAGATCATAAGATTGATGTTCTTGAGTAGGAAATTAGAGAGAGACTATCGTATCAGGACCGTATCGCCGACCTTGGATCAATAGAGGTTCTTATAGAACAAGTTCGGGTCTAGGACCGATAACTTGTAGATGGGAAACAAATCAAAGAAACCATAGACACTTAGGGCGTAACATGAAAAAGAAATGGTGATGTCACAAATGATCAGTCATGGAGAATGGTGCTCCGACTGTGCGAGGGCGCGGTGACCCTCACCTAAGCAGGAGATGAGGTCGCTCAGGCTTGGGTAGCGGACATTGAGAGCATGGGTCTAGGATCCCAGTCTTTTTACGTGTTTTCTTCGAGCGGCTCAGTTTTTACGCTTCGTTGGGATCCACGAGTTGTCTAGACCATTCCGCTGACCCGTTGGTTTTTCCTTGAGAGTCTAGGTTGGGGGTTCTCTGCGGTTAGTTACGAGCTCGTCTGGTTTTTACTTAGCTCTTCTCCTCCGGGAGTTGAGCAACGAGAGAGGAAGTCGGGTCCGGCAGGCTTACCTCTTCTCTTTCCTGCCTCCAGTGGTGTAGTAGTCGTACTACCACTGCCTTTTCCTTGGACCACACTTCTACTGGGATTGGCGAGAGCAGACGAATCCCTTCGGAGGTTTCCTCACCGCTATAATTATTACTCTTCCACCAGGTTGTGCTCTGGTGATGGGATTGTGATTAACAGACTTTGACATTTCACCAATTGCCCAGTTAAGATGAAGTTTCATCAGTAGACATTGATGTCCCATAAATACCTTTCCACTATGTCGTGCACTGGTGATGGGGTAGTGGTCAGTAGACATCAATGTCACCATTTGTACCTTTCCGCTATGTCGTGCACTGGTGATGGGGTAGTGGTTAGCAGACACTGATGACTTCATTATTACCTTTCCACCATGTCGTGCACTGGTGATGGGGTAGTGGGTAACAAACACTAAAAACTTCATCAATACCTTTTCGCCAGGTTTATGACCTCATGATAGGGTAAGAGATATGTGATCTTTAGACTTTTCCGCTATGAGACTAATGACGACAGTACCGTTTGTCGAGACTAACGAGGAGTGAATGTTGAGAGAGAGTTGTGAGTACACGTACACCTTCGGGAGCGAGTTATCACATGTGTCGACCGAGGATCAATGTGAGTTGAGAGAACAAGCTAGAAGGAGTGTTGGGAACTTAGTTAGGTTGCAAGACACCATCGCATGCCTACGGAGGTACCCTAACCCTGAGGCGTACACCATACCTCAGAGTCATAGTGTGAGGTTCAACCTGGACTTTGAAGTCCTACCCGGATATCGAGGTCCTAACTGGACCAAGACCACAGACTTACTTCTAGGCTTGAGTTGTTGGTTAGTTCCATTGACCAAGGGAGACGCAGTGTGGTAGTGAGCGAGTGTGTTCTGTTAGACTTCTGAAAGAAAGTAAATAATTTAAAAGAATCTATTAACCCACTTTTACTTTCTAGCTTCTTTTGTCCACTACAGTTACCTTACTGTTTTTCTAGATGTGCTAGTCTTTGCTTACTACTTTCCTTAGTAGAACTGTGTAAAATTTGTACTCGACAACTTTGTGACAGAAACTTGCTTGTCCTTTTTCTACTATGGAAGGCAAAGGGCCTGCGATCGAGTAGCCGACGTACTTGGGGTTGCTGTTGTTCTTTTGGTGCTGACACTTACAGAGCAGGTATATTCTTTTGGAGCTCATTAGACAGTTGTTTGTTCTGTTCTCCTCTGTAGTGTTATTTTTTTGGGATACATACATGTATATTGAATGTTGTGAAACCTCAGCATGTATATGAATAAAATGAAAATGAATGGATATGTTGTCATTCAGTTCTGGTGTACTACTTACTTCCGCTTTTAGTTTTCTTGTGGTTGCTTGCTTAGCTAAGTAAATCCTGTGAATGTCATGTTTAAAAAGCGAAAAATTTCCCCAGATTTTCATAGCATGAGATTAACTTAAGCTTATTAAGTGTGCAAATGACGTGTTTGACGGGTAACCTAAGGTCCTCGGGAGGACGATCGTTACATCTCCTATTGACGATGCCCCCCCAGCATGCCCATCTTCCTTAAAACATATCGTCGACTCCCTCTTCCCAAAGCATAACAGATGGATTGTGAAGTATACCTTTGCTATCCGCAAAAAGGTAACTATATATACTTCACAATCCTATTGTTTCTGCTGGCCTTGTCGGTTTTGCTCTAGGTGGTTACTTTGCTTCCAATATGGGAGGTCAAAGCCATATCATGGCCATTTGTAACCACTCAAACCCAATGGCAAAATTGGAGGCGTCCGTTATGATCTCGAATGGGAGAAACCAATCAAGTGGCTGAAGGACAGGAGCCTCTACAACCATATTCTTGAGTGTATCAAATGTCGAAAGACACTTATCATCGACGATAAACTCGGTGTCTTTTTCGAGAAGATCAAACAACGTTCGAGCAATTTTGTTGAAGTCTCATATGAAACGTCGGTATAAACCGACATGCTCGAGGAAAGATCGTAGCTGTTTCAGATTGGATGGTGGATTGAGTTTCTTAATGATATCCACTTTGGCTGGGTCCACCTCAATGCCCCAGTTGGAGATGATGTGACCAAGGATCGTCTCCTGAGTCATCATGAAATGACTCTTCTCCTAAGAAAGCACAAGGTTAACCTCTGTACACCTCTGAAGAATGCGATATAGGCTAGAAAGAAAGGAATCAAAATCATCGTCGTAGAACGAGAAATCATCCATGAAGACCTCCAAGATATCTCCCACCATATCCGCAAATATCGAAAGCATGCACCTCTGGAATGTATCCGGAGTATTACATAGTCCAAAGGGCATCTGTTTGAAAGTATACGTTTCGAACGGATAGATGAATGTGGTCTTCTCTTGGTCTTCTGGAGCAGTGGCCACTTGATTGTATCCTAAATACCCTCGAGAAAGCAATAATAGCTCTTCTTGACTAATCGTTCGATGATCTGATCAATAAACGGTAGCGGGAAGTGATCCTTCTTGGTCGCCTGATTCAAACATCTGTAGTCTACACAAACACGCCAAGAAGTCGGTACTCGGGTAGCGATCTCCTCTCCGTCCTCATTGATCATTGTAGTGATACCCGTCTTCTTAGGTACCACATGCAAAGTACTAACCCATTTTGAGTTGGACATGAGATAGATAAAATTAGCACTCCACCACTTGGATATTTCCTTCATAACCACTTCTCGAAGATTTGGGTTCATCCTGTGTTGAAACTCATGAGATGGCTTGGCGTCATCCTTGAGAAAGATGTGGTGGAAGCACAGAGCCGGACTAATCCCATGAAGATCAGCTACTGACTACCCGATCACCTTGCGGTTCGTTTCAAGAATCACCATCAGACGGGATTTCTGATCTTCGGTCACATTGAAAGAGATGATGATCGGAAATATTTTAGATTCGCCATCAAGGAATCGTTATTGCATGCTCTGAGGCAACGGTTTAAGCTCAGAGGGAGAAAGAACAGGAAGAGCGGGTTCGATTAGAGCCTGAGTATAGGTTGCTAGATCGATATGCGTAAGCTCTGCCTACTTTGACTCAGAAAGAATTGGAGATTGTTGGATCTTCTGATTAGATTCAATCTCCAGACTGGTTGTAGGCTCTACAGAAGAAGTCTGAAGTGTTAGGAATTCTGCGAAGCACTGCCAATCAACATCATCGGAATCTGAATGATCTGCGGGCGACTGACAGCTATGAGTGTTCACTTCTGACTCAGAGGGAGAAAGAATATATGACTGATCTAATCGTCTCCAACAAGAATTGTGTTGTTCGGTTCTAGGATTGTGCTCTCCAGTCTCTCATTCTCGGATATCTGAATCTCGGCTTCGACTAAAGGAGTAATGAAAGATTAGACGCTAGGTTCATCTCAAACGGCCTCATCATCGGTTTGTACGAAGTCACAATCCTGATGACTATCGGATTCATCATCAGATGCTCGCTCTATTCAGCTGCTCTAGAATTTTGATCCTGGATCGTCTCTATATGTATACTTTTTCCCTGAATGCGAAAGTAGACCTTCTCGATACCATAGTCAGAAATGGCCTTTTCTGTAGCCAGAAAAGGTCGTTCTAGTATGATCAGGGTATGGGTCACGCATTTAGGGATTGCCATGTCCAACACAACAAAGTCCACGGGGAATTGCAAACCTTGAATGGTGACGACAACGTCGTCGATTAAACCCTTAGGCTTCCGAAAGAGTGAGTTGGATCATAAATTTGTCGAGCATCTCTTTCATCAGATCATTCATTTGGATCTTTTTGGTGTTTTCTTTCTTATCACCTTTTCCTAAGCAGAGTGCTTTTGGAAAAGGAATCTGTACATCCTCCTATTTAGTCTGTACAATCGGAGGATCAGAAGAAGTAGAAGGAAAGTGTTTTTAAAAATTGGGACTTGCTTTCTGCGAAGTATCAGATAGAGAAAAATATTAATCAACTATCTTTTTATTTATTTTTCGAGTTCTTCCCTTTTGTACATTTTTTTGTGATTTTCTCTCATCATCACTAGAGACAAAGAATGGTAAAGCAGCTACGTCGGCATTCTGCTCTGGCTGCTCTTTAGACTTGGCGGCTTCAGCGCATCTCTATCGTCAAAGGTTGCAGCTTCAATACCGCCATCAATGTCTTCTACAGGCTCGCTTGTGTTATCCAAATTGTCCTCCTCGAGCCTAGTCGATTCTCCACCTACTGGCATCCTACTGCTCCTAAGAGAAATAAAATTAGCATCACCACAGTAAACGTAGTTGTCGGAGAATACTTGTGATTGGAGGGTGGGTTCGGTCAAATCTACCTGCTCTGACTTTCGCTTCAGATGTTTTGGATTCAGTTCTATCTGAGCAGGAAAGGCGGACTTCCCTTTGACAAGATCAGTGACATGGGTTTTAAACTCATCCATTTCTCGCCTAAAAGAAGCATGTTGATTAGTGATCAGGTTAGCGAGATATTATAAGCCTACGTTATCATGGAAAGGCCCATGAGACCCAGATGAGTCACCTTGGTGATACTGAGGCTGTTGCGGAGCTGGCTGCTACTATGGAGGGTAATGCTGCTAATGCTTAGTCTGGTATGTGCTCTACCTCTACTGAGGTTGTTGGTACTAGCAAGGACCTGAATGTTGCTGCTGCTCTCTTTTCTGCCTCATTGGTGCATGCGGTTGCTACTGGGAAGAGGCACCTCCTGTAGACCATCGGAAACCAGGGTGATCGCGACGGATCCCTGGTTGTTGTGGCTGGTTGTACCATATCCCATTGACCTCAGTCAATGGCTCAGGCATCTCAGAATATGCTGGGGGCATAGATGCCAAAGGCTGGTCGCTCTGATACACCACCATCTGAGTGTCGGATTATGGCGTCTACTGGAGTGATGGGTATGCCGAGGGATGATGTGCAGGCTCAGAATACACATGGTATATGTGTTGTATTGGAGGCCTCAGAAATATGCCTTGATCTTGGCTACCAGAGTCAGCCTGTGATCTAGAAGACCTATTCGAATCAATTTCTATCTCTTGAAGGCACATAATCTATATCTTCATATCACTCAGGCATCTCTCAAGCTTGTCAATATCTTGATCTTGTCCTCCTTCACATGCACATCATGCATCGTACTGTAGATAAGCTCGAATTCCTAAAGGTGCAGGTGCGGATCCTCAGTAGAAAGTCCATGAAACTTGGGTAGTAGTTGGATTGTCTGAGGTCAGAACTCAAAATTCCAGTGAATGACAAGGAGACAGATCCACCGGTGAGTCGTAGTCACTCCAGGGATGTAGAGTTGCTGCATCATGCGGTTCTGATCCAGTGGCGGTCTCTCTGCTCTATCAGGTTGCTCCTGATCCTCGGGTCCAGGATTCTCAGCATTAGGCTGGTCTCGTTGTGCTCTCAGCTAAGTCAACTCGTCTCTAACATCGTTCATAAGTCTACCTTTCTCCCTAATTTGATTCTGCTTCATCTCAAGGGAAGCAAGTAGATCGTTATTAATTGCAACCTGATCAATGACTACAGAGGTGGTATGCGGTCCTTTGCCAGCCATGTCTTCTGGAAAGGAGAAAGAATCTAGGTCAGGCTTGGCCAAATCAATAAGTAACTGCTGCTGATCTTCTGTAGCTGGAGGTAATGATGGATGAGAATAAGTAGGAAAAGAAATCGATGACGAGCTTCCAGGGTTAGAGTCATGCCTAAAAGTAACAAATCGTCATCCCAAACCGATCTGGATGACCGGGTCGGTTCGCGAGAGAGAGGATCGGTCAGAGTTGACCGAAGCGATCGCTTTCCCATCATCTTATTGATTTTAGTTGATCAGATCTTGAAAGATTGGACTCACATCGTAATCAAATGCAAAGCAAACTCCGAATTCACTAACGCAACCCTAGTGATGACCGTAAGAGTTCGGTTGGTTATATTTTCAATTTTTAGAGTTATTTAGCAAACAATCTTCTCATAGATTAGCAAGATCAAATAGGTTCTCGAAACTTCTACGTCGTACTGTCCCGAGTTCTCACCAGAAATCACATAGTCTCAGCCAGTATGGAAGTAAGTACAGACCGTTTCCGGCTACCCGTGTTACTTGAGGACGAAGCCTTACATAGTGTCCTCTAAACATCCTACTCTGCTAAGTAAATTCGGATCATTCCAGGCTACCCGAGCGTACCCACTGAAGATAAGGTGATTAAAAATGTGAACTAAGTAGTATTTCGAGAGAAGCCCAGACTCTGGCTCTACCTTGTGGGTCATCTCTCACTCATTGAATCAGAAGAGTGTACCTGTGATGCATTTTTGGGGATTTCTCTCCCAAGACAAGTGGAATCGTTACATTTATTTTAGGATCGGAAGTAATTAACAGTCCTTGTTTTAGTTTCCAGTTTTCACTTTTTTTAGCATTTTCGAAGAAATCGTCTAACGTATTTTTTTTCTTTTTTAATTTGATCCTAGATACAAACACCTAGGTATCGTAATCTAAACAAGCATCTAAGCTACGATGCGTAGAGAAGGAGAAAAATCGAGAAATCATAACAAGCTTCTATCTCAAAAAGCCATGGAAAACCGTCGAGAAAAAATCACGAGCGAAAAAACGTGGTGCGTGCCCTGCTCCCCCAGGAGTACAACCCTGGTGAAACAGATCCTGAGAAGAAGAAAGAGAAGTACAAGTCGGGATACCCTGAAGGGGCCCCTTCCTACAAATATTTTTATTTTACAAAAATTACACTAATCGAACTTGCAGTTCTCAATTGTGTGACTTAACCTGTGTTGCACAAATCAGAAACAAAAAGGCGCTAAGTTAGAGAATAAAATGGCGCAAAGAGAAATCCTAAACCTAAGTCTACGATCTGCCCTAGCGTTGCCTCTCGGACAACAATACCGTCTGGAAAACGCCACCCGATAAATTCTTTATTACTGCAAAAGTGACAGAAATAATCGTGGTTGTTGTATAGACCGGGTGGGTTTCATTAGAAAAGATTAAGGATTAGTTAATCTTCCTTTATTTTTTTATAATCCTATGTATAGTGTCAAGTATGGAAGTGTCGAACTCAGGGAGGCAAACTGTTGGAAACTAGGGTTAAACTATAGAATACCTAAGGTAAACGGTTTCTCAATTTTTATTTTGTTTTTAAGGATTTTTATAGATTTTTTTATTTTTAATGAATTTTATATTTTTTATGATTTTAAAGTATTTTATGATTTTTTATTGTTAACGTGTTCTAGTTTTTATTTGATTTTTATTTTTATGTTTTTATTTTATTTCCTCTTTTATAGATTTTTCGAAGGTTTCTACGGTTTTTATGAGTTTCGGTTTATTTTTAAGATGAAAAACTATTTTTATTAAAAACTGTGATGTTTCTTTAATTTTTAAAAGAGTAAACAGTGTGAAATTATTTTTTTTATCTTTACTAAAAGTAGGTGAAATTACCTTCAAAACAATATGTTGTATGTTTTTAGGAGATTTTTCTCTATTTAGATATGAATTTTGGAAGTTTTTTATGTATTTTGCTTTTTTATTGGTTTTATTGTTTTGTTTTTATTTTTTAGTTTATTATGTAAAATATAGTAAAATATACTATAGATTATTTTTATTAGATTTTTAAAGATGTTTTATATTTTTTAGAATATTTAAAGTTTGTTAGATTTTTTGGTTATTTTTAATGATTTGTTAATACTAAATGTATTTTTTATTTTAAAATATGATTTTATATTGTATATAGTGTAATATATTGTGATTATACGTATTTTATTGTAATTTTTTATTTTGAATTTATTTATTATGTATTAGAGTTTTTGTAGTCTTAATATAATGTATAGGGATTTTATATTTCCTGGAACAAGATGGACGTGCGTGTGAAATATAGAAAGTTGAGGGCATTTCACACAAAATACCCAGGAAACTCATGCTCCTAATGTGAGCGTCTCATAAGCGGGACATATACGCAAAATAAAGGAAGCCAGGGAATATCAATCCAATTTGCCCGAGGATATTAACCGTGCACGTGCTTCGCACGTGCACCGCTTATATCGGAAAGCCGTAGGGCGGTGGATTGATCTCGCCCATCCGATTATCTTCTTATCGTGCGGATGGATCTGGGGTCTGTTCTTCTCCAAATTGAAACGATGAACAGTGGTTCCGTTATCGCGATTGCAAGCGGTACGGTTGATCAAGGCGGAAGCAGCAACGATGGCACGGCGCTCGGCTCAATTCGGAGTTGCGCAAAAGGAGCACGGTTCACGCGTAGGAGTTACAACTCATATGGTTGTGGCACGACGCACGTGCGGATCACGATTGCGAGCGACGTATTGCATGATGAGGGTTGCCTGATGTTATCCTGATCGTATAGCTCTCCCAAAATCTGTAGCGAGTTGTTCATCCCCGAATTGCTTGGAGCGGCGGCGATGCTTCGATTGCCAGGCTGCGAGTTGATGTCGATTTTCCAATAAAAAAACCTTTAGATGAGCCTCGAGCAGCGAGGAAAACAATGATTTTCAGGATGATGTCGACTCCAAGTATTAAAGGATCTACGAATCTCGCAATGATGGTGTAATTGGCCTGTTGTTATGCTTCGTTATACTCTAGGTCATACACGTTATCAAACGAGGCTCGAGGTGTACCTCTTGGCCAGAGATTAGGCTCAAAGGATATGGATTGAGAAGGGCGGAGGGGTTGAGAAGAAGAACGAAGGAGGAGAATAGAGAACATGAGAGGACCTGGATGGAGGCATGCCTGGGGAATGCTGGATCTCACCGGAGTCTCAACCTCTTTCGCCCTCACTCACGGTTGTGACGCTCTCCTGTCACCAGAGCTCGCCGTAATTCTGGGAGGAAGGGAAACAAATGGCGGATGGAGAAGTTGGAAGAAGCTCGGACCTAAATATAGAGGTTGGAGGAGGAAGTTGGTGCAACCGACGGTCGTTGAGGACGTTGGGGTGGTTGGACCGTGGAGAAGAGGAGGCGGGAGAGAAAGAAGGGCCGACGGGGTCGGGTGTTGTTGGAGGAGGAAACATGGGGAAGAATGGAAAGTAAGAGGTAGAAATGGAAAAAATAATTAAAAATAATTAATAATTATATTAACTTAATTAATAAAGATAGAATTAATTCCGAAATTAAGTAATTAAATAATTGATTATATAATTAATGTAATAATTAAATAACTTAATGACTCATAAACGATAATTAGTAATTAAATAATAATTAATTAATTAATTTTAATTAATAAATAATGAATTAAGTAAATTATATTTTAGTTAAATTAAATATTAAAAGATCAATAATATATATATTAACATGTATAAAATAATGATAAGTTACGGTTTGTTGTAAAATATATCAATACGGACCTGAAAATCGTGTTTTTCATATTAACTCTAAGTGAAACTAGTTTTATAGATAATTGAATAATATAATTTTTAAACCGAGTTTTCTCAATTCGGAGTTCATACAACCGAGTTATGAGGCCTAGAAAATTTAGGTAGCGGATTCAGACCTCCAGATTTTATTGGTATTTTGGCGTAATTATATTTTTATATTTTTTATATAATTTTAGAAGATTTTAGGAGAAGAAATTAAGTTAATCGAGTTTACGATTATTTAATTAAAATTCCAGGAAGATTCTACATATAGTACATATAAACAACTGGTCCAAAAAGGCGAAACTCACCGGTTTTATTCGAATATCTTTTTGATGTTTTTAATAAATAGTACTGAGTATAAAACGTATTTTAAAAATGAGTTTGGTCTATTTGGAGTTTTCTATAAATAGTTATGAACCTTGGAAGTCGGCTTTAGTAGCTTTTGCGGTTCATTATGGTTAATTATCTTTTCATCGAAATATTTTTCTAATATTTTTATAAAATAAATATATATTTATGAACAAGTTTTTACAAAAGGAGTGATTTGATTTGGAATTGTCTTGGTGATAAATAAAATAGGTGAAGTATTTACAATATGAAAAATGGGCAAATTATATTTTTTGCCTTTATTTTTTAGATATTTGTATAGGTTAGGATTCTTATATCTCCCTACTTATTTATTTTATCAACCCGGTCAATATTGACCTTGTCTTGGGGTTAGGATCAGTCTGTACATATTAAATATTTATAGCCTTCTTTTCTTTTATTTTTCTTTTTATTTTTATTCTTTTATTTTGGATACTAAGTGCTAAATATATAATATTAATAATTGTGGTTAGAATGATAATTAGTTGGAATTCATTATTTACATGTATTTTACCAAGAATTTTATCCAAAATGAAAGAATAAAAGCCACTCCCCTATACTTTACCTTTGTTGGTCCCTTAGCAAACACTTATTTTATAAATAAATGAAAGAAAAAAGAAAAAAAGGAAAATAAAAGAACTTAGAACATGCTTGTTTCTTTAAACTGAATCTCATTTCACCCAAAATCTGGAGCCTAGATTCAGACCTTTGGATTAATAGTGTATCGGGACTCTATTAGAATTAGGATTTAAGTCTCAATAGTCCTCAAGTTCCACAAATCCATATCTAGATTCAACCCAACAACCAGCTCAGATCCACCTATCCATCACGCAAACTTTTCAACTTTGAAAGCAACTTGACTGTGTGTGAAAGGTTTTAGCTCTTCCTGCTTAAAGAAGCGAAGAAACCACCCATCCCAGTTACACACTTCCATTGGGCCCTCATCCAACAGCTCAGTCCTCGAGAAGGAAGGTATTTCCTTCTAAGATCAGGTCATGTTGTGTCTACAATCGAATATAGAAAGAAGTAGAAGAATTGGAAAAGAACTGGAGTGTGATCAGTGTAGTCACATCTCCTGTGAAGCCTGGCTAGTTTAGCCAAGTCTCCACAAAGACATGCAGGCTTTTCTGAAGTTCGGACCATTGTGGTCATTTTTGGTATTTGGTATATTCAGTTTCTTTTTGGTAGAGATAATTGTTGCATTGCATAGATCTTTTATGCCCCAATGGATATAGCATCTATTCTTCCGCCTATTTTTTAGGGTCTTAGAAAAAATTGTGCCAACAGATCCTTTCCTCATCCGAAGCTTTATTTCAACCCCAATCTCTCCCATCTTAGGACCTCATCATCGTCAAACAAGGATGGAAACGCACCACCGAAATGAACTGCCCTTCGCAGCCCCATGCAAGTCAAGCTAAGTATAAAGTGCTTGAGTTCAAAATTGGTTCAAATGGAGAAGAGTTCAACGGATGACACCATGTGTCCTACATAGGCACTTTCAAGTTGAATTCCGAACACGGTCTCAAGGAACTCAAAGAATTAAGTTTAAAAGACCTGAAGAGTCTCAATTCTCGTTCCTAATAAAGTCCCTTTAGAATTAAGTGGATTAAGGCCTGAACCAAGCTCCATCTCTCGGACTTAGATCCATTTGGTTCAAGACTTGTTCTGAAAAATGCAAATGAATGCAACAATTTTTTTATGAGGTAAAATTTTCGGATTAAATATTTTAAGTGGTTTTTAAAGACTTTTATAATTTTTATTAATTTTAAAACTTTTCAATTTTTAGGGTCTTTTTGAAAAAGTTTGTGGATTAACTCCATTTACACCATTTTTACACGAGTTTTGTATATTTTACAAGGGATTCCATACAAGTTTTATATACAAGCTTATACGGCTTTTATACAAGATTTTATAAGGATTTTATTTTCAATTTTTTAAGGATTTTATCAGAGAATTTTATAACATTTATTTATATACAATTTTTAAAGGTTTTTTTATAAGATATTTTTACGATTTTGTTACGGTTTTTAGAAATTCAAAATATACACCCATACTTTTAGAGAGCCTTATTTTTAAAAAAATACAATAAAATATGAGTTATGCCTTCTAAAGTATATATAGCATATATATACGGCACTTCCCCTATACTTAGCGTGAACTATGTCCTCATAGTGACCACGGAAGCGATAAAAGAAGACATAACTCGGGCTAAGTATAGATCGGTGAAAAGAATCTATACTACAACGACTCAACGGAAATAAATGAATGAATAGAAATCGATCATCTCCTCTATACTTAGGATTAAGTAATCCTAAGGATAGCGGACTCAAAAATCAAAGATGATCGAGGTCAAGAGAATGTACATACTCAACGGCTCGGCTTGTCCCTCTATACTTAGGGTAAAATATCCCTGAGTATAGAGACGAAGATCAAAAGGTTAGGGACAAGCGAGGGAGCAGACGAGACAAAAATCGATGATAATGAAAAGGAGAAATGAACGAGATTACTCTCCCCCATACTTAGGGTAAAGTACACCCTAAGTATAAGCAACGACAAGGGTAATAAAACAAAATGACGTGAGCAACAACGGTATCTAAACCCCCCCTATATTTAGGATAAAGAATATCCTATATATAGCAAAATTCTAGATGAACCTAAGGGTGTAAGACAAACAGAAGGGAAAGAGTAAAATCGAAAATATATACAAGATAATCTTTGAAAATCAGGTATGAGATGCATAGTGTAAGAATGAAAAGATCATCTCATACAAAATAGATAGGGGCAACTTCAACGATCTGTGATTCATGATCTAGAAATGGTTTCAACCGCTGACCATTGACCCGAAAGGTGGAATCAGATGACAACTCAGATATATCAATGTTACCGTTGTCGTACACCTTTCGTACAAGATACGGGCCTTTCCACTTGCTCTGGTGTTTTCTTGGAAACAATTTTAGTCTCACATCGAATAGCCATACTTTCTTATTCGTCTCAAACTGCTTGTGGCTGATGTGAGAATCATGCCACTCTTTGATCCACTCTTTATAATGAAGGCTACTCGTAAAGGCTTCTTCACGTAACTCTTCCAGGGCTGTCAGTTCAGTCTGCCTCTGATCTCTCAAATCATCCAGGCCAAAGATCACTTCTTTCACTACCCACAAGGATTTGTGCTTGATCTTGACAGGTAAGTGGCACGTCTTGTCGTAAATGAGCCAAAAGGGAGATGTACCAAATGGAGTTTTGAAGGATGTTTGACAAGCCTAAAGATCTGAGTCCAAAAGCTGCGACCAATCCTTTCAGTCTGGGCGAACAACCTTTTGCCAGATCATCTTGATCTCCCTATTCGAGACTTTGGTTAGACCATTCGTCTGAGGATGATACGGAGTAGCAACCCGGTGGTCTATATCGAACTCGTTAGCAAGTGCTCTTACCTTATCGTTGATGAAGTGGCTACCCCCATCTGATATCAAATTACGAGGAACCCTGAATCGTATAATGATATATTTTCTCAGGAACTTGTGAACTGTGTTCACATCAGCCGCTCAGATAGGAATATACTCTACCCAACGACTCACATAATCCACAGCTAGAAGGATATACTTGAACCCCTGACTTTTAGGAAACATGCCCATAAAGTTGATACTCATGCGTCAAACACTTCACAGAAGTGGATCGGTTGTATTGGCGTAATGTCTCTATGTCCACAATTACCCATTTTCTGGCAATCAGTACATCTCTTTATGAATGCGTGGGCATCCGCAATGAGTGTAGGCCACCAAAGGCCATATTGGAGCACCTTCTATGTTGTCTTCTCCCTTGAATGGTGTCCTCCAGCTTCTAATCAATGGCAATACATGACACTTTGGTATTCCTCCTAAGCAATACACCAACGTCAGACGGAATCAACTCCTTCATGATAAAGGACCAGATCCTCCCAATGGTAAGACTTGACTTTCACGAGGAAAGTCTCAAGCCTCTGTCTGGACCAACCTTGTGATATTTCTTAGTAACAAGAAAGTTCACAATGTCGGCATACCATGACAACGAGGCGACAGCAAGAATCACCTCGTCGGGGAAGGTCTCGGTGATTGGCGCATCAAACTCAGCAGTCTCAGGTGTTTCTAACCGGGAGAGGTGATCCACCACCACATTCTTGACTCCATGCTTATCCTTGATAACAATATCGAACTCCTAGAGTAGAAGGATCCATCTGGTCAGATGTAGCTTCGAATCCTTCTTGTCCATTAGATACTTGATGGCGGTGTGATCAGTGAAGATTGTAACCTTCGATCCTAAGATATGGGACCTGAATTTGTTTAAGGAAAATATAACTGGTAGCATCTCTTTCTCTGTAACTGTGTAATTATGTTGAGTGGAATTCAAAGTCTTGCTAACATAATGTATGGTGTATTGAAGGTCATTTCTCCTCTGTCCCAACATAGCCCCAACGGTAAAATCGGAGGCGTCCATTATGATCTCAAATGGGAAAGACCAATCGGGTAGCTGAAGGACAGGAGCCTCTACAACCATGTTCTTGAGAGTATCAAACGCCGAAATACATTTATCATTGACGATAAACTCGGTGTCTTTCGCGAGAAGATCAGACAACGGTAGGACAATTTTGTTGAATTCTCATATGAAACGTCGGTAAAAACAGACATACCCGAGGAAAGACCGTAGCTATTTCAGATTGGATGGTGGATTGAGTTTATTAATGATATCCACTTTCATCGGGTCCACCTTCATGCCCCGGATGGAGATGATGTGACCAAGGACCATGCCTTGAGTCATCACGAAATAACTCTTTTCCCAAGAAAGCACGAGGTTAACCTCCATATACCTCTGAAGCATGCGATCTAGGATAGAAAGACAGGAATCAAAATCATCGCTGTAGACCGAAAAATCATCCGTGAAGAGCTCCAAGATATCTCCCATCATGTCCGCGAATATCGAAGCGTGCACCTCTGGAATGTAGCCGGAGCATTACATAGACCAAAGTGCATCCCTTTGAAAGCATACGCTCCGAACGGACAGGTGAATGTGGTCTTTTCTTGGTCTTCTGGAGCAATGAACACTTGATTGTATCTTGAGTACCCGTCAAGAAAGCAATAATGGCTCTTCCCGGCTAACCGTTCGATGATCTGATCAATAAATGGTAGCGAAAAGTGATCCTTCTTGGTCGACTGATTTAAACACATGTAGTCCATGCAGATGCACCAGGAAATCAGTACTTGGATAGTGATCTCCTCTCCATCCTCATTAATCATTGTAGTGATACCCGTCTTCTTAGGTACCACATGCAAAGGACTAACTCATTTCGAGTCGAAGATAGGATAGATAAAAGCGGTGCTCCACCACTTGGATATTTCCTTCATAACCACCTCACAGAGATTCAGGTTCAGCTTGCACTGAAACTCACGAGATGGCTTAGCGTCATCCTTGAGAAAGATGTGGTGGGAGCACAGAGCTGGACTAATCCCATGGAGATCAGCTACTGACTACCCGATCGCCTTACGGTTCTTTTCAAGAATCACCATCAAACGGGATTCCTGATATTCGGTCAGATTGGAAGAGATGATGACCGGAAACATTTTACATTCGCCAGCAAGGAATCATTATTTCATGCTCTGAGGCAACGGTTTAAGCTCAGGGGAAGAAGGAACAGGAAGAGCAGGTTTGATTAGAGCCCAAGTATAGGCTGCTAGATCGATATGTGTAAGCTCTGCCTGATCTGACTCGGAAAGAACTAGAGATTGTTGGATATTCTGATTAGATTCGATCTCCAGACTGGTTGTAGGATCTACAGAAGAAGTCTAAAGTGTTAGGAATTCTGCGAAGCACTACCGATCAGCATTATCAGAATCTGAATGATTTGCGGGCGACTGACAGCTATGAGTGTTCACTTCTGACTCGGAGGGAGAAATAATATCTGAATGATCGGAAAATATCTCAGAATCATCTCCATCAAGAATTTCGTTGTTTGGTTCTAGGATTGTGCTCTCCAATCTCCCATCCTTTGATATCTGAATCTCGGCTTCGACTGAAGGAGTAATGAAATATTGGGTGCTAGGTTCGGCCCAGACGGCCTCATCATCGGTTTATACGAAGTCACAATCCTGATGACTATCGGATTCTTCATCAGATGCTCGCTCTGATTCAGCTGCTCTAGAATTTTGATCATGGATCGTCTCTATATGTATACTTTTGCCCTGAATGCGAAAGTAGACCTTCCCGATACCATAGTCAGAAATGGCCTTTTCTGTAGCCAGAAAAGGTCGTTCTAGTATGATCAGGGTATCGATCACACATTCAGGGACCACCATGTCCAACACGACGAAGTCCACAAGGAATTGCAAGTCCTGAATGGTGACGATAACGTCTTCGATTAAACCCTTAGGCCTCTTGATAGGGTTGGGCATCGGGCCGGGTCGGGTCGGGTTTGAGTTGGCTCGGCCCAAGCCCATTTAAGTATATGGGCTAATGGGTCGGGCCTAGGCCCATTTTATTTTCAAAAATTAGGCCCAAGCCCAAACCCGGCCCAAACAAAATGGGTCGGGTTCGGGTCGGGACGGCCCAATTTAACACCTATGTATACCAATATCATGTCTTCCATTCTTCTTGCATTTGTGTGGTTGTTTCTTATGCATGTGTGCATGTTTAAAACTATAAGCATGCTAACTAATTTGTGATTTTAACATTAATTATATGTTGGAAATAGAAATGTGGTAAAAATATGACGACTTAAACCACATTCAATTCACCATTACATATTCTATTGTAGATGCGGGCACTATGACCCAATATAGATTGGTTACTTACACTTGTACATGCTCTAACACTTGAGGACACAGATTTCATTCTTGCATATTAATGTAATAATCTTGTATATTAATATAATAATATCCACGCTAATGGATATGATTATTAATGTGTCTAAGCATTTATTCTACACTCGAATAAGGATATTAAAGTTAGAACATGGTATTTGGAATGAACACGAATATAATTGATATAATTATACCGTACTAGATATGAATATACTTGCTTCAGAATGGGTCGGGCTATCGGGCTAACGGGTTTGGGCCTTCTCAGGCCCAATCTCGGCCCGATAATCAATATGGGCTCATTTTAAGGCCCATGGCCCGCCCATTAAATTTCGAGTTCGGGTTTAGGTCGGGTTATACTGGTCGGGTTTTGGGTCGGGTCGGGCCGGCCTAGCCCAATGCCCAACCCTACCTCTTGACCGATCTATCAGCAAACTGCAAGACTGTTCGGCTTGATCGAAGATGCCCGAACTTGAACTTGTTAAGTAAGGACGAAGGAAGGAGATTAATCGAAGATACGGTATATAATAGAGTTCGATCAAAAGTCTGATCGAGGATCTCACATCTAACATACGGTGCTCCCGTATCTGATCTCTTGACTGGGAGTCAATTCTGAATAGTATGGCAGGTTTCCTTGGTCAACACATGGATCTCGGAATAGTGATTAAGCTGCCTCTTTTTTTTTTGCGGACGGTGGTTCGTTCTTCAAGGCCTTTCTGCAGAAGAGGGATGTGTGCCAAGGCTTCCGAAAGAGTGAGTTGGATCGTAAATTTGTCGAGTATCTCTTTGATCAGATCATTCATTTGGATCTTTTTGGTGTTTTCTTTTTTATCGCCTTTTTCCTAAGTAGAGTGCTTTTGGAAAAGGAATCTGTACATCCTCCTAGTTTTTCTGTACAATCATAGGATCATAAGAAGTAGAAGGAAGTGTTTTTGAAAAATTGGGACTTACTTTCTGCGAAGTATCAGATAGAGAAAAATATTAATCAACCATCTTTTTATTTCTTTTTCGAGTTCTTCTCTTTTGTACATTTTTTGTGATTTTCTCTCATCATCACTAGAGACGTACTTTATGTCGACGTCCGGCTCTGGTTGCTCTTTAGACTTGGTGGCTTCAACACCACCATCTCTATTGTCAAAGGTTGCGGCTTCAGTACCGCCATCAATGTCTTCTACAGGCTCGCTTGTGTTATCCAAATTGTCCTCCTCGAGCCTAGTAGAGTCACCGCACTCTGGAATCCTATCACTCCTAAGAGAAATGAAATCAACTCATCATAGTAAAGGTAGTCGTCGGATAATACCTGTAATTGGAGGGTGGGATCGGTCAAATCTACCTGCTCTGAATTTAACTTCACATTGTTTGGATTCGGCTCTATCTAAGCAGGCAAGGTGGACTTCCCTTTGACCAGATCAGTGACATGGGTTTTAAACTCGTCTATATCTCTCCTAAAAGAAGCCTATTGATCAGTGATCAAGTTAGCGAGATATTCTAAGGTTCGGTTATCATGGAAAGGCCCATGAGACCTAGATGAGTCACCTCGGTGATACTGAGACTGCTGCAAAGCTGGCTGCTGCTGTGGAAGGTAATGCTGTTGATGCTGAGTATGGTATGTGCTCTGCCTCCACTGAGGTTGTTGGTACTGACGAGGACCTGAATGTTGCTGCTGCTCTTTGTTTTGCCCCATTGGTGCTTGTGGTTGCTCTTGGGAAGAGGCACCTCCTATAGGCCATCGGAAATCAGGGTGATCGTGATGGATCCTTGTTGTTGTGGCTAGTTGTATCATATCCCATTGACCTCAGTCAATAGCTTATGCATCTCAGAATATGCTGGGGGCATAGATGCCAAAGGTTGATCGCTCTGATACACCACCATTTGAGTGTCAGATGATGGCATCTGTTAGATTTGTGTGTATGCTGAAGGATGATGAGTAGGCTAAGAATGCACATGGTATATGTGCTTTACTGGAGTCCTCAGAAGTATGCCTCAATATCAGCTACCAGAGTCTGTATGTGATCTAGAAGATCTATTCGAATCAGCTTGTATCTCTTGAAGGCACATAATATGTGTCTTCAGATCACTCAGGCATCTCTCAGACTCGTCAATCTTATCGAGCTTGTCTATATTATTGCACTTTTTCTTGATTGTTTCCATTAGATCTAGCTTCTGACAAATGATCCCCATATCAGCTGATGAGGATTCGAGAGGAATTGAAACAACAGAGATGGATTCCCTTCAATCTGTGCCACTCGGGAAAGATGGTGATAAGTGGGTGCTTTCTTTTGATTGTAGATATGAGTTTGAGATATTGTGGTATAGTTCTCTGCCATTTTCTCATAAATGGCCCAGACTCGATCTTCGTGCATCGAAAAATACAATCCACCACAAGCTGCGTTCACCAGTCCATGTAACTCTGGTGTCAGCCGACTGAAGAAACTCTGTAGAAGAGTTGGCTTCGAAAGTTCGTGATGGGGACACCGGTCAATGAGCTCTCTAAATCGGTCCCATGCTTCGTGGAACTGTTCATTCCCGGTCATGGTGAAATTGTTAATCATGGCTCTAGCAGCATTCGTTCGACCAAGAGGGTAATACTTGTTGAAATACGCGGTTCTCATTTCCTCCCATGTCGAAACATATCTCCCTAAGTGTTTCAGCCAGTAGGTTGCTCGATCAACGAGGGAGAAATGAAACACTATCAACTTGATCATGTCCTTATTCACATACGCATCATGCACCGTACTGCAGATAAGCTTGAACTCTTGAAGGTGAAGGTGCGGCTCCTCAGTAGAAAGCCGGTGAAACTTGGGCAGCAGTTGGATTGTCTGAGGTCGGAACTCGAATTTCTGAATGACAGGGAGACGGATCCATTGGTGAGTCATAGTTGCTCCATGGTTGTAGACTTGTTGCATCATGCGGTTATGATCTAGTGGCGGTCTCTCTGCTCTATCAGGTTGCTCCTAATCCTCGGGCCTGAGATTCTTAGCAGCAGGCTGGTCTCGTTGTACTCTCAACTGAGTCATCTCGGCTCTAACATCATTTATAAGTCTACCTTGCTGCCTAATCTGATTCTACATCATCTCAAGGGAAGTAAGTAGACCGTTATTGATCACATCATGATCTATGACTACAGAGGTGGTCTGCGATTCTTTGCCAGCCATGTCTTCTGGAAAGGAGAAAGAATCTAGGGTAGGCTTGCCCAAATCATTAAGTAACTGCTGATGATCTTCTGTAGCTGGAGATGATGATGGATGAGAATGAATGGGAGAAGAAATCGATGACAAGCTTCCAGGGTTAGAGTAATGCCTGGAAGTAGCAACTCGTTTTGATTTCGGTTCCGGATGAGAGACATCCCGAACCGATCTGGATGATTAGGTAGGTTCGCGAGAAAGAGGATCGGTCAAAGTCAACCAAAGTGATCGCCTTCCCATCATCTTATTGATTTTAGATGTTCAGATCTTGAAAGATTGGACTCACACCGCAATCAAACGCAAAGCGAACCCCGAGTTTACCAACGCAACACTGGTTATGATCGTAAGAGTTTGGCCGATTATCTTTTCAACTTTTAGGGTTATTTGGCAAACAATCTTCTCACAGATTAGCGAGATCAGATAGGTGCCTGAAATTTCTACATCGTATTGTCTCGAGTTCTCACCAGAAATCACCTAGTCTCAGCCAGTATGGAAGTAACTACAGACTATTTTCGTCTACCAATGTTACTTGAGGACGGAGCCTTACGTAGTGTCCTCTAAACCTCCCACTCTGCTAAGTAAATTCGGACCTTCGGCTACCCGAGCATATAAGGTGATTAAAAGTGTGAACTAAGTAGTATTTTGATAGAAGCCCAGACTCTGGCTCTACCTTACGGGTTGTCTCTCACTCACTGAATCTGGAGAGTGTACATGTGATGCAATTTCAGGGATTGCTCTCCTAACACAAGTGGAGTCGTTACATTTATTTTAGTATCAGATAGAATTAGCGGTCCCTGTTTTAATTTTCAGTTTTCACCTTTTTTAGTATTTTCAGAGAAATCGTCTAACATATTTTTTGTCTTTTTGGGTTTGGTCCTAGATACAAGCACCTAGGTGTCGTAACCTAAACAAGCATCTAAGCTACGGTGCGCAGAGGGAAAAACCGAGATATCCTAACAAGCACCTATCTCGAAAAGCCACGAAAAACCGTCAAGAAAAAATCACGAGCGAAAAAACCGCAGTGGGTGCCCTGCTTCCCCAGGAGTACAACACTAGTGAAATATACCTCGAGAAGAAGAGAGAGAGAGAGAAGTACAAGTCAGGATGCTCTGAAGGGTCCCCTTCCTACGATTTTTTTATTTTACAAAAATTACACTAATCGACTTTGTGGTTCTCAACTGTACGGCTCAACTTGTGCTGCACAAATCAGAAACAAAAAACTATGAAGTTAGAGAATAAAATGGTGAAAAGAGAAATCCTAAACCTAAGTCTATGGTCTGCCCTAGCGCTGCCTCTCCGGCAACGATGCCATCTGAAAAATGCCACCTGATCAATTCTTTATTCCTGCAAAAGAGACCGAAATAATCGTGGTTGTTGTATCGACCTGGTGAGTTTTGTCAGAAAAGATTAAGGATTAGTTAATCTTTCTTTATTTTATTTATACTTTTAAACAAGATGTGTAGTGTCAAGTACGAGAGTATCGAACTCAAGGAGGCAAATTGTTGAAAACTACGGTTAAACAGTAGAATACCTAAGGTAAACGGTTTCTCAATTTTTATTTTATTTTTAAGGATTTTTTTGGATTTTTATATGATTTTTAATGAATTTTATATTTTTATGATTTTTAAGTATTTATTATTTTTTTATTATTAAATGTGTTGTAATTTTTATTTGATTTTTATTTTGTTATTTTTATGTTTTTATTTTATTTCCTATTTTTATGGATTTTTAGAAGGTTCTTAGGGTTTTTATGAGTTTTGGTTTTTTTTTAAGATGAATTTTTTTAATTAAACACTATGATGTTTTTTTATTTTTCAAAGAGTAAAACACTGTGAAATTATTTTTATTTTATTTTTACCTAAAATTAGATGAAATTACCTTCAAAACGATATGATGTGCATTTTTAAGAGGATTTTTCTTTATTTAAATATGAATTTTGGAAGTTTTTTATCTAGTTTGTTTTTATTGGTTTTATTGTTTTGTTTTTATTTTGTTTTTAGTTTATTATGTAAAATATAGTAAAATATATTTTTAAAGTTTATTATGTAAAATATAGTAAAATATAGATGCTTTTTATTAGATTTTTTATATTTTTTAGTATTTTTAAAGTTTATTAGATTTTTTGGTTATTTTTAATGATTTGTTAATACTGGACATTTTTTATTTTAAAATATGATTTTATATTGTATATAGTGTAATATATTGTATTTATAGATATTTATTATAATTTTTATATTTTGGATTTCTTTATTATGTATTAGAGTTTGTGTAGTCTTAATATAATTTACAGGGGTTTTTATATTTCCTGGAATAAGATGGACGTGCGTGTGAAATACAGAAAGGTAGGGCATTCCGCGAAAAATACCCATGAAACTCGTGCTCCTCACATGAGCTTCTCAGAAGCGGGACATGTACACAAAATAAAGGAAGCCAGGAAATATCAATGCAATTTTCCCTATGACCGCTTATATTGGAAAGCAGTGGGGAGGTGGATTGATCTCGCCCGTCCGATTATCTTCTTATCGGCGGATGGATCTGGAGTCTGTTCTTCCCCAAATTGAAACGATGAACGACAGTTCCCTTATCATGATTGCAAGCGACACGGTTGCTCAAGGCGGAAGTAGCAACGATGGCTCGGTACTCGGCTCAGTTCGGAGCTGCGCAAAAGGGGCACGGTTCACCGCAGGAGTTGCAGCTCAGATGGTTGTGGCACGACACACATGCGGATCACGATTACGAGAGACATATTGCATGACGAGGGTCATCTGATGTTATCCTGATCGTATAGCTCTCCCGAAATCTGTAGCGAGTTGTTCATCCCCAAATTGCCTGGAGCGGCGTCGATGCTCCAATTGCCAGCATGCGAGTTGATGTCGATTTTCCACTCAAAAACCTTTAGATGGGACTCGCGTAGCGAGGAAAACAATGATTTTCATGATGGTGTCGACTCCAAGTGTTAAAGGATCCACGAATCTCGTAATGATGGTATAATCGGCTTGTTGCTATGCTTCGCTATACTCCAGGTCATACACGTTATCAAACGAGGCTCGAGGTGTACCTCTTAGCCAGAGATTAGGCTCAAAGGATATGGAATGATTGCATGATCCTCAAGGGAGTTGATAGAAAGGCATCAAAGCTCAGATCAGACGAGACAGGATATGAGGGGAATATTTCATGAGAGGAGCGTGATTTGATGTTTATGAACGGAGATTGGAGGTCAAATTGAATGTGTTTAGGTATCAAATTTGACTCAAAAGAACAATAGAGAGAATAACTAGAAACATAACCTGATGTGTAAGTAGAGAAGGTGCATGGGGAAACGGACCTCAGCAAAGTATGCGATGGACGATGGCTCGAGGCAGAGGTGGGATAAAGGCGGTAGTGCAGGTGATTGTAGAATTTATCGAAATTGAAGAGAGAGAGAGAGAGAGAGAAACAGATGGATTGAGAAGGGCGGAGGGGTTGAGAAGAAGAACGAAGGAGGAGAATAGAGAACAGGAGAGGACCTGGATGGAGGCATGCCTGGGGAATGTTGGAACTCGGCGGAACTCCTACGGGTAATCGCCTCGACAGTCGGCATGACCGGAGGCTGGTTCGCGGCGGATTAGATCCTCAATGTTGGCAGCTTGATCTCACCGGAGTCTCAACCTCTTTCACCCTCACTCATGGTTGTGACGCTCTCCTGTCACCAGAGCTCGTCGAAATTTTGAAAGGGAAACAAATGGCGGATGGAGAAGTTGGAGGAAGCTCGGGCCTATATATAGAGGTTGGAGGAGGAAGTTGACGCAACCGATGGCCGTTGAGGATGTTGGGGTGGTTGGCCAGTGGAGAAGAGGAGGCGGGAGAGAAAGAAGGGTCAGTGGGGTCGGGTGTTGTTGGAGGAAACGGAGGGAAGAAGAAGAAAGGGAGGAGAGAGAAGGGAAAGTAAGAGGGACACAACAACAACAACAATAACAACAAAGTCTTTTCCCACAATTAAGTAGGGTTGGCTACATGGATTCTTTGCCTCCATTCAGATCTATCTTGGGTCAATCTCGTACTTAAATCCAAAAAATTAAGATCCCTTCGTATAGTCTCTTTCCAACACTTCTTGGGTTGTCATCGCCCTCTCTTAGCCGGCTCAACATCCCAACACTCGCATCTCCTAACCGGTGCATCAGTTGACCTTCTTTGCAAATGACCAAACCATCTTAAGCGATTTTCTCGCATCTTATCCTCGATCGGAGCTACACCAACTTTCTTTCTGATTGCATCATTCCGAATCCGATCTTTACGTGTATGTCCATACATCCATCTTAGCATTTTCATTTCTGCTACAGACATTCTCTGCACATGTCTATGGTTCACATGCCAACATTCAAAACCATAAAGCATAGCAGGTCTCACGGCTGCTTTGTAAAACTTTCCTTTAATTTTTAAAGTAATTTTCTTATCACAGAGAATAGCGGAAGCTCCTCTCCACTTTAGCCAGCCTGCATTTATTTTATTAGTAATATCTCCATCAATTTCCCCGTCATGTTGCAAAATAGATCCCAGATATCTAAAAGAATCACTTTTCTAAATGTTATCGTCACCAATCTTCACCTCGATTCCTTCACCATTGCTTCCATTAAAGGTGCATTCCATATATTCCGTCTTAGCCCTATTTATACGAAAACCTTTAGTCTCCAATGCATGTCTCCAAACCTCAAGCTTCTCATTTACTCCATCTATAGTCTTGTCAATCAACACAATATCATCAGCAAATAACATACACCAAGGTAACTCATCCTGAATGTGACTTGTCAACTCGTCCATAGTCAAAGTAAAAAGAAATGGACTCAAAGCTGAACCTTGATGTAAACCAATGTTGATATAAAAATAGTCAGTCTTCCCCGTCGGGGTCCTTACACAAGATAAAGCCCTATCATACATATCCTTTATGAGATTAATGTATAGGACAGGTACTTGTCTCTTCTCCAAAACTCTCCACAGTATCTCCCGTGGGACGGAATCATAAGACTTCTCCAAATCAATAAAGATCATGTGGAGATTCTTCCTTTTAGCTCTATTAATCTCCATTGTTCTCCTCAGCAAATGGATGGCTTCAATAGTTGAGCGACCTGGCATGAATCCGAATTGGTTTTCTTTTACTTGGGAAACCTGTCTCAACCTTCTTTCGATCACACGTTCCCAAATTTCATAGTGTGACTCATCAGTTTGATACCTCTGTAATTTGAACAATTTTGAATGTCTCCTTTGTTCTTATAGAGAGGCACCACGATACACCTCCTCCAATCTTCAGGCATTTTCTTGCTTCGTCAAATAACATTGAATAGATTCGTAAGCCAAGTCAAACCACGCTCACCTAAAACTTTCCATACTTCTACAGGGATGTCATCCGATCCAACACCTTTCCCAGGTCTCACAACCTTCAAAGCCTCCTCTACTTCTTTTCTTTGTATTCGTTTATAGCATGCACGATTCAAGTAATTTTCACTACTAGCTAGATCACCTAAAGTGATCTCTCTATATCCTTCTTCAATGAAAAGTTTATGGAAGTATTTCTCCCATCTAGTCTCTATATCCTTCTGAGTAACAAGCATGTGACCTTCCTCGTCCTTAATGCATCTCACTTGAGAAAGGTCTTTGGTCTTTCTTTCTCTTGCTTTGGCCAACCTGAATATATCCTTCTGGCCCTCCTTGGAGTTGAGATTTTTATACAAAACCTCATAAGCTTTTGACTTAGCTTCGCTTACAGCCTTCTTTGCTTCCTTCTTCGCAATTTTATAGTCTGTGACAGTAAGAGGGAAATGGAAAAAATAATTAAAGATAATTAATAATTATATTAACTTAATTAATAAAGATAGAATAAATTACAAAATTAAGTAATTAAATAATGAATTATATAATTAATATAATAATTAAAGAAATTAATGATTCATTAAATGACAATTTGTAATTAAATAATAATTAATTAAATAATTCAAATTAATTACTAATTAATTAATTAATTAAATTTTATTTTAATTAAATTCAATATTAAAATATCAATGAAATATATAGATATATATTAACATGTATAAAATAATGATAAGTTGCGGTTTATTGTAAAATATACTAATACGGACCCGAAAACTATGTTTTTCGCATTAATTTTGATTTTCGTGTAACTAGTGTCATTTTGTAGATAATTGAATAATATAATTTTTGAAACCAAGTTTGCTCAATTCGGAATTCATACGGCCAAGTTATGAGGCTTGGAAAAATTAGGTAACGGATTCGAGCCTCCGAATTTTATTGGTATTTTGGCTTAATTATATTTTTATATTTTTCTATATAATTTTAGAATATTTTAGGAGAAGAAATTAAGTTAATTGGGTTTACGGTTATTTAATTAAAAATCTGGGAAGATTCTACATATAGTACATATAGACAACTTGACCAAAAAGTCGAAACTCGCTTGTTTTATTGGAATATTTTTTTAATATTTTTAATAAATAGTAATGAGTATAAAATGAATTTTAAAAGTGATTTTGGTCTGTTTGGAGTTTTTTATAAATAGTTATGAACCTTGGAAGTCGGCTTTTGCGGCTTTTACGGTTCATTGTGGTTAATTATTCTTTTCATCAAAATATTTTTCTAATATTTTTATAAAGGGATTTTTACCCGGCAGACCCTGTAATCTTTTGCAATTACCGCTACGACCTCTGAAACATCCTAATTCCTTCGTCGACCCTGTAAACTTGCTCCGTCTTACCCCACGAACCCTACCGTTAAATTGATACATCTAAAGCTAACTTGCTTGGGTTAAGAACGAGTTAATCTAACCAATCCGCGATCGGACGGTTAGAATTAACCAAGAGGAGAAAAAAATCCCAGCTTCCATCTCTGAGAACATTGGCCAGAGCTGGAGGAGGTGTGCAGGAGGGAACGTGGTGCTATGGCTCGATCTGGGATGGAGGAGGTGGGGGGCGATGCTCGACCTGGGAGGTGGGCTTCCAGGTGACGGGTTGGCGGAAGGGGCATGGGCTGGAGGGAGGGGGGCTTCCAGCACGGAGGGGGTGCGTGGAGGGGGGGGGCGCGGAGAGCCTTCCAGCCGGGGATACCCACAATCCAACAACGAAAGTCTTTACCGGAGACCCATGGGAAGACGGTGCCGAAGGAAGCAGGGCCGAGCAGCGGCGTCTCGATGATGGCCCGACAGGCGGACGATGATGAGTCTTCGGAATCCATCACCTTATGGAGGGATGTGATGATCCCACCTTCGAAGATCTTGCCTTTCAGATCCGGGGTGACGGATTCCAGGAAGTGACCCCAGACCAACATCACCGGGTGGAGGCGGAGATTCCTCCCTATGTTCTTGTTAGTCAACCCACTTGATAACAGCAATGGAGGAGTCCTCAGCGAACCACATGCAGATATGGTCGCCTTCGCTCTGATCTCTATCCTCTTCGTCACGCTGCCACCGGCGATGCACTGAGCCGTCACCCCGACGCATCTCCACGACTTCTTCTCCATGTGGGTGGCCGGCTCGAGCACGAGCTTTTCTGCCTCGCAACCTGTGAGGATCACCGTGCCGGAATCCACAGCGTCGACGAGCCACGTGGTATCGGTGCCGCGCTTGTCCGCCTTCCGACAGCCGTAGCAGCAGTACCCGCAGAAGTTCCCAGACGATGAGTTCCTCACCACGGATTGGACGCTAAGACCAAGATTCTCGCACCCTCTTTGCAAAATTCGATTCTGGAGTCCTTCCTCGTCGCATCCTTCCGTTACACCAATCCTCTTCCACACGGCCTCCACGGCGTTGGCGTATTTGGTAGTGGCGAAAAACGAGATCTTGGAATCCTCCGACCACTCTTTGATGATGTGGGCTGGAGTCTTGATACACGCGGACCAGTTTATAGCGGATCCGTCGCCGACGGTGGAGCCGGTGAGGATCATCATCTTGCCATCGACGGAGCCGACGAGGATCATCATCTTGCTACTTAAACGTTAATATGGATCAAATGAAGCTTCACAGACAGCATGATTACCAAATCAAAGAACATGACAGAAATAGCAAAGTAAACATATATGGTGATAAGATGGGTACCATGGAGAACAAGACATAGAAGCAGAAGATCTTGATCAACAAGAACACCATCCTCAATGGGATCCAGAAGCTCTCCCTTGTCCACCTCTTGAGAACCTCCTCCCTCCTCTCCAGAGGCATGTCTGGGAACTTCTGAACAAAGGGGAACCTCCATGAGAGACAGATAGTACCACAGAGGAGGAAGGTCCCTATCCTTGTGGCCAGAAGCCACATGACCCATCTGATCAAGGTCACCCCCTCGGGTTCCCCTCTCTTAACCATGAACTCTGCGACCTGCATGGATCAACAGGAATTTCCAACCCATTAAATCCGATTCAGATCCACAGGAACAAATAACAACTTCACATGAAAGTCGGTGCAGATGGTCCACAGGATCAGAGACTGATTAAACGGTAAACAACAAGAATTGCCGACAAATCAAAATCTGATCTTTTTCACAAACATCAACGAATGTTGTCTTCCAGCATGGAGGGGGTGCGCGGAGGGGGGGCAAAGCAGGGGAGGCAGGGGTGGTTGCAAGGAGGCTTTGAGCGGTGCTGGGATGCCGGGGAGAGCGCTTCCAACGTGTGCATCGCGCGGCGTGGAGGGGGGCTTCGAGTGACGCTGGAGCATTGCGGCCAGAGGGGGGTTGTGCCGCTGTGATCAAACCGGAGATGGAGGAAAAACACGAGGAAGGCGTCACGAGGGTGTGCAGAGGAGGGGCTTTTGAGCATCGGCAGGGGGGTCTCTCGCGCAGGGGAGGCCGGCCGACGGGGGAGGGGATGTGGGCTTCGAGCAGTGGCAGCCGGAGGAGAGGGCAGCCGTGTTCAGCTGAAGGTGGAGGGTGGGAGGCAGTGGCAATTATGTAAATTCGATAAATAAAATGGGTATCATGTAAAGAAGATAACGGAATCTGGTCACTTTTAACGTGGCAAATGGATGGGAGTTAACCACATGGTCTGTGGGATAAGGGTTCGCAAGTTTACGGGGTCGAGAGAGGAATTAGGATGTTTCAGAGGTCGTAGCGGTAATTGCAAAAGATTATAGGGTCTGCCGGGTAAAAATCCCTTTTATAAAATAATATATTTATTTATGAATAATTTTTACAAAAGGAATTATTTGAATTGGAATTGTTTTGGTGATAAAAAAATAGGTGAAGTATTTACAATATGAAACATGGGTAAATTATAATTTTGGTCTTTATTTTTTAGATATTTGTATAGGTTAGGATCCTTATCTCCCCCTAGTTATTTATTTTATCGACCCGATCAATATTGATCTGATCTCGGGGTTAGGATCAGCATGTACATATTACATATTTACAGCCTTCTTTTCTTTTATTTTTCTTTTTATTTTTATTCTTTTATTTTGAATACATAAAGTACTAAATATATAATATTAACAATTTTGGTTAGAATGATAATTAGTTAGAATTAGTTATTATTTACATGTATTTTACCAAGGATTTTAGTCAAAATGAAAGAATAAAGGTGATGAATCATTGATTCATCAATGACCTGACAAACTCTATATGCTTGCGAGCTTGCATGCATATAAGGAATTTATGAGATATATGATCTCTCAAAGGAATCATATAGGTTCATAATTTTTAAACCAATCGACAAACTCCATTCATAAGACATTAGTGTCACAACGAATTCCATGCATGATCATCTAGCTCATTAATCAAGATACGAATTCAAGAATAATAAATGCTTCTGGAAAGCATGTGGTTGATATTGTCATCTATTGATCGATTATGAAATGTACATATAAATCCTTAAAGGAGACAACCAAACATTGATTTGAACTTCGAGTTAAATTGAGGTCTTCAAGTATGTATGATACCAAATATTTGGAAGACTCTAGATTGATGCGATCATAACAGATTATATACCATGACACTTACATTGCGGGGGAAGGATGAAACCATATTGATTTTAGTAATTGTATTGACGTAAAATGAATGAGAATTAAATCGACTACATCTCAATTTATAGAACTAGGTTGTAGATCCAAAGAGTCTGAAATTGGTTTGTAATGGTTCGGAGTAATGGTTTGAAAAGTATCCGACTGGAATTTTCCAAAGTTGTTTAAACCTTGTTACTAGATGCAAATTTAATTTTCAAGTCACTATACATAGTGTATATAGTTTTCCTGTCATTATCTCTACTTTTAAGTCATTATACATGTTAATATAGTCTCCCTGACATTATATTTAAGTATCCGCAAATGCTGCACACGAGTCCTAATTGGATTAGGAGTTATACATTGAGAAATAAAATTTAAAGATAATTATTATTTTTTTTACTAATAAATAAAATTTGGAATGTGTGAATGTGATTCACATTATTAGTAATTAATGTGGATATGGATACATGATAATATAAATAAGATTCATACTTATTTTTTTGGAAGTTATGTGAATATGATTTATTTCGTTATTATTGATGTGAGTTGGGTTCACATTCGTGAATAGATAAATGTAAATTGAAATTTATATTTTATTATAGACTAATGTTGGATTTATTAGTTGGTAGGATAATTTTTATCATTATCCCATAAATAAGTAATGGCAACTATCTATAGAGATAAATCCAAAATTATTTACGACCAACTCCATAAACGACTTGAAATATTAGATGAAATAAATAAGAAAAAATCCAACTTTTCTTCTCCATTTACGGCCATACATATGAGACAATGTCGAGAGAAAATTGTCTTATCTTTCTTTACCTCATCCTTTTCAATTAAAAAAAGCGAGTCATGTTTCTAATTGAATTGAAATTTAATTTTAATAATAGATAAAGTGGAGAGAGAAGACTCTCACTATGTCCGCCAAGTATGTCCATAAACAGATTAGGACTCTGTATATTGGTCGTCCATACCCCTACAAAAGAGGGTTGTAGCTCTCTTCTAATAATTTAATTGAGTTCTAGTTCAAGTCAAGTGCTCTCTAGTTTAATATTCAAGAGGACAAAATAAAAGAGAAAGGCTTTCTTTCATCCACTTGGTTGTTGATGTACATTCCACCATAATCCCATGGTCATCCACCATATAGCTTCTCATTTTGTCTTTGTTAGCTCGACCAATTGTAAGATGATACATCTTCTACTTCGTGCTTTATGTCGTGATAGAAGGACTTAACTTCGTGAGATGAAATTGAGGTAGAGATCATTCTGTCTCTCTTCTTTTGTGGATGACTTGGTGGTGAACAAATATCAAGTTCATGGTAAGTACCACAAGTCATAGTCGTGCCCGCGAGTGCAAGCATCCATTGGATTAGACTTAATTCAGTTAGTCACTTATTTTAGATACTCATATATAAAAGGTATTCTTTTGTGATCTTGTAAAACAACACGGAAATTGTTCTTGTTACCATTCTTGATTCCAATATTACAGTTTTTTTATAGATCATTTAGGCTATTAAGTGTTTGATGGAAAAGATTAATTCCAAGGCATGCCTTCATATGGGATATTTTGATATAGGAATTCGATTGGGATATTAAAGAAAAAATCTAGGGGTAAGGAATGCATCAGTCGGGCACCTCTCCCACTTACAGACAGAAACAATCTCTATTTGCTAGACATTGTAACAAGGTTTCTAGATGAGAGCATATTTGTAGTGACAAAGCTTCCACAATAAGTTGATATAGTGAACTTTCTAGTCACATAGAAGAGTCCACAAGATTGGCTAATGGATCGAGTTGACATGCTAGCTTCTCAGGCATGATATTATCAATGGGAGGATCCAACTGTAATGATAAATGCTTGCACCTTTGTGAAGAATTGCCAATTTGTCAGAAGGTGGGAGGAACGATCAGTGCGGAAGATACAATGCCAATGAGACCAATCATAGTGAGATTTTTGATGCAGGGGGCATCGATGGGCCAATTTCCTTCTAGTAATGCCTATGAGTACATATTTATTTCTTTAGAGATTTCAACAGATGGGAAGATGGGTGGAGGATATACCAAACGATGCATTGATGTTCATATGATGAATACCTTATTCTATGAATTTGAGTCCATTATTCCATATTTACATGATATGAGTGGTTTAACCTCTCTCCACAAACTTATAGCAAAGTGGATTGGAGTGTATGGAAAAGGAGAGGTCGAATTACTTGGTGATCTTCTCACAGGGCAGGTTCCATGCGGAGAGTGTTGTGGTGCATGCCAATATGATGGTTGAGAGTTGGGCATTGTAAATGATTCTTCCATCCCTGGTGTATTAGATGTGTAATAATTTTTCTGATGACAAATGGTGAAGTTTTTGTGCACTCACCTGCACGATATAAGTCCTTTTTTCTTAAAAAAATAATGGCATACACATTTCATGCATGCACAAACACCTACACCTTTTCTCTAACTTAACCTATATTAGGTAGCTCTTTTAAGTCTCATTTTGAGTTCAACCTAGGGGTTTTCGTAAGTAAAATATGCATCCACTTGTTCTCACATCATGATTTCGTTTTGATGAGGTCTCTACTTGTTACTACACTGACCAATTTTTCATTGAAATTAACATATTTATCTCATATCCCTACTATAGACAAAAAAATAAGAAACTTGCCGTGTGAAGGTTAGCTTGACCAGCTACTAAGGATTTATATATCTCTTTATATTAGAGATTTCGAGGAGTATTAAGATGTGAATGATCGTGTCCTTTGAGATTTCATTGTTATCTATAAATGGTAAAAAATTTATTACACGTCATTAAATTTAATTTTCATATATTTCAATTATATTAATATAAAGATTTTTTAGACCAATAATCCGAATGTAGGAACTAGAATTTGTCTCGTACATAAGATTCATGTAGATTTGAAAGAATAGCTGATGTGTGTAAGTTTAAGGCAATTTACATTTATTTATTTATTAGTAATATATTGATTTAAACTAAGAGTAATACAATAATATTTTGTATAATTCAAGCATCCCATAAAAAGAACTAATAAAACAAAAAATCTAGATCCCTACGTATAGATGGGAAGGAGAACCATTAATTAGATGTATCTCAATGAGATATATAATTTTTTTATTTGAGCATGTGTATAGTGATTTTATTTCAAACAATTATTCAGTCTGAGGTACCAAAGAGTAATGTGCGATCATGTACAGACTTAATTATGAGATACCAAAGAAGATTAATTGTGATACTGATGGAAGTCGTTAATAGTAGTGTGAAACTTATGATCATGTTTATGCATGTAAAGATATTTTATATATTTCTCTAAGTTAACATTTTTTAACTTCCTTTATCGATTGTTTCATCCACCATATCAATTAAATACATTCAGATAAGTTGAAATGAGTTTGTTGCCAATCACGGAAGCAAACATGCACAAATATGATCAGACAAGCAAGACGCAAACACAAAGATTTGCAGGGTTCACCCATACTGGGCTACATCCTTGGACGGCAGCAGCTAGTTTCACTGTATGGAGAAAATATAATACACAGGATACTGAGAAGGTACAGATATAGGATGAGAATCAGGATCAAAATGAAGATTGCAATATCTTGTGGCCCTAAGGTCCCTCTTATACTACAGTATAAGAATACCATTTGTATTCAGCAATCCATCACAATATCTCTCAGCCAATCAGGTTTCAGGAGGCGGATCAGACATATCAGCAATCCTAACCCAACAACTCTCAGCCAATAAGATTTCAGGAGGCATATTCGACATGTCAGCAATCCTAGCCCAACAGCTTTCAGCAAATCGGAAGGCAGGACATAGATCAATCACATCAGCTTCCCAACAAGTAGTTCGGATTGAAGTCATATTAACAATCTCCACCTTGAATTGAATCTTCTAAGAAGCTTCGCTAAGCTTCATCGTGTCGCCGCCAGTCCCTTCTTAGGGCTACTGCCCACTGTCGATACTGAGCAAGTCCAAATAGTGTTTGAACTTTCTCCCAAGACTGCCTTTGGGAACATATTGGTTGGATTATCTTTTGTGTTGTCCTTCTTCACCTTAATCCTCTTCTCAGAACGAATGAAGTGGTATCTGAAATCGATGTTCTTGGTCCTTTCATGACACACATGACCCTTGTCTAAGCATATCGTACTGAGACTATCTCAATATACTATAGCATGTTCCTGTTGAAGATCGAGATCTCCAACTAAGCACTTTAGCCAGATGACTTCCTTTGCAGCCTTTGTCAAAGTCATGTACTCTGCCTCTGTGGTAGACAAAGTAACCGATGGTTATAACGTAGCCTTCCAATTGAGGACCGAATTCCCCAAAGTGAAGACATAGCCTGTCATTGATATCCTCCCATCAACATCTGCATCATAGTTTGAATCTGAATATCCAGCAACCAAACACTCTGAATCACTTCTATAGATGAGGCTAATGTCTGATGTTCCTCTCATATAGCGAAAAATCTGCCTGACTGCCCGCCAATGCTCCTTCTCTGGGTTGCCCATGAACTTGCTAACAACGCTCAAAGAATGAGCAATATCAGGTCTTGTGCATACCATGGCATACATAACACCCCCAACTATGTTAGCATAGGGAACACGAGACATGTGCTCCTTCTTTGTGTCTAACTGTAGTGTGAAAGAGAAAGAAAGATGAATGTTTATAGCAGATGGAGTACCTAGAGGCTTGGTTGTAGACATCCCAAATCTCATTAGAACTTTATCAATGTAGTTCTTTTGAGATAAGAAAGGTTTTCCTTCTGTGTGATCTCTAATGATCTCCATCCCTAAAATCTTATTCGCTGCACCAAGGTCCTTCATGTCAAACTCTGAACTAAGGAACATCTTCAAACCATCTATGGTACTCTTCTTCTTAGCAGTAATCAGCATGTCATCAACATATAGTAATAAAAGAATAAAAGAGCCATCATGCACTGTGTTGTGGTAAACACAACAATCGTACGGTTCCTATTGAACCCATAATCTAGTATGAAGCTGACAAACTTTTTGTACCACTGCATAGGAGATTGCTTAAGCTTATACAAGGACTTATTTAATCTGCACACATGGTCTTCCTTACCCTGAGATGTGAATTCCTCTGGATGGCTCATAAGAATGTCTTCTTCGGCATGTAAGAAAACTGTCATCTCATCTAACTGCTCTAGCTCCAAGTCTCTATATGCTATAAGAGTTAGTAGTACCCTGATGGATGTATGTCTTACAACGAGAAAGAATATCTTGTTCTAATACGCCTTCTTTCTGACTGTAATTCTTTGCAACTAGGCATGCCTTGTATCTGATGCCTTCACTGCATGAGATTCCTGTCTTTTTCTTGAAGACCCATTTGCATCCAATAACCTTCCTCCACATTGGAAATTTGACAAGCTCCCATGTTTGATTCTTGTGAAGAGACTCCATATCCTTACTCATAGAAGCAATCTACTGCCTAGATTCTACAACAGATATTGCCTCCATGTAAGTGGAGGGCTCTGGAGACTCTTCCTCCTTCACAACTTGTAGCGCAAATGCAACCATATCTTGAAATCTGTATCTCAACCATGGATGTATCTCCATACGATGTCGATCTTAGGTCACTCAATATTTATTCTAAATATTTCCTTCTTTTTCTTTTATTCTTTATTCTTTTATTTTTGCACAAATACATGCTAATAATTAGATATTAACAAATGCATGTTGTATTGCTAATTTATTGTATTTTCAACTATTTACATGATGCTTTGCCAAGATATTTAGATAAAATAAAAGAATAAAGAGTGATGAATGAGGCTTCATCACCTCTCTTCTAGTTTCTCATCTTCAGGCCATTCAGCAACAGCCTAATCAGGAGTGGTATGATCAACTGTGTGATCAGTACTTGGTGTCAGTTCGAACTCCACCTATTCGACTACATCATCACTTATCATTGCAGCAACAGACTTACTACTTGAGTGAAGCATGGAATTCTCATCAAAAGAAATATTTCTGCTAACAATAATTCGATGCTCAAAAGGGGACCAGAATCTGTAACCCTTTACTCATGCACCACAACATGTAAACACCCCTTTCTTTGCCCTTGGTTCTAACTTTCCTTCATTAACATGATAATACGCAGCACAACCAAAGGCTCGTAAAACAGAATAACCAACATGATTACCAGACCATATCTCCATGGGTGTTTTGCAATCAATGGCAGATGCGGGACTCCGATTCATCAAGTAACAAGTTGCATTCACAACTTCAGCCTAGAATGCTCTACCAAGTCCAGCATAAGAGAGCATGCACCTTGCTCTCTCTAGAAGCATCATGTTCATTCATTTTGCAGCTCCTTTCCGTTGTGGCGTATCTCTGACGGTGAGGTGTCTTGCAACACCTTCCTCCTTGCAGAACTCATGAACTCTAACAAACAAAACTCCATCCCATTATATGTACGAAGATGCTTCACCTTCTTAGAAGTCTGGTTCTCCACCAAGATCTTCCACTGCTTGAAGATCTGAAATGCCCCGCTCTTGTGTTTCATCATGTACACCTACACCATCTTGGAGTAATCATAAATAATAGATAGAAAATACCTGGCACCTTCCAAAGATGGGACCCGTGAAGGACCCCAACAATCAGCATGGATGTAGTCGAGTGTCTCCTTCGTCCTTTGGATGGCTTTACTGAATTGCTTCATGTGTTGTTTCCCAAACACACAATGTTCACAAAACTCCAGCTTGGATCCCTTGAGATCCTCGATAAGGACTTTTTGGTTGAGGGTATTCATACCCATCTAACTCATGTGTCTCGACCGCATATGTCACAATTATAACTCTGATCTCATGGCTTAGGACACCGCTGCAACAGAACCTGTAACTGCGGACTAATGCATGATGTATAGGGTCTTCTGCTTGTTGCCTTTGATGCCAACCACCCTGCCTTTGGCAACCTACATGACTCCACCTTTAGCATTGTACTTGTATCCTTTAGAGTCCAAGACTCTAAGGGATTTTAGGTTCTTCCTCAAATCAGGAACATGGCATACTACTGTCCACATCCTCACGACTCCATCATGCATCTTGATCTTCACAGAGCCAATTCTTACAATCTTGCATGTTACATCATTCCCCATGACAATGTTTCTGCCATCTACCTTCTAATAGGTGTAGAACCAATCTTCATTGGGAGACTTATGGTAAGAATAGTATGAATCAAGAATCCATGTGCTATCCGTTGTCTTCTGATTCATGACGGTGAGAACCAGATCATCTTCAGAATATGTGCCTCCATGATCTACGACAACAACTGTAGATTCCTCTTTCTTCTTTGGACAGTCCTTCTTCCAATATCCATGTTCTTTGCAATAATTGCAATTATCCCTAGCATTGTGATTCTTCAACTTGGACTTCTGCTTTCTGTTGAAGAGGATTTTTTACGGTTTTAAAATGTGTCTCATACAAGGCAGACACGATCGTTGTGGTAACCAGCAAGAAACCCTGCTTCAAACAACAATCAATCCACAATCAATGATCAAGCAATGAAAAGCAAATGTGGAGCTAAAATTTATTATAAATCTACAATGGATGTGTACGGTGTGCAAACATGTAGAGGTCGATCACAGGGAGCAAACTAGAAAGATTGTGCAAAAATGGATGCAAAAGTGATTGTGAGCTCTTTGTCTATGTGTCCTTTTGTGTGTTTTTAAATTTTACATTTTTTAATTTTCTATTTTTTTTATATTTTCTATTTTGTTTGTAAATTTATATTTTTAAATTTTTATATTTTCCTATATTTTCTTTTTCTTTTAAAATATACAATATAGCTAATATCATATATATGTATAATGTAAGCTAATATAGATAAATATAACTAAATTCTCAAAATTCAGAGAATCAATATTTTTGTGTTTTAAATAATTTTTTACTGTTTTGTGATTTTTTAATGAACTTTGCTAATTTTTATATATTTTTAAAGTCAAAAAGTGCCTGAAATAAGGGATAAATTAAATACTCGAAATTGAAATGAAAATTAAAAAAAGAAATTAAGTCGAAAATTTTGCAAATCAATTTTAATATAATAATAATACATAGAAAAATATAAAATAGAAAATATAATTTTTGGGGTTTTTGGAAATTTTCTAGATTTTATAAGGTTTTTAGGTCTTTTTAATTTAGGAGTTTTCTTTTTATATTTTTATGAATTTTTGTTTTAGAGATGTAAAATAATTAAAAAAATAAGAAAATTATTTTTTTGGATTTTTTAAGAACTTTTTATATTCTTGATATATTTTAAACTGTAGATAGGAATTAAAAATGCTTTTCTTAATTTTTAAAAATAATAAAAGGGTCCAAATTTGCAAAATAAAATATGAGCATAGATGTACAGTGCATCAAGAACATAAGCCTATTTTTATGGATTTTTTAGAGCATGATGGGCGACCCGAGCGACTAAGGGTAAATGGTATCAATGGTCGTTGTGACCTCACCACTCAGATCGGGCTCAATCAAAAAAAGAGAGACCACCAAAATAGAAATCTAACAATCAATGTGACAAGCGGTCTTGCTATTTATTTTTACCTGGTATAGCTATTAGGGTCGAACACAAGGAGCACATGATGCTAGCGCTACGAAGTAGTCGAGAATCCCAAAAAGATTAAAAATGGTGGTTTTAAATTTTTAAAATTTTATTTATTATTTTTTTATTTTTGATTTTAAGAAATGGATAAAAGAACGCCAAAAATTCACAATACAACAATTATTTAAAGCATCAAAAACACTCAGAAAAATCAAACAATAATATTTTTGTGATTTTAAAAACTCAGATGTTTTTGTGGATTTTAGGGGATTTTTATGATTTTTAATTAATTTTCTAAAAATGAAATAAAAGCAAAAACAACAAACAGTGTACAACTGAGATCTAAAGGTAGGTTAAAATTATTTAAAATGCCTATAAAATCCCAACAGTTAATTTATGATAAACTATAAAATAAAAACTAACTATAGAATAAGAAAACACATTTTTTGAATATTTATGAATTTTTAATGATTTATCTAAGGTTTTTAGTCTTTTTCAATTTTTATGGGTTTTATAGACAGGAACGAAACAAAAATTGGGCAGAAGTTAAAATACAACAAAACGCACAAGTAAGATTTTTTTAGAATTTTTTAGGACTTTCTAATATTTTTAGTTGATTTTTTAAGATAGACAGTGACACTTTTTAGGGTTTTTGAATTTTTAAAAATATTAAAAGAAGGCAAAACACAACCATAAATTCATAGAAATTCCTACACCATGGCAGGAGCCATGTTCAAAATTTCGTGAATTTTGGACAATATTTGTTATGTATTAACTCGAAAATACAACACACAGCATATAGAGACCTATCTGCAAAGAAAATATGTTTCAAGGGATAAATAATAACATGCGGAAAGGCTATAGGGTCCAAACTGTAATTTCTCTGAAAATTTTAGCACATGTCACAAATTGGTACGCACAGGGTATAATTGCAAATACTAAAACTATAACTTCTAATCATATTAGGGAATAAATCCAGGACAATAAATGCAAATAACCCACAAGTTCACGTGACGAAGCATGTGAGGCCACACAAGAAGGACTAAAGTGCGTATCTGAAAAACTACAAGGGCAAGGATGCAAAAAGTCTCACTTTATACTTTTATTTTACAGACTAAAAGATAAAAATAAAAAAACGCAAGGTGGACTGAGCAATTTACCCATGCAGCACATGCGCTGAGCGTGGGGTGGACAGGTGGCTAGCTCTAAGTGGGCGAGGGCGGACGGCTCTGGTGCGATCAGCTGGCAGATCCAATGATCATCAGACGTCAGCTATGTGGACGGTACAGAGGCCGTTAGATCTGACATCTAACGGCCTGACAACTACAGTGAAGGGACGTGGGGATGGAATCTTGCAGAGGGCGTGATCCAACGACGCGGAGGGGCTTTGGAAGAACTCCGTCTGGGCGAAGTTCACCAGAGCACCGAGGGAGGTCGGTAACTCCGATGAAAGATCGGACGGTGGCAAACAAGTCGTGGGGCTCCTCCGCATCGGGTTAACGGGTCAGATGGGCTCACCGACAGTCGGATCTCAGGGACGGTAGTTGGGACCTGGGCGAGGTCCGACGAAGGTGGTCCAAGGCTATATCAGGAGTCTCCACGCGCACTAAAACCTACAAGGTAAAGCTCGAACTCGGAGTAAAGCTCCGGTCAGGGTTATTGAATCAAAAACAAAGGGAAGCGGCGATGGATGAGCGGGGGGTCTCCGGCGAAGCGAGGGAAGAGACCTAGGGCCTAATCTTGACTCGGATAGCCAAGATTCGGATGACCAGATTGCGTCAAAAGGTGGAAGATGAGCTGGGTCGTAGATCGGAACGGATGGGAGTGGCTAACGAAGTTCCGACCAGCTGGTCGGAGCTGGCTGAAGTGCAGTGGAGAATAAACTAAAGATTGATCAGATACGGGAACTAAGGACTACGGGATAGATACCTGCAGGTCCTAATGGAATCCAGAGCTCCAGGGGGTGTCATCGGTGGTGGTCTTTGCCTCAACCTCGCTGTGAAAGGTGGAGGAGGCAAGTTGCGGTGGTGCTCTGGCCACGAGATTTGAGCATCGGCTGCAGCGCTCCTTTCTAATAACTAAGAGTGTCCTCTGATTGCTGTCACCAAGGTGAAGGGTTTAGGGTATCATAGAGGGGTTAGGCGCGAGCTGCTGAGCAGGGGAGGCGTTGGAATAATATATAGCACGTCACATGAGGTCGGAGCAATCGGACTAGGGTGCACGATCCGAGGTCGATCCACGACTCCCTAGGGATCCGTGAGGATCACTGATCCACTAGGGAGATGCGGGTGCTGAAATTGGGGCAAGAGGAAGAAGGATCCAGTCGAGAAAATTGGAAGAAATAGGCGCAAAACCCGGATCCGCGCGCTAGGAGGGTCCGGGAGGGGTAGTTGACCGGGGTCAAAATCCCTCCCCGACCAATCAGAAAATAGCCCGGTCAAAATTATTTATAAAATCAATTTAAAATATCAAATAATTTTAAATTCAAAAGTGTACGACATGAAAAATATTTGTTATTTTATAAACTATTTTTCTGTGATTTTTATTTATTTTTAGGAAATAATTTAGGGTATATACATTATATTACATTATATACATGTATAAAATACCTATGTATTTTGTACAATTATTTTTATTTTCTTATTTTCGTATAAATACCCCAATTTTATATTTTATATATTTACAACATAATTTTTGGAGTATAGAAATATTTTTATTTTATTTTATTGGTTATGTACAAGTATAGAATAAATAGGTAATAGTACATATATACATGTATTATATACAAGGTGAGAGAGAATATTATTTTGTTTTTATTTAATTTTTCTATTTTTTATTTTTAGAAGTATATATAAAGGGATAAAAACACCTTTTTATTTTTATTTTTATAAAAATAAATTATGTACATAAAAGAAGGTGTATGTACAAGGAAGAGCGGCCCTATCTCTCTACTTATTTTATTTTGGCGATCAGGCCCATATTGGGCCCTCTCTTCGGTTCAGGTCACTCAATATTTATTCTAAATATTTCGTTCTTTTTCTTTTACTCTTTATTCTTTTATTTTTGCACAAATACATACTAATTATTAGATATTAACAAATGTATGCTTATTGATAATTTATTGTATTTACAACTATATACATGATGCTTTGCCAAGATATTTAGCTAAAATAAAAGATAAAGCGTGGTGAATGGAGATTCATCACCCCCCCCCTATACTTTACTTTTGCTAGTCCCTTAGCAAACACTTATTTGAAAAAGAAGTGAAGCGGAGAAAGAAAAAGAAAAAGAAGGGTAACCAAGGTTGATTATTAAACTTGCCTTCATTAAATTGAAGTATGGAGCTTAATCATACCTTTGGATTATTAGTTTATCGGAACCTTATTTGGACTTAAGTTTAATAGTCAACAGCCTCTAAGTTCTACCAATCTATGGTTAAGACTCCTGAACAATCCAGATCAGAACAAGTCCACATACACAAACTCTAATGACCATGAATCTTTCCTTGTATTGTGCAATTGATATGTAGCTCCCCACCTCAGAAATGGCAAAGTGACAATCCCCCTCAACAAGGTAACTCTAATGCCCTAGTCTGGCAACTCTCTCCTCGAGGAGCGGGGTATACCCTTCTAAGTTCAAGTTCAACCGGCTCAAGAAGAGGAGGAAGAAGAGAATGGACCATGACCACTGTAGCCATGTATCCTTAGGAGCCCAACCAGTGTAGCTAAGTCTCCCGCTGCAAGCTTCATGAGATGAGAATGTGTAACATAAGCTTTGCTTTATTTGACTATATACACTCCGGTGGGTATTTTATTTTCAGTCAGACCCGCAACTTTTTTGGAATTTTTCTTTCTTTGCACATTTTTTTCGATGTGCATATGTACAACATATCTACATGGTGCAGCATATATACATAAGGAGTTTTTCCTCTTGAGCCATTAGACTATCCCTCTTTTTAAGCTTTATTACAACCCACAACTCCTGTCTTTAGACCTCAACACCACCAGACCAAGTTGAGATGCACTTCCTTCACTAAAAGAAGAAGATAGGTTCCGTCTAGAAGTACTACCCTCATATGCTACCCCAAGCTAAAGGAAACTGCCTCCTTACAACCTCATCCGTGGAGAGCTATGTGTAAGGTGCTGCTGCAAGTGAAGCCATTGTCTATGAGAGTCATGTGTGTGTTGTTAAGTGTTCTAGTTAGGCTCATCAAGATGACATATGATCATAGCCTAGTGGACTCAAAGAATTAAGTCTCAAATGGACCTGAAAAGTCTTAACCCTAAGTCCTATAATGTTCCTCTTAGAATTAGGTGGATTAAGGTCTTAATCAAGCTCCATTTTCTAATTTAATTCCATGCCAGTTTAAATGTCAACTATGATTCAGAAAAACTGTACAAATATATACAAAAGTCTTTTTATGCATGTTTTTGGAATATGTGCAAATTTTTTGAAAAATGTTTGAATGAATGAATGCATGAAGTTTTGCAAAAAAATTTACACATATTTACACAAGGGTTTTTGCAAACTTTTGTTTTTCAAACATTTTACAAAAATTTTGTACTATATACATAATTTTGATATCAAAGTATTTACAAACACTTTACACAAAACATTTTTACAAATCATTTGTACGAAAATAATTTTAATAAATAGCTATGTATGTGCAATAAAAAAAATTTATGTTCAAGGGAAAATTTTAAATTTTTATGGTTTTTAGATAAAATAATTTTAGCCATTTTTATTTATTAACACACATACACAAAGTACGAGTTATGGCTAAAGTATATATGAAATATATATGACACCCCCTATACTTAGCTCAAACGATGTCCTCAGAGTGAATCGAGAGCGATGAAAAAGACATAACTCGTGCTTAGTATAGGGAAGTGAAAAGGAATGGTATACTACAACGACGAATCAAAGAATAGAGTGAAGAGAGCTCGGTGTTTCCCCCTATACTTAGGATCAAGTAATCCTAAGTATAGCAGGTTGTACATGAAGGGAAATCGGAGTCATAGAATGTACAGGGTTTACCTCCCTTATACTTAGGGCAAAAGGTCCCTAAGTATAGGCAGCAAAGCAGAGGTAAAAAGAATCAAAAGAATACTCAAGGTCCAACACCCCCCCTATACTTAGTGTAAAGTACACCCTAAGTATAGCATAATCATAGGATGCAAATGGGGTGTGGGACTAAAGAATGGAATGATATGGACATCTGGATCTATACAAGGCGGAGGACAATGATAATCAGGCATGAGATGCAATAGATGTGAATCAAAGACCACATCTCACGCAAAATGAATAGGGGCGACGTCAACTACCAGCGGCTCATGGTCTAGATATGTTTTGAGTTGCTACCCATTAACACGAAAGGTAGACTCAGATGACATCTCAGATATGTCAATACTTCCATTGTCATGTACCTTTCGGACCAGGTATGGTCCCTTCCACTTGCTCTGCAATTTCCCTGGAAATAATCTAAGCCTGGCATCAAACAACCATACTCTCTGATCGGGCTCAAACTGTTTGTGGCTGATATGAGAATCATGCAACTCCTTCACTCTCTCCTTGTATTGTAGGCTGCTCGAAAAGGCTAAGCCAATTCTGACCTCCTCTAATCTCCTATACTCATTGGATCCAAAAGTATGTCTATGACGGCCTAAAGTGACTTGTGTCTAATCTCAGCAGGTAAATGGCAGGGCTTGCCATAAACGAGGTGAAAGGGAGATGTACCCAAAGGAGTCTTGAAGGACATCCGGTATGCCCACAAGACCGAGTCCAAAAGCTGTGACCAATCCTTTCGGTCAGGACGGACGACCTTCTGCAATATAGTCTTGATCTCCCTATTCAACACTTCAGCAGGACCATTGGTCTGAGGATGATATGGATTTGCTACTCAGTGGTCAATGTTGAACTCGCTAGCAAGGGCCTTTTCCTTGACGTTGATGAAATGAGACCCCCCCCCATCAAATATCAACTCTCGAGGTACCCCGAACCGTGAAATGATAATCTTCCACAAAAATCTGCATACAGTCCTAGCATCTGCGGTTCGGGCGGGGATGGCCTCAACCTAACGACTCACATAATCAACGACCAACAGAATGTACTCGAATTCGTGGCTCTTAGGGAATGGACCCATGAAATCAATGCCCATGCATCAAAAACCTCACAAAAGTTAATGAGTTTCATCGGCATCATGTCACGCTGTCCACAAGTGCCCATCCTCTGACAATCAGTATATCTCTTCACGAATTCATCAGAATCTTGAAGAGAGTAGGCCACCATAGGACGGATTAGAGCACTTTATGTGACGTTCTCCTCCCAGAGTGATGTCCTCCTGCCTCCAGATTGTGGCAGTAGGTGAGGACACTATGGTGTTCCTCCTGAGGAATGCACCGTCGCCAGACACTATCCCCTCCTTCATGGTAAAGGATGGGATCCTCCTAATGGTAAGACTTGGCCTTCGCTAGGAAGGTCTCAAGTCTCTGCCTGAGCCAACCTTGTGGAACTTTCTTGGCAACAAGATAGTTCACAATGTCGGCGTACCACGGGAGCGAGGCAATAGTAAGGATCACCTCATCTGGGAAGGTCTCTGTAATAGGATCAATCTGCTCAGAATCCCCAAGATGCTCTAATCGGGAGAGATGATCCGCCACCACATTCTTGACTCAAGGTTTATCCTTAATCTCAATATCAAACTCCTGGAGTAGAAGGATCCATCTAGTCAGTCTCGCTTTGGCTTCCTTCTTTGCCATGAGGTACTTGATGGCAGTATGATCGGTAAAGATAGTCACTCTAGATCCAATGATATATGATTTGAACTTATCTAGGGCAAAGACTACGGCGAGCATCTCCTTCTCAGTGACGGTGTAGTTCTGTTGTGCGTCATCCAATGTACGTCTAGCGTAGTGAATGGAAAATGGCACTCCATCCCTCCTCTGTCCCAGCACGGCCCTTACAGCAAAATCAAAGGCATCCGTCATGATCTCGAATGGGAGAGACTAATGTGGTGGCTGGAGGACAGGAGCCTCAACAACTAGACTCTTAAGAATCTCAAATGACGCAAGACACTTATCATCTACAATGAACTCAATGTCTTTGGTCAGCAAATCAGTCAACGGTCGGGCAATCCTACTGAAATCATGAATGAATCGTCGGTAGAAACCGACGTGCCCCAGAAAAGACCGTAACTGTCACAAATTGGACGATGGATTGAGTTTTCTAATGATATCCACCTTGGCCGGATCAACCTCCATGTCCCTGTTGGAGATTATATGACCAAGCATCATCCCTTGAGTCACCATGAAGTGACTCTTCTCCCAAGACAACACAAGATGGACCTCGATGCATCATTGAAGGATGTGGTCTAGGCAGTCAAGACAAGCATCAAACCCATCAGACTGAAAAATCATCCATGAAAACCTCTAAGCAATCACCCACCATGTCCGAAAAGATGGACAACATGCACCTTTAGAATGTCGTCGGGGCGTTACATAGACCAAAGAGCATATGTCTGAAAGCATATGTCCCAAAGGGACAGGTGAATGTGGTCTCGTCCTGGTCTTCTAGCGCAATGGCCACCTGATTGTATCCGGAGTACCCGTCAAGAAATCAGTAGTGACTCTTCCCAGGTAGCCTCTCTATAATCTGATCAATAAAATACAACAGGAAATGATCTTTCTTGGTGGCATGAGTCAATCGTCTGTAGTCCACATAGACCCTCCAAGAAGTGGGTACCCGGGTAGCGATCTCCTCTCCAGACTCACTCACAACTGTAGTGATGCCCGTCTTCTTGGGCACCACATACTAACCCATTGGAGTCGAAGATGGGGTAGATAAAATCAGTGCTCCACCATTTCGAGATTTCCTTCATGACAACCTCTCTAAGATTCGGGTTCATCCGCCACTGGAACTCACGCGACGGCTTGGCGTCCTCTTCGAGATATATATGGTGGGAGCACAGGGTTAGACTTATCCCCTAGAGATCGGCTACACTCCATCCTATCGCCTTGCGGTTCTTTTCAAGAACCTCCATCAAACGAGATTCTTTCTCTCCAGTCAAATCCGTTGAGATAATGACTAGGTGCATCTCATGCTCGCCCGCAAGGAACCAATACTTCAGTGACTAGGCAAGGGCTTCCGCTCTGGACAATTGGGAGATGGCAGACCTGGCCTCTGAAAGATCTAAGTGAATGCGACCAAATCTTCATGGGAGAACTCTCGCTGAACATGAAAATATGGTGAAGACTGCTCTGCTGGTGTCCCTGTACTCTGAATAGGATCAATATCCACCCTAGTTGTTGGCTCTATCAGAATCAGACATGGAATCAACTCATCAAACTCTGCCCTGAAATGTATCCTCTACCAAGAATGCGCTCTCCAAGCTCTCCTCTACTGGAATATGTGCATCAGCGGGATCTGAAGGTGAGAGGATGGATCGTAAAACTAGGTCTAACCAAGCGGCTTTATCTTCTGTGATCACAAAATCGCACTCCTGGTGGATGTCTCGCTCTGCCTCTGTCATCTGCTCTGAATCTGTAAGCGGCTCTAAGCAAGCTGAAACTCGCGCTCTAGTCTCATCGATCGTCTCTATTTGTATACTTTCACCCTCGATGTGAAAGTATACCTTCCTGCTATCATGATCGGATACTGTCTTGGCTGTGACCAAGAACGGGCGTCCTAAAATGATGGGGGTATCAGTCCCAGACTCAGGGATCTCCATGTCCAACACAACGAAGTCCACGGGGAATTTCAGGCCCTGAATTGTGACGACCACGTCCTTCAGCAACCCCTTCGGCCTCTTGACAGATCGATCGGCAAACTGAAGGACCGTCCTGCTCTATCGAAGATGTCCAAAGTCGAATTGGTCGAGTAAGGCTGCCGGAAGTAGGTTGATAGAAGAACCACTGTCTAATAGAGTTCGATCGAACCTCTGCTCATATATGTGGCATCTGACATAGGGAGCTCCTGCATCTGGCCTCTTGGCTGGCAGGCGGTTCTGGATGGCGAAGCAGGTGGCACGAGTGAGCACATGGATCTCTGAGTGGTGGTTCCTCCTCTTCCTGTGAATGGTGGTCCTCTCTCTAAGGTTGCTCTGTCAGAGGGGGATGTGCTCCAAGGCCTCCTGTAGAGTCAGTTGTATCTGGAATCTGTCTATCATCTGTTGGCTGAACTCTAGCTGCTGGCATTTTTTGGATTTTCTTTTTTGGTCCCCTTAGCCAAGCGGAGTGCTTGAGGGAAGGGGATAGCTGGGCCCTCCTCAGATGGAGGTCTAGGATCGGGTCGCTGCTGTTGTGGCAAAGTAGAATCCATACAAACATCTCCATACATCACAGATGGACTCACAAATGAAAAACCCTTTCCTTTATTGCCAGAATAGTCCTGAGATACAACAACTGAAGGAAATGCGACAGGAATAGAAATGGTGGCCTCAATACCACCCTCGGCATCTGGTCTTGCGGCATCAGTACCGTACTCTTGGTCAGCATCATCTTTGGTGGCATCAGCACCATCTCCTAAATCTGGTGAAGTGACGAACTCAGTACCGTCAGCTGGGTCTAAACCCTTAGTGGCGTCAACACCACTATCATCATCGTCATCACGAGCGGCATCAGCATCGCACTCCTCCTCATCTAGCGCTCCTGAATCCTCATGTGGTCGTCGCTCAGATGAGGCACTGCCGGCTGGCATCTTACCGTTCATAAGTGTAACGAAGTCAGCATCAAAAGTGTATGCATAAATATCACCAAGTGAATCACTAGGAGTGGTAACCTCTATAAACTCTACCTGCTCAGATTTACTCTTCAGGTTGTTTGGATTCGGCTCGATCTGCGCAAGTATGGCATCTTTGCCCCTCACTATCTCCCCCATCTTCTGTCTGAACTCATCCATCTCCCATTTGAAGGTGGCCTGCTGCTTGGAAACAAGGTGGGCTAGATCCTCAAGAGCTGGGTTCTCATAGGCTGGCCCATGAGAACCGGATGTGTGGCCTCTCTGGAAATGAGGATGTTGTTGCTGCCTCCACGATTGTCCCTACTGATAGGGACGAGGACCATGCTGTTGGTAAGATTGTGGTTGTGGTTGTGGGAACTGGGGTTGTTGTTGCTGCTGGCTGAACTGGCCACCCTGAACTGTAGGTTGCTGCTGGGAAGAGGTACCTCCGGTCGACCAACGAAATCCGGGATGGTCTCGTCGGATCCCAGGCTGAGGTCTGTCACACCAAATCCCGTTGACATCCATCAACGGTTCCTTCTCAGAAGTGGGTGGGGGAGACTGCCAGGGGCTGATCTGGTTGGTAGACCACCATATGAGTGTCCTGAGACGGTGATGGATGGTAGTACTGCTGCTGGAACAACTCTGCTTGAACATGATGAACCTGTCTGGGCTGGCTAGATTGCAGGGTCGAGCTGCTACTGCCGGGATCCGCCCGTGACCTAAGACGGGGCTGAGAAGCCATCTGTACCTCGTGGAGACACATGATCTGGGTCTTTGGGTCACTAAGCGTATGTACCATATGTTCTATCTGAGACATGCCTTGGCACTGCTTATTCTCAATCAACTCAATACGGTCCAACTTCTCGTTGATAATCCCCATATCAGTGGCCGTCCACTCTGCTTGTGCTGCGGCTGTTGATGATGTAGAAGGACCGGCATCGACCCGTGCTATCCTCTGATAATACACAGCCTGTGGTTGGGGCTTCCCCTATGCATATAGTCGGGTCTACGACATCACCGTATAGTTCTCTGCCATCTCCTCGTAGATGGCCATACTTGATCCTCATCCTTGGAAAAATATGAGCCTCCACAAGATGCATTCACTAGCCCTTGCAACTCCGGTGTAAGCCCGCAGAAGAAACTATGAACAAGGTTGGACTTGGATATATCATGGTGAGGGCACCGATCTCTGAGCTCCCTGAATTTGTCCCATGCCTCGTGAAATTACTCGTTCGGGAGCATGGAGAAGTTGCTGATCAGGGCTCTGGCTGCATTCGTCCGACCGAGTGGATAGTACTTGTTCAAGCATTCATTCCGGAGCTGTTCCGAAGAGGTGACGAATCTCCCTAGGTTCTTCAGCCAGTTGGCTACTCTGCCTACGAGGGGGAACGGAAAAGCCATTATCCGGATGGTTTCCTCATCCACAAGGCGATCGTGGATCATGCTGCAGATCATCTCAAACTCCTGGAGATGGAGGTGTGACTCCTCGATGGCGAGTCCTGGAAGCGGGGTAGAAGGTGGATCGTCTGAGGTGGGATCTTGAAATCTCCCAAAATGGCTGGTAGCACTATCCATCTATGGGTCAGAGTTGCACCAGGGTTGTGCAACTCCCTCATCGGTCGTGCAGGTGTTGCTGGCTGAGCTGGATGTCTGGATCCTCAGGCTCTCCTCTCTCAGGAATGTGAGGTCCTCCTCCTCCACTCACTCTGTGCTGCTCTCTATATGCTCTCATCTGCTCCATCTCTCCCCGCATGTCTACCATGAAAGCCCCCTGGTCTCTAATCTGACGTTGCATGGTCTCCAGAGAGGCTAATAGGATGTTGTTGATGGCACCCTGATCAAGTACGTAAGTATGTGTCCTGTTGGGTCCATCTGTGTGCTCCTCACTGTTGGTCATGGTCTCTGCAAAGGCAAAAGATCCAAACTCAGGTGCCGATAAATCATCAACTTTCTGCTTCGGTCTCTGCTCGGGCACCTCAGGACTGGTAGAAGGGTGGTCAAGGGGGAACTAGGCGGAGTCAAACTCGTTCGGAGTGACGGTCTCGGCTCTCACGAACCAACCTAGATGAGTGGGCTGGAGTGCTCGAAAGCGGTGCAGCCATAGGCTGCCTAAGGGATCTCCTGCCCATCATCTTGATGTAGCAAGTAAGGCAGATGAGATCTGGAAAACACACAAGATTAGAAAGCAAACCCCCAATTCACCTACTCACGCAGAGCTGATGACCGTAAAGGCTCGGTCTTTTATCTGTCAATTTTATTAGGTGATAAAACAGTCTTTCAGAGCGATTAAGCGAGCTGGTATGAATCCAATGCTCCTAACAGACTGTCCCATATAAAAGGTCGATAGTTTGTCAAGAGTTAGAGTATGGCTCTATCCTAGTGTGCAGGTCACTCTCTCGCTCATCCAAACCATACAATGAGGGTATTACTCTCCAAGACAAAATTTTAAGTGAGTTGTCTTTTAGGATCAATTGTGTTTAGCAGTCCCCATTTTATAGTTTTTTCTTTTTAGGTGTTTTTCAAGCAAACAATGCCTAACAAATTTTTTGGTTCTCCTGATTATTTTAAGTCCAAAAAAGAGGGAGAAGTCGAAAAAGCCGATGCATGATCAAACACGATGATGTACGCAGAGTAAGAAATGTGTACCTAACTCCAGCTCTCTACATGCAGGATGATCCACGCATAAATGTAAAGACAGAATTAAACTACCTATATGATGAAAGAAGAAATCGGCCTTAGATGAAGCACTTTCTACACGCGAAGAAAGGTAGCTAGCTAATCAGACTAAGTCCGGAGTCCAATCTTGGGAACCACTCGATGCCCGCCACAACGGGTCCTGCCAGCATTGTATGCAGTTCCTCACAGCATGTGGACTCGAGCCTAATGAAACTAACTTTTTCTTCGTGATTTAATTAACTTGGTCCAATTAAGGATCTATAGGTGCAGGCAGATAATTAGGGTTGGGCCTTAATTAATTACGTCACAATCAAAGAAAATCCTAAGTCTAGGGACCAAAACCTTCGAAAATCAGATAGACAGTAAAGGCGGTGGAAAACAAAACCGGCGAAAATCCGCGGTGAGGTCCCCCGAGCACATCGGTGCTCGACGAAACAGACCCCGAAACAATCACCAAGTCTGAGTCCAGTGTTTGTCATGTATTACTACAATAACAATAGCAGAAAATAAATCTAAGTCTCGATGCAGAAATAAGTCGCCTCCAAGTCACGCGGGTGCCTCGGATTTCCGAAGATCGCCGCCCTCGCTCGTCGGGCCCCTGCAAGAATGACAGAACAGAAATTGTTCCAGTCCACAGTTATTTAAAAATGTGTCAGATATAGCAGAAAATCAAACAAGGAAAACTGACTACTAAGCCGTGCTCCCCGGCAACGGCGCCATTATGATGAGTGACCCGAGCGACTAAGGATAAATGGTATCAATGGTCGTTGCGACCTCAACCATTCGGATCGGGCTCAATCAAGAAAAAGAGAGACCACCAAAATAGAAATCAAACAATCAATGTGGCAATCAGTCTTGCTATTTATTTTTACTTGGTATAGTTACCAGGGTCAAACACAAGGAGCACGTGATGCTAACGCTACGAAGTAGTCGAAAATCCCAAAAGGATAAAAAATGGTGGTTTTAATTTTTTAATTTTTTTAATTTTTTATTTTAATTTTAAGAAAAAGGATAAAGGAATGCAAAAAATTCACAATCCAATAATTATTTAAAGCATAAAAAAACTCAAAAAGTTCAAACAAAAATATTTTTATGATTTTGAAATATTCAAATGTTTTTGTGGATTTTAGGGGATTTTTCTGATTTTTAATTAATTTTCTAAAAATGAAATAAAAGCAAAAACAATAAATAGTGTACAGTTGAGATCTAAAGGCAAGTTAAATTACTTAAAATGTTTGTAAAATCCCAACATCAATTTTATGATAAGCTATAAAATAAAAACAAACTACAGCAAAAGAAAACATATTTTTTGAATTTTTATGATTTTTTAATGATTTTTATAAGTTTTTAGTCCTTTTCAATTTTTATGGGTTTTATAGATGATAATGAAATAAAAATTAGACAGAAGTTTAAACATAATAAAAAACATAAGCAGGAAATTTTTTTAGATTTTTTAAAGTCTTTTTAATTTTTTAGTTGATTTTCTAAGACAGACAATGACACTTTTCAGGGTTTTTGAATTTTTAAAAATACTAACGAAGGCAAAACACAACCAAAAATTCATAGAAATTCTTACACTATGGTAGGAGCCATGTGTAAAAATTTCATGAATTTTGGACAATATTTGCTATTTATTAACTCAAAAATACATCACACAGCATATAGGGACCTATCTGCAATTCAGGGGCTAAATAATAACACGTGGAAAGACTATAGGGCCCAAACTACAATTTGTCCAAAAATTTCAGCACATGTCACAAATCGGTTGCACAGGGGTATAATTGCAAATACTAAAACTATAACTTCAAATCATAATAGGGAATAAATCCAGGACAATAAATGCAAATAACCCACAAGTTCACGTGACGAAGCACGTGAGGCCACACAGGAATGACTAAAATGTGAATCTGAAAAACTACAAGGGCAAGGATGCAAAAAGTCTCACTGTATACTTTTATTTTATAGACTAAAAGATAAACTAAAATAAACGCAAGGCAGGCTGAGCAATTTACCCATGCAGCACGTGCGTTGAGCGTGGGGTGGACAAGTGGCTGGCTTTGAAAGGGCGAGGGCAGACGGCTCTAGCGCGATCAGCTGGCAGATCTAACGATCATCAGACATCATCTACTTGGGTGGTACGGAGGTCGTTAGATCTGACATCTAACGGTCTGACAGCTGGAGTGAAGGGACAGCGGGGATGGAATCTGGCAGAGGGGCATGATCCAATGGCGGAGAGGGGCTCTGGAAGAACTCCACCTGGGCGAAGTTCACCGGAGCGCCGAGAGAGTTCGGTGACTTCGATGAAAGATCGGATGGTGGCAAACAAGTTGCGGGGCTCCTCTGCGTCGGGTGAACGGGTCGGATGGGCTCGCCGACGGTCGGATCTCCGGGACGGTGGCTGGGACCTGGGCGAGCTCCGACGAAGGTGGTCCAAGGCGATATCGGGTGTCTTCACGTGCACTAAAACCTGCAGGGTAAAGCTCAGACTCGGAGCAAAGCTCCGGTCAGGGTTATTGAATCAAAAATGAAGGGAAGGGGCGGTGGATGAGCGGGGGTCTCCGGCGAAGTGAGGGAAGAGACCTAGGGCATAATCTTGGCTCGGATAGCCAAGATTCAGATGATCAGATTGCGTCAGAAGATGGACGATGAGCTGGGTCGTAGATAGGAATGGATGGGAGTGTCTAACGAAGCTCCGACCAGCTGGTCGGAGGTGGCAGAAGTGCGGTGGAGGATAAACTAAAGATTGATCAGATACGAGAGCTAATGACTACGGGATAGATTCTTGCAGGTCCTAGTGAAATTCTGAGCTCCAGGGGGTGCTATCGGTGGTGGTCTTTGCCTCCACCTCGCTGCGAAAGGCGGAGGAGGCTAGTCGCGGCGGTGCTCCGGCCACGAGATTTGAGCGTCGGCTGCAACGCTCCTTTCTGATAACCAAAAGTGTCCTCCGATTGTTGTCACCAAGGCAAAGGGTTCTAGGGTAGCAAAGAGGGGTGTTGCCGGAGCTGCTGAGCAGGGGAGGCGATGGAAGAATATATAGCACGTCACCGGAGGTCGGAGCAATCGGACTAGGGCGCGTGATCCAAGGTCGATCCGCGACTCCCTAGGGATCCGTGAGGATCACTGATCCACTTGGGAGATGCGGGCACCGAAATCGGGGCAAGAGGAAGCAGGATCCGGTCAAGAAAATTGGAAGAAATAGGCACAAAACCCAGATCCACGCGCTAGAAGGTTCCTGGAGGGGTAGTCGGGGTCAACATCCCTCCTCGACCAATCAGGAAATAACCCGGTCAAAACTATTTTATAAAATCAAATTAAATATCAAATGATTTTAAATTAAAAAGTGTACAACAAGAAAAATATTTATTATTTTCTAAACTATTTTTCTGTGATTTTTATCTATTTTTAGGAAAGATAATTTATGGTATATGCATTATATTACATTATATACATGTATAAAATACTTATGTATTTTGTACAATTATTTTTATTTTCTTATTTTTATGCAAATACCCTAATTTTATATTTTATATATTTATAACATAATTTTTGGAGTATAGAAATATTTTTATTTTATTTTATTGGTTATGTACAAGTATAGAATAAATAGGTAATAATACATATATACATGTATTATATACAAGGTGAGAGAGAACTTTATTTTGTTTTTATTTAATTTTTCTAATTTTTGTTTAATTTTTAGAAGCATATATAAAGGTATAAAAATACCTTTTTATTTTTTGTAAAAATAAATTATGTACATAAAAGGATGTGTATGTATAAGGTAGAGTGGCCCTATCTCTCTCTACTTATTTTATTTTGGCGATCAGGCCCATATTGGGCCCTCTTGGGTTCAAGTCACTCAATATTTTTTCTAAATGTTTCCTTCTTTTTATTTTATTCTTTATTCTTTTATTTTTGCATAAATACATGCTAATTATTAGATATTAACAAATGCATGATTATTGATAATTTATTGTATTTACAACTATATACATGATGCTTTGCCAAGATATTTAGCTAAAATAAAAGGATAAAGAGTAATGAATGGGGATTCATCAGAGCACTATAGCTATTTAAAATAAATAGAGAAAATAAAAAGAAACTACATTACTAGCTGGAGCATTTTAGTAAATAAAATTAAGCACAAGGGCCTTCCAGCAATTTTTCCAAAAGAATTTGAATGTAATTAAAAAGTTACTAGACCTAATACAAATATCCAAACTTATGAGGGGTCCTCTGCAAAGTGCCTGCACCTCACGCGTACAGGCATGTGAGATGACGTGGCGGAGGACCTAGATGTAAATAAAGAAAGTCCAGGGGGCTATATGCAAATTATACAAAAATAAATGAACACATATGAACGTTTCATTCTTGAATATTAAATATAAAAGAAGTTGGGTTGAAGATGCAAAATACCCAACTTTACGCGCTGGCCAACGACTGGATCTTATCACTTATGCCACGCGTCGCCACAGGAACACTCGATGTCGTTTCGTCGATGAAGGGTTGGGATTAAATCCTAGGGAAGAGATATAAGGTGCTGACAAAGCTCGATCGGATGTTAGCTGAATGATCAAGACAGACGAGGTAATCGGACGGCTGGAACGAGGCCTCAAAGAACAGGGAAGAACTTCCCTGTCTTCGAGGTTCGATTGGGCAGACTGCGTGTTCCGGTCTCCTTGCTCGCTGCAAAGAGCTCCAAAATACTCCTGGGCATGTCTTCTAGTGGCCAAAGGCTCCAAAATGCACTGGCATTCTCCTGTGTGCCTCTGTGAGTTCGATGGAGATTAGGCGCTCCAAGTACTTATGTTGCCAAAAAATCGACTCCCAAAGGAGTCCTCTGACCTCTAGAACCTACAAGAGGTATGCACAACATACGAAGAGGGGTTCTGGGGGGCTCCTTTGGTGGAGACGGAGTGGGAGTGGGTTGGATGGGCACCTCCGGCGAGGTGATGGAGGTAGAGGTGATGATCCCATGGCCTCTTCTCGTGCCAACAATAGGACACCAGATCCAGAACTGATATGGGTGGATGTGTTGGCATAGAGCAAAAGGAAACAATAAAGGAGTGAAATGGAGGTGGTTACATGGTCGAGGGACAAGGTATCACGGTGAAAAGAGTTCACCGAATCGGAGCTCCAACAAATTACGAAGGAGGGATTTAAGTTAATAAAATTCGATATTAAAGACAAGAAATTAAACTTATGGTTAAGACTAAGCTAAAGAAAGGGAACGAAAGGACCTCAAGTGGAGCTAACCGCGAGATAGGACCTCACGGCCAAGGACGGTCGGAGATGGGTTGAACACGACCATAGCGCCTCCAGACTCTGTCGCTGACGAGCTGGAGAATCTCATGTCACGTACTTCAATCCGGAGCCCAAGAGAGGGGAAGCAGAACGAGCCAAAGTCGATTCAAAAAGAGAAGGAAATTGGGGGTAGGTTTTTGTACAGTGTGACGAGACAGAGGATAGATCGAGGTGGTGGTCGTGTTGCAGCGCTTCATGGATCGAGATATCGATGGGGCGTATGTGTACAATGATCGACGACAAAATGCACAGAAGGAATCAAGCCAAAGGGATGAAAGGATCCTCAGGAAAAATTTTGAGAATATAGGCTAGGAGCTATATTTGACAAACAGGGAACCTCAGTTTGAGAGTTGACCTCGGCCAACGGGCAGAGAAATCTAGTTGGTCCAAGAGGACCAACCAGAAAAAACCCTACCAGAATTTATTTAAAAAATCGATAAAAAATAATAAATGGTTTTATTATTTTTAAGTTATAAAATAAAAATAGTTTATTATTTTATAGAGTATTTTATTATGATTTTTATTTATTTTGTAGATATTTTTTAATTATAAGTTACTTTTTAGGGCTTAATATATAGGTATCTTTGTCTAAGTTTTGTGCCTTTTATTTTTATTTTGTATTTTTGATTTTATTATTTTATTTATTATTTGATTTTATTATTTTATAAAATTATAACTTAATTTTGGGATACTTAAATATATTTTTATTGTATTTTCTGATGTAATATATACACTTAAATAAATAAGTATATTTATTGTATAGGTATTAGTGTAGGTATTTCATCTATGTATTTATTTACATATTTTATTTTAATGTTTTATTTGTTATTTTATTCTATTTTTAGTATGTCACATATTACAAATAATATTTGAAAAATTATAAAAATATCAAATTATAAAACTCCAAAAAAATATGAAACCACCTTCATTAAATAGCTTATTAAAATTTATATACAATTAAAGTGATTTTGATATATTTTGAGTTTTTATTTGAGAGATATGGGTCTGTAAAGTTGAGATTTTGAAATCTTATTTTGAGTATAACTTTTATTTTGTATATTTTTTTTATGAAATAAATTTTCTATTTTTCTATATTTTAATCTACAATTTTCATATATAAAGTTTATTTATTTGAGGTATTAAAAGTGAAAAATAAAATAGGTCCCAAGAAAGAATAAATAATGAATAAATAAAAGGGATTTTTATTTAATTATAGGCCCTATACTCCCCCTACTTTATTCCTTATCGACCTAGTCATCGAGATGCCTTCATAAAATATCTTTGATATTTTATTCCTTTTCTTTTCTTTATTCTATAATTTTTACATTAAAAATACTATTTTATACAGTATGTATATAACAAAGCATGAATGCTAATTTATGCAGATTAAGGGTATTTACAAGTATTTACTAGGGTTTTTAAGGTCAAAATGATAGAATAAAGGTGATAAAATGGAGATTCATCACCCCCTTATACTTGTCTTTGCTAGTCCCTAGCAAACACTTATGTAATAAGTGCAGGAAATAAAAAGGACAAATAAGAGAAAAATAAATAAAATGGATTAAGTTTGGGGAGAATGTTTAATGTGGAGTTGTCGTCTAACCGAACATGAGTGAATGTAGAATTCTCAATTTCAGAGGGGTCTCTTAGCTCCTGAAATTTGCACAAAAAGGATAAGGGAGGCGAGGGCAAACTGCCTCGACCTCCAGTAGGTCCTCACGAGGGATGGATGGCGATATGGTTGCTCGGCCGGAGCAAGCTCCGGCGAGGATATCGATTTGGCGAATCGATGGATGAATGTAGAGGATAACGAGGGTTATGGACTCCTACGAATATTAGGAATAGAATGCGAAAGAAAAAGAAGGGAGAAATGGCTAACTCAATGGCCAAAATCAGAGGGAAAATACCTCAACGGCAAGGCTCGCCGGAGGTGGTTGGAACGCCCTCAATCCTCGCCTCTCCGCCGCCTCGAAGGATCCAAACTGGAGCTGTCACCTCCAGGGACTCAAGGGGGGATGAATGGGGGCGAAGGCCCAGACAAATGGGGTTCAAATATGAATCGAAATTCGAAGAGGAGTTTTGTATGGTTGACGGCCAGGCTGGGAAGACCGAGGCAAAGAGGGTGGATCGATGCTCCATCCCCGAGGTTTCACCTGGACGTGACTCACTGATCATTGGGCTACAAAAGTCGTTTAGAGTGGATCATGAAAATATGCAACGGGTAGCCTCTAAAAAGGAGAGAAACATGGTCAAAATCTTGGTCTGACATGAACAGGAGCTGGCTCAGACACTTGACCCGAGGTCAACTGTCAGAGCCTCCTGGTTGGTCCACGTGGACCAAACAGGAAAAACCTGCAAAAAAGGTTTTATTAATTCAATTAAAAATAGAAAAAGTTCGAATTCAATTTAGGTTATTAAATAAAAAATATTTATTATTTTATGTAGTATTTTATTCTGATTTTTAATTATTTTTATGAGATATATTTTTGTAAGTTTACTTTTATACCCTTTATAGGTATAATATCTATACATTTTACTCTTTTATTTTTATTTTGTGTATTTAATTTTATTATTTTTATTTAGTATTTTATAAAATTATAGAATACTTTTATACACTTAAATGTATTTTTGTTGTATTTTTCTGAGGTATTTTGTACATGTAATAAAATAAAAGTACGTAGTATACAGGTATAAGTATAGGTATAATACCTATGTATAGAATATACAAGTATTTTATTTTGCATTTCTTTTGTACTTTTATTCTGTTTTTAATGCACAAATATATTATAAGTACTATTTACAAAATTATAAAAATATGGAATTACAAAAATAATGAATAAATAATAGATTGAATATTTTAATCTGTACAAGTATACTACAAGGGTCCAAAACTCAACTTTCAAACCGTAACTCCGAAAAATACGAAATCACCTCCATTAAATAGATTATTTTATGCTATATACAATTAAAGGTGAGTTTGGTACATTTTGAGTTTTTTATTTGCAAGATACGGGTCTGGGAAGTTGGAGTTCTAGAATCTTCTTCAGACCATAACTTTTTATCTGTACATTATTTTTCAGTGATATTAATTTTGTATTTTTCTATGTTTAATTATCTACAACTTTCATGTTCAAAGTATCTTTATTTGAAGTATAAAAAGTGGAACCAAAAATATGTCCCAAAATGAATAAAGAATGAAGGAATGTGTATTGTATTTGACCCTTATCTCTCCCTACTTTATTCCTTGTCGACCTATTCATCAAGATGCCTAGGTCTCGGAGTTTTGGGTCATAAAATATTTAAAATATTTTATTCTTTTTCTTTTCTTTTATTTATTCTATAATTTTTGCTTTAATTACAATATTTTATACACTATTTGGATGTACATGCATGAATGCTAAGATGATGGATTTAATGCTATTTACACGCATTTGCTAGGGTTTTTGATGCCAAAATGATAGAATAAAGATGATGAAATGTGGCTTCATTAGCAGGATCCAATACTTTGTTCGCGTAGTGAATCGCATAAGGGATTCCATCCCGTCTTTGTCCAAGCACAGTTCCGACATCGAAATCCGATGCATCAGTCATGATCTCAAAGGGAAGAGACCAGTCGGGAGCTTGTAATATTAGCGATTCACATATTTTCTTTTTCAGGAGTTCGAAGGCCTCAAGACACTTATGATTCACAATAAACTCGATGTCTTTTCCTAATAGCTCAGTCAGTGGGCGGGCGATCTTTGAAAAATCAAGGATAAACCTTCGATACAATCCAACATGCCCTAGAAAAGACCTCACTGACCTGACGTTTGTTGGTGGCTCAAGTTTCTTGATCACATCCACCTTGGCAGGGTCGACCTCCATTCCCTTTTTGGAGATGACATGCCGCAACACGATACCCTCAGTCACCATAAAGTGACTCTTCTCCCAAGAGAGTACCAAATTAACCTCCCTGCATCTCTTGAGGATTCGGTCCAAGTGCGCTAAACATGTATCAAATGAATCACCATGGACCGAGAAGTCATACATGAAGACTTCCAGGAAATCACCCACCATTTCGGCAAATACGACAATCATGAACCGCTGAAATGTGCCTGGGGCATTACAAAGCCTGAATGGCATGCGCTTGAATGCGTAGGTACCGAAGGGACATTTAAATGTGGTTTTTTCCTGATCCTCGATAGTGATAGCTACTTGAATGTAGCCAGAGTACCCATCAAGAAAACAGAAGAATGCTTTCCCTGCAAGTCTCTCCAAGATTTGATCCATAAATGGCAGTGAAAAGTAATCTTTCTTGGTCGCGACATTCAGGCGCCTGTAATCGACACAGACACGTCACGACGTGGGTACTCGGGTCGCGATCTTTACCCCCTCCTTGTTGGTGACCATCTGGATTCCCGACTTTTTCGGGACGACATGAAGGGGGGCCACCCACTTGGAGTCTGAAATGGGGTATATAAAACCGGCTTTGCACCATTTCTCAATTTTTTTCTTAACCACTTCCCGAAGATTGGGGTTTAATCTTCTTTGAAATTCACGGGAAGGCCTTGCGTTATCCTCAACATAAATTTGCTGCGAGCAAAGAGCAGGGTTGATTCCTACGAGATCCGACACAGTCCAACCGATGGCTTTCAACTCCGCTCAAGGACTTCTAGAAGTCTAGATTCTTGGTCCATGGTTAATGATGAGCTAATAATCACAGGGAATTTATCTTTGGGTCCATTGAGAAACACATACTTCAGTGTGGGAGGGAGAGGTTTCAGCTCTGGCAATTCTAAATCATCAATCAAGTCTGGCTGAATGTCTTTAAGTCCGGCTCTGTGCTGGTTGGCGGTGGATCATTCTGTGATATGTTAGCCACTAATCCTGAAGGAACGTGAGTCAGATCGCAAAAAGTAGTGTGGTAATTCGGCCAAAGCCGCATCCGATTCGTCATCGATTTTTCTTGATTTTCCCAAAGAAGCTGGGATTGACAAATCCGAAAGGATTTCCGTGTCATCAAGATTATAAACATCTGGGTGTTTAGATTTGTTTGGCAATAGCTCACATACTGTATGGTTCATTATTTCTTCTTCTTTTGTGGTGGTATCAATCTGAAGATCTGGCAGTTGGTCCCATGGTCCAGTTGTGCTGATGAGATTACACTCGGATGTTTCGGCATCTTCAGTGGTAGATTCAGAATCCGGTCTTTGTCACTTTGTTTGTTTCACCTCCAGATCCACTTATGCATCTAGGGAGCGGAATTTGATCATTCCGATGTCGTAATCGAATACAGCCTTGGCGGTTCTTAAGAATGGTCTTTCCAGAATGATTTGCGATTCTTTCCAATGGTTAGGGGTCTCCATGTCAAGGACAGTGAAGTCCACTTTGTATTCCGTACCCTCGACCATAATGATAAAAATTTTCACTTCTCCCTTAGGTCTTTTAGTAGATTTGTCAGCGAATTGGAGTAAAGATAATGATTTCTGAAGAGGACCTGACTCCAATCGGTAATATAAGGCTAAGGGAAGAAGATTGATGGAAGAACCATTGTCGAGAAGTGTGCGTGCGAACGTAATACTGCCAATGCGGCTTTCCACATAATGAGCACCCAGATCCCTTTTCTTTCTTGGTAAATGTTGATTTCTGACGCATTTTGTAGTGACCACTGTTAGGACATGAGTCTCCACAAACTGATTTGTTTTCTTTGTACGAGACCTGGTGGGAGTACATTTCATTTTCAAGTATTTTGAAATGCAGGATTACTGGCCACATACTGATCAAAGGGTACTTTCACTGTGATATTCTGCTGGCAGAACTTTTCCATCACTGGGTTATTCTGAATGTTTTCCTTTTGTTTTCCTTTCTTAAGAGCATGCGGGAAATGAATAGAAGCATTTGAGATTGGAGAAAGAGAGCTAGAATCGTAAATAAGAGCTTCTTTATTGGATTTGGAGTTCTTATTACAATCATAATGTTTTTGATAATAATCATGTTGCTGAAATGGTGACAAAGGTATTTTTGCAGTAATTAGAGGTTCAAGGTCCTCTGCGATCTCCATAGATGCTTTTCCTTTATCTCGAGCAGAAATCTTCGGTGTCCTTCTTCTTCGTCCTCAGAAGCATCCTCCGGTTGATCTTTTGAGTCTTGATGGTCTGCTTCCCTTGCCCGGCCAGGTACAACCACGGTCCTTCCGCTCCTGAGTGACATGGCATTGATATTGTCAAACGAAAGGATCTCGTGTTCAGATGTGGAAAAATCTGAATAGTATACCTAGCTATTGTATTGAGATGACTGAGATTTGTTCAAGCTATTGGGGTTAGCTTGAACTTGGGCGGGAATGGCTGTGGCTGGGGCTGTGTGTTCATCCTTCCAACGGGATAGACGATTAACATCTACCCGTAGATCGTATAGTTCATTTCGGAACTGCGAATTTCCTCCAGCATTTGTCTCTGGATATCCACCAGTTCTTCTGGAGTTTTGGACGATTGAGATGCTTGATTTGGAGCTTGATATTGCTGACGATGTGGCTGAGGTTGTTTTTGACGGTTGTATGGTTGCTGCTGCCTTGAGTGCTGAGTGTGCTGTGGAGCTGTGGGAAATGTGGCATTGTAGAAGGTGGGTGGACATTGATATTGTTGACGGTCCCCTGTATTACCCTGTCGGGTATTATCCTGTGTGTACCAGATGCCTTTATCTCGAATGTCAGGGGCGGAGCTTCTTCGACTGTCTCGGCTGGTGGAGGTGACTGCTGGGAAGGTTGGGCACAAGATTGGTCCTGAGCCCATGGTGGATGTTGTACTTACCCTGCCTGCTCCTGGACATGATGCACATGATAGATCGGGGCCGTAGGTGCAGTAGGTATCCCTATCTTGGATACCTTCTCAGTTAGATCCTCCATTTGCTTCGGAAACTGGGAGATCCGGTTGTCGATGTCGTTCACCCTTTTATGAATGTGATCCACCACTGTTAATTTATCTGCGATGATGTTCATGTTGGGAATCAAATCCTCTGCTATTTCTGAGACAGTTTGCTTCCCTCCTTTGGCTTGAAAGGTGTTCAGGGAATCAGTGTAAGCTCTACTAGCGATTTGTGAACGGTTAGTCTCCGCCATTTGCTCCAGTATTTTCTATACGGTCTCAGCTCTCGGGATGTGTAATTTCCTCCATAGGCAGCGCTGACTAGACCTTGAGTCCCATAGTTAAGGCCAGAATAGAGTGATTGAACCAGGATGTTATTATCTAGGCCATGGCAGGGACATTTCTGCAGCAGATCTTTAAATCTATCCCATGCATCACAAAGTGGTTCATCCAGCATCTGAGAGAAGCTAGTGATGCGAGTCCTCATTTGATTGGTTCGACTCAAAGGGTAGAATTTTTCAAGAATAGGTTCTTGAATCTATCATAAGTGGTCACTGTCACTCCCAAAATTTTCACTCAGTAATCTGTCTTACCTTTCAAGGCGAAAGGTAATGCAGTGAGATGAATGTAGTCTTGACTGACTTGTGGGTGCCTCTGATTAGAACATACTAGCTCCAAATCACGCAAAAATCATAAGGTTCTTCATCTGAATTACCATGAAATTGTGGTAATTGACTCAGGAAGTGTGGCTTTAGTTCATGGTGAACCTCTGGCTATGGCGGTAACAAGTAATTTCTGACTCTATATTGCCCGGGATTGTATGCGGCTTCCATTGGTGGTTCTTCCTCTGCATTTAACCGTTCTAGATGTTCCCTCATCAAATTTTGTTGCTGCTCAGACGCGGCTAGTCTTGCTAGAACCACCGGCATTGGATCTTCATTGAGTTCATCTTCCTGATTGCTCTTCTTTGGAGGCATCTTTCTTGAGTACTTCTTTTCACCTTCAGATTGTGAAAAATTGGAGTCAATATTTTGGAAAGGATTATAAGAGGAGGATTCAAGGGGAAGGTGTCCTTGAACCCAAGGTGGTTCTGAGTAAGAGTGGCTCAGAAGTTTGAGACTGGAAAGTTTGTGGCGGTCAGAAAAGGATTCGCTGAGTCCGAGGATCGGATTTGAAATACAATAACCTTTGAGAATCCCAAACTATGTTCAAGTCTCCTAAATAGCCAGGTCAGAATACTTCAACTCGTACGCAAAACCTTATGACTGTGAATCTGACTCGTACAGTGTGTGTGATGGTGGCTCCCCTCACTGAAATGACAAAGAGACTGACTTCTCCAGCATGACAACCTAGTGATTCCCCAATCCAACAACTCCTTCCTCAAAGAGCGGGGTATATCCTTCTAACTTCAAGTGACAACTAGCGCAAAAGGAGGGGGTGAAGAGAAGAATGGACGGTAGCCAGTGTAGCTACCTATCCTAGGATGTAAGACCAGTGTAGTCAAGTCATCCAGCTGCAGGCTCACATGATTTGACTTTGAAGCTCAAGCTTTCTTATTAACTATACAAATATGTACATTCTGGTAGGCATTTTATTTTCAATTAGGCCTATCCACTTTTTTGGAGTTTTTGCCTTTTGCTTTTTTTTGAAATACTATATACAATAGCATTTACATAAGGAGTTTTTCCTCTTGAGTCAGTAGAATATCCCTCTTTTGAAGCGTTATTGCAACCCACACTCTCCTGTCTTTAGACATCTCCGCTACTGGATAGGTTGGGGTGCACTTCCCTCCCTAGACGAGGACAAATGTTTCCACTTGTGCGCGTCTCATACCGGTCGAGCTAATCCCCTCACCACTCCAATTGAATTGAGTGAAGTGAAAGTTGTAAGTGTCCAAGTTAGGTCATTATTGATAAGAGCCATGCGTATGCTCCGAAATACTCTACTTAGACAGTCAAGAATCCATTGAACCAAGTCTCGTTATTCTCTAAGAATTAAGTCAACTAGACCTGAAGTATCTCAATTCCAGCTCCTATAAGGTTCATGTGATTAGGTAGATTTAAGGTCCAATTAAGCTCCAATCTTCATATTTTACTTAGACTAGTTCAATTATCAAACTCAATCTGAAAAATGCAAATGCTATGCAAATGCTATGTTCAATGCCATGAAAAATATTTTTGTGGTGCAATTTTAAAAGATCTGGACTTTTTATAGATTTATCAAAAGATGATGCAAATGCAATTTTTTATTTTTCAAAAAGATTTTGCAAATGTTTTTGGTCTTTTTTGTTTTGCATGTTTTGTGATTTTTGAAAACAAAAGATTTTGGATAAAAAAGTAGGCACAAATATTTACATGGGGATGCATCTTATATTTACAAGAGTTTTAAGAATTTATAAGGGATAAGTGATCATTTTTTATACAAATATATATATATATATACAGTTAATAAAGAATTTTGATGTGTTGTATATATTCCTTGGAATTATTTGAAAAAATGATTTTACAAATAATTTTGAAAATTATAGTCCAAAATAATTTTTGCAGATACTTTTTACAAATATTACATATATTTGAAAATCATTTTGCAAAGGTTTTTTCAAATAGTATATATTTTTTCAAAAAATTAGTGATTGGAAAAAGTCTGCGATGCAATACAAATATATTCATATATATACAAGATCGACAGTTGTGGCCTTGTGGGAAGATGATATGAGCTAATGCAAAATTAGGTTTTATGGAAAAATAAAAGCTGAATATCTGTTGTTTACTTAGAGAAACGTGAACATATATATCCAACCTGGTGGGTGGAACCTGATGGAAATAAGGAATCAATTAAGTGACCTGTAACATTAAGCAATCACCGTTTGCTCAAGACCCACGTCTTCTATAATGTACACATGTTAAAACACATAGAACTACATATTTTATCTATTGAACAAGCCCACATCGTTGATTACTACAGTACTCCGTAAGCATGTACAGACATTCTAGATCAAGATGAAGCACAGATGGTGTGAAAACTATTGACGAGGTCTTTCTGATCTAATTCGCTGTCTTGTATTAGCCTTCGTTGAATTAGATCGAGTCTACGGCAACATGCCGGAAGTGATCGACATCGCAAGGCAACTTGATCGATTGGCCCTTGAAATCCATAGCCAAACTCCTCCCTGGCCATATGAAGAAAGCTCACCACGGAGGGGTATCCCAGCACATTTATATGCACCACAAATTGTTAGGATTAGGATCAATTGAGTATCATAATAGGATTTGACTCCTAATCCTAATAGTAGTCGAGTTATATTCTATTTATAGTCTTATTAAGAATAGTACTATGGAGTTATATTTGGGCTTTATAAAGAGAGGGTGGAGGCATTGTCTCATCACCACCACAAGGACAATGTAACTCCTACAAAAAAAAAGAAAAGAGGGAGAGAACACCCTTGCCGATCTCTTTCTCCTCCGACGATCGGCACGTGGCCTCGCAGTACCTGGCTACTCCCTTGCCGATCTCTTTCTCCTCTCGTTGACACCTCCCTCTTCATCTTCGCCATATGCCTAATTGTGCTAAAGGACATGGCCAAATAGCTGTACATATGTTTCTCGTTGCACACGTGTGATTTGTATGTGCATCTAACTCGATGATGTATGAATGCGTGTGGGTGCATACGATGTGAATAGATTGAATATTCTTTGAAGTGGACGCTTTCGGATCAGCGCTTCAACTTTGACTCAAAAGCTAAACTAAACCAAAGTCCCATCTGTTTGATCGAACATTCGTCAAAAGTAACAAATGCATTGAAATAAATATGTAATAACCATGTCATGATAACTAAATATGTAATGAAGAAATACGGCGTATTTGCATAACCATTTCCATGATTGGTATGGATTAGTAACACAGAATGTCTGAGAGCCTAGAGCTCCTAGCATTTTTTCTTCTTCTTTTCCTTCCTAAATTTAATACAAAAATCTTACCGTATATAAAAGGAGAGTACGTTTTCTGCCAAATTTTGAATTAACACGTAATGAATCATTTCGAGAGTATTTGTATTCCTTCAATAGGATTGTTGGTATTAAAAATCATGTCTACGGAATACGAATAATATGCTGAGCGGATATTAATTACCAGTATATATATACCCGGGTTACTTTGTAACATTTACGAATTGTGGTGTTAAACATTTCAAGCTAATTCATCCAAATATTTAAGAGTTTATTGTTGTACAATAAAGAACACATAAAAATTAATGCAGAGATTGCAGCCAGTAAGGTTTGATCATCAACATGGGAAATCGAGCGAATGAAACCTGATAGTAGTACTTGAGGTATAGAGATGAAGATGAAAATGGATATATTTGTATTTTCTATATTCTATTCCGTTTTATTGGGATATGAATATTAACACATAGCTCTGAAAAATCTGAACATGAACATGGATATTCAAAACTTGCATTCGACAAATATGAACACCAATGTGAATATCATATTTATCATCTGCAAATGTGAGTTTGTTTTTTTATATCATATATAAACATATTTTTTATTGGTTCCGACGTGTTCCTTTTTATTTATGTGGATGATTAACTTATAATATATTTTAATCATGTCAAGGATTCAATCTCCATCAAGAACTTCTTGCTCCTCATCTACTTGTCTTAATTTCCTATTCAATGAGTCACACCTCGACAATTGCAATCAATAGTTTCCATGATTATATGCTCATTTAGAATATTATGCTTGTTTTTAATAAGAAACATGTTAGTTAATTACTATACAAGTTAGGAATATTTAATTAATATCTGTGGATAATATTGCATCTTGTTTTCAATGTGTATTGGGGTTGAGAATATTCACTCTCATTCTTATCCATATTTTAAGAATATAATAATTATACCTACATTCGTATCCTATTCAACTCAACCCTGATTGGTAGAAAGAACATTTTGACATGATTTACTTACTAGATACTATAACATAACAGGGTTTTTATCACTTGTGCCCCTCCGAGATATCGTAATTTCAGTTATGCCTCTATCTTTTTGGTAATATCAATTGTGCCCCTCATTTCTTACTAATCTATCACTTGTGCCTCTCGGGTTAGTGACCGTCATCCACAGTGCAAACGGACGTTAATTTTGAGGATATAAGCGGAATTAATTTTAAAAAAAGGTTCAATGGTCATTTTATACCCTCTTCCTCGTCCTCTTCTTCTTCTTCTTCCTCTTCCCCATCCTCTTCCTCCACCTCCAACCTCCTCCTCCTCCCTCTCAGCCCGGATGTCCTCCCCCACTCCCGGCATCCCTCTTCCTCCGCCCTAGCCTGCCCCCTCCTCCGCCCCAACCTGGCCATCTCGGAGAGGAGGAGATGGTAACCCTGTGCTCGAGTGGGCGCTGCTGGAACTAGTGCTGAATCCGCACGTACAGGAGAAGCTCTTCAAGGAAGTGGTCCTCCGAGATGTGACGACTGGAGAGAGGGGAAAGTGTTGAGGTCAGTGGAGTATGGCTTCTTCTTGGCTTCCTGGCTTTGATCAGAAGGTAATGCTTCATTCTCTGCAATGTTAGCAAGAGTTCCATTCTCCACAGACAAAATGGATCCAGTTTTCGGAGAGACAATTTCGTCGTCGGTGGACACTGTTCTTCGAACCCCCATCAAATGAACTCTTGCTCTCGTTGATCAGAGCGGCTCCACCAGGATAACAACGTCCAAAACATGTCGCACAATATGGATAGACAACCTGCGTAAAAGGATGATTATGTAACAGTCAAAGGAAATCAGAATGTTTGATCATGATTCAGAATGGCAATTACCTCGAGATCCATTGTCAGGCTTACCCATCTCGGTTCTCGGGGAAAAAAGTCTCTAAAGCACCATTCTCTGCGTTGTTCTGTGTGTTTTCCAATGTCGATCGGGGGAACCTAAATGGAGATTATAGGTTTTAGGAATTATGAGAAGATGGGTATATGCATTTTGCTCGGGGCGGGGGCGAGGGGAGGTCGGGGCGAAGGGAGGCTGGGGCGGAGCTCGGAGCAGGGAGCCGGGGGAGGTCGGGGCAGAGACTACAACAAAATTAACTTTTGGTGACAGAATTTAAGCGACAGATTTGACTGTGACAGATATTTGTCACCTAAGACCGTCGAGTAAATTCTTTTTGACATCACTAGTGATCACACCGACCACTCTCCCACTCTCCCCTTTCGAAAAAAAAACCCTATTCCCCGTTGGCTCCTCTCCAAAACCCTATCCTCCTTCCAACCTTTGCCTCCGCCGCCGCCTTTATATATCCCCTCTCCTCCCCTTCTTGCCCCCATCTTAGAGGTGGAGGTCGATCTCGGTGATCCTTTGTCTCTGGTGCTTGACGCAGCGACAATGTGCGGCGATTTCCACCGTCATTTCGTCGCCTCCATCGAGGAGATCTACCGTCAGCCACCGTCGGTCTTCTCTATCGAGGAGGTCCGCTGCCAGCCGCCCCAGATCTCCAGGTACTTCGGCTCCATTTCCCTTTCCTTAGTTTTGATAACCTTAGGTGTTAAACACCGGTAACCCTAGTTTTTGGTTGAGATCAGTTACTCCAGGTCATACGTTGAGAATAAGACTATAACTTTTTCCAATATGTGGAGTTCAGCTCGTCGATCTCTATACGTCTTCTCTGTCTCTGGTAAAATTTCTTCATCTTTTATTTCTCACTAGTTTAATCAGTAGTTCAACGTGCTATTGTTGTCGATCAGCATCCGTGTCGAAACTCTAAATTATCCATGTTTTAGGCAGAGTTTAGTTTGATTGCATCAATGTAGCTTTATCTATGTTGGCTTTGTTTCCTATCGATTGGCTAATCGATCTCTATATGTCAACAAATTTTTTGCTGTTTATTACCAGTACCCATTTGCCTCTGCTTTGACATCCATGGCTAGATGCTTTTTAACGAGTGATTTTCAAATACTAGTCTTCCCTGGTTGTTTCGTGCTTGGTGGTTTGATTAATTCATCCATGTTCTACTTCCGCAACCTGCAATAGCCTCTTTGTGCTTGATATCCACAGCATTACCAATGCATGTTTGTCGGAGATACATTTGGGATTGTCAAGATTTTATTAGTGTGAAGAATGCAATACCAAGTACACGAGTGATCTACTCATACAATACCAGATAATGGATTTAAACCAGGACCAATTGCATGGCAAATGATTCCATTGAATCAGATGGCATTGCGTCCCATTTGTTTCAGGCAAAACTGATTGCATTCAGCAGAAGCCATATACATAAGCCAATCTGCTGAGAAGGAGTTGAAAGTAAGAACTGGTAGGATATGATGTCATGAATAGCACTACTCTGTCCCTGTCTAAGATTGGGATTAGGCCAAACTTTTTTATTGTATGAAATACCGTACGGGTGAATGGTGGTGGCATTTTTTGTCCATTTGTTATTTGTAATATAAAAATATTTCCGATGATACAAACTCTTGCTTGCCTCCGTGAATGTTACAAAACTAGAAATTAAAAATGAATTACTAGAACGTTTATTGTGAACGACGTGCACCTCAAAACTTCGCCAACCTGATCTAAGTGCTCACTTATGCATTCAGCTCTTTTAGATTTTTTTTTTGTCATCTTATATATCTAGTGTTTGTGATGCTCTTCATGGCTGAGAGAGAGTTTTATGTTTTATAGAGCAACACGCTGTGGTAGGTTCCCTTAAGATGTTCTATTGTAGATTAGTAGTCCTGGCTGTTATTTTTTTGGTGGCTAACCCTTTTCAGTTATTTCTAAAGCTATATTATTGAGAGGTTACCTCTTCATATGCTTGATCTTTAACATAATATAGCAGATAACATTTCTGGCTTTGTTTTTGCACCCTCTGCTTAACATTCTCGTCGGTTACTTTGTGGAAGAGGGTCTATGATTTTGGGGTTATGTCTTTGTTGCTTCTCCTATGCGAGCATTTTTTAACTGCTTAACATTCAATTTCTATCTGATAAATCTCCTAAAAAACAAATTCATCTGTGAAGCAGAGATTCATTTAGGAGATTTGGATGCAAAGCTTATTCTACTAAGGTTTTCAGTGGAGATTGCTTCATTCGATGTCTTGTGCATGATTTTTAAGTATTTGATGGCTTGCTCTAGATGTTACTCATGTGCTTTGCAAAATTGAACTGTTGATCCAGAAAGAATAAGAAGAGAACTGCACTACATGGTGTACGTAGTGGCTGAAGGGTGTAACTAGTATATTTTTTTTGGATGAATAGTGATATCAAGTACTTCCATTTGTGTTACCATCTGAATGCAATTTTTGAAGTATCTGTTTGGGTTCATAAATGCAGTTTAAGAAACACATGTTTGGGTTCATAAATGCAGTTTAAGAAATTCCAACTCGACCTTCTTAAAATGACATTCCCAAATGCATCCATTCTTATGGTCCGTTATGCAACGAATTTCAGGTTAAAAAGTAATGTTCGATCCTTTTGTTCACTCTTCTTATTCTTATGCCAATACTTTTGAAAGGACTTAACTATTTTGTTCTCCAAGAGCACATCTGGTCACTTAATGGGCCATCTTCATGTCCGGATTATGTGTTGATTGTGTGTTATATCAATTGGATTTTATACATGAGCTATTATGATTCCAAAGAGTTATATGCCATTTTCATATTTTTTTTCCTCCAGAGGAAGCACTGAAGAGCAAAAATGAGAGATATGGGGGTTTAGAGAAGAAATGCTTTAGATATGTTTTATAAAGTGAAAAGTTCGGAATTAGCTAGCCATATAACTTCAGAATGAAATTAGCCAGCCATGGTATTTTTTTAAGCATAAATTTACATCTCTTCTTTGTTAATATCTTATGCTTGAACGACTAGATTGAAGCTCTTAAAGCCATTGGTGTGATGGAAGTATTATTAGCTATTGATTACCAACAAGATGTATAACAGTCCGAGTTTCTAATGGTCTCCAATACCTTTGAGTAGAAGTTTAGGAGAATGACTGTGTTTTTTGTTTTGGTTTGATTATGTAGCTTAGATAAAAATGAGGATGAAAGGATCACAAAGTATGAAGCAAAAGAAGTGAAGCATTTATTGCATTCATTTTTGAGTATATATGTTAATTGAGATCAGGATAAAGCATTTTAGTCTTCACATTCCCCTTTAATCATGCAACCATATATGATGTTTTGAACATCTATTGATGTTCCTTATTTAATCCATTTTCTATTGGGCATGTGTTAGTACTTCGTGGATAAAATCTATTTTTTATATCTTGCATCCATTTAAATCTAACATTGAGGTGGCTTGGCTCCTATTTTTCTCTTATCATTAACAATGCAAGGTGCTTAAGGTTATTATAACTCATTTGAAAGAGTGGCCAAGTGAACTTCTAGTTTAATATGTATGCTTTGTTTATGTCTCAAACGTAGGATCATAGCGCAATTCTCAATTTTGTATGTGATGTCCGATGTTCATGATCATTGGAGGTTTCCCTTTGTATGAAATGTCAATGTAATTATGCATACTTTTCCTTCGAGAAGATTAATTCTTGAATCTTGACATGGAGGTGAAAGACAATTTTTTATTTATCATGTTATATATCATATCATTCTTATTAATGGCCGCGTGTGTGTTTGTATGTGTGCATTTGTAGCATTTATAATGCATCCTTTAGTGTGCAACACACACATTACCACATAACTACTATATATACATGAGAGCATGTGTGTGTTTGAGTGTGTGCATGGATATGTGTAGCATGTATGTGTGTTTGTGAATATGTGTCTATGGGTAAATGTGTGTGTGAATTTGTGTGCATGTAAATGTTTGTTCGTGTACATGTACATGTGGTATTGTGTACACGTGTAAATGTGTATACGTGTGAACGCGTGTAGGAGTATTCTTATGTGTAAATACATGTTTGTGTGAATGTTTGTATTTGTGAATGTATGCATGTGTCAATGTTTGTTCGTGAGAATATTGTCATAATGTGTGCATGTGTAAATGAGTATTTTTGTGAATGCATGTACGAGTATGCTTATCTGAATGTGTGTATGAGAGGGAGAGAGAGAGAGTGTGTGTCCCTGTGTGAGTATGTGTAGATGCATATGCATAATATGATGACATGGCATTGTAAAGAAAATTAATTGACGAGATGTATGCTGTTTTATGCAGGTATATAGCGGACTCTTTTTTTTGGCAAATCAACTAATAAGTTAGATGACTTGATACTACATTTTGACATAGTTTAAAGTCCAACTTCATTTCCTAAGTAGATATATAAATTAATTTTTGAATATCCATGAGTTACAGATCTAATTTCTTTGACAAACAAATGGTTTGATGCACTTTTTACCTGCGAAATATGTTGATGAAATCTACTATAGGAACATGTACTTTTCACCCGCGAAATATGTTGATGAAATCTAGTGGTGGAAAGCTTGAATTGTAGACTGCAGTTCATCTCAAACATATATGTCAGTTTTGAGTCTTTTATTTTATAGCTATTCAAATTTACAAGTGATGGTTTTTTTAATACTAACATTCAAGTTCCAGGGATTACAGTAACACTTTTACAGGGCCCTTCAGGCTACTGATAAATACACACCGAAGAACGTCCAAGAATATATAAACTCGGTCATTCTTCCATTGGGTTTCAGGATCTCAGAGTTGCAGATATATGGAAACTCGGGTTCAGGTTGTGGAAATCCCAGCACGAATCATGTCAGCAGTCGGGAATGTCAGGAGAGCTATTTCTATCGCAGTTGTTTATCGCGGTGTAAAAAGGTACAGTTTAAACATCAGATAGTCATCTATTTCTAGTCGGTTTTGTTTCTTATATTCACACTACAAGAAGTCACATATACACTTTCAGCTCAACGTGCTTCAGTTGTTGTTGATGCCAATCCATCCGGAGCTTCAAAAGTTCAGATTTAAGTTTCCATCCTTTGCTATTCATCGATTCTGTTCAAAACATCTACTAGTTGTGCATGGTACGATGTGATTCTCTTTGAACAATCAACCACTAATGTGGGCAACTGTAAGAATGACAAGGGTTGAATATATATAGATATATTATATAAATATCCATGATTTTTCTCAAGCATGGTGTCATTCAATTTTTTTTGTATTCATCATTACAGTATTAAACTTCATCTACATATTTTGCAGGAACATGTGCGTCTTTCTTCCAATTTGGAGAGAGATTTTGAGAGAAGTGCATGGTTCAGCTTCTAACGTATCTATGGTATTGATTTCACATCATATATATTCTTCCAATGATTTCTTTTCCTCTTTTTGAACATTTCCTTTTTTTTTCTTTGAGTAAGTTTGGCATCATTCAGCTGCATGCATGATGCATCTATAGTATGGAAAAGAAAGACTAAGATGCAACATGTTTCCTTTTTTGTTAGCATCTTTTTCTGTCTGACATTTTATGCAGCTTATCTCCCAATATAATCTTCAGTTCAAATAAGACTGAAAAACTGCATACTAAGATATATCTATGAATTTGATATATATTTCTCTGTGAGATTGAAAGACATCCAAATTTTGATGTTCGGAATTTAATCATGTCGGACATTGTTTGCCTTGCTTTAGAAAAAATTGAAACGAGTCTTTTCCTTGTTAGGGGTTACCTTTTAAGCTATAATATAACATCACACAGGTTGCACTTAGCCGTTCTTATATCTGTTACGGCTATTTTTTTCCTTTCATTTTGAACAGTTGCTTCTGCTCAGAGGCAGAAATTCAGTATCGGTATCATTTCACCGTATGCTGCACAAGTTAAAGAAATTTTGGGTAAAATTGGGAAGAAATATGATAAGAATGTGCATTTTTCTATGAAGGTTAGTTCTATTGATGGGCTTCGAGGCAATGGGGAGAATGTTATAATATTTTCCACTGTAAGATCAAACAACAATGGCTCCATCAGCTTCCTTGCCAATCCACAACGAACTAATGCGGCTTTGACAAGTGCAAGGCATGTATCTCTTAAAAAGTTCTCCCTATCATCCCAAATTTAGTTCTTTAATTTATAAAAATGTATCCTCATCTAAGAAATTCTGATATCTATTTTTTTATCATACCTCAGATTCTGCCTCTGGATAGTGCGGAACAGAGATACTCTAGTCAGCAGCCACACAATTTGGCAGAAATTATTTCACAATGAGGAGGATGCTTCTTTAGCGCATATGACGATAAAGGCATTTCTGAAATTATGAGCATCGACTGCATGGAACTTAGATCAGAGAACAATTCATTTCAGTCGAATAATTTCCAGGTTTGTCCATTTTTTGATGCATATATAACCTTGTATAGTTATTGAGTTTCTGTGATTTATAGATTTTTATGTACTAATTGAAAATTTTGAGTTTATGTAATCGATTTTGTTTAGAAATTAATATGGAATGGCGAACAAGAACAGGTACACCACTAATCATATTTAAATTGTTGTAGTAAGGAATTGTATACAGAAATTTTGTTCTCAGGCTCTCACCTGTTTCAATTTTTTCTAAAAAAAATCTATATTTTTACAATGAGATGTGGAGCAACAAAAGCAATCTCATTTATACTTTTCGGGAGAAAGTAAAGGATGCATGATTATAATTTATAGTCTTTTTTGTTGTTGTGACTTTTTTCTATCCAAATAATCCGGTTGATGACATTATCTATTCATTTCCTCATGTAGAAATTTTGTACACATTTTGTTTTGAGACAAAGAAGATGATGGAGATATACTCAGAGAACAGCTCTCATCTCCTTTCTCTAGATGATACCCAATACTTACAATTTGTTTGACGGGATGGAGTCATGACCATGTGGAAGGAGATCAACAGATGAGCATTATTTTCCAAGCATTATCAAGGTCTAGTTGTGATCATTTTATCTGTTCCAGGTTCTGATTGTTCTATGAGCATTTGTTCTTCTAAGTTCTGGTAGTATTGTGTGGGCAATTACATGAGATTTGTCTCGAGTTACAGCAGAAAAGACAATGAGTGTAACCCATGTGGATGTGCATGCTTTTTATTATCTATGTTAGTCTTAATGTTTCTGCATTGTAATCTCTATGCTCAACTTTTACCTAGATGAATGCTACTGATTGTTTAAAAAAAACTGGTCTTGCATCTTGCAGTAGTTTTTCGTTACATGGTAATTTGTAGTGATGTAGTAGGCTACCTTTCACCCACACAAGCAATATTAAATTGGTCAATGAATGTGAGAATGGATACAACACTTTTATGGTCATAGTAAATGGAAGGGACATGTATTTAGTACAGGACTGGATTATCTCCTTCACTTCATAATGGTTTACATGGAAGAAAGTTAAATATCTGTCACTCTCCTTACGTACCATATATATATTTTCAGAATGAATTAGCTAGCCATGGTATTTTTTTCGGCAGTAGTTTACATCTCTTCTTTGCTAATCCGACTAGATTGAAGCTCTTAAAGCCATTGATGTGACAGAAGTAGTATTAGCTATTGATTACCAACAAGAGGTATAACGGTCTTCGTTTCTAATGGTCTCCAATACCTTCGCGTATGAGAAATTGTTAGTTTGTTTTGCGGGTGATGCTGAATTTCTTGAAGGAGTACGAGGCAAAGCTTGATATCAAGAACACTGAATTTCTTGAAGGAATGTGAAAATTCCAAAGCTCACATTCCCGATACTGATGTTGATTTTTTGTTTGGGTATAACAATAGATGTAGAACATTTGATGAACATGTAATGACATATGTAATAGTTTTTTATTGTAACTAGATATCCGATTTATATAATGCACTTCCATAATATTATTTATGTTATTGTCTTCATAATGTTGTTGATATGTAATAGTCTTTAGGCATGTCTCCCTTTTTATTGTTTTTGCAGTTGGGAGAATACAACTTTTCCAATTACAATAGTTGTTAAAAAGTTCGAATTTTGTTATTGATTGCCTATTAATTGTTATGAAGAGATATGTTGAATTACCCATGTCAATTCTTTCATTAATAAAAACATGAGAGTAGATTTGCTAGTAAGAATGTTCAATATGAAACGATTTTTATGTGGCAGATTTTCTGTCACATAATACTGTGGTGACGGATTATCCGTCACCAAAGTCTATGGCCACGACGTTTTTGGTGTCCACTTTACGATGGCGGAATAGCCGTCGTCATACAGGAATCTGTCACCTTAGTTCATAATTCCGTCACCATAGGTTCGTCACCTAAAACCTATTTTGCTGTAGTGGGGCGGAGCTCAGGGCGAGGGATGGGGGGTCCGGGTGGAGAGGAAGGAGGAGGTTGGAGGAGGAAGAAGAGGATGGGGAAGAGGAGGAAGAAGAGGAGTCTGGACAATAATACCCCTCTTAACTGCACCAAGGTTTGAAAAAACCATGGTTAAGTCAACTCATTGACGGTCAATCTAACGGAAGGACACAAGTGATAACGGAGAAAGAAGTGAGGGGCACAACTGATATTACCAAAAAGATAGGGGCATAACTGAAATTGTGATATCTCGGAGGGGAACAAGTGATAAAAACCCTTATTTGTTTATATCAAGATAAATGACATACAAGAATCTTCACTACAACAAAATTGAGTTATAACGATGCTTTTATTCAAAATCTGTCACTAAATTAGCCGTTGTTAAATATATAATGACGATATTATTCGTTGCAAAATGAGTTTTCGTATTCAAAATTAGCAACGAATATCATATATGTCGTTATATCATTTGCAACGGTACACATAGCGATGTTTATCTGTTGTTATTTTTCAAAATATCAATTAATCGTCGCTATTTTTTTAATTCAAATTTAGTGACGATTAATTAGAAGTGTGAAACATAGCAACGGATAAGCATCGCTATGTGGACCTTTGCTAACGATATAACGACATATATGATATTCGTCGTTAATTTTGAGGATGAAAATTCATTTTGCAATGAATAATATCGTCATTATATATTTAACAACAGCTAATTTAATAACGGATTTTGAAAAAACCATTACTATAACTCATTTTTTCAGGTGCATATTCAGAAACTATATTGCATATGATTGTATTCGTACTTGTCGGATGTATAATTTTAGCATCGTAATCTGTGTAGTCAAACTTAAATAAAAATATGTATATCATATTTAAACGAAATACGAACGTTAATAAATACAAATATATTTTTGCACTAGTTTCCAGCATCATATAGCATCTGAGAATTTGAAGGTGCCATATATAAACGGCTCTACTGGGCAAAGAAAATATTTCATAACATGATTATTAATGGGAAATTTTTAGTGGAAATGGCCGTAATATAAACAAACAAATAAAGAATATAATTGAGGGAAAACGATCTTGGGATCAGATCAATTGATATATTTCTTTAATGAGACCCTGAAAAATGAATTAAATATGTCATATGGGTTCTTTTTCAGCTCGAATAAATATGTCAGAAAAGACTAGCCGAGTGACATGAGATCATTTTGGACTTTGGGAATAACTTCTATAGTTTCAATCAATCGAGACATCAAGTGTGCCTTATTGTATTAGAATTAGTATAAAATTATTTGCTTACATGAGAAAATTGAATGAAATACTACAACAACAAAATTGTCTTATATTTCACGGCTACTTTTTAAACATTGTTATACAATCTTGTACTTTTTATATATAGCAATGTATATTTTTCATTGAAAAATTATCCTTAATTTCAATTTTGAAATTCACAATGTTGCAAGCAACAATTTATATAATAATGAGTAGTTATTGCATATCTTATTATTTAAAACTTATACTAATAGTTTCTAACTTCAAGAACAATTAAAAGAAATTTTATAAAAAAGGGATCAGATAGTCGTTCCTATATATGACCTTGCAATGATATTATAGCAATGTATTTCTGTAAATCATTAGATTTAAGAAGTTCCCATTGGAAGTTTACATTGAAACCGAAGGCAAGCGGGCAACAAGCTGCGCCGCTAGACCTTTTTGAATTGCAAAGCCAATTCTTTTAAACACTACATCCATAGATCTATGGTCCATCACATTGTTGTTCATCACTTTTTGGATCCTCGTTAAAAGCTCAATAGCTTCTGGTGCTAAGAAGCCAAATGTGTCAAAACCAAATGGGATGAAAGCATGTTGATTCTCCGTACAAACTTTCTCGTGCTTCACCACTTTAGCTGAAGAAGCTTTAAGTGCAGCATGCCCTGCTGTGAAGGTCCCGCTCTTCAACCCCACCAACGGTGAAACTCCTGTCAAATCTATACAGGCATGTTTTCCTCCTATCCACCCAAAGATCAAAATATCAGCAGGTCTAAGTGTAGATCTTCCCTCCTGTGGGTCAGTTAAAAAGTTCACTGACGCCTCTTTCTTAGCAGCAATACCTGCGCGCCTGAGCACATCAAATAAAACGTCTCTAACAAGATCGTGTCTGTACTTAAATCCCGGGAGCTCCCTGCAATGAATGCATGATCACCAAAATTGTCTAAGCATGCCTTGCGACAGATTGGACAAACCTCATCTGTAAATTGAAATTTAGTTTCAAAATATTATTGACTTTTGTAATGAAGATTATACATTATTGTATATTTAACATTGAGAGATATAAGGATATATTTGTCAAATTATTCATTACTATAGGTATGCATTCCCCTATACTTGTGCTTCAAATTGCTGAAAGTCAATGTACTTTACAATTTCTTATTTCATAGATTTTATAAAAAATATTAACACAACATGTATAATGAGATAAAAATGTGAAAAAAATTATATTAGATGAAAATGTAAATTTAAATTTGGATGCTATATTTTATAAAAAGTAAATTTTTATGATGTATTCTACAATTTTGGTGAGGCACCATCAATTTAAGAATCTTTTAAATGTATTTTACAATTTCTTATTTCATAGATTTATAATAAATATTAACACAACATGTATAATGAAAAAAATTGTGAAAAATATTATATTAGACGAAAATATTAACTTAAATTTGGATGATATATTGATTTTTTACAATATGCAGTTTATACTTTTACAAAATTGTTACAAAGTTTTGCTAAATTGACTGCAACCTTTATAATCTCAGAAAAGATCCATATCATTTGAAAGGTCCCCTATAGTTGAATTTATCTTTACGATTTTATATTTAAGATAATAAATTAAAATAAAAATAAAATTCAATGTAATATTCATGGTAATACCATGCGTGCTCCTCCTTCATATGCTCTTGTGCAGGTTCATTTGAGATCTGCATATTCAAGAAATCATATTCACCTCCCTCAAATTCTATCCAAATTTCTTTCCTATGCATAATTTTCAGCATTTTCCAAGCATCAACTAAATTCTTCGTGGGGAGAGAATCCATCATAGATTTGCACCAAATCTGTTGGGAGTAGATTTCTTGTATTGTAGATAAACATCAAGTTGTTAAGTAGATCGAGCATGGTAAGCCAGAATCCACTACAACTACAACCACTGCTATTTGAAATCACATAACATAAAAATAACTTATGTTTGCATAGTAAATATTTAACATGAAAACCCCTGAATATAAGGGGAAAAAACAGTGAGATTGATCATTTACAAAGCCAAACACTATGATCAAATCGGTTTCATCTAAGGGATTTACACAAAGCCAACCCTCTACAAAATGCTAGAAATCGCCAACCAACAGATCAAAATAGAGAGGATAAATATCACTATGAAACTACAGGGAGAAATTACCAACCAAAGCTAAAAGTAGAGCGGGCAAATGTCACCACGAAACTACAGGGAAAATGATAGAGCGTAAGAACACCAATTAGCATTTCATCTAACACTACAAGAATTACATCAATTAGCAACATGTATTTCGTCTCCAGGTCTAGACCAACTCCTCATCAAGTCCTAACCAGTCGATTTGATGAGCACATTTGGTTGCTAGTGATGGTCGGTAGCGATGAATCTATGATTCATCTAACTTTATATCAAATTTTATTCTCATTCCTGAGCAGAAGCATTGAAAATTCACACAAAATATCAAAATCAGCTCAAGAACTAAATTGAAATAATTATATAAAATTAATTCATCATTAAACCAAGAAATCATAAAATGATGAATAATAAAGATTTGTAATTTGAATATATTTACTTATATATATATTTGACAATATTAGAAAATCCTAACAGATTCATACAAACTTCGAAATACATAAATCCCAACTTCACTGTGTACATAATAATAACCTAAACAAAATAAAAATTATAAAAAACAATAACCTATATATTGCAAAAATCCAAACCCTAGTTGGGAAGATTGAAATTGAGAAGTTGAATATCTCAACTATAGACTCCTATAAAACTCTACTCATTTAATGGAATAAAAAGGGATCAATATCAAAAAAATCAGAGTTCATATGTGAAGCATGGGTTTTGAGCTATTTTTATTGTTCCACTCTAATAGTCCTTAATATTGTTAGTAGTCCAGGGAGTGCTCCCTCTAAGGTCTCTTTTCTCCCCACTGTAGGAGGCGCATACATAGCCGACAAAAAGTTAGTTGTCATATTCTTTTACAGTTCCTGCTCCTCTGGAGCTCGCTTTTGCATGCTAATTTTGAGATCTTGAGTAAGCCCTGTAAAAACAAAGAGGATCCGCTATTGTTACAACACTTGGTTAACGCAGGAGATCCGCTGGATGAAGATCGGATGACCTTCATAGACGTGTCGACAATCCCCGACCCCATACGAGGGTCGTTCGATCCTCATCGAATTGATCCCCTGTGTTACAATAGGAGTTGTTACAGCAAATGATCAGTTTCCCCATAAAGAGTCATGCGATTCTCCTTTTTTGAGGAAGTAAGACAATTCTCTCAAGCCAAATCTTTATCTAATAAAAAGAACACAAGATTCGGTAAAAAGAAGACGAGACATCAAATGATACATGGTGCATCTCAATAAGATCTTCCAGGTTATAAGCACTCATGGTTACCATGATATTCCCCAGAAACTGGAATGGATATTGAGCCCCCGCTGCAAATTGTAATATTTGATTCAATTTATCTCTTTTTTTATGAATCCCATGCATTTCTCATAAAACCATCTTTTTACAGCATCCTTCGTGAGAAATTCTCGGAAAGTAGTTAAAATGCGTTGATTTTCCCTCATCTCGGGGCTCACTTTTCGAATATAATTGATGAGAAATTGCCTCTCCATTGAGCATTGACACAATAAGCGACTCACTCAATCCTGACTATACAAAGATTTGGACTTCGGGTCTGGTGTGTGTTAGGAAATAATTATTTGTATGAGAGAATTATGATACATAATAATTACTGATATAGAATATTTATTAATATCCTTCGTAGTCCTATCCTTCCTAGTCCTACGTTAGTTGATTTTGCAATAAATGTTTATCATATCATTAATAGAGTATGATTAAAAAAATATGACTTATGTGACTTTTGTGCATGATGTTATTGTTTCTGTTGATAATCATAGCACTAGATTTGATAAACTGCATTCTTTTTTCTGAAACTTAACAAGTATTTGATAATTACGATTGTAGTCGTAATTTGACGGTGTATGTTTAATTAAATTCATTTGATTAATATAGATAAAAATATTGTAGGCTAACATAGAGTGAGTTGTAGTTGGAGATGAGCATTAAGTAGGATCGACCCAACCCATTCCGATGCCCGACTCCAAACGCGATCCCGAGATATAGCCGGGTGGGCTTGGAGCTTATTTTCGGTTCAGCCCCCAAGTGAGCTGCCTTTTAGAATTCGAAAATAGTGTCCAAATGCCATGCCACCTCTGTAAATCTCAATTAGAATGTCATGCCCGATGCCACCTCTGTAAATCCCGTCCAAACACGATGCCAAAATTAGGCTTGATGCTATGTAAACTTTTTTCTTTGGCTTTACCTTCATGAGATAAAGATTTTTCTTTGACTTTACCTTCATGACATTTGGCTACACAAGTTGACTTGCAGAATATGGGAATTGTTTATCTTCTAGAGGTCTATTGCGCTATCAAGAAGAAGACTTTGTCAATCATTATATTTGTGAATGCATGTTGTCTCCTGGCTCTTAAATAATAAAGGTTACAGTCTTTGAGTGGATAAGATTTATCCTTCTTGGCTTAAGAATAGTTTTACAAATGAAATGATGTCTTCTTGACTTGGGACCCATTTGCTATCGAAGAATGCCACCATTTTATGGTTTGGGTTGAAAGAAACATGCATCAGAGTGTGGACAAGTGTGGACTGAGGAAGGAAGGTCAAGACCAGCAACCAATCGTCATGACCAGAAATACATTCCTATGGATTAAATACATTCGTGATTTACTAATCAAAATACATTCGTCAGGGACGAAGTCAGAAATTTCTCTTTGGGAGGCGCTAATTGTTGAGACATCTGTTGTCTAATTTATTGTCATTATCTGTCATTTTAGTTGTTAATGTTTATTGCTTTTTTTATTGCGTAATATAAGATAAATGATTATAACATATTTATCATTAATATTCATAAGTAATTTTTACAAAAAAATATACATGTAAAGTTATTATTTTACATTATTATACCTTTAAAAAATAGTATGATTTACCAAAACATCCTTACAAAATTCTTCATTTTAAAGAAACACACTTCCATTATTAATATTTGTATCCAGTTTCTTGTTGAATCATTTTTATACATAATATTGACAATTATATCTACATCTAAATTAGATACGGAAAACGATGTCAATTTCATAACTTTAGATATTTGTATGTGTTTATTCTCCACTGTTAATATATAGCTGTAAATTTATTTGTAACTCTGTATTTGTTATACAGGTTTCTAGCCTTTCTCATTATATGTGATATAACTTCTATTAAAATAAACATGTTTAGTATATTTTGTAATGATAATCAATTCAATAAATAAATAAGTAAGTTAATATATAAAGCACTTATGTTATTATCTGTACTTAGCTTGTATATATTCATAGGCATTCCAGTGATATGGTAAGATATTTTTCTCCATCAAGATATATATCTATTAAATTAAACTAATAAAGATATGGTAAGCGAGTATAAGCATTTATGTTATTATTTGTACTTAGCTCATCTATACTCAACATTTCAATGATATGGTAAGATATTTTACTCCATCAATATACGTATTTGCATCTGTATTAAATTAAGCTAATAAAGATATGGTGAGCATGTATACAATTGGATGGATATAGATTTATATTTAGGTGTTATCATATCCTCATTCATTTTAAATTCTAGATATTCATACAAAATGGACAATTTAAAATATAAAAATCTTTAAAAATATCCTTAAATTTGAATAAAGATAATGAAACAAAGTAATTTGATTCAAATACAAATATTAAAGAAATATGTACAAATTATTTTAATGATAATAAATGCATCCTAATGCTTAAAATAAGAAGATATTTTAGTAAAATGGAAAATAATACCTCAATAATAAAAATTACAAAAACTAGGTTACGATGAATTTTTTTGAAAAGAGTATATTCATACATTAGATAACTTGTAGCGCAAGTATTTATATAGCATAAAATATATTTTCTTCTTGTGTTTAAAAATAATGATTCCAAGGTGTAAAATACTATGGGTAATCATGTAATATATTTTATATGTCAATGCACACTAATATATGTCTATACAATAAACATATGTGATAGTAATACGGATATCCATATCCGGAAAAAGTATATGTATCTACCATAAAAAAATAAAGCACGTGTATCTACGCTCATAGTTGCAAAAAAAAATCTTATTTGATTCATATCTAGCCAAATTAGAATAACATACATGCATCCGCTTAAATACGAATAAGAAAATGAATGGATACATACATATATGTATCAGATTGCATATTTTAATTTGGTAATTTGTATAACCTTATCTGTAACCCCACAATTTACATCCTTGTTTTGGTATCTTATAAATGTAATTATCCTAAGGATGCATTTGGATACAAATATATTTGTATCTGTCTGTCATCGTATCCGTTTTTAAGTCGATATGCATATATATTTTTTATTTTGGCAGGTACGGATATGGATACGAGTTTTTAATTTGTTGCGTATTAAGAATACAGATATTGTTTTGATTTTTTAGAGGATATGAATACATATATGGTTATAATTTTTTAGCAGATACGCATACGGATATCTATATTACTGATTCTATATGTGTATTTTGTATATACTTACATTAACATTTGTGTGTATCTCCAAATATATTATAAGAATCCTAACAATATATTGCATTTGGACTCATTTTCAAACGTCAGAAGAAAAATATAGATCTTTATATTATTTAATATTGATTATATAATTTTTATATTTAATATAAAACTTTATTTTATTCCTACTATAGTTTATTAATTTTTATCAATTACTACACCAAACTTATTGAATGCAAGCGTTAGAAGATAATTTTTACCCGCATGATAATCCATGTCTGTTTCTTAAATATCGATATTCGAATCGTGATTATTTATTTCCGTACATATATCCATATCTAAAGGATATGGTTTGCGGTTTTTAATTTTGTAATATATATGTTTTTGTATTAGTATCCATAGTTTTTTTTATGACAAAGGGGGTGATCTTCCAATATGGGAGTCACCACTAAATTATATTAAATCAATAAATACCAAGCGTACATCATAAGTTATCTAGACTCCTAAAAACTCAATATAGATCTACAATGTGATAAAACATTTTCTGAGTAAAAATTCCGACTCTTAAAAATGAACTCGTTCTTGCTAGCCAGATCGTCCAAAGCGCTACAAAGGGTTTTGAAACATCATCCATGGAGCTTCCTCCCACCTTCCTTATTGTCTCCCAAAAGCTCATCGATCCGGTCATGTTTAATCAAGGGATAGCCAATTCCCTCAAGACCTTCGCGGAAGTCTCGCACATGAAAAAGAGATGTTCTACGTTCTCCATTTGTTCCCCGCATCTATCACAACTCGCCTCCAGAATTCCCAAGATTTGTGCCCTCCTCATCTTGTCACACAACTTATTTTTCCTCAAATACCACAATAAAACTTTGATCCTGCTTGGTATCATGCATGCTTAAATGATCTCCATATCCTTGCTTATGTCGAGATCGGTTATCCCCGCTCCACCACTTCTCAACTCTTCATATAGTTGCTTGACAGAGAATCTAGTGCCTGTCCATAAATAATGATCCCTATTCGTAGAGAAGTCACCAACCAAATGTGCCGCCTCCAAGAGTCTATCCAAATCCTCCCTTCTTCTGTCAAAAAGGATCGCTACAAAAGATATTCTCCATTCCCCACTATGTGCTAACTCCCTTAGAGTTGCTTCCTTCGACACAGCCAACACATATAGCCTTGGGAACCGCCTCTTAAGAGTCCCTTCCCCCGTCCAATCCTCCCTCCAAAATCTGGAAGCCCTTCCATCTCCTACCTGTGTCGATAGTCTACGCGAAATGAGTCTAAGCACTTCACGCATTCCCTGCCATAGCGATGACTCAAAACGAATTGCTTCTGTTGTGAGTTCTCCAGTCACCCCATAAATCTTCCTCAGCATTCTCGTAGCCAAGTCATCATTTGGACCCCAAATACGTAGCACCCATTTAGCCATCAAAGCTTTATTCAAACTTTCCAAATCTCATACACCCAAACCGCCCTATTTCTAGGTCAAGTGATCTCATCCCAAGCCACAAGGTGCATGCCTGATTTTTGTTGCTTCCCTTCCGACCAGAAGAATATTCTCATCAACTTTTCTATCTTCTTTCTTACCCCCACCAGCATCAATCTGGTCGAAAAAAAGAATATTAGGATCGCTAATAGAACATGCTTCAACATAATCAGCTTCCCACCCCTAGATAAGGATATCACCTTCCGACCTGTCAATTTGCTTTCCACCTTCTTATCACTGCATCCCAATATGCAACCTTCAGTTTGCCTGCCACAACGGAAGCCTTAAGTACGAAATTGGTAGATCCCTAACAGACAACCAAGCAACTCTTGTATCCTAATCCTTTTTTCATTTTGCAGACCGAATGTGATGACCACCACTTTTGTAAGTTTATCTCCGACCCTGATAAGTTGTTAAAAACATCCAGAAGTTGGGCCGATCTACCCATCATCTCCTCTGTCCCATATAGAAAGAGCATTATGTCATCTACATACTACAACGGAGGCACGGATATATCATCCAACCGAAAACCTTCACATCACCGCCATCAACTGCCTTCCTAAACATTACTGCCAACGCATCTGCTACCAGCACAAAAAGCAAGGGTGCTAGAGGACACCCCTGCCTCACACCTCTCTGTGGCTGGAAGAAACCCCCTTCCTGTCTCCCATTCACTAACACTGATAGGGATGAAGTAATGATACACCGCTTCATCCAAGTGATCCAAATTTTCGGGAAACCTCTTCTTATCAGTGACTGCCACAAGAATTTCTAGTCCACGCAATCATAAGCTTTAGCAAAATCAATCTTCCGCAGCACTCCCTTCGCTCCCTTTCTTTTCCACTGTAGACATATCTCTGATGCCAATACTATCCCGTCAATCATTTACCTCCCCGGAATGAATGCAGCCTAGCATTCTGGTACAATAGAATTCATGACATTCTAAAGTCTGTTTGCCAAGACCTTTGCTACAATAAGGTAAATCCCATTTGATAATGCGATCGGTCTGAAGTCATTCACCATGATCGGGTGGTTATTCTTCGGTAGCAAGAACAACAAGGCCATGTTAACCTTCTCAAATCCCTTATTTCCTTCTCTGAATTCATCTAGAACCACCACGATCTCGGTCTTCACTAGATCCTAAAATTTCCTGTATTAGTATCCATAGTTTAAAACAGATATTAATATGGTAACACCTATATTTACATCCGTATATGCATGTTTTCATCCCTCACATCTACATCATGTTTGAAGTAAAATTATTTCAAGAATTATAAAAAATAAATATTCATAATATGTATATTTCAATAATACATGTATGTATTTTATCAAGTTCTTGGAAACTTGGGAGGGCCAAGCCTCCTCCTACCCACATTGTCTCCGTCCCTGACATTCGTGATAGATTAAATACATTAGTGCTTTTCATAAATAGATAACGGGTAGCCCGACCCAGTCCCCGCCTATCCCCTTGCGGGCTGGGTCCGGGCCTCGGCTGCATGTCTTCAAAAAATCGGGCCTAGGCCTAGCTCATGGGGCCCGCATTAATGGTTAAGCTTGGGCTGGGTTATATTGGGCTTGACTTGACCTGGTATTTGCTCATCCCTAGCTGTAGTCGTTAAACCTCATTGAGTAGAGATGCAAACAGACAGATACGTATACATATATAGGTGTTACTATGTCCTTATCTGTTTTTAACCATGAATATAGATGCATATACGAATATTAATAAATATTAAAACTATGTTATCATATCCATAGAAAATGGATATCGATGTAAACCAGATATTTATAGTGTACAAATAATATTAGAAATATTATGCATATTAGCATATATACATGTATTTGATAGATGCACATTATATAAATATAATAAATATGTCTATGTCATAATAATTATACTAAATATGGTGAAAGAAGATATAAAATTACATTATATATAGTTAACAATAAAATATATCATGAAAACATATATACAAATGCGTATACTGATGTTGCAGATATCAAAGTATCCACTTTAAAATGATTGATAGGAGTATGTATGTCAAAATCTATATAAAACAGATATGGTTATAGATTGGATACTGATATATTCATATATGTTTGGATCCCTTATGAGGATCCATTGTTTTGCTCATCTAGCTTTAAATATTCAATGTAGTTGAATTCATAATAGACAGTATGTCTTACTTTCTAGATTTGATTCAAGTGATATTTTTTGTTACTCATTAATTTTCTTTACTTCTTTATTCATATATCACTAGAAAAAGATATACTAAGGTAATGCATAATTTGATATTTGTTGTCACATTTTCGTAATTAAATATATAACACGAATATCATCTGTTCCATGATTTTTAAAATTTACAATGAAAATTGTATTCACTGATATATCCCTTGTAACAAATCATTCAACGACTAACCATTGACCTTTTCTATAATATGTCTTAGATTTAGCAACGATTAATATAAGTTTTATCAAATAGGATAATGAATAAATTGTTGTTGTATGATTTATCAACAAATATGACTTGCCAATACAAGAATAAGAGCAAATTTTGAAATAAATACCATTCATTGGTATATACTTAATATCGAAAGATATAACATATATTTAAATTATTCGTTGCTTTGTCTTTTTTCGTAGTGTGTGATATTCTACTTTGGATAATTGTAATATTTCTATCGTTGCTGGACTTTAAAAAGAATCAACATATCCTCAGGATGCCTCTCTAATTTTTGTGTACTTCGAGATCTAGGACGTGTCATCATCGTATAAAAATGGGTTCCCCACATAGAGTAAAATATGCTACCTGAAAGGCCCAGCCTCTACAAAGAAAATTGAGGAAAATGCTATTGCTAAAACTAAAAATAAGTGTTGTGTCATATCGCAACAAAGATATAGTGAATAAAAAAAGGAAGATTGTAACACTCCAACATAATCTCAAATTAGATATTTATAAAACGTGGGAGTTGATTATAAATAGTGGGGACTAATACTTACCAACTTGAGTTTAAAAAGTTTTGGTTGTATACGGTTGTTGTCAACGAGTAAATTGTGTCTGACCCATGTAAGATGTCAATATCAATTTTCCTTGATAATAGTTCCAATCCAGGCTTGGTGATGTCAACAGTTGCATGCATCAGAAATTGAAACTTCTCGACATGTTAATGCATGATGCAATGGATTGCAATACAATGTACTTGGGATGGTTTCAACTAGGGTAGACAATGTTGCATACATGAGTAAAAGTGTCTATATAACGCCCTTGAGATTTTTGTTCCACTCTCAGGAACATGAGATCTGTATCCTTCCATCATCCTTATTTTCCGTATTTTTTTCTACTTAATTACATAAATACATTTACTTTGAAATACAAAAAATTAATGAAGTACACTGTGAAATTGATAACATTATTCGAAGCAATTTTTTTAAACTCTCCATTCTTGTAACTAAATAAAAAGAGGCATGCCCGTGTAAATAGATGCACATATTTCCTAATGATGCCAAAAGTCTTTTTATTTCCAAAATATTTGCAAAATCTTTTGAAAATTGCATCATCAAAATATTGTCTGCATTTGCATACCATTCACATTTTTTGGATTGAGTTTGATGATTGAACTAGTTTGAATAAAGTCGAAGATTGGAGTATCTAGATCATTTATTCTGTCCATGATATTTTACTGGTTATTATTGAGTATAATTTTGAGTGGGTCTAATGTAGGTTATTTGAAATAAGATAATTTGCATAAATATATATTTGCTTTGATTATTGATTTTATATCAAAGTTGTCTTGCTTGTCATCTCTAAAAGTTCATTCCCTTATTCAGTTTATTACCATTATATCTCAAGTAAGATCTGGGTTTCCTTATCTTTGTTACATCCCAATAATATGAGAAATTGCAACTCGGATAGAAAGAAGCGGAAACTCATTCTGCCTTGCAAGTCCAACTTGCATTTTCCAATTCAGTCTTTAACACACGAGCCCACCACTCATAAGGTGTTATTGGCTCATTGTTAAATAAATCAATCGTCAACAGGAATCAAACTCACTATGCGCAATCTAATATCATTCCAATAATATGAGAAACCGATATTAGGGTCAGTACACATATGACCTCACTCTTTCGAGAAGCACAAATCCCGATCTATGTGCACTTTAGGAGCTGTCACTTCGAATAACCATCTCCAGCATACAATCCATGGCGACAGAACCCTTCACCTTGACGGGAGATCATGGATGCCATTTATATGATCCACCATATCCCATTCAAATTTTAATTAATTATTGTGAATCATACTAACATAATCAATTCTTCCAATGGAATTACACCTCTATTCACAATAGAGTGCTTATTTTAATTTGATATTAAATCAATTATAAATCCAATCCGTTAACAAACAAAAATGGGTGTACTTGATATTACCATATGGTATAAGCTCTCAAAAGTATGTATTATTTTGTATTTTAATAATTAGAGTACAACATATCATTCTTTCCTAAAAACTGGATCCAACAAGTACACTCGAGTTATGCTGGGAGGGAGAATTTTCTTAGCATGCAAGGTGCTAATTAGTAAACCAAGTGCTAGCATACTCGGACTAGGCACCTTCACCATTCTGATATGAGAATAATACAAAATAATGTTAATGTACTTGCGGTTTTATCGACAACTTTGATGATCAACATTATACTACATATAGTGATCACTCGGAGATTTAGGCTTCTTTAAAATAATTTTAAGGATCCTAAATTTCTAGTCATATCAAGCAAACATGTTCTTGATTTAGCATGTAAAAGTTATCCTACAACTATTGTAGGATAAATTAGTGTTTTCATGAAACATACATTCAATGGCCAATGATGATTAATCAATTATTTTCATAATTATCAGGCATCAAACTAATCAAGGAAAATTCATATGTTCCTTGATTTCCCTTGAATAACATATACAATAAGGAAAGATATTTGATGGTCCAATCAACATCTGACCCATCTCCACTAAATACGGAATATTTGGGGTAAGCGGAGTCGGAATCACTCGAAATAAATTGGAGCGGTTTGATGATTTGATCCTCTATTAATCCAAGTGTTTATGTCATGTTTCAAGATGGTAAAAAAATAAGAAAAAATGATTTCTTACAGATCCATGCATACATACAAAAATAACATCGTGATAGGAACTTTTTGAAATTCATTCATCCACTTTTGATATAAATAAAAGATCGTTATTTTTAAACATATTTAGACTTTATAAATGCATTTAATAGCCAAAAAAAAAGCCCAAACAATGCATAAATAGTAGGTTTTTATTTTAGTGAAAAATCAATTCGAAATTTGCATCCAATGCAAAACAACGAGTCCCGCGCATCCGATTTATAAAACCTCGTTGGCCTAGGGTCTTGGATCATATCCAAGACCTTGACCAAGGCTCTGATACCACTTGAAGACTATGGATAAAACCTTAAGTACATCACAGAAGCGTGCAGATCACATCATATGCGATCAGGAGCGACTAGTCGCATTAGTAACTCGGGGTAGCGGAATTTTAAAAATTTGAAGCGATGAAACCACTTGATCCAAGAACACTTTTCATATTGTTTCATCTAAACTAAATTGAAGATATAGAAATACCTCTTGAAGCATGGTTGTGATTGAAACCTTTAAAGTAAAAGCCCACATGTCTTAAGTCTTACCCGATGGAGGAAACGTTTGCGAGCACGTTGATGAGACATGTCCTTCTCGCAATACAAGATGTGGATCCAAGCAAAAGATCTTTTGATTTCATCAAATGAAATCCGAGGTCTTCTTCGCATACTAGAAGCATCGAGGAAGACGAAGATCCATGAGCGATTGAAGCGGCAACACGAAGGCGTAACGACAACAACGATCCTATCCAAGGCAAGAGGTGGACGTCCACTCTTGAGGGGGAGGTATATGAGAATATGAGAAAGAGGGAGCTTGTAAATCTTATTATATAAAATAAGAGATATGGTTGCCTCTTCTTTTATAACAAATCTAATGGTTGAGATTGATTTGTGTTTCTTTTAATGACCATGATTTGTTGTAAAAATACAACAATAATTATTAACTAAATTAAATATATATTGAATAAATCATCAATATAAATTTATTTAATCAAATCAATATACATGAAGGATTAGGAAGGAGGCGAGCCTCCTTCCAATTAAGGGAGGCAAACACCTTGAGTCCTGAATCAAGTGTTGCTGTCCACCCTCCCAATATGGAAGGGGGCTCCTTCTTCCTTTTACATGAGATCTCATATTTCATATAATCCTTCATTATATACAACAACTTTTCTTGTATATTATTTCACAAAAATAATGGTAAATTATTTTGTGACAATTTCAATCATGTCATTGGATCCAAAAATTGTAAATTATATTTTTAATTAATTGTCCAATATGCATCCAATCCACATAAAAATTTAATTTGTAAATGCTATTTACAATTAACTCTATCTAATATATTATAAATCGTATTTATAATATATATGATTAATATGGATATTGCTATCCACATTATTCATATCCGTGATAATCAAATCACATTTAGTTATCATAGATCATCATTCTCATGCATTTAAATAACATAAATCACATTCATATTATTAATGATAATTAAATCACATGTAATTATCAATTTGTCAATGCTCAGGTATACAATACATCAATGGAATTATTCTTGAACTCTTTCAAGAATAATGCGCTTTCTTCACGGATACTTGGAGATAAGGACAAGGCGATTGTACATTCCACGTGTAGTGACTTGGATATTGAGATCACATCTCAAATTTTGATCCCGAGGACCGCTCATAGATGTTTTATTAACCCAAAGCTATAGATTTAATCTTCTTATTGCATCTAAATCACATTCAGATCAATGTCCAATATTTGGACTGAGATTGGACTACTTTATTACTTGAGAGGGGTCACTAAAATCCAAAATTGTTTCGTCACTCTATCGGAATGAAAGCATCATAGTTATACAATCGTTTATTGATCACATCACCTCGAGTATTCCTAATACTCGTACATCTTGCATACTGGAAGACCTAGAATAAAACCCGAAGTTTTAGATCTTATATAGACTGACTTTCTTCTTGATTTTATCGTTAAGTTTCTAGTTTAATCATTGGGAGTTTGTATAGATGATATACTAAAATCATATATCATACATAAGTATTAAATATATACTTTCCAGAAGCATGTATCAAACCTACAAATTCAGTCAAGCTTCCGAAGCGGGACGACAGTGTACGGAATTTGATCCCAATATCTCATGAGTGAGCTTATGTTTTCTGTTTTAGTAATGAACATGTATGATCATTTTGAGAGATCGTATTACTTATATATCCTTGTATGCACACCCGCTCACTAGTGTATAGATCTTGATTAGATCATACATACTCAAACATATAGTAATACATCCACTTCGGTCAGAGGATGCATGCCTATATCGTGACAGTATACGATATAAGTCTTGGTTATCTCGATCTTATTAAGTCAACTCTTTGACCTAACTTATCTAAATCTCCGAATATCTATTCCTATGCAGGCAACCTGCATCAAGAGGTCGGTTAGATATCAGCCTATCGAAAAGAATTACCATCTTCCTCTGAGACTGGAGATCCTCTCTTAACAATCACTTGATGATGCTTGATGAGTCCTCAATCCAACTCTTTAGATATCATTCAAGCATCAGCCTCTATGATTCAACATTTGAATCAACAATTGTATGATCATTAAGATGGGCATGGTACATAACCCTATTTGTACCAAGGGACCTATTATGCAAATTAGTTATTCTTTATTTCAGATTAAGGGATGCATCACAATAACATTTATTGCATAATGGCTCGCCGAGGGCTCGCATGTCCAACAATCACCTCTCCAAACACTACCTTAGATGGTTCTGCCTCTAAATAAGTATTCAGGAATGTGTCTCGAGCACAAGACAAACAAAGGTAACAAGCGATTTGACAACGATACAAAAATACGAGGGATCAATATGAAAAAGAAGCATATGCCTAGAAGGAAGCGATCTAGGGGGAGGTGGCATTGATGATTCCTTCATCCAGTGACCCATGCGAGGCAATTGAAGTCATTCTCATTACCTATGATGCTCTTTGAAGGAGATTTCTACAACTGGAAGAGGCCAATTATCTAAACAAAAATGCATACATGAAAGGTGGAAGCATAACGATCTCGGGATATTTTCGAGCGAGACCTTTGGATTTTCTCAAAGCACTGAAGTAGACGATATTTTCTATAGATTTGAGATGTTTTTTATTGGTCTTCATGCACATATAGTGTCAGACATTGATTACATCCATACCACGATTAATGAAGTGACAACGTAATCTTCCTCTGATCTGTCACGTCGTATCCCTCCTTATCGTCACTTATTTCCTTGACGTTGAATCTCTCTTTGATCCACCACGTCGTATCCCTTGTTGAGTTAGTACTGACCGCTTGCGTCAAATGGTATCAGAGCTGGATTCAGCATTGTTGAAGGGACACGATACGACATATAAGAGCAAGGGGACGAAGAGAGTTGTACTCGTTCTTCTTTTAGTGGTCTTCCTCTTCTGATGGTCGCAAGAGGTGATTGACCACCATTATATCTGGTTGTTCTTTCTTCAAGTGCTTCTGTGGTGATGGTTTGTGCATTCGCAACAGATGGTTTGTGTCCTAACAATTGGTATCAGAGCAGAGTTGGTATCAGGTCGTGTCCCAATAATTGGTATCAGAGCTGAGTTGGTACCAACTACTTCTGTGTCCCATCAAGATACATGAACAACAGCTTGATAGGGGTAACTTTACTCTAGATAGAATCTTGCACCGCTCTATTCCGGTGAGAGTTATTCGGTGTATAAGGGATAATAATAAGGCGAACGAAAAGATCTTTTATTATGATTAGTAATACAAGATAGAATAATCGTGGCTTTTGGAGAGAGAGAGAGATAGAGAAAGAGAACGAACCAGTTGTTTTTAAGTTCAAATTACTAAGAGATCCTGACCAGCTTGACGGTTTTGCTATATGGAAAATGGTAGAGAAGTGGAGGGAGAATCCAGCTTCTCAAAGCATGATCATCTGGCCAGACATTTATTCTGGTGCTGAGCGCATTCTTGTTTGCCTTGTGAATGAGGTCAGCGATGAGAAGGGAGCAACCAAAGTTGCATATTCTAAACTCATCAGTTTAGAATTATTTCCCATGGTTTTTGCTTGTCTAGATGTGTCTACTAAGTGATTCCAGTTATTTATGTGCATAATTCAATGGTAATTACAATCCTTACCTTTCAGATGGTTTGCTTATATGGCGCAAGTCGATGGTGTATGAATGAAGTACCTTTTGTTATCCTTTGAATTGTTGCAATCGAGTTTCGTAGAAGGGAATTAACCTTCAACTTGAGGTTTTTCGGATCACGGATAGAGGTTGGGGTATTTGGTCATGGGATCCAATCATAGTAGGAACCTTTATTTGCGAATATATCGGTGAAGGTGTTGCCAAGTACAAGATTAGAGAACAAGAAAATTAGTACATTTTGACCCAAACACTGGTGATCGCTTGTTCAAATTGAATTTCGGAGCTGATCTTCTAGGAGAATCAAGTACTGAGTCTCCCAAGCCACTGCTATTCCTTATAAGTGCTACGAGCATTGGTAATATATCTCACTTTTATAGGGCTTGGGCTCGATTTTTTGATACTGTGTAGCCCAAGCCCAGGCCCGGCCCGTAAGAGAATGGACCAAGCCTGGTTCGGGCCGGCCCGTTACCAAAAGATTAAGTGACCTAGGTTGTTTTCCATCTCCGCCCCTTCATTCCTTTCCCCTTTTAGCTAACGCATTAGCCCAAATTCGAAGTTACAAGCTACAACTACATCACTTCACGTACATGTTTCACAAAGGTGTCATCACCGAAGGGGAGGGGCTCGAAGCCTTTGCTCTCCCACGTTATTTATATCCTGATCCAATAAGAGTTGACCATAATTCAACTCCTGGTGGCTCTACAAAGAATATTGTTCAATCCAAAAAGTGAAACCAACAAATAAAAGGGAGCTTCACAATTTATATTCCCTGACTGAAACTTATCAAATCACCTATATATTGCGTTGAAGGCAGTTTGTATAGTGTAAATAAGCAACAAAGTCTCACCCAAATATGCCAATCCACTCAACTATTTGAGGACAATTGCGAAAATCCGGACTGGGCTCAGGCTGGGCCTATTTCGGGCTTCTATTCGGGCTACCCATCGAGCTTCGGGTTCAGGTCCATCTTAGCCCGAGCTCGGACCGAATATGGAAATGGGCCAAATTTAAAGCCCAAGCCCGCCCGTTTATTGTTCGGACTCGAGCTTGGGTCGGGCTTTATCGGGCCAGGCATCGGGCTGGGTCGGGCCGGCCCTACCCAATTCTCAACTCTACCCTCGACGTGCCACCTTGCACGATCTCCTGCCAACCGCTGTTAGCAGTATTCTTCAATGTCTCAGGTCTGTTTATCCAAAAGATCGTATATCGAGGTTTATGAAGATTGCGTATCTGTTGTATCGTCTCGTCTTGTCGATGTCGAACCTCACTCTGATCTATCACATCTTATCCTTTCAGCAATGCTGAACCCGACTCCGATACCAATTTACCAATTGATGGGCACATAAATAATATTAAGTTAGCTCTGATACCAATTGTTGGGATACAACTCTTCAGTACCATCTTCGTTAAAGTATCGATTGTTGGGTGATGAATATGTGATTCATCACATTAAAAGTCAAAAATAGATTTTGTTCTCGAGTAATTAGCTGCATGTCTCCATTTACTATGCATTATTCGCAATCACGCATTTAGATTTAATGTCTACATTTTAGCATTCATATTTGCATTAAATAAGGAGCCAGATTCACTTGTACATATTCATATGTATATAGCTAACTTCACATATTTGTATCTATTTTATACTAGCCCCAAATCCGATAAAAATCAACTCTATAATGTATATATTACTAATATTAATAAAGGAAAAATATTTTAAAATACTAACTTGTAAAATTTACCAATAAAACATAAACCTTGGTTTGAAACTAAGAACCTTAAAATGCACATCTCTCTCACATACAGTGTCCGATTTAGGTCTACTCATTTTTAACGTAATATACATTCAATAACCTTAAAAACAAGACTAAATTCATTAAAATAGGAGTTCGTATGTGAAACTTGGGTTTGAGCCCCTATTGTATATTGTACATGTTGAAAAAGATACCTTTTATTTTATCCTTTCATTTTCTTATTTATTAAAAATCCAAAAATATGTTAAGATGTAAATATTCCTTCCATATTTTATCAGTTTCTATTTTGATACTTTTCTAATCTAAAAATGACAAAAAAATCCACAAAAGATAAAATTAGGGTATTTTATATCTATAATGTACCCAAAAAATACTTTTTGTACAGGTGACTTCTTTTGATTTTCAATCATTATAAAAAGTTGTATATCTCGTCGAGACGATCAACTTTTGTGTTGACCACTTTTTGATTTGACCCCTTTTGTTATTTATTTTTGATTTTTTTATTTATTTTAGTTTTTTGATTTAGAGCCACCACATGTCACCCAGCTTTATTTATTTACTTTATTTATTTATTATTTATATTTCACTATCATTTTCTTTTTATTTTTTATTTTTTACTTTAATTATTATTTATTTATCTTAATTATTATTTATTTTAAATAATTAATTATTTATTTATTTGTCTTTATTTTAATTATTTCAATTATTATTACTTTGCTTATTTATATTTATTTATTTAATTTAATTCTTGTTATTCCGCCACGTGGCTGCATCCTCTCGCGTCGCGTGGCACCCCTTTTCTCCCTTCTCTCTTCTCTCTTTTCCTCTTTTCTCTCTCTCCCCCTCACGATCTCATGCATTTCTCATGTAACCCCTACTTGCCTTTTCCTCTACTCCTCTCCCTATCATTTTCTCTCTCCCTCTCCCTCTATTAGACATTCTCTCCTTACCCCCACAATCCCATGTACACGTGCCTCTTCCCATCTCTCTCTCTCTTAAGCCCCACCTCCCATTCATCTAATCTCCTCTCTCTCTCTCTCTCGTTGCACTCCACACCCCCCATGTCCCGCACTTCACGTGTGTATCCCCTCTCTCGTTCCATCTCCTACGCAACCACGTGTAACCACCTTCCCCACGTCTCCCCTCATCTCTCTCTACCACCTTTAAAAGCTGACCTCCACGATCCATTGAAATTATCCGCCAAATTTTATGATAGAGGGAGAGCCATCTTAGATGTCTAAGGTGACAATTGGGAGGCCACAAGGTTCGAGCGAAGATCCTCTATTGCGGGAGAGATCCGACGTTGAGTCATCCTCTGTCGTCACAAACTCTGCACGAAACTTGCTGAGCTCGTCACTCTGTCGGTGACTCAAGCAACGACCGAAGCTACTCCTCTAACAGCTCCAACTCCAAGCAAACTCCAGGTGATTTCATTCTTTTTCCTTCTTTCGCTTCCCTTTATTCATACTTCCACATTCTTTTTCTAGCTTTGCCTCACACTCTTCACCACGACGTAGTCTGGCCACCGTCACCTTCTCCTTTCCGCTATCTTGCTTATTCCCTGATTCATCTTCCCATCAACCACCACCCAAATCATCTCAGCCAATGCCCTTATCCACCTAGCATGACCAAACGAGCTCAGATCACCCAGCGAGTGTACCTAATCGTCGCTCATCAATCTTCAACCGCACCTCCTATTCATCCTTCACGCACGCACAACCCGTGGCATGCGTGCCTGCATCGAGCATCTTCGTGTCGCCCTCTGGATGGGAGTCCTTGGCCAATGCTCGAGCCACGGTCAACACTCGTCAACTCTCCTTGACTGCCTTCGCGTCTCGACCTGAGTGCCAACCTTCCGCGTTGGTCGTACGCCTCCGTCTTTGCAAACCCACATCACATCTAGTAGCAGAGCACCCTGACCCCTTCTACTCCGGTTTGCACTGCCACCGCAACACCTCTGCAACTCCGCCCGCAGGTGCCTCAGCTCGCCTCCACCAACAGGTTGCTGCCTTAGCCTTCCACCCCACAACTTGCCGCTTCGAGGCTCGGCCGTGTGCCGGCCGAGCCCTTGGATCTCGCATACCTCGTGCCTCCCTCGCCTCAACTACATCTTCCTGGAGCCGCGCCTTCGCGCAGCTCCTCGTTCTCCAGCCACCAACGCCACAAAGCACCCATCGATCTCCAAGCCCTTGTATAGACGCTGCACCTCATCCCGCACCTCGCATAAGGCCTACAGTCTACCATCGCACCACCTTCGTCACTACCACCCCCTTGGTCATCCTCCTCGACTGCGTGCACTTGGCCGCAACCTCCTCGCCAAGCTGTTTGCTTGATTTCACCACCGGGTCTGCTAACCGCCCTGCACTCCACCTCGACCGATGTCCCTCCAGCAATGGTCTCTACGACCGTCCTCGCTCTCCAGCTAGCGACAACCTAAATGTGCCCCCTTCACGTACCACCCGCCATATCAATCCCACCTCACGTGCAAGACACCTGAGGTATGGGAAATTTGCTGGATATACCCCTTGGCTCTTGGAATCAAGGAAAGGTCCCTGCTCCAGAGTCACGTGCAATACATGACCCGTACTTGGAAATTTTCATAAACACCCTCTGGCTTATTGGTAATTGCATCTCAGTCTCTGTGCATGTTTATTAATTCAATTTTATTTATGTAATTGCATTTATAACCTCATGTTACAACATTTATTTGCACCTTTATTTCACGTCATTTTTTATTACAAATATAGAAATATTTAGTTTCTATCTAGTGAGTATTTATTTATATTTTTGTGATCAGTAAATATTATTAAATTTAATTTGGTGAAAACTTGTGTAGTTTTTCCATTTTATGCTCTAAAATTGATATTTGATTATTCTCTGATCCAAAAATTCTCAAAAATTCACAATATGATAGACTTTAGGTTGTTTTATATTTTGCCCAAAGTTTATTACATTTGCACATATATCAAGGTCGGAATAAATGAAATGGTGAATTTAGTAATTGATTTTTAATTAATTCCTCACATGGTATTTTTAGGAATTAAAAACTATTCTGGATATCTCTCACATATACCTATCTACGGTAAATTAGTTTCTGGAAAATATTGATGTTGGGTATTTATTAAAATTAATTTTCTCGAAATCACCTAGTCTGCATTATTTAATTCATAATTAATTCATTTCGCATCCAAAAATTCCAAAAAATATAATAGTCTAATTTCATCATATTTCACATTCTGGCTAAGTTTCATAATTTTTGGACACTATTTGAATGAAAATTATATTTTAGTCCCTGAACTTTGCCAAAATTGCATGTCCCTCATTTATTGCATTTAAAAATACCAAAAAAAGCTTCTTTGAAAACCTAACCTTTAGATCAACTTTAAATAAATATAAGGAGACAATGGGCTCATTGAGTTCGACCTTAGGGCTTGCCTAAGTAAAAAAATTGATCGCTCGCTTTAACTGGGAAAATCATTAAATTTGCAGTTTCTCATTAATTCGAATTTGCCCGACTGCAGTGATCAATATAAAAGTTAATTCCACCTTAATTAACTAGGACATTCTGTTGACCATCATTGTGATACAACCATCTTATCCGGATATGGATGTGTAATCATCCGCCACCACGAAAGTATGTGAAAGAAAGAACAATCAGATATAACGGTGTGGTCGATTACCTCTCATGACCACCGGAGAAGAAAGACCACTAAAAGAAAAATGAGTACAACTCTCTCTGTTCCCTCGCTCTTTTCCTCTCTTCTCTCTCACTCCCCCTTTCTCTAGGGGACTGTTTGGTTGCAGGGTTGGAAAGGGTTGGGTTGGTCCAACCCTTCCCAACCCTCCAACCAAACAGCCCAATCCTCCTCACAGTTTACTATTTACAGGGGTACCCCTGCCCAACCCAATCCTGCCCAACCCTTCAACCAAACAGGCCCTAGGGGTTATATTGTACTTGTGGTGGTGTGGAGACAACGCCTCTCACCCTCTATATATATAGTCTAATTACAAACCCATAGTCTCATTTCCACTAGGACTAAAATTAGAATACAACTCAATCACTATTAGGATTAGGAGTCCTATTTCCTTAAGATTCCCAATCCTATTATGACTCTTAATTCCTAACACTATTGGCATGAAGGTTGGATTCAATCTGCTTAATATTTTTTTCTGATGATGAGTGCATGTAATATTGGCCTCCGATTCACCCTGAAACTTTTTTATTTCTTTTGAATTTTACCGTTAAGGACATCATATCCAGAGTTCCATCACCCTCCTATTCATCTTTCCTGTATGCTTTTCCGATTTGACAATTTTCGAGCAAATATATACAATAAGAAAAGGGCACTTTCAGAATCTTGGATCGTCACGTCCCCACCGTCCGCAGTTTCTTTTTTGTTTTTCTTCAGATTTGCTTCCTACCAGCTTGATATGACAATGTTTTCCTTGCTGCGAAGTTGTTTGCTATGTGCACTTTGTGGACTGTATCGACTCGTATTTTGATGTTCTCCGTAGTTCAAAAGTATTCCGGGCTCTTTGTTTACTGCAAGAAGTGGCAGCTGTTGGAACAATCTTGGTGCCATTGGTTCAATAACATCTTTTATAGTGAAATATATATATTTTAGATTTCATCATGGAAAAAATGGGGCTGCCCCCCATATTTTTCAACATTTTTTCTTTCAAAAATAAAGCCATGTACTTTCATTTTTATCTCTATCCCTCTAATATGTCATTCCAATTTCGCCAGAAACAGAGACTCCTATGCCTTCCATATGGAACATATAATTTTAATGGTCTTAGAATTATTGTAATTGATCTGTTCTATATGAAGGGCATAGGAGTCTCTAATTCTGATGAAATTAGAATGGCATATTAGAAGGATATAGTGATGGAAATACATTGCTTTATTTTTGAAAGAAATAAAAAAATGCTGGAAATTGGGACGAGGGCAAACCCATTGAACCCTTTCATCATTGCACGGTATCTTAATTTCTTTTAACAAACAGTTCTGAAGGGTACATTGAGTTAGAGCAAAGATCAAGTCCAAGGGATTTGAATATGAATCTTTCAGTATTGTGGTTTGGGGGTGTAATCCCTGATTAGGAGGTTTTCGCACATGGTTAGGCATATGGGGTGTAATCCCTGATTTCTTACAAAATTCACAGTTCCGCCCCTTCGTAAAGATAATTTAGGGGCATAATTGGTGTTATAGAACTGTGAATTTTGTAAAAAGTTAGGGGAACAACTGATATTACAAAAAATGAATGGACAATAACTGGTATTATATAAGTTAAGAAAGACATAAGTGATAAAAACTCATGTTATTTATGCTATCACACATGCTGTAAGCATCTATGGATCTAAGTTAACTGCTATAAATAACAGGGACCAAAAAATAAATAATTATAAATACTTTTATTTATTTTCACCCTTGATAGTTAACGATTTATCTATGGATATTATATGTACATGTGATAGGATATAAATATAGATTATTTTGTAAGTGTGTGTAAATATGGGATATGTGAGAGTGGTACAAGTGTTATCGCTTAAGTCTGCATGGACACAAAAGAAAAAAAAATCTTGGGGCCCGTTTGGTTATTGGGTACCTCGGTGTATCCTCCTCCAACCCTAGGATGGAAATCCATTACAAATCAAGGTCATATCACATCACATTCTTTATTCCAATTCTCGTAACCATCTAAACACCTACCTCAACCCACCCCATCCCACTAACAAAACAAGCCTTGGGTTTGGGGGGGGGGGGTTGGGGAGATGTGTGATACTTGGATTTTTGTGTGCCAAAATCATATTTATTGTCCATATCCAAAAACCTCGTTACAAGAAAAAGAAAAAGCAATTTCTGGAGACAGAGGCTACAGTGGGTCCAATTCATTTGTGACGGCAAGCAAAAGGTTACCATGTAAATGGACGTTCGCAAAATAGCGCTCTGGCCCGAAATAAAGGGGGGGGGGGGGGGGGGGGGGGGGAAAGGAAGAAGGCGTCAAGTTCTTCCATTCTTAAAACCTTCCCTCCTCCCGCCCCCCGCCTTCGATCCCCTTCGCCCCACCACCTTAAACCCCATCTCCCGCCCTTTCTCTTTTCCCACCACCCGCAGCTCCTCGTCGTCCACCTCCCGACCCTCCCCGTCGCGAGGCCTCCCATTCCTCTCCAGAGGTACCGTTCGATCCCTCAGCTCCCCGTCGTCTACGCTTCACTTGATCGCGCCTTTTCATGCTGCATCTGTGTAGAAGATGGACTATAGATCTAGGTTTGGCTTTCCATCTCAAACTCCAAGTTGGTGTATGTGTCGTGGATATGAGCTTCGAAACACGTCTTGGATCTTGGGTTGTATCGGGACTTGATCGGTTGAGCTTCTTGCGAGTTGTTATCGTGATTTGGATGCCTAAGGAGATGCCAGCAACCGATAAACAGTGGTCGGTTGAGTTGATTGCATTTGGATTTCAGGTTGCATGGTCCATTTGGGCGTCTGAAATATAGTGGTCGATTAGCTTAGCACATTTCTTTGGTAGGTGTAATTTACGTTGCATATCTGGAGCGACACGGGAAATGGCATGGCCAGATATTGGGTCCGAAGAGGGTGCAGGGAATGGATATTCCTATATCTGCTAAGGAATTTGACACAGAAGGCGGTATCCATGAGAATAAGGGATTGTGTTATCTTAGATCTCCTTTTCTCTTTATGGGGATAAATTATTGGGATTTTATCACTTGTGCCCCTCCGAGATCTCACAATTTCAGTTATGCCCCTATCTTTTTGATAATATCAGTTGTGCCCCTCACTTCTTGCTATTTTATCACTTGTACCCCTCGGGTAGTGACCGTCCATCCACAATGCAAACGGACGTTAACTTTGAGGACATAAGCGGTATTATTTAAAAAAGAGTTATATGGTCATTTTATATCTTCTTACTTCATCCTATTCTTCTTCCTCCTCTTCCTCCATCCTCTTTCTCCTCCTCCAACCTCCACCTCCTCCTCCCTCTCCACACGAAACTCCTCCCCAGCCCGCACCTCCTCCCAGCTCCGCCCCGAGCTCCCCGCACCTCCGCACCGCCGCGCCTGCCCCTCCCCCGCGCCGCCCCTGCCCCTCCCCCGTGCCCGCCCCTGCCCCGCGCCCGCCCCTCTCACGCTCCGCCCCTCCCCGCGCCGCCCCTGCCCCGCGCCGCCCCTACCAAAAAAGAGAAGAAAAAGGCTTCACGAGTACACGCCTTGGCAGACAACCAAACACCAAACCCCATAGATCTCTCCGGGAAGTCGTGGGGCCGATTCCAACCTCACCTTCCCACACCTTGTCGTCCTTTGCACAGATCCCCCTCCTTTTCCACCGTCTTTCCAGAAAAAATCGGTGTGTCTCGCGTCTATAAATAACACACAGCCCACGCTGTCTTCGAGGAAGCCCAGAACTTCACCACCCCTCCCGCATTCAAGCTCGCGATGGTGGCGGCGGAGGAGATCTCAAGGATCTCCACTCTGTCGGAGACACTGTCGACCCTTCGCCAGTCTGGTAGTTTCTCTGGTGACTTCTGGCGGGAGATCCCGACGCCAACGTACGGATCATCACGTCCTGCGGGAGGCCATCCCCGCCCACGCCGACGTTCTGGTACATTGTGGCTCTTTCACTCGCTGCAGATCGATGTTTGGAAGCGGACTTAACAATAGATCTAAGCTGATGTAGCGGAGATATCCGTAGCAAAGTTTTGCTTTCGTTTTTTCAATTCGATCAGATATAGAGTTATATTGCGAATCGAGCGACTTGTGGTGGAGGAGTGATTTGTTTTTGCCATTTCGATCGACTCAGTTGATGTTTTTACGTGTTTTTGAAGAAGAAGGAGAGATCAATGGTTGAAGGTCAGTCGAATCTGACGATTTCTCGCTGTGTGAATGTTTGTGTTGGTGAAGGCATCGTCGTCGCCGGTGCTGGAGAAGCTGCTGCAGCGGAGGCCTAGGAAGCGTGGGAACGATGCCCGAGTGTGGGGGAGTTGTACGAGGTTGTCGATCCAGTGCTGATGCAGCAGTGGCCGAGCTTGCATTCAGGTGCCTCGCCAGCGATAAGGATGATAGGCCGGATTCGCGGGAGTTGGTGCAGTAGCTGAAGCGGATTTGGGGCAAGGTGCAGGAGACAAACTCCAGGAGGAGAGGAAGGAGGAGGAGGGTGGAGGAGAAGAAGAGGAGTTTGGACAATAATACCCCTCTTAAATGCACCAAAGTTTGATAAAACCATAGTTAAGTCAATTCATTGACGGTCAAACTGACGGAAGGGCACAACTGATGACGGAGAAAGAAGTGAGGGGCACAACTGATATTACCAAAAAGATAGGGGCATAACTGAAATTGCGAGATCTCGGAAGGGCACAAGTGATAAAATCCCTAAATTATTATAGATTTTTTCTCATTCATTTCTTTGATATTGCGTACTTCGATGCTTGACAAACGTTCGTGGACTGAACGGGGTAATCTACCTATTGGTATCATAGTTATTAGCTGCAGAAGCACTACATAGTTTCGTTTCCCTTCCCTGTAAAAGTACGATGAGTGCGTCTTTCTCCCACTTGGCAATTCTAGTTCATACAAGATTTAATTATAAGATTTTTAATCCCTCTTATGGATTGTTTCGATTGTGTCAGTTTCTTTCAGTTAACAAAAGATTGGTTCGAGGTAGATGTCTTTATGAGCCTTTTTAATAAAAGTTCAAGATTCTAATCCTTTCCTATTTAAAATTCCTCTCTTAGGCATACGATTTTAATTTTTTTTCTTCTGCCATAGGCATCGTTATTGAAAAGAAATTGGATCACATTTTATATTTTGATAAGACATTTTGGTCGTGTAACAGTTCTTAAATTTTTGAGAGAACGTTGTTCTCATACTTTGTGACTTCATTGTAGAGGTTTCATCCTCTAGTTAAGGACAGATGCACAAAACTCATTTGGTTTAGTTATCACAAATTCTTGCATCAAATTGTAAAAACATAGAATCGGAATCAGAACATTTAAAATTAGAACCTAATCAAATATGTTTGGTTAGGCTGTTTTTGTCTGTTTTTTTGGAAATGAATATATGTTTTTCATGGAGAAGTTTCTATTTGACTATGTGACTTCAAGAAGGAAACTCGTGATAACCGTCTTTCCGGTAGTGATGTGGCGCAAAATGTGGTTGTTGACTTGGACAGAGTGGAGAACACATGAATTATCTCACATGGAGCTGCTAGAGAGAGACAGAGACCCGCATATCATACTTGAGGAAGACAAGAAGAAAGAGGTGGAGTGGCGCCAGAGATCCAGAGACCTAGATCAAGAGAGATACGAATATAGGGTTTTTCATGCTGTGGCAAGTGGGATGCGTTGTCACAATTTCATCCGCAACATCTCCGTGGCGAGAGACCTCTTTGAGGAAGACCGTGAGGTTAGTAGGGCAGTCGTTCAATACTCTCATCGCATGACATGCATGATGCCCAACAAGGGCTAGAGATGGCTTGGTAGGGGGCATCTTGCCTCTCCCCCAACCAACATGTCGTGCTTGTCAGAGATTTTACTATGGATGAGATCCGTTCGACAATTTGGGAATTGAATGGTGAGGGAATGCATAACCTGATGGTTTCCGAATATTGTTCTTTAAGGAGTTTTGGGATGTTGTTCAGGACGACTTGGTGATGGTGATGGGTGAATTCACGGTGATTAACCACAATTTTGACATGACAAACAAATATTTGCTCTTCAAATTGCCCAAGGAGGGGATAGAAAGAATCAGGTCTATTCATGTCTTCTATGTATTATTTATTTTCTTTATCTTCTTTAAGTAATTTACCCAACATGTTACTCTCAAATATAAGAGAACCTAGGGATTCATGAATAGACAATTCATTCTCTGTTTCCACATGGTATCAGAGCGATGATCCTAGACTGGAGTTCTCAAACTCACCGTGCCCTAACCCCACCCATGCGCTTATCCTCTCTTTCCCTCTGTCTCTCTCCAATCGGCCTCCGTCGTTACCTCATCGCAGCTATCATCGCTGCCTCTCTCTTCCATGGGGCTTGACGCCATCGCTTTCTTTTTCGTAGGGGTCGGCTGCCGTCGTTGCCTCTCTATGCACAAGGCTAGGTGGTGTTCTAGCCATCTCTAGGTGCTCTCTCGACCCCTACACTTGTCGCCAACTCCTGTGGAACCATCTGCGGGCTGCGGCGAGACCTTTTTCGGCCCTCGCGTGCATTTTTTATCCACTCCGTGACCAAATTGCAGTCTGAAACGGATTGATTTTGATCGGAAAATAAGATTTCAGACCTATAAATCTCATTTTTCGGCCCTAGCGCGACTTGAGGAGTGACAAGGATGGTTTTATGAGTCTACACATATAATCAATCCTTCATATGATCGTGTAGACTTGCTCGAATTGGTCTGCTTCCCCAGTCGAGTTTTATTTTTGGGTCTTCTTTCATCATGTCAGAGAACAATGGTGATATCTTCTCTTCGTCCGGTGCCTTCAAGGGTCCGAACTCCCATCGTGAAGGTGGAGGGATCAACTATGAGTTATGGTCTACGCAGTTTCTGACCCTTATGCAGTGCAACAACAAGGAGCACATTCTGACAAAGCCACAATCGACAAATAAGATTGGGGATAATGCTCGTGGAAGCAATATGACATGTATGCGCATATTTGGCTCTTTGAGACCCTCACCGCAGAGATAGCCAATAATATTGTGAACCAGCCCACCACTAAGGTGATGTGGGATTATTTTTGGCATCCACTTATGCCCAAGTGAAGAATGAGGCCAAGATTCTTCAACTTCGGTGTTAGAGTATGCATCATTTATCATGTATATGGGTAAATAGATCATTCCAAGATCCATTTGCCACATCCAATGCTTAGTCTCACATCTACCAGTGGTGGGACTTGGAGTGTCTGTGAAGGCTATATAAGAAGCCACAGACCTTCTGTATCCAGTGAGAAAGATGAACAGAAAATCTACCCTTTGAGGCGTTCTTCGTGGTTTCATCCTGCTCCTTAAGAAGTAAGGTTCCACATAAATCTCGGTGTCCATATTATTTATTCTTTTATCTCTGACACGCTTCCACATTCTTATTTTCTAACATGGTATCAGAGCAGGTTCGATTCTCATGAATTTATTGTTGAAGATTTATGTTCTACATTCTTTTCGAGATCGATTCAATCATTGTTTTTTCATGAAGACCATGTTTTGATTTGTTTAAGTTCAAGATCATGTTCTAGGGTTCCCTTTGAAACCCTAATTCTATGCGAAATTCGAGGATTCAAACCCTAATTCTATGGGTTTTCAACGGTGCTGCCTCCATGCGAAACCCATCGCCGCACAAGCTCTAGGTGCCAATTCGCCCTTATGCGCATTACGCCTTGCCTCCAGGCGGCTGCACCCTCCTGCTTTTTGAGCGGCGCCGCCTCCCCCCTTTGCTTCGATCGACGTCCTCCTTCTCCGCGAAGGCTCTAGACGGTGCCCTCCCCTCCAAGCGGCATCCCCATCTGCCTCAACTTGGGCAACGATGGCGGAAAGACCCCATCGGGGGGCGGTGTCTTTCATATGAAGGGTTCCCACGATGGGAACCCTAATAGGGGGTTGTTTTTTTAAAGAGAGAGAGAGAGTTTGGGCTCATGTTGATCCCAACGAAAAAATGAGAGCTGCACATTTATGCCTATATTAGGCCAAGAGTTGTTCAATTTCCAAAAAAATGCAAAAGGGGGAAGACCAAAGATTTTAAAAGGACGAATGATGAACGCCTATTTTGAAAAGAAAAGAAAGGAGAGACAACTATTAAAAAATGGAATAGCTGAAAATGATTAAAAGTTTTATAAAAGTGGGAAAAATGATGATTATATGCTTATGCTATTCATATTTTCCCATCTTCTTGTCTTCTCCCAACTTGATCGACGTCATTGTTTTCCGACCAGTCTGGGAGAAAGAGGGAGTGTTGTGTAGAGTAACAAGTCAGATTCATATTCTCCAGGCCAGCCAGATTTTTCAGTCTCTACAGTTCAGTTTTAGATTCTGCGGTTTGGTTCAAAATTCCAAGTTCGAGGCACTCCATAGTTGAATGATCAATTTTCTTCGAGTTCTCCACTCTAGAGAGAGACTCCTTTTCAGATGTGCACATATTTACCATCTTTTTTATGTGGTCTCCGTCTTTTGTTTTTGTTCAGACTTTTCATGTGTTCCATGGGGACTCCCGAGTAGAGATCTCATTCCCTATGCTATGTGGGCTGGGGTTTTCATGTGGTTTCATAGGGAGTCTAGAGTAGAGATCCCATTCTCCGAGCCATTATGGGAGATACCCAGTTCTCTGACGAGGAGACTTTTTCTGTCTCCATTCTCCAACGATCGTGGACTCCGACGAGGATTGTCTCCACGACTTTTTCAATTTGACCATTCAAAGAGATGGAGCAGTTGTCCACATGTTGTGGCGGGCTAGAGTTCTCCGACGAGAAGACTCATTTTCAGTTGCAGTGACTTTGACAGGAGCAGTACAGAGCACATGCTCTCCGACGAAGAGATTCAGTTTGACTCACACTTCATCCCATTCGTTCCTCCTCATATGCACGACATGAGAAGTAACGTCCTCGACAACAACCGCATTTGTGTGCGTTGAGTTGATATTGTCTGTAGTGTCATATATTGTGAGTTTGAGAGATTTCTTTCTATTTGTCTAAGCCGAGCATTGCATGCTCCAGCTTGAGGGGGAGCGTTAGTGTATGTGTTGTTTATCATGTAGATGTGTAAATGGATCATTCCAAGACCCATTTACCTCATCCAATGTTTAGTCTCACATCTACCGGTGGTGGGACTTGGAGGGTCTGTGGAGTCTATATAAGAAGCCCCAGACCTCCTGTATCCAGTGAGAAAGCCAATAGACAAATCAACCCTTTGAGGCGTTCTCCGTGGTTTCATCCCGCTCGTTAGAGAGTAAGGTTCCGCGTAAACCCTGGTGTCCATAATGTTTATTCTTTTATCTCTGATACGCTCTGCATTCTTATTCTAACATTTAGTTTGCCGTATACAGGGCAAAACAGAATGACCGTCCACTGCACATGTTCTACTCCTCGCTTCGTGGCATGTTCGAGAAGCTTTACAGCTTCATGTCGATTACAACCTCCACAAAGCAATAGATGGCATACATGAACCCCACGATGGTTGTAGTTTTATTGGTTGCACTTGACCTAGAGTATGAGGTAGCACAAACACAGTTCCTTACTGAGGTGACCATACCTCCCATGTAGGAGGCTTACAATTGTCTCAACAAGCTTCTTATTCCACCTGCTCCCACCACACAACCCTCCTCAACGGTGGCTGCTTCTCGTGAGGAGGTTCTATTCAGTTCAGAGGGCGTAATCCTCGTGGCAGAGGTGGTGTACTTCAGCGTAGTCCCTGCACATACGGTCGTTGTCCAAGACACTCCGAGGACACATACTATCAGAAGCATGGATACTCACATCTGCTCGCGTGGCAGAGCATATTGAGCCTTCATGCAACAACTCCTCATGCAGATCCACGCCTTGATGACATTGTCTCTTGTATTTGGGAGATCGTGACTCCAATGGTCGGTACTACCACTACATGATCCACAGGTACTGCATCTGCATCTAGAGGCTCTTCGAGCTCCTCAAGTATCGCATACGCTTTACTGGTTGTAGCAGTGCATATATGACATAGTGGATCATGAACTCTGGTGCTTCTCACCACCTATGTGGAAACAAAGCCTAGTTCAGGTCTTACAGATCTATACCCCCTGGTAGATGGGTCATCATTGCAAATAGGATTCAGTTACCCATCACAGGATAGGGCAAGGTGCATTTGATGCCATCCTTGTGCATGCAGAATGTTTATATGTTCCCGATTATCAGATGAACTTATTTTCTATTCATCAAATTACAAAGGATACGCATTGTTGTGCCATTTTTGACCCCTCTTCTCTTGTCTTTCAGGACATACTCACGGGCATGGTAATTGGATGTGGTTGTGAGCAACGTGGGCTCTATAGACTAGTCCAACCTCCTCATGTTGGTGCCTCTACTATCCCTACTAGACTAGTATCACTGTACTTGTGGCACCTTCGTTTTGGTCACATTCCACTGCGGAGCCTATGTCATGTCCTCCGATAGATCTCCACCAGTGTTCACTAAAGCGGTTCGTGCGACCACATATGCCTATGCACCCTTCTTGGCTCACCACATACCTGAAGCGCAACAATATGCGGCCCTTGCGCATATAAGTGGGCCGCATATACGGGCCTTGCGGCTGCATATTTGGGTCATGCGATCGTTTAAGGTTTAATGAGTCCGATAATTGTTGAAGTTACGTTGAATCAAATAAATCATAAAGTTTAACATATCCATTTATAAACCCTAATTGCATTGATTATGGGACGATTATGAATGTTCTAATATTTTTTTAAGCTAAATTGAATCATAAACATCCATTATTCTTTGAAAATGATGTCAAACTTTATAGAAAATATACACATAAACATCCATTATTCTTTGAAAATGATGTCAAACCTTATAGAAATTGTTGAAGTTACGTTGAATCAAATAAAGCATAAAGTTTAACATATCCATTTGTAAACCCTAATTGCATTGATTATGGGACGATTATGAATGTTCTAATATATTTTTTTTTGAAGCTAAATTGAATCATAAACATCCATTATTCTTTGAAAATGATGTCAAACTTTATAGAAAATATAGCTTGTACATGTCTTTTTATAATTCTTAGTTATTGATGTTATTTGTATTGATTTTTTTATTTTATATCGTATACTTACATATTTTGGCAGTTGTCAACTAGTATGTGTGCTAACTTTTCTATTGATATTTGGTGGAGATTGTTTTGAGATTTAGTTGAAAGTTATTTTTCTTAGATCTTTTATTGGGCCACATTTATTCATAAATTTAGTTCAATTGTAGTTACTTTTGTGTGTATATATATTAATAAAAAAATAGTAAATCATGTAAAAACACATATACCCCGCATGTACCCCCACATACCGCTTAATCGATGTTCAGTGACCTGTCCGAACGCATACGCATACCGCTTTCTTGAACCTTGATCTCTACGCGATCTTCCTTCCATTGCGAGGTTTGCCAGCTTGGGAAACATCGCCGTTCTTCATTTCCATCTCGTCTGAGTCAGAGCATTTCTCAATTGTTTGAGCTCTTCATTTATATATCCGAGGTTCGAGTCGTGTCCCTGATCACCGGGGATACCGTTTTTACGTGGTTGCCATTGATGACTATTCTAGACTTTCTTGGATTCTCTTGTTAAAGAATTAAGTTTGAGGCTAGATCTGTCATTGAATCATTTATTAATAAGATAAATAATATTTGTTCCGCTACCTAGTGTCTGAGTTTTGCCCTTTACTGCTATTCCAGTTTCTTAGGTCACTAGGCATTGTACCCTAGACCTTGCGTACCTATACATCTCAACAGAACGGTGTCGCCGAGCGCAAACATCGTCATTTACTTGATGTGACCAGAATCCTTCTGATTCATACTCGTATTCCCCCACTCTTATTGGGAGGATATGGTTCTCACTGCTTGCTGCATAGTGAGCCATATGCCATCATATGTTTTGGGAGAAAAGTTTCCTTTTTCGATTGCATTTCTCGAGAAGGATCTATTCTCCCTTACACCTCGTGTATTTAAATCTATGACCTTTGTTTGCAATCTTTCACCTGGTCGTGACTCGTGACAAGCTCTCCTCCAGAGCTAACAAGTGTGTCTTTGTCGGTTACTCTCGTACCCAAAAAGGGTACTGTTGCTTTGATTCGCTTCGACGGAAATACTTTTTCAGTGCTGATGTTACATTCTTCGAGTCTGTTATGTATTTCTCTCTTACATGTGACAGTCCGGCTCCTTCTGAATCTGATGAGGAGGTCTACATGCCTGCACCTCCTACAACTCTACAACCTCCTGCACCTGCTCTGCCACCTCCATCATCTTCTCACTACCACCTCCACCACCACCTCTGGTACCTACACATGCTCATGTGGCTGCCCCTGGACCACCCACCTTGACTCAGTTTTTGCCATGTGTGTTTACTCGTAAGTCTCGCTTTGTCCCCCATGCACATAGGTCTTCCCCATCATTGATGAATATGTGATTCATCACTCCAAAAGATGAAGTAGAGCTACATTCCCGAGTCATTACTTGCATTTAATCATTTAAATTACATTTTTATCATTCATGCACATGTAATTAATATTCATGTTTTACCAGGCATAATTGCATTTAATAAGAAGCCAAAATCCTTGTACATTATCACCTGTATAGTCCATAACTTCCCCTATTTTAATTATTTTTCTCTAGTACCAAATTAAATAAAATCAACTCCATTTTGTACATATTATTAACATTAATCAAAGGAAAAAAAATAAAAATTACTAACTTGTAGATATGTTCAATAAAACCCAAACCCTAATTTTGAGACTAAAAGCCGTAAATGCCAATATATCTCTCATACAATCTCCTATGAACCATTACTCACTTTTAAATTAATTAACGCTCAATTATCTACAAAATAAGACCAAATTCAAAAGAATCGGAATTCATATGTAAAACTTGAGTTTTGGAACCTTATTGTATATTTGACATTTTGACTGATTTTAAGCATATTATTTTATATACAAAAATAACTGTTTTTGATTTATTTCTTTTTTGATTTATTTTCTTTGATTTATGCTTTAATAAAATTTGCAAAAATCTAGATCAAAATTAAAGTAAAAATCAAGGAAAATAAACCACTCAGTATATATAGTCTTTATATATGTCCTTATTTTATTTCTTTATTTTTCTTAATTATTAAAAATAAAAATGAGATTATTGTGTATTTACTTTATATTTTATCCGATTTTATCTTAATTTTCACCTTATTTAAAAATCACAAAAAATTGCAAAAATACAATATATCTATATAGTATCACCAAAAATGTTTTATACATATAATCTCCTTTGATTTTGATTCCTTCACGAAAGTTGCAGATCTCATCGGGAATACCACTTTCATGTAGACCACTTTTTGATTTGTCTTCATTTGCTATTTTTATTGAATTTTCTTTTATTTTCTTTTTTGAATTTTCTGGGAGCAACATGTGTCCGCACCTAGAGCTGCCATGTATCGCCCCCTTTACCCCCCTTTTCTTTTTATTTTATTTAATTTATTTTTATGCCACGCGTCACCTTCTCGGTCGTCTGATCTTGACCTATCAAATGATTGAGGATCCTCCCCCTTCCTTCGCTGATCTCGACCGTTTCCACCCTCTACGCCTTGTGTGGGCAGCATGCCTCCCCGCCGTTACGCCTCCTTTGCTAAGCGACCCACAACTGTTACGAGCACCTCTGCCCGCTCCCTCTTAAAACCTTTTGCCACCCTCTCGTTCCTCTTTATCTGCTATTAGAGAGAGGTGTGCCTAGCCCTTGAGCTTAGCTGACAACCAAGATGCTTCCACCATCGAGCGACTACGTCACCATCTCTGACGAGATCCATCCGCCCTGTGTTGTTACAAGTTGGGAAGCTCGTTAAGTCTCGAGCCCCAATTATGACCACCTACAGGTAAAACTTCTTCCCCATTTCCCTTCTTCTTCGTTCTTCTTTCTTCTTCCATGCTTCTTCCTCATTTTCTCTTGTTCCTCTTCCGCTCGCCTCGCCTCTGCCCTCACCATCACCACACACCCTTGATCCGAGCTCCACCAGAGCCATTCGCTACACCGCACATTCACCCGTGCTCCACCACCCTCGTCGGCTCACACCCGCTCGATCTTCATCGATATGTTCCCAGGCGAAGACCTTCCGCCACATCCTCCGCTTGCCACGTTGACCTCCTTTTTCTCTCCTTCGCGCCTTTGCACCCTCATCTAGGGATGAGCATTGGGCTGGGCCGGCCCGGCCCAGCCCCGAAGCCCAGCCCAAAAAGCCTGGCCCGGCCCAGGCCCAAAGGAATGTCGGGCCGGGCTTGGGCCCAATATTTAGGCCCAAAATTTTTTTGGGCCAGGCTTGAGCTTGGCTCGGCCCGCCCGACCCGGCCCGAAGAGGGCCCAAATTCTTTCTCACATCCTACATACACGAAAACTCCCACCTATTTCATGTGCACTCTCTTCTTGTATCATGTCTTCATATAATGTTTATAAATCAAGAAAGTCAAGCGTGTGATATGAGTTGATGATCAATGTATTTCAATTAAGAATTAATTTTCCTTAATTAGTATTTGGTTTAGATTCTTTTGGTTATTATTGAATTTGTTAGTATTATTTTTTTCAATCAGAACATTTTCTATTATTGTACATTTATCCAATATGGGTCTTATGCCCATTTTTTAACATGCAGGATCTGCTGCACATGTTATTGTTAACTGAGTAAGTTTAGTTCACTCTTTCAATTTCTATAAATGAGGGACATTCATGGTATCTAGCATGAGTGCACATGTGCAAATTTGGATTTGGTAGAATTGAATTTTAGTCGTTTCACAAGTATTATGGTACATGTTTTAATCAATCTTGGCTTAAGTAACATGAGTTGAGATTAACTTGAAACAAAAGAGTCAAAGTTAATAATATCTAATTGGGAGATGGGCCGGCCCAGCCCAAGCCCGGCCCAAAGGAATTGGGCCGAATGAAAAAAAATTTTGCGGGCCTAAGCCCGGCCCAAGGCCCGAATTTTTTAAGCGGGCTAGAGCTTCGTGCAATGCCTCACTGCTCGACCGTAGCACCGCCTCGAGCTTCGTGCAACGCTCGTCAGTCGAGACTCTGCCGAGCTCCAACTGTTGTCGATCAGCATCGCCTATTCTCCATCTAACGGTTAGAGATGTATCGGCTTTACCACCCGAGCCTCCAGGTTCGACGCTCCCGAAGCGCCTCCGAGACTAGCGCTTCGACGCATCCGAAGCACTCCACTGCCGCCACCTGTATCTCTGGATCCGTAGCTCACCACCCTCACGTGAGCAGCACGTGGGGTGGGATGCAAATTGCATCCAACCTCTTGTTTCCAGTCAATTGCGCTACGGTCCCCGTAGACAATAGGTACGTGCCTCGCGCATGCGTGCGTGGTAAAATTGCAAAGGATCTCTTGCGGGAATTGGTAATTAAGATTAGGTCCTTTTGCACTTTTATTTCAATATTTTTTAAATTTGTGATTTGCATTTTGACCCCTATGTTCACATGTTATTTTGAACCTTCAGTCATCATTATATTTTATTCCAAAAATTGCTTGTTGTAGAACAATTAATTCAATATCATTTGATGAAATAGATGTATTTTTGTGAGATGTGTTTGATTTAATATTATTATTTTGGTGATTATTGGTATGTTTTACCCACCGTGAGTTCTTTAATTCGTAATAATTCAACCATCACTCCAAAAGTTCCAAAAAATTCACATGTTGTAGGATTAGTTATATTCTATATTATGTCCAAAAATCATTGCATTTGCTTATTTCATTTTCTTAGAATAAATTAAGTTATGATTGATGTGATTTATTTTTAATACTATGTAAACTTGATATTTTTAGGAGATTTTATTTTTCTTAGATACATCTTCATTAAACATATCCGAGATATATCAAAGAAAAATGATTAGGTTTGCTATTTATTCAAATTAAATTACTAAAAATTCCATAGTATGCATTGTTTTATTTCTAGAAAATTCATTTTTCATAATAAAAATCCCAAAAATTCACAGTATTATAATTTCATCATTCCAACATCCTGTCAATTTTTCATAATTTTTGCATATCATTTGCATGAAAATTCCAAAAATACCCATAAAAGAATCCATTTTGCATTTTTACTCATAATGTATAAATAATTATAAAAAATTTCCATTTGAAAACCTTACATTAAGTTCTAAAAATTGATCCTTAAACTGTTTCTTTGCCTCCTTGAGTCGATCCTGGTGCTTGCCATGTTAAATAAATGCATAGCCACACTTTGCTTAATTGATTAAATGATTGATTCGTGTTATTAAATTTTGATCAAATCTTGATTTCTCAACTACAATATAAAATGACAAATTAACATAGGGTAATTCCGATTCCGAGTATGTCAAATGGCACCGTTGCCAGGTGTTAGAGTATGCGTCATTTACCATGTAAGATGAGTAAATGGATCCTTCCAGGATCTATTTACTACATCCAGGAGTTTAGTTCCACATCTACCAGTGTTAGGTTTTGGAGGCTCTGTGTAGGCTATATAAGAATCCCCAGACCTCTTGTATCAGATGAGAAAGTGCAATGCATAGGTCAACTCTTTGAGGTATTCTCATGTGGTTTCATCCCGCTCCTTAGGGAGTAGGGTTCCACGTTAAAATCTCGCTATTTTTAATATTTTTATATTTATTTTTCTGATATGCTTCCGCATTATATTTTCTAACACGGTGTACGAGCCATGTAAATTTTCTAACATGGTATCAGAGCGGGTTCGATTCTCGCGGAGTTATTTTTTTTCATTTATTTGAGATTCGATTATGGTGTTTAGTTCTTGAAGATCAACTTTTGAGGAGTGTATATTCATGTTCATTATTATTTAAAGATTTGTTCGTGTTTAAGAAAAATTCTGTTTCACATATTCGGTTCTAGGGTTTCCGGAGAAATCCTATGAAGCCTGCAAAGCATATCTACGGATCTAGAGAACCCGACTCCATGGCAACAAGGCTGCATAAATTCTTCTGCACGGTTCTGAAGATCATCATCAACTGGTTCATTCATGTAGGCCTATTGGAGATTCGGTTTGATTCACGACCCCGTTGTCGTTGCACAGGTAACGTGAGCGCAACTTCCTGGTAGCACTTGAAGTTCTAGGGAGGACCCTCCAGGTCGTATATCCCTCCAGGCCACATTCAAAAATCCCCTTGCTATACATCTCACGGGTTGCGGCGATAACATTCTTCTCCATGCGGCAACATCTGCACCTTCCAGGTCTCGGTTGGCCCTCTTTCTCTAGGCGATCTCCAACGACAGTGCCCTACCAGGCGACACCGCCCCCTTCTAGCCGCATCTCGTGTCGGCGCATGATGTCCTCCTTCTCCAGCCGCAATAGGAGGCACACCTTTCACGTCCAGGCAGCGGCACTCTCCCGTGTTCTCTGAGCCTTCGCGACCTCCAAGCAACGCACCAGACACCGCTGCCACATCCATACACACTCTTCTCTGCTTCCAGGCGAAGCCCCCTTTGAAGGCGGAGCTCGATCTCCAGGGCGACGAGCCCTCTTCTCGAGCTCCAAGTTCCAAGGAACCCTAACAAGCGACAATAATGGTCAACTTCCCCTCAGGCACAGTCATCTGATCTTCCTCGTACAAGGCAGTGGCACCCACCAGCACGACTTTTTGCAGCAAGCACCATCGGGGGCGGCGAGATTCGAAGAGAAAGGGTTCCCATGTGGGAACCCTAAATAAGCGGGGGCCCAAATTGGGCCATGGTTCGTTGAAAAAAGGGTTACAAGCCCAAATTGGGCTGCATCAATAACGAAAAAAGGAGGGAGAGATGCTTTTGTGAGCCCTATTTTGGCCGTGTTTCAAAAAATGTGTGGGGGTTCCAAAAAAGATACGTACAAAAAAAACTGTGCGCGGAAAAAATTTTTGCAAAAAAAGGAAAAAGGAAAAAAAAAAGAAAATTCGAAAAAATGTGAATGGATTATCTAAAAAAAGTAGTGATGTGATGCAAATCGAGGTCGGCGTCGACAAAAAAGATGATAATATATTTTATGGTGGATATTTGGTAGAAGAACGAGAGGGGTAGAGAAGAAGAACACGCCGGAATGCGCGGGGTTGAAAGGAAGAACGTGAAGATCACGAGGAGAGAGAGAGAGACAAGGGAGATAAAATCTCAATTTTGATTCATAATTGACTGCCTCAAAATACTGGACTACCATCTCTTTATATAGGAGAGATGGTTTACAAAAATAGTAACAAATTAAAATTGACAACCAACTTTATCCTAATTGACCTCTAATTACCTTAATTAGACTCTAACTTATTCAATTGACCAAAATTACAATTAAAATCTACGAAATTAACGTTGAGATCACAGGCGATCTCAATTATTTAATTAGACCATTACGACCGCTAAAAACGTAAATAAAATTGACTACTAATTAATTAAATAAATGTGACCCTATAATTTGGGGTCACGCTGCATCAACTCTCCACCGTTTTAAAAATTCGGCTCCTAACGAATTGCGTGATGTAGGTGGATTGTTGGAGAAATCATCCTGGAATTGGGGCTTTAATTTCCCCCAATGCGATCATTTTCCGCGTTACGTTTGTAGTTTCTTCCAATTAGGGGGCATCTCTGCAATTTTCGTACCCCTTCAAATTTCCTCATATTCCTATGGCCTTGGACCTTCCTGCAAATATGGATTTTGAGAATTTTTACTATGCAATTCTTCCAATTGGTTTCCCAATCCCTTAATCTCAGGGATTCGGGTCTTGAAAAGCCCGATAGGGCTGCTCTCTTCCGCAACCAAAGGCGGCGTCGTGACTTCGGAGCCCAAGGCGGCGCTGACCTGGACGACGCAGGCTGGGGCTCGGGGTTGCGGGCTTGCGCGCGCGGGGCTGAGGACGATCGCGCGAGGCTTCTCGCTGGAGGCGGCGCGCGGTGCCGTGGCGGTGGAGGGGGGGCGAGCTGAGGGGGTTCGACGGGAAGGTCAGGCGAGGCCGGGGGCTTTGGCGGGTGGGTTGCGAAGGCGCAGGGCGAGGGGAGGCGGCGCTGGGGAGGAAGCGGGCTGGGGTGATGGTTTTCGGCGAGGGAGAGAACAGGTGGTCGGGGTTGGGGGCGGTTGGTGGGGTTGGGAGGGTGATGGGTAAGAGGTTGGCGTGAGGGGCGCTGGGTGCTGGTGGACGGGGATTGGTGCGTGGGGTTAGGGTGATGGCGGGAGGAGGGGAGGCCTGGGGAGAGGTGGTGAGAGGGCGAGTGGCGCGGGTTGGTGGGGCATTGGAGGCGGCAGGAGGGGTGGCGGGAGGGGTCACCAGCGGGGTTGGGCCCTGGATCGGGGCCGCCTGGGTTGGGGAATGGCCTGGGAAGCCCTGTGAAGGAGTTGTTGGGAGGATGGGGCTCACCGGGGTTGAGTTTGGCGGCGATGGTAGGTCCGAAACCTCCTGGACAACAGTCTTTTTATTGATTTTATCTTCTAAAACGGTCTGGACAGCGGCTTGATCGGCTTCCACGGCGAGTTTTTCGTTGTTAAAACTCGCGGTAGCGGCTTCGGTGGTTGGCGGCTTTTCTTGGGCGTCGCGGTAGGCCTCAAGGTCGGTCATGAAGTCCCGAAACATTGAGGACATGGATCGGAAGTTGTTCTGCAAATCACGTAACATGCGCCCTGTTTCCTTGTCGTAGGCGTCGTTGGCTCTTCGTTTTCGTTCTGATGAACGATAATCCTTCGATACATGCCGGTGCGAGCGCTTGGACGGATCGTCAGATCGTGAGGACGATCTGTTGGCCATGCTCTGATACCAATTGATGCAAATCGAGGTCGGCGTCGACAAAAAAATGATAATATATTTTATGGTGGATATTTGGTAGAAGAACGAGAGGGGTAGAGAAGAAGAACACGCCGGAATGCGCAGGGTTGAAAGGAAGAACGTGAAGATCACGAGGAGAGAGAGAGACAAGGGAGATAAAATCTCAATTTTGATTCATAATTGACTGCCTCAAAATACTGGACTACCATCTCTTTATATAGGAGAGATGGTTTACAAAAATAGTAACAAATTAAAATTGACAACCAACTTTATCCTAATTGACCTCTAATTACCTTAATTAGACTCTAACTTATTCAATTGACCAAAATTACAATTAAAATCTACGAAATAAACGTTGAGATCACAGGCGATCTCAATTATTTATTTAGACCATTACGACCACTAAAAACGTAAATAAAATTGACTACTAATTAATTAAATAAATGTGACCCTTTAATTTGGGGTCACGCTGCATCATGATGGCTATAATTTTTTTTTGAAATAACCAAGAAAATGATGATTAAATTTTTTTGAAAGCCGAAAAAATGATGATTATCGGCTTATGTGATTCATGTTTTCCCTTTTTTCTAATCTTTTCTCAACTTGGTCGATGCCATTGTTTTCTGACAAGTATGGGTGAAAGGGGGAGTATTGTTTAGAGTTCTACATGCCATATTTTCAGATTCTCCAGACTCAAGGCCAGCCAGATTTTTCAGACTCTACGGTTTTTCAGACTTGACGTTCAGATTCTGAGTCCTCAGTCAGATGTGTACATGCTTGTCATCTTTTATTGTGGTCCCCATCTTTTATTTTTCTCAAAGTTTTCATGTGTTCCATAGGGACTCCATAATAGAGATTCCATTCCATATGCCATGTGGCTAGGGTTTTCATGTGGTTCATAGGGACTTCAGAGTAGAGATCCCATTCTCTGAGCCAGTATGGAAGAGACCCAAGTTCTCCGACTAGGAGAGTTTTCAGACTCCATTCTCCAGCGATCGTGGACTCCAACGAGGATGTCTCCACGACCTTTTTATTTCGACCCTTTTAGAGATGGAGCAGTTATCCACATATTGTGGCGGACCAGAGTACTCTGACGAGGAGACTCATTTCCAGTTGCAGTGATTCTGACAGGCGCAGTACATGGCACATGCTCTCCAACATGGATATTCAGTTTGATTCACACTCCAGCTCATTTGCCCTCCTCACCTACTGATGACTCCCCATTCATCACTCTTTATTCTTTTATTTTAGCTAAAAATCTGTGCAAAACACCATGTGAATATTTGTAAATATACAAGTTACCAAATTGCATGCTTTGTGTAAATCACAATAATTAGCATGTTTTTGTGCAAAAATAAAAGAATAAAGATATAAAGAAAAAGAGGGAAATATTTAGAATAAATATCGAGTGACCCGAACCCAAGGGAGGGCCAATCATTGGCCTGACTGCAAAATAAAATAAGTAGAAAGAGATAGGGCCATTCATCATTGTACATATATTCCCCCTTCATGTATATATTTTATTTTCATAAAATAAAATTATTTATGTGTTTCTCTCAATTTGTATATATTTCTAAAAATAAAAGAAAAATTAGAAAAATAAAAATAAAAAGGAAATAAATTCTCTCTCTCACCCTTGTATATACCATGTACGCATGTACCTATACTTATTTATTTTACCCTTGTTAATACACAATAAAAATCAAATAAATATATCCCAAATTTTATGTTGTAAATAAATTAAATATAAAATTGGGATAAATTGTACAAAAATAAACTAATAAAAATAAAAATTAAAAATACATATGTATTTATACCTATATATAATATTATATTATGTCTATATGTTAATTTATTTTTCAAAAAAAAAAATAAAATAAAAATCACTAAAAAATACTTTGAAAAATAATAAACATTTTTTAATTTGAAAATATTTTGAAATAAAATCATTTACTATGTTTTATTTAATTTTTAAATAATTTTGAAATGGTGAATTCTGATTGGCCCACGGGGGAGTGTTGACCCCTGGTCAACTTCCCCCTTGGACCACATCTCCGCGGATCCGCGCCTTAACACGATTTCTCCGATTTTTCCCGAAGCGATCTGCCTCCCATTCGCCGAAACCCCGGGCTCTGATTGTCAAGCACACATCCATGATCCACGCCCGATCATCTTCTTAGGGATCCGAGCCTCGCGATGTGCGCCCGACTCCCATCTTCCCGGACCTTCACTCCTATATAGCTTCACCTCCAGCCACCTTTTCCCGCACCTTTGGCCCCCCATCTTCGACCCCAGTGATCTTCATCTTCCTCCTCGAGTGACAACGAGCGCGGGAGCGTGTTGCAGCGAGCGATTGGAGGCATAGCCCTAGGTCCAGCGACCATCATCGCCGAGCTCCGCCACCGGCGAAGCCCGAGCCTCTGGAGGCATCGCTCCATCGAGGCAAAGACCTTGGGAGGTAGCTGACCTCCATCCCAGACGACCTCGATCACCAGGTAGCTTCTTTAGCCAGTAGCCTTGTTTGATTTCCGATTTCGCGTTTTCCGACCACCGTCCAATCCACGCCGCTCCGATCGCCCTTTCACCCATCCGACCATCCCTTCACCTTCACGAGACTTCTCTGCATCTTCTTCACCCATTCGATCACCTTGGTTCGCCACGGAACATGGCAATCGTGTCTCCTCCGCCACCGCTCGCCGGAGACCTGCGCGTCGACTCATCCGATCACCCCCTTCACCCTTCACCGGGTCGAGGCAGTTTGCCCTCGACCCCTCTTTCTTCCTATGCAGGTACAAAGGCTAAAGAGCCTCATCTGGAGGCCCGATTACCCAGGAACAGGAGCCCCAGGTCCCCTTCGTCGTCGGAGCACCCCGGTCGCTCCCGGCTTCATCAGAGACCTTCACCAGCTGCGGACGAACGAGAGCTCCGATTCCCGCATCTCAGCAACATCGGAGGAGCCCCCTAGCGCGCACAGTGGCTGGACGAAGTTCGCCGGGTATCAGTTCATCCAGAGGCCTTCTTCGTCGTTCGATCGAGTCTCCTCCTCCAGGTCCATCCCAGCCGTTCATTTATGGAGAGATAGCAGCCGTCCGATCATCTGAGGAGCTCATCCAGAGCATCCATCACCGAAGGGGTACAACCGTCCTCCACCGTTCGATCTGAAGAGGACCCCCTGCTAGCTGTTGGATCATAATAAAAGGGTAAATATTACTTGGGCCCTTCTTTCTTTAGCGTTTATAGTTTAGTCATGTAATTATCAGCTGCAGTTGTTTTTATTTTGGAATAATTGCACTGAGGATCTTAGACTTTTGAGTATTTGCATTTTAGCCCCTCTATGTGTGATGCATGTGCTTCGTCACGTGGGGATTTTAGGAAAATTGCATGTACATGGTTTGGGGTTTATGAATGTTATGAATTAAATTTTTAGTTTCAGATATTGCATTTATGCCCCTGTGCGTGGTTGATTAGAGCATGTGCCGAATTTGATGCGCATTTTACACTGAACCCCCTATACTTTGCGCACGTGTTTCTTTTAAGCCCTTGTAACTTATTTTTCTTTCACTTAGGTCCGTGTGTGCCGTACCTTCTTTATTGGTTGAATAAAATATCAAATCAACTTCAAATCCACTGAAATTTGGACACGTGGCCCCTGCGATTGTGTAAAAATTTCAATAATTTTCTGGGACATTTTTTCTTTGATTTTCTGTTTTAAAAATTCAAAAACCTTCGTTTTTGCTACTGTTTGAATTATAAAATCAACTAAAAATATTAAAAACCCTCCAAAAATTTTTAAAAAATTAGCTACGGTTTGTTTTTGTGTCTTCTTGCTTCAGTTGAAATTTCATTTGATTTGGACTTATAAAACCCCGAAAAATTGAATAACCCTAAAAACCTTATAAAAATCATTAAAAATTCTAAAAAATTTAGAAAATGCAATTTCTTTTCCTATAGTTTAGTTTTTACTGGTAGTTTCACATAAAATTGTCTTTAGATTTTTATAGGCTATTTATATATTTTTAAATAGCTTTCAAAATCTGGTTGCACAGTAGTCTTTATTTTCTACCTTATTCCATTTTTAAAAAATCAACAAAAAATATAAAAATCTGAGAAAATTACCAAAAACAATTGAAAAATTATAAAATCCAAAATATTTTTATTTCAATTTTCTGACTTTATTTGTGATGTTAAATAATTTATTGATTGTGCTCTTTTTGGCTTCTTTCTATATTTTCTTCATAATTAAAATACAAAAAAATTTAAAAATTCATAAAATCCACCAATAGCGAGACTGCTATTTGGTTTTTTTGACTGATTACTCTATTTTGGTGCTCTTTGTAGTTTCTTGATTGATCGATTTCCGAGATTCGGGTCGCAACGACACGTGTTTTTACCTTTATCCGGATCTTGGTGATTTTTCGGTCATCAGAATGATGGCATGAGAAGCAACGTTCTCGACCACAACCGACAATTGTGTGTGTTGAGTTGATATTGTCTGTAGTGTCTTGTATGCTGAGTTTGAGTGATTTCTTTCTGTTTGTCCAAGCTGAGCATTGCATGCTCCAGCTTGAGGGGGAGTGTTAGAGTATACGTCATTTACATGGTTTTAAAAATCGGCGCCTCGAGGTGGGGTGCGCCAAAAGTACCACGTGGCGCACGCTTCGGGTTTGGTTGGTGGGGCATATGCCTTAGCTTCGTCTGAGGTGCTCAAGGCGAGGTGGAGGTGTAAGACTTGAGCACGAGGCTCTTTTTTTACCTTTTTGGTTATTTGATTTGCATATGACCCTATTTTTCGTAAGATTTATATTTTTTTATATTTGTGTTTTTTGTTTCCATGATAAACCTTGTATATTTCTATATATAGCTCCATGCAAAGAGAAGAGATCGCTTGAAACAAGCGAAGCTCCATGATCGTGTATACGTAATATTCAATTTATCATACATCTACACATATTAGTTCTATTGCATACAGATTTTTGTATTAATTATAATAAATATTTTATAATAGTTGCAAATTTGCAACTTAATATTGTTATTTGGTTGTATAAGTTGTGAATTTTAGAATAGTTATCACATATATAAAGAAGCAAGCGAAAATTAAACACGTGAAATAAAATAATTATTACATTTATTGTGAATGTCTGAATACAAATAATATCGTTGGTAAAAAAATTGCCGAGGGTTCTGCTCCCACACCCCGGTAGGGGGGAGCGCGCCTGCTCCCCCTTAGACCCCCCCACAGGCTCACTGATCGGGCAGTGAGACCCTCATCTTGTTGGGGTATGATATGGCAGGAGGGGATGCATATGACAGTTCTCCAACTACTTCCAACAAGACAAATGGTTAGGATTCAAGGCATATTAATATTTTTTTTACTTCGAACACTAATCATTATGGTTTTTATTGTCCTTTAGTATTAAGTATAGACTTTAGTTCAATACTCATATAGAATCACTGAAGTTGGAGTTGGAACTTGATATTCCATTTATTAGTGGCTTAGTATTAGTTTTTTTGAACTTCAATACCTTCATCGCTTATGTATTGTATCTTTTACTAGTTTTAAATTATTCTTAAATGTGTTTTTGGCAAAGCTTAATATTATTACATACTTTTTTAATGTATTTTTCTTTTCTTTTATTTCTTTTTCCAAAAATTGAGGCTTATGCCTCGACCGCTTTGAGGCTTACGCCTCGCCTCAATTTCAGAAAAACGCCTTGGATTACCTCACGCTTTTTGAAACCTTGGTCATTTATCATGTAAGATGGGTAAGTGGATCTTTCCAGGGTCCATTTATCACATCCAGGAGTTTAGTCCCATAACTATCATGATGGGACTTGGAGGCTCTGTGGAGGCTATATAAGAAGCCCCAAACCTCCTGTATCAGATGAGGAAGTGCAATGCATAAATTTGCTCTTTGAGGCATTTTCCCGTGGTTTCATCCCGTTCCTTAGGGAGTAGGGTTCCACGTTAAAATCCTTATGTTCTTAATGTTTATATCTTTATTTCTCTGATACAGTTCCGCATTATTTTTTCTAACATGGTATCAGGGCCATGTAAATTTTCTAACATTGGGTAGGCAAATAGCTTAGGTTCATTTTAGAAAACGTAGAATTAGGTTTTCCAATCTTTCGAATAGTCAAACCTCCGAACATTTCTTGCAAATATTTTCCTGTATTTTTTTATTTCTTTTTCTCTTTGTCAGCATTTATCCTCTCATTTTTGTATATATATTATCCCTCTAATATAAATCTTTATTTTTGTAGGAGGGCCTAGTGGTCTTAGAGCGATTTTCTTTAAGCGAACACATCTTGAAGCACATCAAAGGTCGGTTCTTCTTGGTTCGAGAAGACCGTTCAGGCGCAACGAAGTCATTTCCTTTGAAAGAGAATTTTTATTTCTCATTCATTTTTGTGTAATTTTGTAAAAATTGCTTGATTTCTAGCTGATTCGTTTAGAATCTCACGCGTGTATCGAGATTTGACATATGACCCTCGTGGTTGTGTGGTTTGCTTGTCGTATGGTAGACCTGCACTCACGATTCTTAGAGCTTCAAAGGTTTATTTCCTGCTTGTGCTCGTAACTCATAGGACCACAATTCACTTTTTAATAATACACACCTTAGAACGTTCTAATTTAATTAAATTCAAATCAATTCTTTTGGATAATTAGAACTTTCTACTAGGTGCGGTTTTCTGACTCACATCCATTTAATGTTTATTTTTTTTCAATTCAGTTGTGCATCTTGCATTGTAGAGAGTTGTAGGTACTGTAAATCTTCTTACTTAAGCATTCATCATTGTTTCCATCGATTGCATCGGCTTTTTTCGATTCCCTCACACACGCACACGCACACGCCCACGTCCACGCCCACGCGCACGCGCACGCACACACACTCACATACACACGCACATTCTTGGAAAGCCGTTCTTAGCCTTTGCTAAGGCAATTGAGCACTATAGAGAGTTGTCCTTGACATTGAGCACTATAGAGAGTTGTCTGAGTCTCCTATCATTCTTGGAAAGCCGTTCTTAGCCTTTGCTAAGGCAATTATTGATTGTGAGACTCAAGACATAAGATTCTTGAACTCGGACCACGATGAACAAACCCTTAATGACGTGACCTGCTCCGAGGAAACCCAACCAACCACTGACAATCGTCACCAGGAAAAGACCACTTTACAAACCCAACCAACCACTGACAATCGTCACCAGGAAAAGACCACTTTACATGATCATACCTCTCCTTATAAAACACAAAAACAAACCCTAGGAGAGAAACCTAATGAGACAATTATGGATACGATAAACAGAGACATCAACAAGAGATTCAAAACCACAAGGGTAGACATGATTACGAATTGAAATTGTCCCTACCCCCTTATGGAAATTTCCTATGTCCCCATAACTGTAGAATATCAAAAGGTGACATCTTTGTCCCTGGTCATCACTCACACTATCATCAGGAACGAGCTCACAATGCCTACTCAAACTGAGGAAACTCCCCTGAGACGTGTCATGATCCTACAAGAGTGGGTCAGTGAATACAATGATTCATATGACGAGGAACCCATAAAAGCCAGATCTTCCAGACCAGTTACTCATGATAGGGAGAAGAACTTTGACCTTCCTCCTCCCGATACTTCATACAGAAACAAGCCGACTAAAAAAGTCTATTTCGACCTTAGAAATCAGGTGACTTTTGAAGGTTCCTCGTCAAGTTCCTCATATGGTCCTGAAGTGATACATTAGGTAAGTGCAATCGGTGCAGTTGTTATCAAAGGACACACATATTTAGTTGATAATAATTGGAGATTCTCTTCGTAATATTATTATTCTTCTGAGGATGACTCCGACGATGACTGGGATTCTATTTCTTCTTCCTCTCCCCACATACTCCACCTCCATATTCTCATCCACCTCGCTCATGCAAGAAGGTTCATTACAAACCTTGTTGAGACTTGTACATTCTTACTCCACCTTATACGGTTTTCTCTTCCCCTCTCTAATTCGCATCACTCACCCCGGTTCGTATCGTTTTTCATTTTGTGGCTATACTTAGGATGACTAGATCCCAAGTATATGGGGGTAAATAACTTGAGTTGCTCTTTTCTTTTCTTTTTCATTTTTTATTCTCTGTACATTCTTGTCGTTCGCGTTCCTCTCTATAAACACTCATTGATCCCTCTTCTTGGTCCTCTTCTTATACTTAGGTGTTATAGTTATTAGATTTACATTTATGTTTGTAACCCTTCGGGTTCCGTAACCTCCCGTGACCCTTCGGGTTCTGTAACCCTCTGTGACCCTTCGAGTTATGTAACCCCCGTGACCCTTCGGGTTCCGTAACCCTTGTACTCTCTAGGGTTTTCTCTCTATATAAGAGACCCTAGCTCTATGGAACAAACATCTCATTCATCTCTCTTCTCTACATGGTATCATAGCAACGATCCTAGACCGGAGCCTAATACCATAAATCCGTTGCCAGCACCAGCCCTCTCTCCGCCGATAAGGAGAGAGGGCTGGATCTCCTGCGTCACTCATGGATTCGATGGTCTCGCGCAAGGCAGACCGAGTCTTAGCAACACCAGCTGCCACCTCCAACGCCACCTAAAGCGTTGCCTAAGGCTCCAACAGCTCCAACTGCACCTCTAGCGTTGTCGGCACCGCCTGGAGCCCCCCTCTAATAACCCCTTCTTCACCACGACTTGTTTCTCCCAACTTAATTTCCATACTCTTTATTCTATCAAGTATGGGAGAAAGGGGGAGTCAGAGATGAATTTTCAAGATGTTTGCTTCCCTACTATGATTGATAGACTAATACTACAGACTACTACTTAGATCATCTGTCTTCACTGAGCATCGACTTCTTCGTCAGGGTGTGTACTTCTTTTACGACCCGACTACTACTCCTCGCTGGACTTATTCTACAGCGATTCTTCTCCAGGCACGACAGAGATATGTTCCGGTGACCTGCAAGCACGACAGAGATACGTTCCGGTGACCTGATATCGCAGCGACTCTACATGCATGACAGAGATACGTTCCGATGACCTAAAAGCCGCAGACCCGTCCTCGAGCGAGGTCTTCTACCAGCAACGGACATATGTTCTTATGATGCATCGTGTGAAGATGTGGTGTATACTTTTTCTTTTTGTTACAAGCTGTAGCTTTCTCAGCTCCAACTTGAGGGGGAGTGTTAGAGTTATTAGATTTACATTTATGTTTGTAACCCTTCGGGTTCCGTAACCTCCCGTGACCCTTCGGGTTCTGTAACCTTCTGTGACCCTTCGAGTTATGTAACCCCCGTGACCCTTCGGGTTTCGTAACCCTTGTACTCTCTAGGGTTTTGTCTCCATATAAGAGACCCTAGCTCTATGGAACAAACATCTCATTCATCTCTCTTCTCTACATTAGGTTAATTTTTAATCTAAGTATAGGGGGAGACCCAAGTCAGTTAGCGTATATTCCTTGTTATTAACCCTGAGCTATGGCTTCATATCACCTAGTGTTACGAGGACATAACACAAGCTAAGTATATGGGGGTACACTATATATATTTCATATATACGTTAGGCATAACTCATATTTTGAAAAAAAATTCTAACTTTTTGAGGCTTGGGTAAATTATCTTTTGAATTGATTTTTGTAAAAATATTGTAAAATGATTTGAAATGTTTTGACTAGGGACATTGTCTTTGAAAAATGTTTGACATTAGTTTAAAAAAAGGAGACTTTACTTATTTCGAAAACCTTTTGAAAATCTATATTATGTGACATAGTTTGGATAATCTTTTCAAAAATCTTTTCAAAAATAAGGGTGTAAATGAGACTAATTTGTGTTTATAAATATTTCCGACCTTATAAAAAAACCTTTTCAACCTTTAAAAAAACATAAAAACCAACAAATCTCTTTTTCCAAAAAAAATGTCTCTTATCTATTCTTGCATAAACAAAAAAAATCATTCATATGCTTTCCATTTCGTCGTCATTTCATTAGCATATCATGCATATGTAAAGTGGAAAGTCAGTGAGTTCTTAACTAAGTTATGAGTAAAAATAAAAAATGGACTTGACCTGATCTTAATCCACTTAAATTTCAGAGGAACTTCAATGAGAAGTAGGATTTTAGAAATTTCATGTCATAGACTTAATTCTCCAAGTTTACAAGGCAATGTCTAGACTTTGACTCTTAGTGTCTAATCTGGTCGCATCATTCTGAGCAGACTCTTAGATAAGGAATTAGTCTGTACTCTACACCGCACACTTAGCTCAACTCAGACAAGGTGTTAGAAGACTGTGCGTCTTTTTCTTTGGTAGCGTAGACATCTATAGACCGGACTACCGGGTTAAAAATAAAGCTTTTAGAAATTTCATGTCATAGACTTAATTCTCCAAGTTTACAAGGCAATGTCTAGACTTTGACTCTTAGTGTCTAATCTGGTCGCATCATTCTGAGCAGACTCTTAGATAAGGAATTAGTATGTACTCTACACCGCACACTTAGCTCAACTCAGACAAGGTGTTAGAAGACTGTGCGTCTTTTTCTTTGGTAGCGTAGACATCTATAGACCGGACTACCGGGTTAAAAATAAAGCTTCGGATGAGAGATGAACTGCTAGCACAATTTTTTCTAATACCCCAAAGCATGGGCAGAATAAAATATTTTGAATCCGTCAGGGCACAATAGATCAATGCAGAGCAACCACTATTTTACCAAAAAGAAGTCAATCCTCAACAGAACAATATTTTACCACAATGGTCCAAGCTTCAGAAAGCCTATAGATCCAGTGGAGCCTTGGTTACACCAACCAAGCTTCACAGGAGAGTTGACTACACTTGCCACTCTCCATTTCTTTTCCCCTTCTTTTAGACTTTTGCCCCACTTGTTATGAACTAGCATGTTCCTGAACTTAGAAGGAAATACATGACTTCACGAGGATGAGTTACTGGAGGAGAAGATTGCATGGTAGTTCGGTATCTTGGGTGGGAAGAGCTAACACCCTTCACACATCAGAGACAATTATTCAACGTTCATGTGAGATGCTTTAGGAGGGGGTTGATCTAAGATGACTTCTGAGTTGGGTATGGATGATTTTGTACCGCTTGGAGACTGTTGTTCTTAAAACCCTAATTCTCATTAGGAGTTCCGTCACATTATTAATCCAAAGGTCGAGTTGAGATCCAATTTCACCTTTTGTTCATGACCTTTGTCTGGAATCCAATATCATTTCATTTTTGCATTTCATTTTAGTTGCTCAGGGACGAGCATGGTTTAAGTATAAGGGGATGATGAATATATGATTCATCACTCTAAAGATGAAAATAGAACTTCGTTCTCGAGTCATTACTTGCATTTAATCATTTAAATTACATTTATATCATTTATGCATATGTACTTAATATTCAAGTTTTAGCATGCATAATTGCATTTAATAAGTCAAAATCCTTGTACATTATCACCTGTATAATCCCATAACTTTCCCTATTTTTAATTATTTTTCTCTAATACCAAATTAAATAAAATCAACTCCATTGTGTACATATTATTAACATTAATTAAGGAAAAATATAAAAAACACTAACTTATATATATTCTCAATAAAACCTAAACCCTAGTTCTGAGATTAAAAGCCATAAATTTCATCATCTCTCTCAATTATCTACAAAACAAGACTCAATGTTCATATGTAAAACTTGAGTTTTGGGACCTCATTGTATTTTTACATTTTGATATATTTTAATCCTATTATTTTATGTACAAAACAACTCTTTTTGATTTATTTCTTTTTCATTTACTTTCTTTGATTTATGCTTTAATAAAATGTGCAAAAATCCATATCAAAATTGAAGTAAAAATCAAGGAAAACAAATCGCTCTGAGTATATATGTCTCTCTTATTTTATTTCTTTATTTTTCTTAATTATTAAAAATACCAAAAGTGATATTAATGTGTATTTATTTTATATTTTATCTATTTTATCTTGATTTTTACCTTATTTAAAAATCAATTTTTTTTTGTAAAATACAAAAATACAGGTATTTTATATCTATAGAGTACCGCTAAAAATTCGTTTTGTACAGATAATCTCTTTTGGTTTCGATTTCTTCATGAAAGTTGTAGATCTCATTGAGATGGACAATTTTTATGTATACCACTTTTTGATTTGACTTCATTTGCTATTTTTTTTATTGAATTTTCTTTTATTTTTTTTGATTTTTTTGGGAGCAACACGTGGCGGCTCCTGGAGGTGCCACGTGTTACCTTCTTTTACTCTTTTTTTTATTTATTTTAATTTATTTATATTTATATTATTTATTTATTTTTATGCCATGTGTTGCCTCCTCGGTCGTCCGATCTCGACCTATCGAGCAACCAAGGATCCTCCCCCTTCCTCCGCTGATCTCGGCCGTTTCCATCCTCCTTCGCCTTGTGCGGGCGACGAGCCTCCCTGTCGTTACGCCTCCTCCGCTCAACGGTCCGTGATCGTTACGGGTACCTTTGCCTGCTCCCTCTTAAAACCTCTCGCCACCCCTCTCGTTCCTCTTCATCCGCCATTAGAGAGGTGCGCCCAACCCTTGAGTCATTTTGGGTGGCAGCTAAGATGCTTCCACCGTTGAGGGACAACGTTGCCATCTCTGGTGAGACCCAACCACCCTGCATGTTGTTACGAACTGTGAAGCTCGTCAAGTCTCGAGCTTCAATTAGCTGTCTTAGAGACGACCATCTACAGGTAAAACTTCTTCCCCATTTCCCTTCTCCTTCGTTCTTCTTCTTTCTTCTTCACTGCTTCTTCCTCTTTTCCTCTTGTTCCTTTTCTGCTTGCCTCGCCTCCGCCCTGGCCATTACCGCTCACTCTTGAATCGAGCTCCACCGTAGCCCTTCGCGATGCCGCACCTTTGCCCATGCTCCACCACCCTTGCCGGCTCACATCTGCTCGATCTTCGTCCACATCTTCCCTGGGTGAAGCCCTTCTGCCATGTCCTCCGCTCACCACATCAACATCCTTTCTCTCTCCACCTTTCTGCCTTCGCCGCTCTCATCCCTCGACCACCCCATGTGGAGTCCTTGCTTCGCACCATCGTTTGCGCCACCCTCGCCTTGCCACTCGTCCACTCTCATTGCGCTGATCTTTCTCGACTCGCCACCGGAGCACCACAGCTCCTCTGCCTTCGCTTCGTGCGCCATCGTCACCCACCGTGCACCAGCGCCGCCCTCAGTCCTTCGCTCTTCACCACTTAGTAGCACCTCGCCACTCGACTGTAGCATCGCCTCAAGCTTCGTGCAACGCTTGTCGGCCGAGACTCTGCTGAGCTCCAACTGTCGTCGATCATCATTGCCTGTTCTCTAACGGTCAGCAATGTGCTAGCTCTGCCACTCGAGCCTTCAGGTCCGGCGCTTCTGAAGCACCTTTGAGCATAACGCTTCAATGCATTCGAAGCACTCTACTGCCACTATGTATAGCTCCAGATCCGTAGCTCGCCACACTCACGTGAGAAGCACGTGGGACGCGGGGTAAATTGCATACAATTCCCTATTTCCAATCAATTGTGTGACATCCCCTGCAGACAATGAGCACATTCCCCTCGCATGCGTGCGTGGTAAAATTGTAAAGGATCCCTCACGGGAAATGGTAATTGAGATTGGGTCCTTTTGCACTTTTATTTTAATAGTTTTTATTTTGTATTTTGCATTTAGACCCTTATATTTACATGTTATTTTAAATCTTCAATCATCATCATATTTTTATTTCAAAAATTGCTGTTGTAGAATAATTAATTCTCTATCATTTGATGAAATGGATGTATTTTTGTGAGTTGTGTTTGATTTAATATTATTAATGTGGTGGTTATTGGCATATTTTACCTACCGCGAGCCCTTTAATTCGTAGTAATTCAACCAATGCTCCAAAAATTTCCAAAACTTCACTTGTTGTATGATTAATTATTTTCTATATTTTATCCAAAAATCATTGCATTTGCATGTCTCATTTTCTTAGAATAAATTAAGTAGTAATTTATTTTTAATGCTATGTAAACTTTATATTTTAGGAGATTTTATTTTTCCAATTTTATCTTGAGAAAATAACCAAGTTTGCTATTTATTCAAATTAAATTACTCAAAATCCCACAGTTGCATTATTTTATTTATAGAAAATTCAATTTTCATTAGAAAAAATCCCAAAAATTCACAGTAGTCCAATTTCATCATTTCCAACATCCTTTCAAATTTTCATAATTTTCACATATCATTTGTAAAAAAAATTATAAAAATACTCATAAAAAGAATCCATTTTGCATTCCCATCATAGTGCATAAATATATAAAAAATCCCGCTTTGAAAATCTTACATTAAGTTGTAAAAATTGAGCCTTAAGCTGTTCATTTGCCTCCTTGAGTCGACCCTGGGGCTTGTCCATGTTAAATAAACACATAGCCGCACTTTTCTTAATTGATTAATATATTGATTCATATGGTTAAATTTTGATTGAATCATGATTTCCCAACTACAACATAAAATGACAAATTAACATAGGGTAATTCTGGATCCGTCAATCATCCAACACGCCCTAGGTATGTGATGAACACATTGTTTCTATCGATGGCAATATGAGTTGTCTATGCTATAGGATTCCTTACAGAATGAACAGGTACCCTCTCAAGAGGGACACTTGAAGATTCATGAGGCGACAGATGATCTCGATGTGCCTATTAAGATATGAAAAAATCGAAAGGCGGAACGAGGTTTTCCCTGGTGGTGAGGCGAGGCGTAGCCTCGAGGCATAAGCCTCCGTTTATATAGGAAAATAATTACAAAGTATAATAAATATATATTGATGAAATAATCTAATATAATGACATATAATGCATACCATTGTAATATAAAATGAAATTATGAAGATAAGAACACGAAAAAGGGATGAAATAATCTAATATAATGACATATAATGCATACCATTGTAATATAAAATGAAATTATGAAGATAAGAACACGAAAAAAGGATATGTCAATCCCATATTGCATAAACCTTTCCACTAAATTTCTACCCAATTAAAAAGAAAATCAATGATCACTAAAATATTTATAAAAAAGGGGGTCATTGATGACAATTGTCATTAAAGATATCCCATGTGTTGATATGAATCATATGATTTGAATTGTAATCGTGTGTTTTGCTGAACACAGTTGAGGTTGAGGAATGGTCCGATGTCCCCCCGTGTGCCTATCAAGATACGAAAAAATCGAAAGGCGGAACGAGGTTTTCCTTTGTGGTGAGGTGAGGCGTAGCCTCGAGGCGTAAGCCTCAGTTTATATAGGAAAATAATTACAAAAAGTATAATAAATATATATTGATGAAATAATCTAATATTATGACATATAATACATAACATTGTAATATAGAATGAAATTATGAAGATAAGAACATGAAAAAAGGATATGTCAATCCCATATTGCATAGACCTTTCTACTAAATTTCTACCCAATCAAAAAGAAAATCAATGATCACTAAAATATTTATCAAAAAGGGGGTCATTGACGATAGTTCTCATTAAAGATATCCCAGATGTTGATATGAATCATATGATTTGAATTGTAACCGTGTGTTTTGCTGAACACAGTTGAGGTTGAGGAATGGTCCGATGTCCCCCCGTGCCACCATACCCTACTAGTAAGAGGGTTTTGCTGCCCGATCAATGAGCCTGGGGGGATAGGGGGGAGGCCCACGTGCCCCCCTTGCGGGGATTGTAGGGGGCAACACCCTCGTCCCGAAAATTTTTCTTATATGTGTATTCAAATTCACATGCATATGAGATTTGTGGATGCATATGTTTAAGGGTGTAATATTAAGAGTTCACTGAAATAATTGGACATGTGAATGGTAAATATGAATAAGAAAGAGGTCAAATTTTAGTCTTGTATAAATATATCCTTGACAAATAGCCTTTATAAACATTTGAAACTACTAATAGAATCAATTATTTTATTAAAAAATGTTTGATAAATCCATAACGCCTCAGTGATCGCCTCGCCCTGCCTCACCGCCTCGCCTCACCTCGACCGCCTCGGTCATTCGAGGCGTTCGCCTCAGCCAAGAGGTTTGAGGTGGTAGCCTCGAGGCTATTTCCCTCCACCTCGTTTTTCCTCGAGCGCCTTTGCGCCTCGAGGCACGTTTTTTTAAACCATGGTTCCTATTGCTCCGTGAAAGCAGAGACATATATGTGCTTAATATCCTCTTGTTGCCTAAATTTCTTTGAGCATAATTTCAGAGGATTTCTGGAGATTTATCGTGATACTGTCGGCCATGGAGGTAACACAGACATATCAGGAGGCCATTCGGGATAACCAGTGGCGTCTTACCATGGAGGAGGAGATGGTCGCGCTACAATCGCATGGTACTTGGAGCCTTATGTCAGCTTCAATTGGAACATCCATTGTTGGGTGCAAGTGGGTGTTCACTACAAGGCAAGACTTGTGGCATGTAGGTTCACTCAGACATATGGGGTGGATTATCAGTGTTAGAAATCGTGAATGCAGAAGCGTAATATCAGAGAAATATAATAAAGATGAACACTCAGATTCTTACGTGGAACCTTACTCCCTAAGGAGTGGGATGAAACCACATGAGAACGCCTCAATTGGGAAGGTGTTTTTGTTGGGATAAAAATAAGTCATATAATAAAAGAGATCCAAGGGCTCTCTTATATAGGAGAAGAGCCATGGGTTAATTACATAAGTGATACCCAAAGCAAACATAAAAAATAAAAATGATACGGTGAGATACAATCATCTCAACACTTACCCTCAAGCTGGAGCATAAATATAAATCATGCTCAGCTTGGAACAACACCTCTGAAATGGACCTCTAACCAGGGCCTTGGTGAAGATGTCTGCCGTTTGATCTCCTATGGAAACATGACAGGTGGATATAAGACCTTTCCGGATCATGTATCTAGTGTAATGACAATCCACCGCGATATGCTTTGTCTGCTCATGAAAAACATGGTTATTGGCAATACATAAAGCTACTTGATTATCACATAAAAATTTCATAGGAAGAATAGTAAGGTCAGTTAATACCGATCTAACCCGTATCATTTGTGCACATCCTTGTGCCATGGCCTTGTATTTAGATTCGTCACTAGATCTGACCACCACTGTCTACTTCTTACTTTTCCATGAAACAAGTGAGCTGCCTACAAAAATAACAAAGCCAGAAGTGGACTTTCTGTCTCTGGGACAACCAACGTAATATGCATCTGCACATCCTGTTACCTCAAGGGATGTATCCCTACTGAATGTAAGGCCTGAACCAGGTGAAGTCTTCAAATACCTTAAAATCATATGGACGACATCCATATGCACCTTCCTAGGCTGCTCCATGAACTGACTGACTTTGCTAACTGCAAAAGCAATATCTGGCTTGGTGATGGTGGTGTATAAGAGCTTCCCAACAAACTCTTTGTATCTCCTCATGTCAATCTCTTCAGTGTCCTCATCATACAATCTCATGCTTGTATTCATAGGAGTAGTAGCAGGTTTGCACCCAGTCATACCTATCTTGGAGAGAAGGTCCATAACAAATTTCCTCTGAGTCATTACGAGGCCACGCTTGTTCCTGACGAACTCCATCCCAAGAAAGTAGCGAAGATTGCCAAGGTCCTTAGTCACAAACTGTTGATCAAGGAACTCCTTGACAGTAAGAATACCCTGCTCATCATCTCCTGTAATGACAATATCATCCACATAAACAAGAATAGCCACAATACCTCTCTGTGTCCTCTGTACAAACAGTGAGTGGTCCGCGGTACCGCACAAACCCCTTCTTCTCTATAAACTCCGATAGCTTTTGATACCAAGCCCTCGGACTCTGTTTCATGCCATAAATCGCCTTATGAAGTCTGCACACCTTCTGAGGCTCCCCCTCAGTATCAATTCCTGGTGGCTGTTGCATATATACTTCCTCCTGTAGATCCCCATAGAGAAAGGCATTCTTCACATCAAGCTGGTAAAGAGGCTAGTTCCGTGAAACGACAACAGATAGAAGAATGCGTAGTGTCGAATGTCTTGCTACTGGAGAGAAGGTGTCCTGATAGTCCACCCCATAGGTTTGGGTGAACCCCCGAGCCAGAAGCCTTGCTTTAAAGCGGTTCACACTGCCATTTGCCCTTTGCTTGACCGTGAATATCCATTTGCAGCTTACAACGGAGGCACCCGATGGAGCAGAGATGGCCTTAAATTTCGCCGAAATTCGTCCGAATTTCGATCGAATTTCGATTTCGGTAGGTGACCGAAATTCGGCCGAAATGGCTATATCGGTCGAAATTTGGGGGGGGGGGTCTAGTTCAAAAAACCACCGAAATGATCGAAATTTTGGTCGAATTTCGACCGAAATTCAGCCGAAATTTCGTTTCGATCCCTCACCGAAACGAAACCGAAATCCGACTTTTAAGGCCTTGGCAGAGACAATGCTCCATGTGCCGCGTGATCGCAGAGCTGCCATCTCCTCTTCCATTGCAAGTCGCCACCTGCTGTCTTGAAGCGCATCCTTATATGTCCGTGGGATAGTAACAACAGATAATCCCACTGCAAACTTCTTGTAGTCCTCTGACAGATGATCCAAGGAAACATGTGCAACAAGAGGATATGTGTCACATTGGTGACGAGGCTTCCTTAGGGCAATCGATATCTCCATGTCATCAACCTCATTGTCCTCTGTAATCAACTCTTCCTGTATATTATTCAAATCTCCAATGCCATCAGTACAAAAGATATGTTCATGACATACCTGAGGCATGGTGGATGATGTGGACGACGCATGAGCACTGGGACAAGTAGAAGACCTGCGAATATAAACATGGGGTAAGAACGTGGATTCTGTGTTATGAGGTGGGGGTGGCGGTGGGGGTGGTGGTGGAGGTGGTGAAGACCGAGGAACGTCACATAGAGGTGGAGAAGATGGAGGTGGAGGTACCACAACATCTTCTCTAGAACCAGTATTAGACAACCTTTCACCTGTAGGAGAGAAATACATAATAGACTCAAAAAATGTAACATCAGTGCTTACATAGTATTTTCTCCCAACAGGATCAAAACATCTATACCCTTTTTGGGTACGAGAATAACCAACAAAGATACACTTGACACCTCTAAGTGAGAGCTTGTCTCGGCAAGGAGTGAAGTCATGGACAAAAGCCACCGATCCAAAGACTCTTGGTGTAAGCAAGAATAGTTCCTTCTCGGGAAATGCAATCAGGAAAGGACTCTTTTCTCTAAGAATAGTGGATGGCATGCGATTCACCAAGTAACAGGCGGTGAGAACCACATCCCCCCCAAAAAGAATGAGGTGTACAATTGTAAATTAATAAGGTCCTCGCGATGTCTAAGAGGTGACGATGTTTACATTTTGCAACACCATTTTGTTGTGATGTATAATTGCATGAAGTCTGATGAACTATACCCAGAGACCTGAGAAATTATGCTAAGTGTAATGTAGAAAATTCCAAAGCATTATCAGGACGAATGTATTTGACTTTAGCAGAAAAGATGTTAATTTCAATAGAAAAGTCTTAATTATAGCACTTGCGTCAGACTCATGTTTTAACAGGAATACCCAAGAAAGTCGAGAATAATCATGCACAACAACTAAATAAAAACGATGCCCCTGATAATCAGGAACACGACTCAGACCCCAGATGTCAAAATGAAGTAACTCGAAAGATCGACTAATATTACGACTCGAACGACTCGGAAAGGAGGAGCGATGATGTTTTCCAAGTTGGCAGGACAAAGTAGTACGAGTAGATATTTGCGGGAGAACATGTATCATCTTTTGAAGAGGAAAGTGTACAAAGCGAAGATGCCACATGAACAGCGAAACAGATCCAGGTGGAATAGAGGCTATCCCAACACATGATGGAATGACAAGCTTATACAATCCTCTCTGCTCACGACCATGAATAATCATCCTGCCAGTTAGTATGTCATGAAACACAGGAGAAGAGGGGTCAAAAATGGCACGACAGTGTAGATCTTTTGTAATCTGACTATTGGACAAAAGATTCATTTGAAAATCTGGAGCATGTAAAACATTCTGAAGACGTATGGAAGGGGCTAAAACAATCTCCCCCTGACCAACAATGGGTAGCCGAACTCCATTGGCTATGATCACGGATCACCCAGGAGGGATAGACCTGTACGAGACAAACTGTGTCCGATCTTGACACATATGATGAGATGCTCCAGAATCCATAATCCAATCGGTCACATCAGAACTGCTACTACTGGTAAGCACATATGAAATACCTGAGGAACTGGACAATGCTCTGTTAGTGGCCGCGGCATCCGATGGGTCTGCAGTCTGAGTCACAGGGGTGGTTACCATCTCTCGAAGTCTCGAGACAAGATCATCAAAACGTGCATCTGGAGTAGGTGCAGGTGAAGAGGCAGTCTGCTCAGCAACACGTGCAGGCACCGATTATCCATGCTTCCGAAAGCATGTCTCCTCCGAATGACCAGGACGATGACAATAGGAACATGGACCATACTCACATCCTCCACCTCTCCCATGAGGTCCACGGCCACGAAACTGTGACGAGCTTCCTCGTCCACAAGAAGCAGCCATAGCCGAGGACGTCGACTGTGGCATAGGTGTAGGTGTGGTTGTAATCCTGCTCAGCCGCTTGTAGACCTCCTCCATCGGTGGTATGCTCTCGCCAGTCAGAAGTTGAGTACGAGCGGCATCATACTTGGAGTCAAGGGATGACAGGAAAACTCCAGTCATCATAGCATTTCGATACGCCTGTTGTTGTTCCACGCTTGTAGTAATAGACATGAAGTCATGAAGTCTTTCAAACATGCCTCTCAGATGAGAAAAATTGGTGTGGAGAGGTCGACCATTCTGCTTGGTCGAGAAAATATCGAACTGCAGTTGGAGAATCTTGCTTTCATTCTTCGCTTGTCCGTAAGTAGCAACCAATACATCCTACATGGCCTTTACAGTTGGCTGATTGACGATATCATTAGTGATCTCCGTGCTAACTGTCTCAGAGAGCCAGATACGAGCATAGGCATCATCTTGTTTCCATGATGCATTGGCCCCAGTCTTGTCCGCCGGCTCCGAGTCAGTCAGAATGTGCTCCTTGTTGTGGCACTGCATTAGGATACGAAACTGCATGGACCATAACTCGTAGTTGGTCCCGTCCATCTTCACGATAGGTGCCGGGCCCTTGAAGGCACCATAAGAGGAGAACACGTCACCCTTATTCTATGACATTCTTCAATATGCCAAGACGCGGAACAAGCGGGGAACAAATCAATAATAGATTTGTCTGCAACACCATAGGAAGGATGAGTTGTATCTGTAGACTTATACACTTATCCCTAGATCTTCGTTGGAGGTCTAGGGCCTCAGAATAAGAGATAAATCAGATTATATCCTTGTTTCTTGCACCAGATCAGACCTCAATGCATCACAAAAGGTCGTGCAATAACCCCCAACGGCAGCGGGAGGGGCCCTACGATGATGCCAGGTGTAGGGCAGGTCAGAGGGGGGCCTTCAACTGTGGGGCGGCGCACAGGAGAGGCCGCGGGAGGCCTCGAGGGCCGCTGGCAGCGGGGGCGAGGGCCTCCGGCAGCGGCAACGGCAACGGGAGAAGGCCGCTGCAGGAGTGGCAACGCTGGAGAGGGCCGCAATAGAGGGAGGCACATCGAGAGAGAGGGAGGGGGCGGATGGGGTTAGGGTTAGGGTTTTGGTACGAGAACCTCGGTCTAGGACTGTTGCTCTGATACCATGTTGGGATAAAAATAAGTCATATAATAAAAGAGATCCCAGGGCTTTCTTATATAGGAGAAGAGCCATGGGTTAATTACATAAGTGATGCCTAAAGAAAAGATAAAATATAAAAATGAAGGTGAGGTAAAATCATCTCAACAGTTTTTATTAAATTTCCTCATCTGATACAATGGGTGTGGGGCTTCTTATACAACCCCCACTAACTCTCCAAGTCCGACAACTAGTAGATGTGGGACTAAACATAAGATGCTGTGGTAATTAGACCCTGGAGGGATCCAATTACCCACCTACACAATGGACGCATACTCCAACACCCCCCCTCAAGCTGGAGCATGCAATGCTAAGCTTGGACATAAAGAAAGAATTCTCAAACTCACAATACAAGGAACTACATACAATATCAACTCAACGCATACTCTACCATCGGTTGCTGTCGAGATTGTTGTTTCTCATGCCGTGCTGGTGAGGAGGAACAAAAGGGTTGGAGTGTGAACTGAACCGAGTCTCCTCGTCAGAGAACATGTGCTCTGTAGTGCGTCTATCAAAGTCACTGAAACTGAAATGAGTCTCCACCTGGAGAACTCAGGCTCGCAACTGTTCCATCTCTTTGAAGGGCCGAACTGAAAAAAAGCTGTGGAAACATCCTCGTTGGAGTTCATGATCGCTGGAGAATGGAATATGAAAGTCTCCTTGTTGGAGAACTGAGTCTCCTCCCAACCTGGCTCAGAGAATAGGATCAGTAATATGTAGTCCCTATGAAACCACGTGAAAATCCTAGCCCACAATGGCATAGAGAATGAGATTTCTACTCTGGAGTCCCTATGGATCACATGAAATCTCCGAGACGAGCAAATCGAAGATGGAGACCTCTCAACTTATCGCATACATGTGCGCATGATGCAACTCAAGCCTCAAGTCTTGGAGGGGCAAAAACAAATTCTAGCAAGTAGCAACCAAGCTCAAGTCTTTCACAAAAATCTTAAGGGGTTCCTTGTAAATTTTTATGTCTTTTTTTCTACCTATGGTTTGGAGGGAGCAACCCATGTTATGTGGTACAACCCACATAATATTGAGCTTTCTTCATTGTAATTTCATGGGCCAACTTGCTATAAAAGAGCAACATGGAGGTGTGGAAAGGAGGGTAGATATCCCCTAAGCCTACGACCTTACCCTCCTAAATCCCCTTCTCTCTTCTCCCAAGCTCCTCCTCCTCCCTTGCTCTCATATTCCTAGCCCTTCAGATCCTCCTCCTCCCATGCTCTCCTATTCCCAGCCCTTTACTCCCTTTCCTCAATCCTCCTTCCTCCCAACTCCCTTCCCCTCCTCTCCAGCAGCTCTAGACTCCCTTCTCCCCTCCCCCCAACTTCCCTCCCCACCACTATCTACCTTTCCCAGCCTCACCTCATTGTCATCAACCCCCAGTCAACACCACCACCTTCGATGCCCTAAAGCCAACTCCACAACCTAAGCACCCCGGCAGACCTTCACCTTACTATCACCACTGCTATAAGACGTGCCGCTCTTTCCTTTTTTACTCGACTTTGTTGATGCCAATTCCGCGTACTGTTCTGGAGCTTGTATTTGATATTAAATGAAGTCCAATCCCCTTTTATGTGTACTGTTCATCTATTTAAGCAAGTCCGCTTGTTCCTTGATTATGCTTGAAAACTAAATTGGTCTAAATTAGTTCTATTCCCTTACTTTATTCTGGCTATTATCTCTGTTTGGAAACTTTTGCGTTTTACAAACATATTATAATGATAGTTTCATACTAAATGGGTAGGATGTAGTAACTCATCACATTTGCATCTCCATAAGTTTGGTTGATATTATCACAGTTGGTTGCATCAAAGTGGTGTCAGAGCAAAATCGATCCTTAAGAAGAAAAAAGTATCATTTCATTGCAATTGCATTGCGTATGCCATTTCTCTCTCTTTTCTTTTATTTTTCTTCTCTTTTGTGTGGCTCGTATTTTTAATTTTTACAAGTATGAACTGCCTACCATTTTATTTTCTGTCAGTGTCAGGTGTTGCCTACCTTTTTTTTGCACGTATACGACTATGCCAACCGCTTTTATTTTCCTGCTTGTTGTATGCCTTTGCCATCCTCTTTTAATTCTTCTGCTTGTGGTTCGACCCTACCGACCATCTTTAATTTTCTGCTCGTCACACGTCTTTGTCGACTGTTTTTTTCTTCTCGTTTGTCTGTCGACTGCTTATTTCGTCATTTATTTGTAATTTTACTTGTTAAAACCTCTCTTTTTTGTCGCAAGAAAAATAAAAAACGTCTTGTTTTTTCTTTTGCTCCGTGTCCATGTGATTTTAGAATCTGATCAATGATGGCTCATCAACCTGACCTTCAGTCCATGGCACGTCTGGAAGCCATGATAGAAAATCTTGGAAGTGAGATCCGTCGCACAAACACCCATCTAGGAAACATAGAGAGAAGCGTTACCAATAATACCCAAAAATGGGAAGGTTTAAACTTTGACCTAATGGATAGGCAATATAGACAGAATCACAATTCTAGAAGCTCTAGTCGATCCTCATAAACACAAAATCAGAATTCCCGAGACCACCGACATTGCCAACAGGATCCGAGTGTTCCTAGTTCAGAGAGTGATACCGACAATGAACATTTCCTAGACCCAAACTCACCGCACCCCTCGGGTAATGAAGATGATGAGCATAGAGAACCCATGTGCGACGGGTAGTAGAGCGGAATCAACGAAGAGCACTTGAGCTACGTGCTTGACATTTAAATCAAGTGCAGGACTCTAATTGGGACCGTGACATAAGAATTGACGTGACTGACTTCGATGGCGGTGTGATCCAATCATCTTCTTAGACTGGATGGATCGGTTGGATCACTTCTTTGTTTTGAAGGATCTACCGAGTGGAGATTCTAGTTTAACATGCTGAAATTGAAAGGATATGCCATACTTTGGTGGAAATGTCTTCAGGAGGAATGCCATCGCCAAGGTAAAGAAAACATTCATTCGTGGATTTGAATGCAGAAGAAATTTCGGGAGAAATTCCTATCGGAGGAGTATCGACAAAACTTGTACAACTGCCTCCAAAATCTACGGCAAGGAACATACCGTTAAGGAATACCCAAAGAATTCCGAGTTTTGGTGGCTCGGAAATCCCTGAAAGAGAGTGTCTCTCAACTTGTTGCCTGATACACACATGGATTACGTACCAATATTCAAGATGAATTATACATATGTGATTGTCGCAATGTGGATACCGTACATGATAGAGCTGTTCGAGCTGAGGTCAAATTAAGTATGAACATCACGCGTCGCCCCACAATAATCACCTCCAGTGCCTCCATCACTACACCCAACACATCAACCAGACTAACTAGAGTCGACACTCAACCAATCGTGAAGACAATTGCCTTTGGGTCTCGCGTTGCTTCTAGAACGACAACTAACCAGTCCTGACTTGCTTATGCCAGGTCTGGAATCCTTGGTGCTCGCCTACCGTAGGACCTGTCACTTGTTATGTGTTTGCAAAAAGGTCATCGGGTAGCGTACCCCAACCCACACATAGCTAGCGCACACCTAGTGTATGATAAATCAAATAATGACACAACCCATACTGAAGAAATTGAATCAGAGATGGTAGTTGGATACACAAATAACAATGAAGAATATGAGAATGTTGGGGTAAATACTGAGATTTGTGGACCTTTTTTTCCCTAATTGAACACAGTGAGTTTGGAGTAGAAAACAACACACCAGTAGTAGTTGTGCAACAACTCATGCTAGCACCTAAGGTTGAGGCTGATGGTGCATGGTTAAGAATGAGTATCTTCTGCACCACCTGTACCTCCAGTGGTCATCACTGTTCTTTGATCATCGATGGAGGGAGCGCGGAAAACTTTGTAGCCTAAGAAATGATGGGCAAGTTGGAATTGCAAACCCAACCTTATACCAACCCTATAGTGTGGCGTGGTTTAAAGGAGGGACTTAAATGCTTATTCACCGTCAATGTCTTATCAAATCTTATCAAATTTTCTATTGGACCATCCTATAAGGATGACCCCTCTTAATTGGATCTGAGTTTGTTTGCAAAAACGGCTCTTACACAATATCCAAAAAATATGTTTGAGCATTCCATCGCGTAGTGCTCGTCAAAACCTTTCCAACAAGTCCAAGAACGCAAAAATCCGAATTCGGGAGCCCGAGTTACAACGATTTTAGCTATTCCGGGTCTGGGTCATATTTGGATCCGAATCCGGGTTCGATCCCATATAAGCTGCCCTCTCTCTCCCAAAACGCCCAAAATCCAGCTCCAGCCCTTCCTCCTCCCCTCTCCCCCTCGCCGGAGCGCCGTGGAGCTCGCCGGAGCTATGGATCGACTATCCGAAGCCGCCCCACTTAGAGGAGGCCGAGGTCACCTTTGTGCGTGGTCTGGCGTCACCCTAGGAGTGTTGAGTGCGCTGTTCTTCATGGGAGGAGAAACCGAGGAAAGAAGTTTTCTTGAGGCACGATGTCCCCTTCCCTCTTGCTTCGGATTCTACACGTTTTTGTCGAACTTGTATGCTTGAAAACTCCGTAGAGCCATAGGGATTCTCGTTGCGATGGTTTCTAATTTGGCTTATGCTGAGATTCTATTGGGAAACCAGATTTCCCCTCTTACTAAGAAGGATTTGCTCGCATATGCTGGGCCTCTTGCTGAATTGATCGCATGGTCTGAAAGTTCAGGGGAGAATTTCTCAAATCTGAAAGTTAACGGAGAAACCGGGTTATTTTTTTTATATGCAAGAGATTGGATGCCCGTGGTATAAGAATAGAAATTTATGTAATGTTGCATTATAAATTTGTTATTGGAAAATGGGATTCAGGTATTCGTTTACCAAAAAAAATCCAGTTATCTTCTGGAGGAACGTTGCTGGATTATTGAAAGCCTTAAAAAGGTTTTCTCCCATTGCCAAATGGATTTAGCTGTTGGAGTTGTTTTGAGCAAACTCTTTTTGGGAGGTAGTTAAGAAATCCAATACTGTAGTAACGAAGCAAATGAGCTTGCGAGAAGGGTATTAAAGCTACATAGATTTATAGTGCCATCCCTTATTCTGTCTTGGTGTGCTGCGTGCATCCTTTTTCCAACATGCGAGATGTAATTTGTTTTATGCTGTAAAACTGCTGCACTGAAACTTTTTTCTTATAACAACATACTCAGTGTTTTCAGGCATGTAGTTGCTGGAGGATTGTAATTAGGAATCTTAGAGTGCCATAGACTTGGAAGATGAATCAGAGAGATTGATGGTTGGTGCCATTGAAATAGGCTGGAAATAAGGTTTCCTTTCCCACGTAGGTATGAATGGCGAGAGTAAAAAAACCAGATAAGATGGGGGTGTAAACCCCTCATGATATTTGAAACTGCAAAATGTACTATCGAGTTAATTAGAATGGCCGAAGTTTGTAAAAAAAAAAGCTTGAAACCTAAACCCTGAACCAAGGCTTGAAATCCAGTTTGAAATATTTGGAGGGCAACCCAAATGTCAGGCTTTTGCAATATAAATCCCATTTAATGGAATGGGTGCTTTTACAACTTCAATTTTTGGAATCATTTCCTATACATGGTATTGATGCTGATTCGAGATGATTCATCTGGTGACCATACGATGCCAGTTCCCCTGCGTTCACTCTGCTTTGCGTGTGTATGTACAAACCATTGTTATGTGCCAGTTAACTTGACACATCATGTCTTTGGTGCCCAAAAAATGGTGATGGATATTGACTATCAACCTGATATACGTGGTTGATTTGTCAACCTGTTGTACCATGAACAGCTTTATAAAATATAAAATGAAGTGTACTGATGCAATGCAGCTGAATTTATCAACAGCTTCTCCTTATGTGGTCTATTCATAATTTGGTATAGTTTTTCACATAGTATGTCAAGTACTCTTCCAAGACTTCTTATCTATAATTACACCTACATTCAGAGGATGCTTTTCCTGTTGGACTCTTGTCTATGCTGCAGTGATTCGGTCTTATGTGGCATGTGAGTAGTGGAGTAGTTGCTACCAAGGGAGGGGCATGCACCCTTGAGGCTCTGGGTAGAAGCCTAGAGAACCACGATCCCAACCGCTACTACGTATTTGTGACGGTTAGAGGACATGTTGCTTGGCACATCGAGGAGTCATCACGTGATGTTTAGCCTCAACACTTGCGCACATTTAGCCCGGAGCTTCAAGTGCGGGCCAAGTAGTCATGGTTGGTGGTATAATGTTTCGCTTGTTCACTTAGAGTTAACACTTGTGTATTGGTCAGTGTAGGCCACATTAGTTAGTATTCCGAGTGGGAGCATTAAGAGGGGAGTTTCGAGAAAATGTGGTTAATGAAGTTGGGAATAAAATATGAATCTCCTGTGTATAAGGAGGAATGCGGTGGTTATGGTGACTTCGACTATGGTACAAATGATCTGGATAATCTATGGCCTGACTCATGCCCTACGCCACGGTGGGCTCTTACACATGTGTACTGGACTTGGACGTTTTACGAGGATTCACGGGTTGGAAATCGCCTTGGGAATTAGAGTTATAATCTTATAAGTTAAGCCAAGTAGACGTGTTGAGAACTTAGTTAGGATGCATTGTACCCCATCGCATGCTAACAGAGGCACACCAACCCTAAGGTCTTCTATCTTTAGAGTCATAGTGTGAGTTCTCACTCAGACCAAGACTACAGACTACCCACGAAGCTTGGTGATCCATATCAAATAATAATGAGTAGAATTTAGTTAATTATGAGGACGGTTTATCAGTTGTTTCTTTTGCACACTTAGAATTATATCTTGCTTGTTATAATTTTTTATATCGTACTGATCAACTTTGCTCATAACGTACGTATGTGTGGATCCACTGGTTCTTAGTAGAAGCCGCAACAGTGAGCGACTCTTGCTTACCTGGAGCTACTTCTTTTTGTGTAGCTACACGACTTCCTATTTGTGATACAGTTGCTTGTAGCTTTTAATGTTGGTACCTTACTTGTAGCATTTTGGGAGACATGATATGTACCATGCATATATGGAATATTTTCTTTTGAAAAGCATGCATGTAACATATTTTTGTGGACATGGATTGTGATGAAATGAATGATGGACACATTATGAATGGAAAAGAAAATTTTAATTCCAGTCTTTTGTGTTATTTTCTCATGCTCTTTATTATATTGTGTATTTCGAATGTGGAACGGTATCTGCATGGAATCGATTTGCCGAATACCCGGAGACTGTCATGACAGGTGAAACATTGCTCCCTTGATGTATGTCACATGTTGTTGGGATGCCCTTGGCAATTTGATCGAGATACTGAATACAAGGGAAGAAATAATACATACCTCTTTATGATAAACAAAATACGAATTACCTTTTGACTTCAACGTAACACACCTAGTCCATGGGAAAAGGCATCCACCCCATCAAGGATTCCACAAGTTGGCCACTGGTACTCTATGGTTACTAGGACACCCCAACCAGCGCATGAGACACTTGTGGTTCTTAAAGCCTCTTCCTTTCGATGTCAGCTTCACGAGTCATTAGTCATCTTTCCCCTTATTGGAAAGGAGGTCGAAAACGACATAGTGGACCTTGATAAAATGAATCATGAAGTTGCCTCGATTCTATCCGAATACACGAATATAATGTCATACGACTTACCTGAAGGACTACCACCTCGGTGCATGTTTGGAGTGGCTCCAACATTCAGTGTCTTAGGGTGGAGGATGGCTCAATCTCCCAAGGGTTTAAATATCGGTTTCGGATATCGTATCAATACCATGCCGATATGATATTTCGTCGAAATTTCGACGACATTTCTCCCATATCAACCATCGTCTGTGAAGAAATGATCGGAAACTGCCCTTATATCACCATTTCTGACGAAATTTCACCGAAATTTCACGAAATCTGAAACCATGCCATCTCCTAACGTTGTATTAGATCGATGTGCGACAACTGCCATGAGGATAACTCATATCCATTCACTATTTTGTGGGTAAATTGGTGTAGTAGAAATGAGGCCATTTCCCGGGGCCAAGTGTTCTACTCGGAGAATGTTCTTGAACATTTCAGGGTGTTGTGTCAATCTTGGAACCATGTCTTGTGATGTCATGTATACTTTTTAATTTTTAATCATATATTTTCTCGTATGGTGGGTCCCAGCTTAGGAGGCCACCCACTTTCTTCTAAAAAAACTTTATAACATCTATCCTTGAGCTTCCATGGTATTTGTTTATGGCTATACTTGGGCAAAATAAGGAACCATCTTTCACTATGTGGAAGAAAAACGTTGTTTATTCATAGAGCCCAAACGTTCTCTTATATAGAAGAGAAACCCTAATGAGTAAATTAAGTACCAAGGAGACAAGAAATAAATAACTGTGAAACAATATCATAACATAAAATGCTTCAACACTCTCCCTCAAGCTGGAGCATAGATGTCGATTAGGATCAGTTTGGAACATCTCTGAAAGGGCCATTTGGCTAGAGCCTTGGTGAGCATTTCTGTTGTCTACTCACTAGAACTGACATGTGATGTAGAAATAAAGCCATTCTGGATCAAATCTCGAATGTAGTGGCAGTCTACCTCGATATGCTTGGTTCACTCATGGAAGGCTGGATTGTTGGCAATAAACAATGTGACATGGTTGTCACATTGGAGATGCAGAGGAAGAGGGACCTCAATGACTAAGTCATTCAGAAGTGATCTAACCCACATCATCTCTATGCTAGCTTGTGCCATAGCTCTGTACTCAGATTCAACACTCGATCGGGTGATAACTGTCTGTTTCTTGCTCTTCCATGAGACTAATGTATGCGCCTCTGCTAAACAAAATGCCAGTGTCATGTGAGGTCTTTGGATACCTCAAAATCATATGGACTGCTTCCATATGAACCCAGGTAGCTGCTGTATGTAGACTTCCTCCTGAAGATCACCATAGAGGAAAGCATTTGTCACATCATGCTGGCACAGAGGCTAGCCCCATGTGACAACGACGGAGAGAAGAACCCAAAGTGTGGAATGCTGAGAAAAAGGAGAGAAAGTGTCTTGATAGTCTACGCCATAGGTTTGGGTGAACCCACGAGCTATGGGTCGTGCCTTGTAGCGATCAATGCTGTCATCTGTTCGATGCTTCACAATTAACACCCACTTGCATCCTACAACATACACATCTGATGGAGTTGTAACAATACTCCACATGCCACAAGACTGGAAAGCAAACGTCTCTGCTTCCATGACCAAACGTCATTCGCTCACTTTGAGTGCCTCCTGATAAGTGCGTGGGATTTCTACAATTGATAATCCTACAATAAATATTTGAAAATATGGTGAAAGCCATTCCAGAGACACCTGACCTGCCTTGGGGTATAATGCACAAGAACGCTTGCCTTTTCGCAAGAAAATGGGCCACCCTAAATCACTCTTTGTTGGTGGTTTTGGCTTAACATGTATATTTGCATGCTCATCATGTACATCATGCGCACTACTAGTTCCATTATTTAAAACCAAGTTTTTATAATTTACCTGGGGCATGATGGATGCTAGGGAAGGCGTTGGAACATGGAGTGCAGGTTGAGATATATGTGTAGATGGAAATGGGAGAATAACAACATCCTAAGATTCTTCAGGACTCATCCTGTCACCTGTAGGAGAGTAGTACATGATGGACTCAAAGAAGGTGACGTCAGCACTGACATTGTACTGTCCTTGTACATGATCAAAACACCGATAACCCTTCTGGGTACAGGAGTAACCAACAAGCATACATTGAAAGTTTAAGGAGCAAGCTTGTCATGATCATGTCGTAAGATATGGACAAATGCCTCACACCCAAACACTCATGAGGTAAAAGAAAAGATGTTTTTATCAGGAAAAGCAAGAGTAAAGGGTGCTTTTTCACCCAAAATAGTAGAGGGCATTTGATTTTTAAGATAACAAGCTGTCAGCACAACATCACCCCAAAAAGAATGTGGAGCCCGTGATGAATCTCGGATTCATCACTCTAAATCTCATTTATTAAGCTCAATTCCCTCTAAATCAACAGCATATCTGCATCTATTCTGCATAATTAGCATTCATGCATGTTTTCATAAGAAGGGCATTTTATCCATAATTTCTGCATAAACTAAGAAGCTAAAAATCCAAGCCAAATTTGACCTATAAATACTCTAACTTCCCCGATTTCTAATCCCTTCATGCTAACTCTGAATGACACAAAACCACCTCCACCGTGTACATATCACTAATCAGAATAAATGACAAATACAAAAAAAATCACTAACCCAAATAAGTGGACCAAAAACCCAAACCCTAGTTTCAGGATTTTCGGACTAAAAGCCACATATCTTCCCCATCTAGTGTCCGATTTGATCCTACTCACTTTTGAATTAATGTACATTCAATTACCTTCAAAATAAGACCAAGTTCAAGTGAATCAGAGCTCTTATGTGAAAGTTGGGTTTTGGGCCTCTTTTTGTACATTATGTATTTTAGCGGTTTTTGACCTGATATTTTATGTACATATTTTCTTAATTAATAAAAATCCAAAAAAATAGATATAGGTGTCTTTATTTATCTTTGATTTCTCCATATTTTTTCCGGATTTTCTATCTGATTTAAAATTGACAAAAAAATTATAAAACTCAAGAATCAAGGTATTTTATGTACATGGGATACCCCAAAAAATTCACTTTGTGCATTTGATCGATTTTGATGTCTTCATGAAAGTTGTAGATCTCATCGAGACGATCAATTTTTGTGAAGGAACTTTTTCGATCCGACTCATTTATTGTTTCTTTTTGATTTTGCAAAATATTTTAGCTTCGATTTTTCTGGTGCTGACACGTGGCAGCCTCAGAGGCCGCCACGTGTCAGCATTTTTTGGCCCCTTTTTATACTCGTTTTTATTAAAAAAATAATAAAAAATAAAAAATAAAAAAATAAGCGATCGTACGTGCGTCGCACGTGCCTCCCAGCACGTGCCGCACCTCTTCGCATACCCTCGCCACGTGGCTCGATATCGGCCGTCTGATCTCGGCCGATCGAACGGCCGTTGACTTTCCTCTTCGCCCCCCTTTCGCAACTGCCGTCGCTACCCTCGTCGACCTGCGACCTCCGCTCCTCCCGCGCCGCCAACCACCTCCGCACTCTCCGCAACCTCTTGTCGCTCGTTCTCTCTCCTATTTAAAGGCACCCTCTCCCCCGATCACCGATCATCTGCCGATAAAGCCTCGAGAAGTCCGGGGTGGCAGCCCGGGCGTTTCTCGACTCCGGCGAGGTCCGGCCACCTTCGTGTGGTTGTCGCAGCGCCTCCGTGGGCCTTGCTGTTCCAGCTCCAGCCTAGTCGCCGTCGAGCCAACGCGTTATCTCCATCAACATCAACAACTCCGCCTCTTCATCGACCTTCAACCGTAACGTCCCCTACGTCGTCAACGACCTCCACCTTCCTCAGCGATCAATGACGCCATCGCTACGACCGCCACTCCGCCCAACGACTCCGCTAACTTCATCATTGACCTTCGTCTCAAACGACGTCAACTACACCGCCGGCGCTCCACCGATTCCGCCAACCGCTCCAGCGCCTCCACATCATCAACGCACCGCCGACCCACCACCAACCTCGCCACCGCAGCTCACCCAGGTGCTCCGCCCCAGCCTTCACAGCCTTGGCCGGATCAAAGCCCCTCCTTCGCCTCGCCAGACCGCCAACGGCCGGGCTCGAAGCCCGAGGCCCTCCCCGCGTGCGAGGCACGTGACGGGAGGGGACGACGTCAGCTCCACGTCACGCCCAGGTCTTTGTAGACAACCCCCCGGAGCTTCTCCTATTTGCGCTTCAATCCAGCAAGTCCAAGGCACGTGCAAATCACGTGATTCCTTGGAAAATTTCAAAAGACCCCCCTCTGTTTCTCAGTAATTACAATTAGGTCCCCCCCTGCTTAATTCATTTATTTTATTTATATTGCATTTATACCACTGTCTTCCCCCGTAATTTTGAACCTCATCTCTACATTATTTTATTAATAAAAAAATAGCACGATGTTTGTCATTTAATTCTCTACATTGTGACATATTTTGGTATTTTTTATAATCAGTGGTTAATTAATAATAATTATTTTGTGGAAATTGTTATATTTTGCCCAATCTGAGCTCTTAAATTTGCCATCGATTAACAGTTTCTCCAAAAATCCCCGAAAAATCACACATTGAAGAGTTAATTGTGCTTAACATTGTGCTAAAAAAGATTTGCATTTGCATGCATATTTTTCCCTGTAAAAATCATTTTGCATATTTAATTAATTAATTTTTAATAGGTATTAGATCTCACATTTTCAAAATTTAGGATTTTTCTGAAGTCCATCACCTAGTGATAGATCTTAGCTAATTTTCTCTCTGGAAAACAAGTAGGTTTAATATTTATTATAAATAAATATTGAAAACCATTTTGTTTCCATTTAACAATTCATAAAAATTTCATATTGCATCCAAAAATTCCAAAAAAAATTAAAGTGCATTCATTTCATCATAATCTACATCGTGGCCAAGTTTCGTATTTTCGGACATCGTTTGAACATAGCTGATATTTTAGTCCCTAAAATAGGCCAAAATTGCATTTTGCATCCCTTATTTGCATTGAAAATTCCAATAATGACCGCCTAAAAAACCGTGTACGAACCTTGATAAAAACAACTCTAGGTTGTTCCTTTGCCTCCTTGTGATCGACCTTGGGACTTGCCCAAGTAAAATAAACATAAAACCACTCGATTGAAATTGAATAATATTTGTGGTTATTTCTTGACCGATTCCTATCGCTGCCTACAACGAACGACACATTTTATTCTTTAAGCACGAACATATAAAAACAATTTTTTAAAGCCGTGATTATCGGACTCGTCAGATGGCGCTGTTGTCGGGGAGGCAAACGACTTAGTTTTGTGTTTTGAAATTTTTTTGTTTGGTTTTCCGCGTTCGGGTAGTCTGAACCCCGAATTGTTCATTGTAAATGATATTTATTTTCTTGCATTTATTTGTCTTGTCTTTTATTATTTTTGAGTCACTCTCTTATATCCTCTCTCTTATTTTTCTTGCGAGGTACCCGGCGTACGTGTAGCAGTTTTCAAGAAACCGACGCATCTTCACCGACATCCGTAAAGCCACAATTAATTTAAGATCGAGTCGAGTCGTGAGAGAGCGTAGAGTCTAGATTTTTAATTTGTGCAATTTTATTTACCTGCTCATTTACAGCGGTGTCCGTTTGGACTCTCGCGCTTGTAAAAAAGATCTTGAACTTTTCTGTGGTGTGTCGTGGCCTGTTTCACTCTTCGATGAGGGTGAGGCCCGACTTGAGTGGTGATTAGGATAGACCTATACATACGGCTCTCAGAGCATTTATATTTTTGCTTGTGCTTGTAGGATCTAAGGCCAAACTGCACTTTAACTGAGACGCACATAGATCGTTCAACTTAGGCAAAATTTAACTCAATTCTTTCCCGCTAATAGAACTTTCTGCTTAGGTGCGATTTTCATCGGCTTGCACTCATTTTAGAATAATTTTCAATTCTGTATTGCATCCCACATGGAGATTGCGACGAGACACTGCAAGTCTTCTAACTGAGCATACATCATTGTTTTCGCATGCATCGATTTTTCCTGAACTCCTCCCTCTTGTTTTATTACATAATTTTAAAGGAAATTGGGACTGGACGGTAGACGTGTATTTGTGCTCATCTAATTTTTCAGTGATCACCTCATTAAAATTGGGACTGTAAATATAACCGATCTTAAGAACCCATAAAATCAAGAATTTTTGCGGGAGAGCAACCCCGACCTTGGATGATTTTATTTTTCTGAGTGAGCGAGAGACGACACTTAAGGTTAGAACCAAGCTCTGACACCTAACAGACTTGCTAAATTTTGCCAAGATTGATTTATCACCAACTAAAATTGAAAAGATAATAGCCGGACTCTTACAGCTTCGTTGTGTGAGTTGGTGAACCCAGGGTTTGATTTGTGTTTGCATTGGTGTGCGTGAACCGATACTTATGATCAAAAGCCGCACATTTGATAAAAATTCTCTTCCCGTGCAATCATCTCTCTCCTCTCTTGATTTAAGCCTCATCATGGAACTCTTGTACAAAAAATCTTACAGAACCAACCCCTCATTCCTTTCAGATCTTTCAGAAATGACCGATAATCCATCATAACTGTACTATGAAAATGAATTTGTATGAGTTTGACCCAAAACACCTCCTCCAATTTCAACAAGAGACTCTCAAACACCAACATTCTCCACAAATCCGATTTGCTTCATGAATGACAATCCTTTGTTTTCGGACCTAACAAACCCACAATCACCTGAGGTCTCCACTTCTTCGTATATCAATGCTCTCTACGCCGATCAAACAATTGATCCTTCTTATTCGGTGAATGTCAATCCATCATTCATGGGAGATGATAACTACATGATTGAACTCAACAATTTTCATATATCCCGTCGTCCCCGCTAGTGAACACCAATGAACAATCATCATCCTGGATTGACCATGACAATCCCCTTTTCAGACATGACAACCATATAGAGGACTGGACTGAATACATAAAAACACAGGAACCCTGTATGCTGACTACACCATATCAAGATCCGACCACTCATAAATCGGATCAACTCCACATGTCTGGATCATATGAGCAACCGCCTTCCATAATTATTGATGAGATATTTTCAGAAAATAATATATTGGACATTCCAAGAAACTCCTCTTCTAGCACATGAAGGAAAATGGAAGATGAAATTATTGAATCACAAGAACACACATCGACTGCTCCCATAAGTCATCATGAACAAATTTTTGAGGATGATATTTCGAAGATGAATAAAAGATTTGAATCAATGGAGGATAGCTTGCAAAAATTCACTGACCGATTAATCGCATTCTATGGTGGCTCGGACATAAAAATGGATGAGGAAATGATTGGATCTGAGATTGAAAATTTTGAGGATATTCAGGAACATAGGGATGATTCTGACAATATCACTTCCGCATATTATTCCCCTAGAGATGACTATGCCACTGACTCTCACTCTGAACACCCGAACCCCTGTTCATCTGAGGAACACACCACACCCCCACACCACACAGAAAATACCAAATAATGGAAATATTTGAAAACCACAAAAAATTGAAAATCTAGAAAATTTCATAAAAATTGAGACTGAAGACGATCTGAGGAATTTGGATCTGACTGTACGGGAAGCACTGGAAAAACGTTTGATGATTGAACTTCCCTTTATACAGGCCATTGAACACTTTCCCGACCTTAAAAGATTTTTAATGGACAAATTAATGAATAAGAAGTCAGGTAGGACACGAACAAAGACTGAAAGACATATCTTGTCAATGGCCTCCTCCTTGGTGTTGAGGAGAAAAACCAAGAGCCGCATAGTGAAGCGGTTGCCCAGATTTGATTGTGAAATCAAAGACACAATTTTCACCCATGCTCGGATTGATGACGACTCACCGATCAATATCCTCTCGACCTCTGTATTTCACGAACTCAAACTCGGACCAATTTGGAAGATACAAGAGATTATTCAATTGGCGGACCGATCGATAAAACGACCGAGAGGAATCATATTTGTCATCATGAAATTCCAAGGTGCTCCGCTCAAAGTAGAATTCACGATCATTGATATTGAGCATCAAGGAGAATTCACCCAGTCTCCAATCATTCTCGGAAAGCCGTTCTTAGTATTGGCTAAGGCAACTATTGATTGTGAGACTCGGGAAATCGATTTTAAAGCATTGGTAGCACTTAGATCAGATCATGTCTTTGAGGAACCACGATCTTCTGAGGAAACCCACGAAGTCCCCGACAGCCGCAACCATGAAGAGGTAGAAGAGCCCTACCCCGATGCGACACCTGAGATAGCGGTTGTTGATGAGACTATTGGTTTAGAGACTCTCCCCAATATTTCAATTCCCGCGGATCTCAAAATAGATAAATCATTCTTTTATGATCCTGAAACTTATGCATGGTCGCACCCTGGAGCAACATTCTCTGAATACATGGACCAAATCATCCCAAATTGAGAGTGCACCAACATTCGAGAGACTAAGAACAAGCACACATGCCAAACACTGACCAAGGAAAATTCCAATGGCTATTCATCTGGATACTCAAGTGAACCGACACCTTCACGAAGAAATAAAAAGCGAGTCACCTTTGACCTTTCGGAAGAAGAATCAGCTGACGATCCCTCATCAGGTCCGGAAAAGGTAGTCTATATGAGTGAAGTCTCTTCGCAAGGATCCAAAATTCAATTCTCGTTGAACAACTCCCGTTCCTAACTACTACTCATCCAAAGCTGATGCTCCTGCCCTCTTCAAGTATACTGGAATCATTTCATATGAGCTGACTGAGATCGGTGCTTCTGAGTATTCATCCGAGGACAAAACGATTGACCCCAAGAAGGAACAAATTCTAAGGAAACAACTGAGGAAACAAAAAGACATGAATACTTGGAGTATGTCCACTTTCAAATACTACTCCTCTGAGGATAATTCCGATGGTGGATATCTTTCATCTGACTCAAACACTTCATCCACTATCCATCATAATTTTTCTGAGGATGACACTGACAATAGTTGGGAATCATATGCTTCATCTCCATCTCATCATTATGATCTCCCATCGCAGGCTCACAAGAAGATCAGCCGAAAACCACCTTAATCATCGGCTACCCACCCTCCCTCCTGACCACATCGGTCCCCTTGTACAGCTTCTTCCTCTACTTAGGCCAAGGCCTAAGTATAGGGGGGGGGATCGATGCCATTTGTATATACCATTTCTCTCATCACACTCCTCTCGATCACTCCATTTCCACCCTTCTCTTATACTTAGGCTGACTAGAACCTAAGTATAGGGGGAACCGACACCCACCTGTATATACTCTCTTCATCCACATATCCCGACCGCTTCATTTTTCCGCTCTTCTTCTATACTTAGACTGTTCACAGTCTAAGTATAGGGGGGCAGACCATTGTATATAAATTTCTAACTCTCTTACGCTTAGCCCGAGCTATGTCTTAATTACGCTTCTTGTTCTCTGAGGACACAACACTCGCTAAGTATAGGGGGGTTTGTATATACTTTGTATATATTTTACCCATATCTCGTGCTTTCGAGTAAGTCTATATGTATTTATGGGGTGGGTAACAAAAAAAAGAATTGAAAAAAAACAAAACAAAACAAAAAAATTGAAAATGGCTTCTTATTCATTTTTGCATTGACAAAAAAATATATCCCTTGCATAAAAAGAAAAAAATGTGTCTGTATTTCACACCTTCACTTCATCCAGCATCGCATTCATCTGCATATCTGCATCTATTCCCTCAAAATCAACAACATATCTGCATCTATTCTGTATAATTAGCATTCATTCATGTTTTCATAAGAAGGGCATTTTATCCATAATTTCTGCACAAAATAAGAAGCCAAAAATCCATGCCAAATTTGACCTATAAATAGTCTAACTTCTCGGATTTTTAACCCCTTCATGCTAACTCCGAATGACACAAAACCACCTCCACTGTGTACATATCACTAACCAGAATAAATGAAAAATACAAAAAAATCACTAACCCAAATAAGTGGACCAAAAACCCAAACCCTAATTTCAGGATTTTCGGACTAAAAGCCACATATCTTCCCCATCCAGTGTCCGATTTGATCCTACTCATTTTTGAATTAATGTACATTCAATTACCTTCAAAACAAGACCAAGTTCAAGTGAATCGGAGGTCTTATGTGAAAGTTGGGTTTTGGGCCTCTTTTTGTACATTGTGTATTTTAGCGGGTTTTGACCTGATATTTTATGTACATATTTTCTTAATTAATTAAAAATATAGATATAGGTGTCTTTATTTATCTTTGATTTCTCCATATTTTTTTCGGATTTTCTATTTGATTTAAAATTGACAAAAAAATATAAAACCCAAGAATCAAGGTATTCTATGTACATGAGATACCCTAAAAAATTCACTTTGTGCATTTGATCGATTTTAGTTTTAATGTCTTCATGAAAATTGTAGATCTCATCGAGACGAGCAATTTTTGTGAAGGAACTTTTTCGATCCGACTCATTTACTATTTCTTTTTGATTTTGCAAAACATTTTAGCTTCAATATTTCTGGTGCTGACACGTGGCAGCCCCAGAGGCCGCCACATGTCAGCATTTTTTGGCCCCTTTTTATTCTCATTTTCATTAAAAAAATAATAATAAAAAATAAAAAAATAAAAAAATAAAATAAGCGGCCGCACGTGCGTCGCATGTGCCTCGCACCACTTCGCATACCCCCACCACGTGGCTCGATATCGGCCGTTCGATCTCGGCTGATCGAACGGCCATTGACTTTCGTCTTCGCCCCCCCTTTCGCAACTGCCGCCGCTACCCTCGCCGACCCACAACATCCGCTCCTCCCGCGCCGCCAACCACCTCCGCACTCTCCACAACCTCATGCCGCTCATTCTCTCTCCTATTTAAAGGCACCCTCGCCCCCGATCACCGATCATCCGCTGATAAAGCCTCGAGAAGTTTGGGGTGACAACCCGGGCGTTTCTCAACTCCGGCGAGGTCCGACCACCTTCGTGTGGTTGTTGCAGCGCCTCCGCGGGCCTTACTGCTCCAGCTCCAGCCTAGTCGCTGTCGAGCCAACGCGTTATCTCCATCAACATCAACAACTCCGCCTCTTCATCGACCTTCAACCGCAATGTCCCCTACGTCGTCAACGACCTCCACCTTCCTCAGCGACCAACGACGCCACCGCCTACGACCACTACTCCGCCCAACGACTCCACTAACTTCATCATCGACCTTCGTCTCCAATGACGTCAACTACACCGACGGCGCTCCACCGATTCCGCCAACCACTCCAGCGCCTCTACATCATCAATGCACCGCCGACCCACCACCAACCTTGCCACCGCAGCTCACCCAGGTGCTCCGCCCCAGCCTTCACAGCCTTGGCCGGACCAAAGCCCCTCCTCCGCCTCGCCAGACCGCCAGCGGCCGGGCTCGAAGCCCGAGGCCCTCCCCACGTGCGAGGCACGTGACGGAAGGGGACGACGTCAGCTCCAAATCATGCCCAGGTCACGTGCTCCGCACGTGACCAAGGGTCAATTTGCAGACAGCCCCCGGAGCTTCTCCTATTTGCGCTTCAATCCAGCAAGTCCAAGGCACGTGCACATCACGTGATTCCTTGGAAAATTTCAGAAGACCCCCTTTGTTTCTCGGTAATTACAATTAGGTCCCCCCTGCTTAATTCATTTATTTTATTTATATTGCATTTGTACCCCGTCTTCCCCCGTAATTTTGAATCCCGTCTCTACATTATTTTATTAATCAAAAAATAGTATGATGTTTGTCATTTAATTCTCTACATTGTGACATATTGTGGGTATTTTTGTAATCATTGGTTAATTAATAATTAATTATTTTGTGGAAATTGTTATATTTTGCCTAGTTTGAGCTCTTAAATTTTCCATGGATTAACCAATGCTCCAAAAATCCCCGAAAAATGACACATTGAAGAGTTAATTGTGCTTAACATTGTGCCCAAAAAGATTTGCATTTGCTTGCATAATTTGCTCTGTAAAATTCATTTTGCATATTTCATTGATTAATTTTTAATATGTATTAGATCTCACATTTTCAAGTTTTAGGATTTTTCTGAGGTCCATCACCTAGTGATCGATCTTAGATAATTTTATCTCTTGAAAACAAGTAGGTTTAATATTTATTATAATTAAATATTGAAAATCATTTTGTTTGCATTTAAAAATTCATAAAAAATTCATATTGCATCCAAAAATTCCAAAAAATTACAGTGCATTCATTTCATCATAATCTACATCTGGCCAAGTTTTGTATTTTTCGGACATCGTTTGAACATAGCCGATATTTTAGTCTCTAAAATAGACCAAAATCGCATTTTGCATCCCTTATTTGCATTGAAAATTCTAAAAAAGACCGCCTCGAAAACCGTGTACGAATTTTGATAAACACAACTCTAGGTTGTTCCTTTGTCTCCTTGTGTTCGACCTTGGAACTTGCCTAAGTAAAATAAACATAAAAGCACTTGATTGAAATTGAATAATATTTGTGGTTATTTCTTGACCGATTCCGATCGCTGCCTACAACGAACGACACATTTTATTCTTTAAGCACGAACATTTAAAAACAACTTTTTAAAGCCACGATTATCGGACTCGTCAGATGGGGACCGATGTGGTCGTTGTAGTATAGTGGTGAGTATTCCCGCCTGTCACGTGGGTGACCCGGGTTCGATCCCCGGCAACGGCGCCATCGAAGAGTCTTGGTGATATCTAGAAAATATCAGTGTTTGTGTTTAACCACACCATTCTGTTGAGATGTATAGGGATAAGAAATCTAAAGAATAATGCCCCGTGAGCTAGACATGTGTGTAGTACAAAACTCAAACGCATTATCTGAACAGATATATTTTATTGAGGCGGAGAAGATATTCTTTATTTCAACCACAAAACTTTGAATAATTGTACTAGCCTCAGACTTATGCTTTAGAAGAAAAATCCAGGACAATCTGAAAAAATCATCAACACAAATAAGATAGTACATGTGACCCTGATGATCAGGTATACGACTTCCTCATATCTAGATGAAATACATCAAACAAATCATGGCTACTACGACCATGACGACTTGGACTTGTGATGCTTTCCAAGTTCACATGACTCACTCTGAAAACTAAACTTGATAGAGACGCTAGGTATAAGACGATCGATTTTCTGCAACGGTAGGTGGCCGAATATGAGATGTCATGTGTATGGGGAAATGGATCTTGCAGAATGAGAAGTGGCACAAGGATTTGGAGATTGAGACAACTTGTATAGCCCTTCATGTCACGGCTACATCCAATCACCCTGCCCATGAGTATATCTTGAAAAAAAGGGAACTAGGATCAAATATAGCAATCTGGCTAATGGACAGTAAGTTCATGGAAAAGACAGGTGCATGAAGAACATTCTACATGTGTACGGAGGGTGTGAAATGAACCTCCCCTTGTCTAATAATTGAGGACTGAGTCCCATCAACAATCACTACCGATCTACATGTGTTGGACTACTACATGTACCAAATTGCAATCTATCTCCACAGAGATGATGCGATGCTCCAGAATCCATAATCCACTATGAAGTATTTGGTCGAGAGCGACCGGTAAAAGCATGTGTCATACCTGATCTACTGGTAGAGGCGGAGGCATTAGTATTTGATGGATCGTGCTGGAGGATCCAATGATTGGAGGCACGATCTCTCTCAAGCTAGCAACAAAAAGTCTCTGAAAAGAAAACTGGAAAAAGTTACAGGAATAACATAACTATCCGTTACCTTAACCATTCAATTCCACCTTATAAATACCAACTATTCTTCTATAAATATCGACACACCCCTTAATAAAGAATAGCTACCAATCTATGCCATCCAATATAGAGGAGCAACCAAACATCACCACTCCAATAGAGCCGTCAACCGCCATCACTTCATTACACTACTCAACCTCTATAAATACTAATATTATATAAATAAAATCCTTGTCATCAAACCCTGTTCAAAAAGGGTATTTTTACCCCACGAACCCTAGAAATATTGTAAAATACCTCATTGACTTTCTAAACATCATTATTACCCCATCGACCCCGTAAACTTGTTAACCATTACCCTACTGAACATGTGGTTAACTCTCATCCATTTATCCGTTAAATTATGCATATTGTCCTCTTTGTTTAGCAAATTCACAAAAGATGACATCCGTCTTCCTCCCCCACTCTCCTTACATCCCCTTCCCCTCCACCTTTATCAATCATCTCCAGCACCGGTACCACTCCCCCCGTCGTCCGATCTCTACCTCCTTCCTCGCATGTCGCCCGAAGCTCTGATGATCATGTCCCACGGCTCACCCATAACTCATGTAGATTCAAGATCCTTCGAGATTAGCTCTCTACCACTCCAAACCATGATGCTGTATCTATCCCTTCTGCACACCTCCTTCTACCGTCGCGTTGCAACGAGTCCACATAGATGCCCCCATGGAGTCACCTCCTCCTGCAAGCTTGACCTCCCCTTCGTGCGCGCCCTCGTCTCCGCTGTCGCCTCACACTTCCTCCTCTCCGTTCCCTCATGCCTCCGCCTTCGACTCTTTGTCGCCCACCATCGTTTCCCTTCCTCTCTGAGTACCACATCCTCTCCAGCCTCTATAGGGGCTCCCACAACGCTATCTCCTCCGGTTACCTCCATGTTGTCGAGCAGTTCCTCCAAATCACCGCCTTCCTCTACGAGCACGACACAACTGTGGGCCTCCCCAATCACTTCCTCGTCTGCTTCTACTTATGCCTCGTCGCTATCCGGAAGCTCCGCGAGGATGACTGGTAGGTGGCGGTGCACTTCCTCTAGATCACGCTCGTCTTGCCACGTGAGACCGCTGCCTTTCATCCTGCGGACTCCAAAAGAAATAGCTGCAACAACAACGAGTACGATGGTCCGATCTCGACACCCCCAATGAGATGCAGGAGGAGGGCTTCGTGTTGCGAGAGTGAAGAAGGAAGTGGAGAGAGTGGAAGAGGAAGGAGGGGGAGGGAAGGAAGGAGAGAGTGGAAGAAAACCTACCATTAGATTTGTTATGATTTAATTAACTCAACTTAAACCCAAGCTAGTTAACCCAAGATTTCTAAAATTAACGACAAGATTTGTGGGGTAAGACGGAGTAAGTTTACAGGGTCGATGGGGGTAATAACGATGTTTAAAAGATCATGGGTAATTTACAATGTTTCTAGGGTTTTTGGGGTAAAAATCCAAAAGAAAACACTTGAGAGACAACAATACATCCACATGTATGGTGACAATGGAATCATTCGAATATAACCAGTTGGAGGCCTCCGTCATGTTGTTTGGATATTCGAAACTAAGGAATTGGTTGCAAAAACATTTCTTATCATTACTTTCTACGTAGTTAAATCCCTAAATGTGTGCATCCCTCTGTCATGTTGTTTGAATATTCGAAACTGAGGAATTGGTTGCAACAACATTTCTTATCATTACTTTCCACGTAGTCAAATCCGTAAATGTGTACATGCATACATCTCAAATATAACTGTAGGAAACTAAAAAACATGTACAATCTGTGTTTAAAAACTATAATTGTTCTGTGGGTCAACATATAGCACGGTATGTGAATTAATCCAACGAAATCATGGATAAATATATACACTTTAACCAACATGCAAGATATCTCTGGGGCAGACACCATAGCATGTTTTCCCCTTTTCGGTCTAAAAAAAGCAATTCCTGAGGGAGAAGAGGACTATCAACCTTTGAGGTAACCCTATGGAGGTTGAGAGCTATATATATTTCATTGATATTGTATCTTTATTTATAGGTACATATCATAAACATGAATGAAAATCAAGATAGTATAAAAAAATAACAAAATATCTCATATGTATGTCCCAAGCCATGTAATCTCCAAAGAATTTTGAATGATTTAAAACAGAAACAAAAGTTACATATATTCTTGGGTAAATTACAAAAGTTACTTCAACTGCATGTTGACCTCATATTTCTTTTGTAACAAAGATGGGCTTGAACTTTCAACTTGATGGTTTAACGTCGACACAAAAGGATCGTGGATGCTTACAAAGGCTTGTATGTATGTGAGAAAACAAATAAGATCATGCCCTTTTTTGTTACTGGTGGGAAAAAGAGTAAACATTATTTTATTCCTTGAACCCTAGGCTCTCTTATATAGAGGAGATACCTATGGGTAAATTACAACAAGCTAGACAGAAGAGCAGAAAAAATAAGCAAGCAATATAAAGACATAAATATATCTCTACACTTCCCCTCAAGATGGAGCATAGATGTCAATCATGCTCAACTTGGATGAACATCCCTGGAAATGCCCTCTGAGCAAAGCCTTAGTGAAGATATATGTCGCTTGATCTCCAGAACTGACATGAGAGGTAGAGATAAAACCTTTCTTAATCATGTCCCTTGTATAGTGACAATCCACTTCAATACGCTTAGTTCTCTCATGAAATGCGGAGTTGTTTGCAACGAATAAAGCTGTTTGATTATCACATTGTAGTTGCATAGGAAGAGGTACATCTATATGTAAATATGCTAGTATTGCTCGGATTCGAATCATTTCTATACTAACTTGTGCCATAGTCTTATATTCAGACTTAGCAGTAGACCTGGCGACCGCACTTTGCTTCTTACTCTTCCAAGAGACGAGAGAGCTACCAACGAAAACCGCAAAGCCCGAAGTGGACTTTCTATCCTTTGGACATCCTGTGTATTTTGCATCAATGCATGCAAAAACAATAAGTGCTGCCCCTTTTCTGGATAATAATTCTGTACATGGAGAAGATTTGAGGTACCTCAATATCATATATACGACATCTATGTGTACCTGTTGATGTTGCTCCATGAATTGACTCACCCGACTAACTGCAAATAAGATATTCGACCTATTTATAGTAACATAAAGAAGCTTTCCCACTAATTCTTTATATCTTCTCTTGCCCACCTCCTCTATATCATCATCATATAACCTCATACTAGGGTCCATAGGAGTGGTAGAAAGTCGACATCCAATAATTTATGTCTCAACTAGCATATATGTCACATACTTCTGTTGGGTCATTACAAGTCCCTTCTGATTTCTGGCACATTCTAACCCCAAACAATATCGTAGGTTGCCAAGATCCTTGGTAACTAATTATTGGCACATAAATTCCTTTCCTTGTTATTCTCGGGCACATCATCACATGTAACTAGTATGCCATCAACATATACCATAACATCCACGTACCTCTGGGAGTTCTCCATACAAATAGTGAATAATCCACATTTAACCTTTGAAATCCCTGTCTCTCAATTAAATCCAAGAGCTTTTGAAACTATGCTCTTGGACTTTATTTAAGGCCATATATTGCCTTATGAAATCTGCCAACTTGTGGATACTCCCCCTCAACAACAAACCCAGGAGGCTGCATGTAGACTTCTTCCTGTTGATCTCCATACAAACATGCATTTTAACATCTAGCTGAAAGAGAGGCAATCACGTACCACAACAACATAAAGAAGAATTCTTTAAGTGGAATGTCGAACAAACAACGAGAATGTATCCGGGTAATACACTCCATATGTCTGAGTAAAGTCACAAACAACCAGTTCGACTTTATACCTGTCCAGACTCCCGTTTGCATGGTGTTTAACAGTAAGCACCTACTTACAACTGACAACATATGCTCCAGTAGGAGCGGGGACCAAGCTCCAGGTATCACGTAACTGTAAGGCAACCATCTCCTCTTCCATAACTAGGCGCCACTGACTATCCTTCAAAGCCTCTTGATATGTTCGTGGAAGTTCCATGACAAACATTGCAATTGCAAATTTCATGAATTCTCCAGTCAAGCTATCAAAAGAGACTTTGGAGGCAAAAGGATATGATGCACAACTACGCTTTGGCTTCCTAGGGACAATAGGTATGTCTAGATCATCAACCTGTAAGTTAGTTCCCTGTAAAGATTCCTGCTTAGGCAAATCATCAGAGCCATTGTTAGAAACAATGTATTCAGAACATACCTGATACGTGTTAGATGATGAGCGACGATCATAAGCAGAAGCACGCCGGTGTGTATAGTAATGTGATAATGGTGGGATCGAGACAATGTGAGCTGAGGGTATAGAAGGAGGTGAAGGTGGTGGTGGTGGTGATGGCATGTAGAAATCTGACAAAGTCAACCGATCACCTGTGGGAGAGTACTACATTATTGACTCGAAAAAAAGTGACATCAACGCTAACAATATACTTCCTGCGTAGTAGATCATAGCATCTATACCCTTTTTGTGTCCTGTAGTTCCCAACAAAGACACACTTGGCAGCTCTAGGAGAGAGCTTGTCAAGACCTGGAAATAACTGGTGAACAAAGGCAACCCAGCCAAAAATACGAGGAATGAGTGAGATTAATTCTTTCTCAAAAATGCATAGGAGAAAGGAATTTTCTCACCCAAGACAGATGAGGGCATGCGAGTCACAAGATAACATGCTGTAAGAACAACCATCCCAAAAGGAATGCGGGGCACGACTCTGAACGAGGAGAGTTCTGATAACGTCAAGCAAATGGCGGTGCTTTCTCTCCGCAACACCATTTTGCTGGGAAGTATAGGCACCCGATGTTTAATGAACAATACCACGAGTTAAAAAGAAATTGGAGAGTATGGGTACATAATTACAAAGCATTGCTAGCTCACAAATTTCACAGATGAAGAAAACACATTCTATGCTTCATTGATAAAATGTTTGATAACATCTCTTGCTTCAGATTTATTCTTTAATAAAAAGACCCATGAAAAACGAGTGAAATCATTCATCTCAATAAGATAAAACCCGTGTCCTTGATGATCAAGAACATGACTTGAACCCTAGATATCAATGTAAAATAACTCAAATTGGAGCTACTGCTCCTACTTTGACGCCTAGAGAAGGTAGACTGATGATGCTTCCCCAACTGACACACCTCACACTGGAAGGACGAGTGTATAGAAATCTAAGGCAGAACACGATATATTATCCGGAGAGGAAGATGGCGGAAGCGCAGGTGCTACGTAAATGGTGAGACAGATCCAACCGAACGGGAGGAAAGGCCAGCATAAGGGGTTCGAATCAAGCGACAGAGGCCGCCCTGCTCATGGTCACTACCAATCACCTTGCCCGTAAGGATGTCTTGAAATACAAGAGGTGACGTGTCAGAAATAGCTCGACAATGTATATCCTTCGTAATCTGACTAATAGATAACAAATTCATAGAAATGTCAGGTGCATGCAACACATTTGTAGACGCATAGAAGGTAGGGCTGCTAATTGAACTAAACATGTTCGTATTCGATTAGAGTTCGTTCGAAAATAGTTCGAAAAATGTTCGTTCATTTCTAAACGAACTGAACATGAACTTCAAATTTTAGCTCGATAGCTTAACGAACCGAACATGAATATAACATATGTTCGTTTGATAAATGTTCGAGTTCGATATATGTATATGTGTATGTATTTGTATATGCAACTTTGTATTTATACACTTAGTAAATGTCGAGGTTAAAGAAATTGTGGTGTTATATTGGGCTTTGTACCGCTTTAATTTGAAAATTTTCTTATTTTTACTGCTTATCCAACCTTGTTATCGAACTTCAGTTTCAAACTTGTTCATATAAATAAGTTTTAGTTAAGTTAAATTGTTAATGAACTGTTATCGAACTGAACTCAAACGTTCGTTTTCTAAACGAACTCGAACTCAAACATATCCTATCGAACATTTATCTAACCGAACTCGAACTTGAACTTTCGAACTTCCTTATCGAACCGAACTCAAACATAGTTCCGTTCATTACAGTTCGGTTCGATTAGCAGCCCTAATAGAAGGTCTCAAGCTAATCTCCCCTTATTCTATGATCGGGGAATGAGTCCCATCTGCTATGACCACAGTCCTCCCTGGAGGAACATGTCTGTACACTGTAAGTTGATTTCCGTCTCCACGTAAGTGATGTGTAGCATCAGAGTCCATAATCCATTTTATAACATCAGATCTACTACAACTGGTAAGTGCATAAGTACTACCTGAGATACTAGAAGATGCTGAAGCGGCCATGTCTGAGTGACTTCCCGATGCAGATGAATAAGCAATGGGACTATCATGGGGCATAATATCCCTCAATCATGATACAAGTTCATCAAATCTCTTAACCGAAGAGGGAGCAACTGGGGACTCAACCTGCTCAGCTACTCGAGCATATGCAGGAAAGCCATGCTTGGAATAACATGTCTCTTTTGAATGCCCAGAGCGATGGCAGTAAGTGCGGTGTTGACGAATACGACCCCCTCTGCCACGAGATCCAAGACCATGAAACCGAGAAGATCCTCCTCAACCTCAGGAGGTAGCCATCGCTGAAGAAGTCTGACTAGTAGCAATGGACGGGACAATAATCTTGCTGAGCCTGCGAAAACTTTCCTTTACGGGAGGAATAGTAGCATCTGCCAGAATCTGGGAACGAGCAGCCTCATACTTTGGATCAAGGGCTGCTAGGAATATACCAACCATGGTCACATTTCCATATGTCTTCTGCTGCTCAGGAGTAAACGTATGAGGCATGAAGCTGTAGAGCTTCTCAAACATCCCACACAAGGATGCATACAATGAATGAAAGGGTCGTCTGTTCTGCTTGATAGTGAAGATATTGTGATGGAGTTGCAGAATCTTGGTCTCATTCCTCGCTTGAGTATATGTTGCTGTAAGGATATCCCACATCACCTTGGCGATGGGTTGATGAAACACGTCAATGTACCTAAAAGCTAAACCTTGGCATACATATCATCCGTCTCCCATGACGCGTTGACTACAATTTTCTCAATCGGCTCTCCCTCGGTAAGAATATGCTTCTTACTCGTAGACCATCACTCTCATGAATTGCATGGCCCAGAGCTCGTAGTCCGTCCCGTCCATCTTGACAATTGGTGCTGGATCTCTGAAAGTGCCTATGGTAGGGATATCTACCTTGCTCTCTGACATACTACCAGGTGAAGAAAGCTAGGGTTTTGTAGACTAATAGATAAGTGTCTACATAAACATATGGGAATTTGATTGCATGTATAGACTTATGCAATCAAATTCATAAACATAAGCGGACCTTCATACAAGCAAGAAAAATCGTATAGAGGTCTGTTTGTAAGAACAAGGATCAATAGAAGCAGGAGATGAGCCCATGTAGGAGAGGGGCCGACCTGGCAGTGGAAGACCAGCTGGGCATCGACGACTAGGATGAGAGGGAGTCGGCGAGAGTCCGACCCAACGGCGGGAGGCTTGCAGTTGTAGCAGCGGCTCATATGACGGAGAGTAGACAACAACGACACTGAGAGGGAGTAGCGACGGCGACGACAACTTGGAGAGAAGAGAAGGGCAGCGAAAAAAGAGTAAACGCTATTCTATTCCTTGAACCTTAGGCTCTCTTATATATATATATATATATATATATATATATATATATATATATATATGAGTGACCTATGGGTAAATTACATCAGCTAGATAGAAGAATAGAAAAAATAAGCAAACAGTACAAAGACATAAATATATCTCTACAATTACATTTGAAAATGAGGCCCCTAATCAGGGATCAACACATAGTTGGGGCCTTTTTTGTAAGTTATACTATATTTTTCACACTTTCAATCAAGTTAGCGCATAATTGCACCAACTTATGGACAAGAACACTTCAGAGGAAGTGCTTTCATGAAAATATCAAGAAGTTGAAGTTCAGAAGAGATGTATGATGGTGTAATCTTCCTTTTGGCTAATTGCATCTTCGATGTAATGGCGATCAATTCAATATCTTTGGTACGCTCGTTAAATATGGGTTATAGGCAATGTAAGTAATAGATTTATTGTCACAATATTGGAATGGGAGTTATAGTAGAAAAAAAATCAATTTCTTCTAGAGAAGAACTAAGTCAAGTAAGATCACAAGTTTTTTTTAAAGGGAAACGAGTGACACATCAAGAAGACCTCTACTCAAAAAACTTTTTATTCATAAGTTAACGCATAACAATTACAAATAACATGAATCTCAAAAGATTCCCTCTTGCTCTATAATATTATCTATATATAACCTAACAATTTGGAAAATTACACTATTTCTAGATGGACACGTGACCGAGAAAATGTTTGTAGCATGTAATCCAAATCCTGACAGACTCTGCCCCAACGCATTTCTGATTCATAAATTCCTACAAGGCAAAAGCACAACTTGTCGAAATCATGTCCACATCCGTTGCCATCCCCAACTCCTTAGATGAGTTGTAGAGAAAGAATAGATGATCAACATCCTCAAGCGCCACAAGATGACACAACCCACCTTCCTATAGAAGAACTTGTCCATCCGAGCCCCCATTAACACAGTATCTCACCTCATCAACCGTAAGAACACCTTGACCCATAATGAGATCCTCCACCACCAAAGGTATCTGAACTCCGTGGAGATAATACATGAATCAAAGATCGTAATTGCATATGGAGCCCTGTGTACGGACTGAGAAACAACTACCCATCCAAGTTTAGTGGTCAAACATAATAGTAGGTTTTCCCTCCTTAAAAAGAACCTCCATCAACACCAAAAATTTGACCACCATTTGACAAGACAATCTACGAATGAAATTACGGGCACCATCCATCCCCATCGCAGGCCTGTTCAACACATATCCCACCATTTGTCCCTAGAGCAAAAAGAAGAGGAAACAATTGCAAAGTACGCATCATCCAGTTCAATTAAAGTCAGAAGTAGAAGTCTCTCTCGTCGTCCAAAGTCGATTTGAAGACATGTAAGACTACAAGCATTATCGAACATATAACCCATCAAAAATTTGATGAAACACACACCAACACCCCCTTCCGCTAACGAAGTTTCGTTTAAACACCATACATATACCACACAATACCCATGCTAGTATATCTAAACCCCCACCTTAGATTTCGGTGTCTACTTGACAAGCAAGGATCTATTCATCTCCTATAAGCTCTTCATCTCAAGGCTACCATCATCATTCACCTACATCATCGTCCTCTGATTCATCGGAGGCATCTCTTAAATCTCGTTGCTACTGACCAAAAAAATCTACACATTGAACTCTCCAGATGCACCCGAATTCCGAAAATAAGCATGAGAGTAGACAGAAAACCACAAGAATAGCAAAAAGTGTCGTCTTCAAGAGTACGAGATGCCCCCTCGACAGATAAGATACCCTCCCCTTGCAATTTTTGCTCCACCTTTTCAATCACCGACATCCAGTCGCTTGCACATCAGGGGCAGATCCAAGTAGCTGATCGAAAGTAACTCCCTCTAAGTCTTAAGAGCCCTTGCGCACACCTCAATCTCCACCTCCTCCATCCCAAAATAGGTAAACGTGAATTTTTTTTATTCATCCAGGCCATAATTGCAACCTCCACAGTCCTAGTATCACCATCTACAAAGAAAATGGTATCAACCTACTGAAGCAATTATTCCGAGATGTCACCCACTTTGAAACCATTGGAGAAAGCTCAAACAACATGAGAAATATCATCCATAACAAATTTCCCACATTGGCAAAGAGCAATAAAGTTAGCGGATACCCATGTCCCACCCCTCTCTGGCACTTAAAAACACCTCACAGTAGCTTACCATTCAACAGAATCGAATAGGAAGTCATTGTCACACATCTCTTCATCCATTCGATCCACTCATCAAGAAATCCTCGACACGTAAAACAAGCCCATATGTGTTATCATTTTATACGATCATACAACAACAACAAAGCCTTCTCCCAAAGGTTTTGATGATATATTGGACAAAAGACTGAAGACTAGATTAAGTAGTGTCGGCTACATGGATTTTTGCCTCCATTCAGATCTATTTTGGGTCATTATCGAATGTTGATCCAAGTAATTAAGATCCCTTATGATAGTCTCCTTCTAACACTTCTTGGGTCTTCCTTGTTCTCTCTTAACCAGCTCAACACTAGCAGACTTCCTTTGCAAATAACCAAACCACCTTAATCAATTCTTCTCATCTTATTCTCAATCGGAGATATGGCCAACTTTCCTTCTCATCATGTCTTTTTGAATTCAATCTTTTCGTGTATGATCAAACATCCATCGTAATATTTTTATTTCTATTAATGCCATTCATTAGACATGTCTTTGGCTCACAGGTTGGCATTCAGATTTATAGAGCATAATAGGTCCTATGGCTGCTTTGTAATACTTTCCTTTCATTTTCAAAAGACTTTTCTTATCACACAATAGAATCCCCTCTCTACTTTAGCCAACCTACATTCTATGAGTAACATCTCCATCAATTTCCCCTTCATGTCGCAAAATAGATCCCAAGTATTTAAAATAATCTTTCTTCTAAATGTTATCTTATTTCATCATCACACCGATTCCTTTACCATTGCTTCCATCAAATGTGCACTCTATATATTCAGTCTTAGCCTACTTATACGATTTTCTTTAGTCTCTAAGGCATATCTCTATATCTCAAGCTTCTCATTTACTCCATCTCTAGTCTCATCGACCATTAAAATATCATCAACAAACAATATACACCATGGTATCTCATTGTGAATGTGACCAAAATTGCAGAAAGCGGTAGTCGGTACTCGGTCGACAGGAGCTCAGACTAAGGATTAATCGACAGTCGGGCGACTAATCGGATCTAGTCGACCATTAGTTGATTTCGAATTTTTATTTTTTTAAAATATATAAATCATTTTTATACATAGATTTTTACATTTTTTATACTTTCATAATGAAATAAAAGAAGTGATTGACTTTAAATATAACATTATTGCATATTAGAATAAGTTTATTTGTATATTAACATAGATTTGTACATTTTCTATACATTTATAATGAAACAAAAGAAATAATTGACTTTAAATATAACATGAAGCATATTAGAATACGTTTGCTTTTAGAAAAAGCAAAAAACAAAAAAACCTTGATGTAAAAGTCGCCTGACTAGTCGAGCTGACTGACTAATGGTCGACTAGATCTAGTTGAGTCGACTTCCCCCCTGACTCAGCTAGTCAGGCCGACTAGTCGGCCTAGTTGGATGACTTTTACAAGCTTGAATGTGACTAGTTAATTCATCCATAATCAAAGTAATAAGGAAAAGACTCAATGCTGAATCTTGATATACACTGATGTCGATGCCAAAATAGTCAGTCTTCCCAGACTGGATCCTTACACAAGATGAATCTCCATCTAAATATCCTTTATAAGGATAATGTAGTACATGACATGTACGTGTCTCATCTCCAAAACTCTTCACAAGATATCCCATGGAACGGAATCACTTTGTCTAATAACATTGATTAAATTTATGAGCCAAGTCAAGCCTCGTCCACCTAGGAATCTCCAAATTTTTATAGGAATGTCATCATGTCATATACCTTTCCCAGGATTCAGAGCCTTCAAAGCCTAATCTACTTCCTTCGTTTCGTATCCATATATATCTTTGAAGAATATGGTTAGATCCTCAAGCGCATCAAGGAAGCGTGATCGTCGTATCGGATACGGCGAAGAACGACTAGTAGTACTAGTTATTCTATGCATCGGAAATTAAAATTTTTTATGCGACGAAACCACATGATCCAAGAACACTTCTCGGATCGTTTCGTCTAAACCACACACAACTATTAGGGTTACCTCTTGAAGCGTGGTCGTGATCGAGTCTCTAAACGAAGAGACCTCCTGTCTCAAGTCCGATCCGACGGAGGAGACACTTGCGAGCGCGGGGATGAACCGTGTGCTTCTCGCAATCCATGTTGATGATCCAAGCAGCGGATCTCCTGATCTCGACACACGAGATCCGACGTCTTCTTCACGAGCGGGGCGCACCGAAGGAGACGGAGATCCACGAGCAAACCATCGCGACGATGGAGAACCTCTCTAGGGCATCCATGGTGGACGGCCATGAGAGGGAGAGAGAGAGATTTGCTTCTCAAGCATTGTATGTGTAAAGAAGAGCAATGGGGTGCCTCTCCTTTTATAGGGTTTTGGGATCTATGGATCTCAATCCATGGGACAACACCAATCCAATGGTCCTCATTGATTGTGTTTCTTTCAATGGCTTAGATTTTGTTGGAAAAAATACAGCAATAATTAATTTAATAAAAATCAAATATACAATAAATATAATTTGATTTAGATCAAATCAATCTCCATTGGAGAAATAGGAAAGGAGGCAAGCCTCCTTCCATAAGGAGGGTGGACGACTACCAATTCCTCATGGGAATTGTGGCCGTCCACTCTTCCTATATGGAAGGTGGAGTCCCTTTTCCTATTACATGAGATTACATTATCTCATGATTCTCTCCAATATTTGCAACAACTTTTGTTGCAAATTTTCACAAAAATAAATCCAATTTTTTTTGTGAACATTGCAATTATGCCATTGGAAATTTGTGAATCACATTCACAACCCAAAATAAAATGTAAATTACATTTTCAATTTAATGTCCAATGTGAATCCAATTCACATTAATATTTAATTAACAAATGTAAATTACAATCATCTCTCTCTCTTATATATTATAAATCACATTTATAATATATTTGATTAATATGGATATTGCTATCCACATTATTCATATCCATGATAATTAAATCATATTTAATCACCTTGGATCTCATTACTCTTGTTCTCAAATAATATGAATCACATTCATATAACTCACATCTTTGATAATTAAATCAAATTTAATTATCTTAGATAACTCTCTTTATAATATGAATCAAATTCATATTACTCATGATAATTAAATGTCATTTAATTATCCATTTTCTCAATGCTTGGATACATATATCAACAATAGAATTATCCATGAACTCCTTCAAGGATAATGCGCTTTCTCCGCAGATACCTGGAGATAAGGACAGGGCGGTTGTATTGTTCCACGTATAGTGACTTGGATATTGAGATCATATCTCAAATCCAGATCGCGAGCCTCCCATAGATGCTTGATTAAATCACGACCGTACATCTAATATTCTCATTGCATCTGAATCACATTCAGATCAATGTCCAACATTTGGACTAAGATCATATTACTTTTCTACTGAGAGGAGTCACTAAAGTTCAGACCCGTTTCATCACTCCCTAGGAATGTAAGCGTCATGGTTATACAATCGTTTATGATCACATCACCCTCAGGTATTCCCAATACCTATACATCCTGCATACTGGAAGATTTAGATTAAACATGAAGTATTTGATCAACTTTATACTGTCTAATTCATGGTTTTATCAGTAAGTTTCTCATTCGATCATTGGGAGTTGGTATCAATCATATACTTTCCAAAAGCATATATCATACCTAGGTCTTGATCATATACTTTCCAAAAGTATATATCAAACCTATAAATTCAGTCAAGCTTCCAAAGAGAGACGACCGTGCACGGAATTTGATTCTTCCCAATATCTCATGAGTGAGCTCATGTCTTCCGGTTCAGTAAATAAACCTGTATGATCCCTTTGAGAGATCGTATTACTCATATGCCCTTACATGCACACTAGCGCGCCGGTGTATAGACCTTGGTTAGGTCATCAACTTATTGGTCTACCAAATGTATGTACTCAGACATATAGTAACACATCTGTCTCCGGTCAGAGGATGTGTGCCTATATCATGACGGCATATGATATAGGACTTTGGTTATCTCGATCTCGTTAAGTCAACTCTTTGACCTAACTAATCTGACACCTCCGAATCTCTATTCCTATGCAGAGGACCTGCATCAAGAGGTCGGTCAGATATCAACCTTTAGAGATAAGGATTGCCATCTCCTACTCAGGCTGGAGATTATCTCTTAACAATCGTTTGACGGTGCTTGATGAGTCCTCAATCTAATCCTTTAGATATTCATCCAAGCACCAACCTCTATGATTCAATTAGTCGAATCAACAGCTATATGATCATCAAGATGGCCATGGTACATAACCCTAATTGTACTAAGGGACCTATTATGCAAATCATTCATTATTCATTTCAGATCAGGGAATGATATTTGCAATAACATTTATTGCATAATGGCTCGCCGTGGGCTCGCATGTCCAACAATCTCCCACTAGCCCAAAGAGCCACTAATGAGCTAATCATTTAAAACCTACACTCATGTGACAATCATAGGCTATTTAGAAAATAGCTAGGTAAGCTGATCAGTCACTCTGTTCCCGCGAGACTATGCCAAGTCCTTTTATGGCACTTGCATATCCCCAGTAACAGTGCTCGCATCTAATGCGAATGTTGCATCTCATGCAACCAATACTCAATCTTGTTAAAGCTATTATAGTGTCCTTGACACTATAGATTAATAATTGTTATAACCATTATTTTCATACTCCTTATCAGAATACCCTTATTCCTGGAGATCTCTATATCCAAAGGTATCCAAAGTTAAGACCTTTTAGATCACTATCTATATAGTCTTAATTTATTGAAGATGAGACTTTGAGATCACTATCTCAAAAATCTTGTCATCTTTGAAGATAATGTTATTTCTGCAATCAAGTGTTTTATCTCCATAGTAGAATTAGTAACACTTTACTACTCCCACTGTAAGGCAGATATCTGGCTTCTGTACACATTTAGCATATACTCATCTTCTCGTAACCAATGCACAAGTGCAAGTAGTTCTAGCATTCACTTCCTTAACTCTTTGAGGTGTTATCCCTTTAGACAGGTCAGAACCATATCTTAAGGGACGGAAGCCTTTCTTGAAATTTTCCAAAAATGGAATATGTTCAAGGTGTACTACTATTGTGACAGTCCCAATACCCCTTTCTCTTTGCTTCTGAACACCTTCAGAACTAAGATCCAAGAGATATCCTTGAGATCATATCTCAAGTTATGGAACAACCAGATTAGAAAACACTTATTATTATCCTTATATCATTTTTAGGATATCATGTACATTTTGCACGATGAACACAAAAGGCACTCCTACTAAGCTTCACATGGCTCATCTGAATTCTATCTGAAATCATAACATTTATAATCTCATCAAATCTTATGGTCCAACTTCAAGAAGCTTATTTGAGTCCATAGATGGATTCCTTAGCATGCACACCTTGCTTTCCTCAACCATGAACCCTAGGGCTACTTCATGTGAATATCCTCAGAGAGGTATTCATAGAGGAATGCAATATTGACTTACATCTTGAAGATGCAATAGTCAAGTTGTGTAGCTAAGGTTACAATATTTTGATGATTTTAAGCATGGTCACTGAAGAACAAGTCTCATTGCAAGCAATGTCTTCTCTTCCGGTTTGTAGCTCATGGCTACGAACGGTGCTTTGAAGGTCTCTTCCTTCTCATCAGGTTCCCTTTCTCTTGAAGATCCATTTACACCTTTACAGGTCTTACCCATATAGGTGGATCCTCGCGGGTCCATATACAACACTTGTATATGAAGTCTACATCAGACTTTTATTGCTAACATCCATCTATCCATGCTATGATCTTCAGAAGCTTCATTACATGAAGTTCGATCATTGTCAGATTTTTCTGACACATGGGATCCATCCTCAAACTCATTTGAAGATGTATTAGTATTTCATCTTTAATTGTCCTTTTAGTTTCTAATTTCAGGAGCCTCATTATCTTTTCAAGATTAAATGAGTTCCTACACTTCATTTTCATCTTGATTCTCAAGAGTCTCAACCTCTAAGAATCATATTCTCAGAGATGAGATATTTTAAGAATATCAAGGTTATAAAGTAGGTATCCAATACCATCCTTTATTTTCCTAATGAAGCAGCACTCTCAAGTGCTAGATTCCAGCATGCATGGAACCTTATTAAGGATATATATTGTAGTCTCTACTGCACATATATACCTGGAAACTAAGGGATAATTATGCTAAAATTCATCATTGATAAGATCATGTCACACATGATCCAATTGTATCTCCCTATAACTCTATTGAGTTAAGGTGTGTCAGGAGGATTGAGATAGAAATGATATTCATATCTCCATAAGGTATCCTTTGAATTCATCTAACAGGTACATGCTACCTAGATTAGATCAAATTCATTTTATCTTCCTTCAAACTTTGGTTGTAAACCATGATTATGTGAAATCTTTGAACACTTCAAAGGTTTCTAAGTGAAGAGAAGAAATCTCATATCATACATAATCATCAATAGATATCATATATCCATAATGTTTACTATGATATAGATGATCCGCATACATCAATATGTATGAGATCATGAATACCTTGACATCTTACACCATTCCCAAAGAAGGGTGTAATGGACATTTTACTTTGAATACAATATTCATAAGTATGTAAGTTTTGAAATTTTAGACATTCTAAAGTTTCATCTCTTACTATTCTATTGATCAAATCAATAGACAAGTGTCCAAGGTTTGATGCTAGATCATTGTCAAATGATCTTCATCCTCCTATTGATCTTAAGGTTCAATTTCTGTATTTAGAAATGTTAATGAACCATTCATCAATTTTCTAATTTAGTGGAGTCCACTAGATTTTAGATTACTGTTTGAAATATCTCCATCATAACTCTTTATGATAGATTTATTACAGAATTCATGTTTATTTCCAACATTTAAAAACAAACAATGAGTGTATTCTCATATTTAGGTCATAGATATATTCTCTAAGACTAAGGGCTCTCTCGCTGAAATTAACAAGTCTATCAATCCAACAGAGATTGTTGCAACAATTGCATCAATATCCATGTGGATAACTATAGACCTTAAGATCAAATTTTCCAGTCTTCTAAAACATATGCAACCCATTGCAAGTGTTATAGAAGATTGAGATACAATTACAAGACTTTGAGCAAGTCCATTTCAATGATTTATATGTAGATTATTCTGATGTTCTATTCGAGTCCTTCTCTAAAGATTCTAGACAGACTTGATAGTCATACTATCAACACATCAACTTATTACAGTATTGGCATTCATCCAACTCTTTGGATGACATATGAAAGTCATAGATGTATAGTCAACTCTTTGACCATACTTCTTACTCGGGTCCAACCCATGCTTCCACTACGCTCCCTTTATCCATAAACAACCATTGCTTAAGACTAATGATCTCTTATGTCAAATTCAAAAGAATTCAACGTAAGAGCATTTCAACACTTATACATGCTTCATTAAATTCATACAATATGAATATTATGAAGCTTCATAAATGACTAGAGTATAGACAATATAATAATGACACTCATCATGTCTACATCCATCTAGACTCATAAAACATTGGTTCAGGTAGGTATTCAAACATTTTGAATACATCATCTCTTTTGGAGCCACCATTCTGCACGATGCAGAGAACCACTTCATTCATGATTAAATGTCAAGATCACATATGTATGCCAGAACATCTTCTTAGATTTTATAAGGATTAATTGAAAATTGTGATCATCATTGACATGTCAATTTCAAAGTACATCCGATGAGATCAAGACTATAGAGACATATAAAACATAGGGTTGTAGTCCTATTATTTATTGAATTGTCATTCCTCAATATTATGAGGAAACTTGCACATTGCAACCACATACATTATGCATCCAACTGCAAGTACAATGTCTGGATCATGAGTCCAATCCATGATATTTTACTGGTTATCATTGAGTATAACATTGAGTGAGTTTAATGAAGGATTATTTGAAATAAGATATTTGTGTAAATTTATATATACATATTTTACTTTGATTTAGGAATTTTTATATCAAAGTTGTCTTGCCTTTTCAACACCAAAAGTTCATTCCCTTATTTACTTTCAATGTAAGAGATATACTTACCAACATATCTCAGCAAGATCTGGGATCTCCTTCCTTATCTTTGTTGCATCCCAATAATATGAGAACCTACAACTTGGATAAAAAGAAGCGGGAATACATTCCGCCTTGCAAGTCCAACTTGCATCTCCCAATTCGGTCTTTAACACCCGAGCCCATCACCCCTAAGGCAATGTTGACCCGTCATTAATTGAACCAACCGTCAACAGGAATACAACTCGCTATGCACAATCCAATATCGCCCCAATAATATGAGGACCCGATATTGGGGTCACTACGCATACATCCTTACTCTTTCGAGAAGCGAAGAGCCCGATCCAGATGCGCTTGCATACAGGAGCTGTCACTTTGGACAGGTATCTCCCACATGCAATCCCCGGCGATGGAACTCTTCACCTTGACGGGAGACCATGGATGTCACTTATGTGATCCTCCATCTCATATTTAAATTTTAATTAATTATCATGAATCACATTCATATAATTAATTCTTTCAAGGGAAATAATAACTCTATTCATAATAGAGTGTCTCAATTAGACATAATCAATTTAATCATATTAAATTAATTATCAATCCAATTCAATCAACAAACTTGATCATTTTTACTTGAATATATGATAATATCTCAAAATACGTACTAATTCGAATTTTAATAATTAGAAAAAATACACCTTGATTTTCTCCGGCATTATACAGTCCCTACCCGCTGTCATGGCCAGTACCGACGAGAGTGGGACGGACCACATACGTTGCAACCCGCAACCCCAGTGCTCTCCGACTACACACCATATCCACCTCGGGAAAGCATAATGCCAGATATATCAATTTGTACTTGAGATGAACAATGATTTTTCAATCGAAATTATACCATATAGTAATAATCAAAATATTTTTTGATTATAAGGAAATTTGCTACACAAATTCCCAATCCTATTCAAGCATCAAGTTTGATGATTGTGTTTCCAATTAAGATTTAGATCAAATCTAATCAATTAATTGGTTGAGGCCAAGTCAATTAAGTAAATAATCATCTTCCAATACTTCACAAACATTATTCATGATTATTCCACGAAATTAACAATTAATTTCACTAATTGACAATCACTTGGTTCTAGATTAGGACTACAATTTTAATAGTGACCCCTACTCACTAAAATTAACATATCTCAATCAATTTAAATCCAAATTAGACAAACTCAATTTTCAAAGATTGCTAACTTGATTTAGGAAAGAATTCAAGTGATGTTTCACGCATTTCGAGGCGTATCAAAACAGCAATTACCTCTTTAATCATGTTAAGATCTACAGTTCCCGCAACAGTGCATACATGTTCATTAAAACAACCATATCTCGAGCATACGAAATCCGATTTACGCAAACTCAGATCCTATGGTTTCCTTATTTAATGGAGAACAAAATACAAGTAAATAATTCGTGCTTAAACATTTTAAACATGGTCCGAAATTATTTACTAAACAGATCTGCGAAATCAAATGCGATAAAAAACTCTCACGACCTTAACGGACCCAAATCGTCCTCGGTTTGCGAATCATATTCGAAACCGTCGACCTAAGGATCTGATACCACTTGAAGAATATGGTTAGATCCTCAAGCGCATCACGGAAGCATGATCGTCGTATCGGATACGACGAAGAACGACTAGTCGTACTAGTTATTCTATGCAGCGGAAATTAAAATTTTTTATGTGACGAAACCACGTGATCCAAGAACACTTCTCGGATCGTTTCGTCTAAATCACATACAACTATTAGGGTTACCTCTTGAAGCGTGGTTGTGATCAAGTCTCTAAACGAAGAGACCTCCTGTCTCAAGTCCGATCCGACGGAGGAGACGCTTGCGAGTGCGGGGATGAATCGTATGCTTCTCGCAATCCATGTTGATGATCCAAGAAGCGGATCTCCTGATCTCGACACACGAGATCCGACGTCTTTTTCACTAGCGGGGTGCACCGAAGGAGACAGAGATCCACGAGCAAACCATCGGGCAGCATAGCGACGATGCCGCGGCGATGGAGAACCTCTCTAGGGCATCCATGGTTGGCGGCCATGAGAGGGAGAGAGAGAGAGATTTGCTTCTCAAGCATTGTATGTGTAAAGAAGAGCAATGGGGTGCCTCTCTTTTTATAGGGTTTTGGGATCCATGGATCTCAATCCATGGGACAACACCAATCCAATGGTCCTCATTGATTGTGTTTCTTTCAATGGCTTAGATTTTGTTGGAAAAAATACAGCAACAATTAATTTAATAAAAATCAAATATACAATAAATATAATTTGATTTATATCAAATAAATCTCCATTGGAGAAATAGGAAAGGAGGCAAGCCTCCTTCCATAAGGAGGGTGGACGGCCACCAATTCCTCATGGGAATTGTGGCCGTCCACTCTTCCTATATGGAAGGTGGAGTCCCTTTTCCTATTACATGAGATTACATTATCTCATGATTCTCTCCAATATTTGCAACAACTTTTGTTGCAAATTTTCACAAAAATAAATCCAATTTATTTTGTGAACATTGTAATCATGCCATTAGAAATTTGTGAATCACATTCACAACCCAAAATAAAATGTAAATTACATTTTCAATTTAATGTCCAATGTGAATGCAATTCACATTAACATTTAATTAACAAATGTAAATTACAATCTTCTCTCTCTTATATATTATAAATCACATTTATAATATATTTGACTAATATGGATATTGCTATCCACATTTTTCATATCGATGATAATTAAATCATATTTAATCACCTTGGATCTCATTACTCTTGTTCTCAAATAATATGAATCACATTCATATAACTTACATCTTTGATAATTAAATCAAATTTAATTATCTCAGATAACTCTCTTTATAATATGAATAAAATTCATATTACTCATGATAATTAACTGTCATTTAATTATCCATTTTCTCAATGCTTGGATACATATATCAACAATAGAATTATCCATGAACTCCTTCAAGGATAATACGCTTTCTCCGTAGATACTTGGAGATAAGGACAGGGCGGATGTATTGTTCCACATATAGTGACTTGGATATTGAGATCATATCTCAAATCCAGATCGTGGGCCTCCCATAGATGCTTGACTAAATCAAGACCGTACATCTAATATTCTCATTGCATCTAAATCACCTTCAGATCAATGTCCAACATTTGGACTAAGATCATATTACTTTTCTAGTAAGAGGAGTCACTAAAATCCAGACCCGTTTCATCACTCCCTAGGAATGGAAGCGTCATGGTTATACAATCGTTTATGATCACATCACCCTCAGGTATTCCTAATACCTGTACATCCTGCATACTGGAAAACTCATATTAAACCTGAAGTATTTGATCAACTTTATACTGTTTACTTCATGGTTTTATCAGTAAGTTTCTCATTCGATCATTGGGAGTTGGATCAATCATATACTTTCCAGAAGCATATATCATACCTATGTCTTGATCATATACTTTCCAAAAGTATATATCAAACCTACAAATTCAGTCAAGCTTCCAAAGCGAGACGACCGTGCACGGAATTTGATTCTTCCCAATATCTCATGAGTGAGCTCACGTCTTCCGGTTCAGTAAATGAACCTGTATGATCCCTTTGAGAGATCGTATTACTCATATGCCCTTACATGCACACTAGCGCGCCGGTGTATAGACCTTGGTTAGGTCATCAACCTATTGGTCTGCCAAATGTACATACTCAGACATATAGTGACACATCCGTCTCCGATCAGAGGATGTATGCCTATATCATGTCAGCATATGATATAGGACTTTGGTTATCTTGATCTCGTTAAGTCAATTCTTTGACCTAACTAATCTGACACCTCTGAATCTCTATTCCTATGCAGAGGACCTGCATCAAGAGGTCGGTCAGATATCAACCTTTAGAGATAAGGATTGCCATCTCCTACTCAAGCTGGAGATCACCTCTTAACAATCATTTGACGGTGCTTAACGAGTCCTCAATCTAACCCTTTAGATATTCATCCAAGCACCAGCCTCTATGATTCAATTAGTCGAATCAACAGCTGTATGATCATCAAGACGGCCATGGTACATAACCCTAATTGTACTAAGGGACCTATTATGCAAATCATTCATTATTCATTTCAGATCAAGGAATGATATTTGCAATAACATTTATTGCATAATGGCTCGCCGTGGGCTCACATGTCCAACAATCTTGCATGATTTAGGTAACTTTCACTACTAGATAGATCTCCCAAAGTAATCTCTTTTTCCCTTGACTGAAGAAAATCTTATGAAATACATTTATACATCGTCCATCTTATCTGTATGTCTTTTCGAGTAACATGCATATGTCCTTCCTCATCTTTAATGCATGCCACTTGAGTAAGATCTTTGGTCTTTCATTCTCTTGCTTTGGCCAATCTGAATATATCTTTCTGACCCTCTTTAAAATCAAGCATTTTGTACAAACTTCATAGGCTATTATCTTAGCTTCACTTACATTTTTTTGTTTCCTTGCTATTTTGTAGTTCGTGGCCTTTTCGTTTGGTCTATCTTTATACACATCTTCAAAGAAAGTTCTTTTAACTTAAGTTTCTCTGGCATCCTTTTACTCAATCACAAAGCCTCCTTCGATTTTTATATCTTCATTTCTTTATTTATGTTGATAAATCCAAAGGATGTATCCAGAAAAGTGTCCTATGTGACTTTTATGAGGAGGCACGCCTCTTAGATAGTAGTGACTCTTTAAGGCACCATCATATGTAATAAAGCACCACGAATAAACAATATGAATTTGGGTATTCTTTAGATTTATTATCCATTTCCCCATTATTTTCTTTTATCCATTTTCCCGATTATTTTCTTTCTCATCGAAAGCCCTCCAATCTATACTCTCGCACCCAATTTCTTCCCTTCCCACCTCCATCTGATTCATGATTCTATTTATTCATACTTGTTGAGACAATTATAGTTATTTATCTTTATTTATATCTTTCTACTTCTCCAGTCTTCTTTATGTAATTTCTCCTTAGAGCTTTTCTCCTATATAAGAGATCTCTAGGGATACATGGAATACGATCTTTTCATTCACGTCTTTCCACATGGTATCAGAGTGACGGTCCTAGATCGGCGCATGTGCCCTAAAGTCCCACCCCACCGAAAGCCCATCTACGTCCTTGCACCTTCACGCCTCGCACACCTCCTCGACGAGTCTCCGCGTGGCTGTACCTCCCTGTGCGCTACTTGTGGCATCACCCTACATGCCTTCTGCGCACGCACGCCTCCTGCACACGCATGCCTTTTGCACACGCGTGCCTCCTGTGCCCACGTGACTCCTGCTCCTGCACCTCCCGCGCTCACGCCTGCCCTCTCGTGGCCTCCTGGCATTGCTGCGTGCCCGCCTGAGTACGATTGTTACCTTTTCCCACGCGCCACCCAATAGCAATCGTCTAGGGATGCTCTCAGTTGCCTCGGAATCCACGTTTTTGGGTCTCTAGGGTGTAGTGTGACTATCAAAACACCCTAGTCACCCAAAGGAGTCACCAAAGAATGGAAGCAATTTTGATGAGTCTACACCCACAATAATCTTCCCACATGCCCGTGTAGACATTATTCTTACAGTATGCAAACCAATTCTTAGAGATTGCTATCATATTTGACAAAAAAGCAGAGATTTCATCCTCAGGTGCCTTCAAAGGTCCAACATCCATTGTAAAGACGAATGGAATGAATTATGAATTGTAGGCCATGCAGTTAAATGAGTCTTATGCAATGTAATGGCAAGAAGCATATCCTGACACAGGAGGAGCCTGTTGACAAGACTGAAGTTAATGCCTCGTGAGAGGCAGATGATGCTTACACACGTGTATGGCCTTCTGAAATAGTTTCCATGGAGATAGGCACTGGCATATTGTGTCAGCCCACAACGAAGGCTATGCGGGACATTCTTGCTACTACTTACTCTCCGACAAAGAATGAGTCTAAGATTCTGCAACTTCAGCATGACACTTCACGTCGATGCAGAATGGTCTTCCTCTACATACCCTTTACAATTCTCTAAGGGGTATGTTTGAGAGGTTACATGTTTACATTCCCTTGAGTGCTAAACCAGAGCAACTCAAGGCATATGGGGATTCAGTGATGACATGAGTTTTCCTAGAGCTCTCGACCCAGAGTATGATGCAACTAGAGCACAGATTCTTACTGATGCCACAATACCTCCAATGGCGGAAGCATATCACATGTTGAGTAGGCTCTCCATATCTTTTGGGGGTATTCAGCTATCTCAAACTTCCTCTGCCATGGCAGCATCTTGCGATAAATATGCCATCTTGCCCTTCGGTTAAGCTAGTGTTTGTTATGTATTTATAAAGTTGCATCATATGCTTACGAGACACATCAAGTGGATGCTAAATAATTCATATTACACTATCATTATCTTTGTCTTTGTTATGAATTTAATATGCGTGTTTGACTTCATTTTCGCTTTTTTCTTTCAGGAAAGGGGAAAGAGCATAAATATGTATATCACCTCATCCAATATGATGTTATAAGTAGACTCTGGACCAAACCTTTTCACCTTCGGATCTCTCTATTTTCATGGTAAGTTTGGCGTTGAGGACTAAGCCCCTAATCCCGAATATACCAACTACTAATGCATGCTTCCTTTGCCTATCTGATTCTCAAAACAATCCCTCGTCTTTTCCCGAAGTGCCCTTTCATCTTAAAAATCCTGACCGCTCTAAATATTTCAAATTTTGAGGGTAGTCTCGAGGATTTTTTTCTTAGTTCATGATTCGCATCCATATTCCTCATCCTATTGGTAAGATGTGTGCCGGTCAAGCATGGTGGTTGACTTAGAGGGAGCGGTATCCGAGGATGTTCCCGACCTCACATGTAAATTGCTAAGGATGCTCTCTTCTGTGCTAATCACTCGGCCTAAAAAACACTACTACAACACTACTGGCAACCCTTTCCATTTGAATCACAAAATATTGCTAGCCATCAACTTACCTCGGCCTTATGGAATCCCATCACATGCATCGGCATCTACTTTTTGGTGTGGCATACATGTACTTCTGCTATGTTTTGTCAATGAACTTTTCAATCATGCACTACTTGGGTGGCTTATATTCGGTTGTACTAAATATTGTGACCAGAAGTGGTTTTTTGAGTTTTCTTGTTTAAGTTTTTGTGCGGTTGATTGACCCCTCGTGGCCTGGAACTCTGCTTTGGTTGAAATGAATTTGGATCGTTCATAGAAAGAACATGGTTATCCCCACATGTTAATTAAGCACCGTATAAGCTTCATCTTAAAGTAGATATATAAGAACACCGATCTTATAAAAACATTCGTGAATTCATGAAGAAGGCTCGAAGGAGAAAGAGCAAAACTATCTCAATCACGAACACGATACAAGTGCATGATCAAGTAGTCATGACACCAATGTGACACCCGGTACAGGCAGGAGGGCGTGGATGCCTAGACCTGCCGTGGTTTTCGCAAAGAACATCTGTGTAACAAAAGTTCTGATGAACTTGGGACTTGAAAGCTTCACTCACGAGTTCATGAAAGTGATCGGCATCGAAGGGTATGCGAAGGACTCCTTTCTGGTGGTAACCGAACTCTTGGGCAGACATGTCGAGGAGGTCGGACATGAGAGGGTGGCTGAGGAGCTTCATGTTGATGAAGACCCTCTCCTCTCTCTTGTCCATCCCTACCAACACTGGGACATATCCTTTCTTTGTATGATTATACTCTCTCTTCCACATATTCTTTGGTTTTGGGATCAATTGTGTAAGCTTTCCGTGTTCCTTCTCTGCCATATATGTAGAAGCAGAGAGAGGGAGAGAAGCACTCCACTGCAAAATTAATTCAATTGGTGTCATTAATTCGCTTAAAATATATGAATATACGAAGGCATCCCACTCCCAATAGAGAATAACCCCCAAAATAGTCCTCAATATATTAAGATAGATTTCGTATCTAGAATGCTCTTATAATCTGTGTATATACCATAACCTGAGAGTGTAGCAGGCTTTGATACGAATGTTTATTCAAATTATAAATAGCTATGCTGAAATTTTGAGATTTATCTATACATCAACCACCACCTATAAAGGGTTTGTTTTATCAATAATTCTAAGTAGAATACATCAACCACCACCTATAAAGTTCAATAAAAATAGAGATGGTATCTTCTGGTATCTAGATAAAAGTGATGCCATACGGCATCGTATATAAGGGCCCTGACTTGTTAAAATATTCTTATCGTCCATAATTAGCAAAATAAGAACACTGAGCAGTGCATCATGTCGTTCAATTTGACCTCCCAATTGCTTCTGCCGAACCTCCCAAAATATGCAGAAGCAAGGGAAGGAATCTGTCACATATAAATTCCATATCCTTCAAATCTTGCATATGTCACAACATTAATAAAGACCCACTAATAGTTGTGACAAGATATAATGATAATGATTGAAACCAATGTTATATGTGTGATCCCTGATGTAATGATATGCATGTGCGCCAGAGACAAAATTTTAGGTTTTTCTAATCACTGAAACAGTGGGCGATTTGGATATCATATGTCACCATTCTGCAGATAAACTAATGTTTCGATTCATATAATTCATATCATATAGAAATCGTATCCATCGTTATATAATTCTATCTAAAAATGCAACAATTTTCATTATAAAATTATATTTTATGATTCAAAATTAGTAAGAAATAAGTTCTAAGCTACTATTTCGCTACGGACAATTTATACAACTAAAGTATATTATTTTCACAAAGTTTTTATAGGGATTGTCACCAAAATTGTAATAATTGATATAAATTCTAAGAAGGCAGCGAATATTTGTTGCTGTCATTACAAGAAAAATGAGTTGTGGCCACGGAATGTGGCTAAGGAAACTTGCGACCACGATAATTCCGTGATCACTAGTTTCTCGTAGCCACAATCCGTGGCTAAAGTCTTCATATAAGAGTTGTAGCCACGATAACTTCTGTGGTCACTTGTAGTTGCCACGATATATTCGTGGCTAGAGAACTCTTGCGACGAGACTTGTAGCTACGGCTACTGGCTATGACGTGTCGTGGTCAGAGCCCAATTCTGTGGCCACAAATCCCATATCCGTGGACGTAGTTCTGTATCCACAACTTGTTTTCCTTGCAACGTGTATGAATGGTTGTTAGGCAAGAACGGAAGCTTTTTATATTGACGATATCAAAGTTTAATGGGTATTTTTCTAATGAATAGTATCAATTTTATATAATATTAGATTACGTAGTGATCATGCCAAATATCTCAGTATTAACATAGACAGCCATCTTCTTTACGTGAAGGCTTTATATTTTACTTAGGTCGTGTTTGGATTGAGGGTTAACCCTCTTTTTGAGGGGTTTATCCTCAAAAACCCACCCCTTCTCTCACTTATGGGATCCACTCTTCCTCTATTTTTAATAAATTATATAAATCATTTCTCTTTCATCTATTCCATCAAAAATAATATATTGTACCATCATATCATCTTAAAATTATAAAATACTCAACTTCTATTCACTTTTCTAAACTTCAATACAATAACATCACAATAACTATCAACTATTCCAAACTCTAATACAATCACATCACAATAAACCCACTCAACACAAAATCCTCTATCCAAACACCAAAACACAAAAATGAGTTACCCTCTCGCAGTTTACCCTGAGGTAACACGAGAACCAAACTCACCCTTAAAGTTAGTAAAGCGGTGGTAAAATGTGTATCTGGAATCAAGACGTATGCCACCACTACAACAATACATATCTATAGCCACAAAGTTTTAATTAATAAGACAACGAATAATATGTAATTATATCGTATCGTGAAAAAATCGTTATTCATTGTTAAAATCATCACTAAATAAGCTGTTGTTAAAATTTCAGCAACGATTATTAACCGTTGCAAAATTCAAAATCTCAACGAATAAAAAATTCTGAGCATTCACCTATATGGTAGAGGCCCTTTTTTCTTTTAAAAAATGATCAAGAATTACAAAATTTATAATAAGTAAGAAGTGTCACCATTTGAATATATCAACCGTTTTTTGTCACTATATACATTTTATTAATTGACCCTTGTTACAAATAACAACATTCTTTTCTGTCACAATATACAATCCTTGGACATTTATTTCCTATTTCATTGTGATTATGTGTGGTCTTACACCGGAGATTTTCAATTTGATTATGCCTACGTAGTTTCAAATGCGTAATTAATTGGATTTCGAGTTCTACTAAATCCATGTGCAACCTACAATAATTTTGTCCACATATTAAACTAGGTTTTTTATCAGTTGTGCCTCTCCGAGATATTACAATATCAGTTATGCCTCTCCCTTTTTGGAAATATCAGCTGTGCTCCTGACTTCTTACTGTTCTATCATATGTGCCACTTTGATTAATTATCAGTCATCCCCAATGCAAACAGACATTAACTTTGGACAAACAAAAATAAATTAGAAAAAGAGGGGATGAGAGATCTTTCTTGACCCTCCTCACCCTCTCCCTAGTCCATCCCCTCCTCTCTAGGTCGACCTTCTCCTCCATCCTCTCCTCTCCCCGATGAATCTCCACTTCATCACCTTTTTCTTTCATTTTATCCTTAAATCCCTACCTAAGTGCATGTATATAACATTAATTTATACAAGACAACACTCAAAGATTGATGCTTAAATACTGTATAAATAAATGTATTTAATACAAAAATAAAGGAATAAAGGAAAGAAAAGAAAAAGAATGAAGTGTCAAATACATTGAATGACCCTAGATCTCGAGATTCAATCATCATGGTGACTTCACCGACAATGAATAAAGTAGGAGGAGATAGGGCATACCAATTGTACAAAATACAACTCAAAAGCCTAATCTTTTATTCATCAATAAATGCATTTTGGTACCAATTTTTATTTATTATTTATACCTCAAATAAAGAAACCCTCAACATAAAAGTTGTACATAAAAATACAATGAAAAATACAAAATTTAGTTTATCAAAAAATAATGCAGTGCTTGGGACACTCAGAATAAAAAAACCACAAAGAAAACTTCACAAACATATATCTCCTTCATATAGATTCAAAATTGATCAAACTCGGCTTTATTGTTCATAAAATTAAATTATCTATTTAATAAAGGTAGTTTAATTTAATTTAGAGTTAAGATACAAAAGTTTACTTTTGGGTCCCAATTGTACTATTTGCTTGTATATAATATTTGATATATTTATCCTTTATATTTTCTCATTTTTTATTTTATGTACTTGTAAATATTATTTGAACACATTTCAATAATAAATATAGAAAAATCATTAAAAATTTATTAAAATAATAAAGTATGATAATATATCGGTAAACTATACCTATATAATACATTTATTTATTTATTTTAGTAAATAAATAAAATCAAAAAATACTAAAATTATATAATTAAATAAGTTATAAATGTATAAATAATGTAAATAAAATAATAAAATATAGAAGACAAAAAATAGAATGCGTCATATATATGTATTTATAACTATATCAATGCTTGTAAAAATCAATACCTAATAAACAACTTGGTAAAAATAAATAAAAATTAGAATAAAATACTATATAAAATATAAATATTTTATGTTTTGACTTTAATTTATTTAATTAATTTATTTGTAATTAATTTATTTGTAATTATTTATTCTTTTTATTTTATTTTATCCTTATCTCGCTGATGTGGACCAATAGGGGCTTGAGGACTGTTGACCTCGGATCAACTATCCTTTATCCCTAAGTTTGCATTTGCCAGATGTTCACTACTCCATTTCTCTAATTTCTCCTCCATGATACTCTAGCCTAGGTGCATCGACTTCTTCATGAATTGTCACCTTTGTACATCCATCTTCCACGTTGAGCCATTGCCTTGGTTAGCCGAGCAATGATCTGATCGAAAATCCTAGATTTTGAACCCTCTTCGCTTGTGCATAAATAAGGAGCTCCACCCTATTTTTGATTTTGATCCCCTACTACCCATTCGTAACACCTATACTCGATCACTTGAAGCCCCTGGTGACTGCATGAGCTATATGGAGGTGTTGATATGGAGAAGAGTAGCTGGAGGTGGTGATCTAGGTCCGCCGGAAGCTTGCTCTGACGACCTTCATCTGCTTCCTGCCCCAAGCAGGTATAAGCTGATTTCCTACCGCTACTTAGTGTAATTTAGTTCTTGTTTATAGTGTATTGTTTGGTTTGATCTATTAGGGATTAACTTAGCTTAATTTAGAGATATTCAATTGCTGGAGCATTGTGCTCTAGCTCTAATTCATTTTGCTCTGCCCCCTGTTGACTTGATTCCGTGACCATCTCCATCCCAATCGACTATTTCATAAAGCCCCCATCTTTTCCACTCTAATTCCATACGAATCAAGTTCACTTAGCTCCTCCCTCCACCATCCGTCGGAGCTTTACCACCCCTCTGCTCTACTATGTTGTAAGCTTCAAGTTTTGGTCGAGGACCTTCATCTCAAGCTTGCGATCCCTTTTGACAGGAATTGGACTTCAATGAACCATTCGGAGACCATTTCGAAGTTTATCTAGGATCTCTAGGCTATTAGAGCTCCAGGCCCACTCAGATGGGGCTTGGACCCATTTAGACCTTCCTACAGATGCGAGGGCCTTCCAAAAACATTTTGAGCCCATGAACAAGGAAGGAGGAGGTCAGAGAGTGGAGATCTTTCCGATCAAAGTTTGCTTGGGCTCCTATTCTTTTGAGTTCTTCCATCAGCTTCTAGAGCCATTGGATCGAGGAAAGGGCCCAGATCTAATTTGGGCTCTCCATTTTAATCGAAGTGAAGCTCGTTTCCCATCATCGATCACCCCCATGTAGAACTGGCTGATGGGACCAATAAGCCAAGCTAGACCTTGGCTCATGCTCGGACTCGAGATCGATCTCGTTCGAGCCCAACCGAGCTTGCTCGGGCTTAGGCTCGGGGAGCTCGAGCCTCTTATTGAGCCATCCCAAGATCCATAAGGTGCGAGTCAAGCCCGTTATTGAGTCTAGTCTAGGCTCGAGCCAAGTTTGACTCGTTAAGAAAAATGGCATTTTTGGTATAAAAGTGTAATGCCTAGGCTTGAACCCGTGGCCTCTTCTTTGAAATACCATCTTCCTTACCAGTATGCAACTATCTAAATTACATTTCAAAATATAAATTATATCATATATTGTAACATTCTATTTGGTAATAAAAAAGTAATAATTTGCTAATTGTAACCTAGAAAAATAAAGTTATAGCTGTAGCTATATGTTCCTTATAAAAATGTAATATTGACCGGTACGTTAGGGGATAATATATTATTAAATATATTCATATTTAAAGGTGTATAATAACATGAGATCATAATTAAGTCTAAAATATATATGGAACATTGGCACGCTAGAATTCACATTCATGTATATGGAAATATATAGTTCTAAGGTGCCCACAAAACAAAATTATATTGATCTACAATGTAGTTGGGTATAATATACATATTTAATTACTATCTATGTAGACAACTACAACTATTGATATAGGTACCGATTGTTGAACATGCAACTCCTCTTGTATGTGTATTATATAAAAATATAAAAATATAAATATTATATATCTATATATATATATATATATTCCTTATCGAGCCCCTTATCTAGTTATTGAGCTGAGTAGGGCTCAACTCAGGATCGGTTTGTTAAGCTATCGAGCCCAAAATTCATGCTCGAGCTCGACTCCATAGCTTAATGAGTCACACTCACAAGCCCTAATCGAGTCGTGTCCGAGTCTGTCCCATCCAGCCTTAACTCAATAGCCAGCTCTACCCTCACGTGGTGCTAGGAGAGGTACCTGATCGAGCCATTTAAAGAGGTAAATCGCATTGAGCCCCTCTATGATTTTTGTAATTTATAGAAGGACCTGAAAGGTCAAATAATGTTTAAAAACTTCTAAAAATTTGCATAGGATCCCCCCCGAACTTATTGTCTATTTGTATTGAGGTGCGCGTCAGGTTACCTCACGTAGCAACACATGTGAGGTAGACGTTTTGCATACTAGCCCTCCTAGATTTTGCTATTTTGTTTTAGTATATTAAATTTCAATATTAATGTACTTTTTGCGATTATTTGACCAAAATACCTTGGACTATATTTTTATTACAAAAATACCCCTACTAGGCTTGTAATTATTTATTCACTTTTCTATTTTATTAACTAGCTCTATCACCTCAATAATTTTGGGTAAAATTTTGTAGATGCTTTATTTGATGCATGTTAACACCATTGCTTTTATTTATCATTCTACTGTATGTTTTCATTTATTAAAAATCATTTAGGAACTATATTTTCCCCGTCTAACTATAAAAATACAAAAAATTAGAAAACCATCTTTAAAACTCCAAAAATTTAGACAACCATTTTTAAAAATTCCAAAAATAGAATATATAACACTATTATTATAACTTTTGGCAAAAAAATCACAAAAATCATAAAATAAAAACATAAAAAATTGAAAAACCTAAACATTATAAAACTAAGTCAAAATTCTATAAAAATCCCCAAAAACAGTTCTTTGTTTGTAATTTTATTTAAATTATATACCATATATTTGAAAACTCAGATCGTGCAAGGGTCTGATATTCCACACAAGGCAAGAATATAGTTGTCGAGGCGACCGCTCACAAAATTTGAATTAATTCAAAAATTAGCCCACAATAAAATATAAAGCAAGAAAAGCTAATGTGTGTGGATCAAAATTTATTATAACCCAAAACTAAATGTGTATAGTGGAAAAATAGTCTGGGTGTCGAACAAAGGGAGACAAGTTGGTGTAGCAGATATATTATTTATAAATAATAAATAGTAAATAATATAAGTGCTTGTATAATATTCACTCAATTAATCAATTAATTAATGTTTTTGTGGGGTTTTGGTTTTTTTATATTTTTTGTATTTTTTATTTTGAATTTCATAAAATTTATTTTCTTTTTATAATTTTATAATTTTTATTTCTTTTTATTTTTAATATTTAATATAAGTATATATAACTATATATAATATGTATAATATCGATTATATATAATATAAATTATATAATAAATATACAAAAATAAGAAAATATAAATAAGAATAGTGTTTTTTTAAAGGGTTTAAGAAAATTATAAAGTATTTATAATAATTAAGATACTATATATAAGTTTACAATGCAATATAGAGTATTATATTTACAAATAGGAATATGACTAATCAAAATTTCCCAAATAAAATATTTTTGTTTTTCTAATTTTTTTCTAACGTTTACGTGATTTTTAGATATTTTTGATAAGAAAATAAGAGATTTTTTAAAGAAGCCAAATTATTTTGAGATTAAAAAAACTAAATAAGGTCAAAAAATTTGTAAAATAATTTAGTAATTAATAATATGTATAAATAAAAATATAAAGTAGAAATTAATATTTTTAGAGTTTTTGTTGATTTTTATAAGGATTTTGGAGCTTTTAATTTTTTAGTGATTTTTTTTTCAATTTTAGAGATTTTTGATCTGGAGGTACAAAATGAAATAATAGATAAATGTTATTTTTGGAATTTTTAAATATATTTTTATATTTTTAATTTTTTAATGTAAACAGAAAATAACCGTGCACCTTTTTATATAATAAAGTGGATATATATATATATATATGTATAGTGGATATATATAATATATAGTAAATATAGAAAAATCAGTTAATGCAAAAAACAATTTTTTTATTTTCTTAGAGTGTTTTAAAATATATTTAGGTATTTATAATAATTAATAATAATATAAACTACATATATGAATATAAGTACACTATAGGGTATTTTATTTATAAATATACCAATATAAAGTCAAAAATGATAGATTTTTCTGTTTTTTATTTTTTTTGTATTTTTTTTATCGATTTCAAGTATTTTTAAAATTCAAAATATTTGAAATCAAGAAAAAAATAAATAGGACAAATTATTTTGAGAATTAGATTTATAAAATATGTTCAAAATTTCTCAAAAACTATTTTAATATGTAGTATTATGCATATATAAAAATATGAAATAGAAAACAATTATTATTTTTTTGAGGTTAGGAAGGATTCCAGTTTTTATGTTTTTCTTTTGATATTTTTTGTGTTTTTTGGTCTGTTGTGATAAGATATGGTAATAAAAATTTGTAATTTTTGGAATTTTAAGGGAGGTTTTATAATTTTTACATTTTTTAAGTCAAGCTGAGAATAAAAGTACCCTTTTTTATTTTTAATAAATGAAAAATCCAATAAAAATGCTAAATAAAATGCATTGAGTGAATGAGCATAATACATGACATTTATCCCTATTTTTGCACATTTTTTGGAGATTGGGAAGTATTTTTACAAAAATCAAATGCAACTAAGTAAATAGATAAGCTAATAGGGGCATTTATGCAAATAAAATAGAAGGTGAGGTGTTACTTGCGAAATACCCATATTTTTTTTACTATATATGCAAATGTTTGAACTAAATTGCAATAATAGAAACTAGAGGAGTGTACAAAAAATTACCCAAGTAATGTAAGTGCCATGTGAGCTGAGATGACAATGGACCTACTTGTAATATCTAATAGATACAAAGGCTTTGTTACGATTTTTCCAACTACTTTTACACTTATCTAAATATTTAGAATACTTTTAATTAAATATAAAAGGTAGAGGGGGTCTTTATAGTTTACCCACTTAATGATCCGTCGATCTAGCCGCTCTCTAGCGGATGTATGACAAATCTGATGGCATAAGGACAAAATAAATCAATTTAATTGGACGACCCAGACTAGATAAGGGCCATATTCTTGATCCTATGAACGAAAGGTAGTCAGGAAGAGCATGCAAGAACTCCGGTGAGATAAGCTTTGATCGCTTTGTTCTCCATCCTTCGGCATTCTCTCAATCCGTTGATGGCCCCGGCTTGTTGGTGGGCCTCTTCAACTGGATGTGGTGGCCAATGAAGTCGAGATGTGTTCGATGAAGATCTAGGGTTTGTTCTTTCTACAGGTCACCTAGAGCTGCCCCATGTACTCCTCTTGGATCCAGAAGGGTCTCCAATTACCCGTACCTGCATAAAACAACCCGCTAGCTTGAGGGCTATATCGTCGAATGGATATTTGAAGTTAGAAGAAAGGGAATCAAGAGGGCGTTGAGCTTCACGAGATGGGTGATGGAGAAAAGCTTGATTCCCAGATCCACGATGGACATAGGTTGAGTTGATGAAGGGAATCACGGAGAAGGCATAAGATATCGATGGTGGGGGTGAAATAGATGCGAGAAACAGTCAGAGGACCGAGGATTTAGCATGGAGCTTAAGCTCCGGGTCAGATTGGGGCTTTCGAATGAAAACTAATGTAATTGAAATTAAAGCTTAGAAATAAGAACTAAGACCTACAATTATATAAAAATACAGGAAAAGGGGCTTCAATTTGATTGGTGGTCGAAGAAGCAAACTTGCCAGAGGTGCGACTTCCGATGATGGTGGATCGACCTCATCTCCTCTTCCTCCTCGCTACAGGACAACGTCGATGGACTCCTATCACCAACCATGGACTGGAAGGTCGTCCTAAGGGGCTAAGATCGAAGAAGGGGTGATCAAAATCATATAAAGGTGGAGGATGAAGCTTTATAGGCAAAGAAATGGTGAGTTTCGAGGAGAGGTGGCGTGAGAAGGGTCGATGGTAGGTGGAAGGAGATGAGTGTTGGACATGTGAGTCCACAGCGAGCCATTATGCAATAAATGTTGTTGTGAATATCATTCCCTGATTTGAAATAAAGAATACCTAATTTTCATAATAGGTCCCTTAGTACAATTAGGGTTATGTACCATGGCCATCTTAATGATCATACAACTGCTGATTCAATTATTGAATCATAGACTTTGGTTCTTGGATGAATATCGAAAGAGTTAGACTGAGGACTCATCAAGCACCATCAAATGATTATTAAGAGATGATCTCCAACCTGAGAAGGAGATGGCAATCTTTCTCTAAAGGTTGATGTCTGACCGAACACTTGATGCAGGTCCTCTGCATAGGAATAGAGATTCTAAGGTGTCAGATTAGTTAGGTCAAAGAGTAGACTTAATGAGATCGAGAAAACCAAAGACCTATGTCTACTGTCACGATATAGGCCCCCATCCTCTGACCAGAGACAGATGTATTACTATATGTCTGAGTAAGTACATTTGGCAAACCAATAGGTTGATGACCTAACCATGGTCTATACATCGACGTGCTGTTGTACATGCAAGGGTATATGAGTAATACGATCTCTCAAAGGGATCATACAGGTTCATTATTGAACTGGAACACATGAGCTCACTTATGAGATATTGGGAGGTATCAAATTCCGTGCACGGTCATCTCTCTTTGGAAGATTGACTGAATTTGTAGGGTTTGATATATGCTTTTGGAAAGTATATGATCAACAACTAGGTATGATATATGCTTTTGGAAAGTATATGATTGATACCAACTCCCAATGATTGAATGAGAAACTTAATGATAAATCCCTGAAGTAGACAACGTAAAATTGATCTTATACTTATGGTTTATTCTGGGCCTTCCAGTATGCAGTATGTACATATATTAGTAATACCCGAGGGTGATGTGATCATAAACGATTGTATAACCATGACGCTTCCATTCCTATGGAGTGGTGAAACATGTCTGATTTTAGTGACTTCTCTTAGTAGAGAAGTGATCTTATCTTGATCCAAATGTTGGACATTGATCTGAATGCGATTCAGATGCAATGAGAATATTAGACTTGTTGCCTTGATTTAATCAAGCATCTATGAGAGGTTCGCAAGATCTGGATTTGAGATGTAATATCAATATCCAAGTCACTATATACGGAACAATACAATCGTCATGTCCCTATCTCCAAGTATTCGCAGAGAAAGCACATTATCCTTGAAAGAATTCAGGATAATTTCAATGTTGATATTATATATCTAAGCATCGAGAAAATTTATAATTAAATGTGATTTAATTATCATGATTCATATGAATTTAATTCATACTAAAGGAAGAGTTATCATAGATAACTAAATGTGATTTTATTATCAAAGATGTATATAATTTGAATGTGATTCATATTATTTGGACACATGAGAATAGAGATCCATGATGATTAAATGTGATTTAATTATCATGGATATGAATAATTTAGATAGCACTATCCATATTAATCATACATATCATAAATGTGATTTATAATATATCAAAGAGAGCTATTTGTAATTTACATTAGTTAATTAGACGTTGATATGAATTGGATTCACATTAGACAATTAATTGAAAAAATAATTTACATTTTATTTTGGGTTGTGAATGTAATTCACAAATTTCCAATGGCAAGATTGCAATATTCATAAAATAATTATGAATTATTTTTGTAAAATAATTTATAACAATTGTTGTTGTAAATATTGGAGATACATGGATAATGTAATCTTGGAGATTACATGAAGATTGCCCCTTTCCTAATAGGAGAGGGGGATGGCCACCAATTCCTATAAGGAAAAGGTGGTCGTCCACTCCACCAATATGGAAGGAGGCTATCTCCTTTCCATTGTCTCCAAGTTTGATTGATTTAGTTTAAGGATTAAATTATATCGATTTATTTATATATTCAATCTAAATTAAATTAATTATTGTTGTGTTTTTTCCAACAAAATCTTGGCTATTGAAAGAAGCACAAATCAATCTCATCCACTGATTTTGTGTAGTCAGTGGATTGTGATCCATGGACTCCCAAAACCCTATATAAGAAGAGGCACCCCTTGCTCTTCTTAAGTTTTCAAAATCATCAAGGCTCTCTCCCTCTCTCCTTCTCTCTATGCGCCATCTCTCCCTCTCTCTCTCTTGTGGACGTCTACCATGGTGCCCTAGGGAGAGTCGCCACCACCACAACATCGTCGTTATGCCGCCAGATCATTCTCTCGTAGATATCCATATCCTTCGGTGCACCTCGCTCATGAAGAAGATGTCAGATCTCGTATGATGAGACCAGGAGATTAGTCGCTTGGATCATCAACATGGATTGTGAGGAGCACACGTTTCATCAACACGCTCGCAAACGTCTCCTCCGTTGGATTGGACTTGAGACAGGAGGTCTCTTCATTTAGAGACTCGATCGCAACCACACTTCAAGAGGTCACCCTAATACTTGTTTGTGGTTTAGGCGAAAAGATCCGAGAAGTGTTATTGGATCATGTGGTTTCGTCCCATGAAAAATTTAAAATTCCGTTGCCCTGATCAACTCGTGCGACTAGTCGCTCTCGATCGCACACAATGCGATCCTCACGCTTCTGTGATGCACTTAAGAATCTAACCATATCCTTCAAGTGGTATCAGAGCCTTAGGTTTGATGTTTTGGATACGATCCATAAACCTAGGATGACTTGGGTTCATTAGGGTTTGCAAAAGTTTATCGCATTTCATTTTCGCATCTCTATTTAGTAAATATTTTCGGCCTTATTGAAGTTTATAACCACGAATCATCACTTGTACTATGTCCCCATTAAATAATTAAATCATGTGATTTGAATTTACATGATTTGAAATCCCTTTGCTCAAGTTATGATCATTTTAGTCAACATGTATCCATTGTTTCGGGGACTGCGAATCTTGACGTAATTAAGGAGTTAATTACTGATTTGAAAATAGAAATTGTGTAAATTACTTTGATTCTGTTGTAAATCAAATTAAAAAAATTTTGAAAATTTATTTTGCATGATTTGGATTTAAATTGATTGAGATATGCTATTTTTAGTAAGTGAGGGTCACTATTGAAAATTAGTTTCCTAATCAAAAACCTTTTGATTGTCATTTAATCAATTAGTGAAAATAATTGTCAATTTATTGAAATAATTATGGATAAATATCTGTGAAATATTTGATGATAATTATTTTCGTATATGACACTGCCTTAACCAATAATTGATTATATATGATCTGGATCACAAATTTGTTACTCAATCAAGTTTCCAACAAACATGGTTACTTGAATAAGATTGGGAATTTGTTTAGAAAATTTCCTTATAATGTTAATTAAATATATTTTGATTTTTATTATATGGTATAATTTTGGTTGAAAACCCAATTATCTTCTCAAGTACAAATTGATCGATTTTGCATTATCCTTTCCCGAGGCGGATATGGTGTCTACTCAGAGAGCATTGGGGTAGCAGGTTGCATCGTATGCGGTCTGTCCCACTCCTGTCAGTACTGGCCATGACAATGGGTAGGGTTGGTATAATACTAGAGAGATCATGATATATTTTCTAATTATTAAAATTCAGAATAATACGTATTTGAAATAATACCATATTTCAAGTAATAATAAATAATGTTTGTTGGATATTAATTGGATAATTGATTTAATGTGATTAGATTGATTGGAATCCAATTAAAATTAAAACATTCTATTATGAATAGAGTTTTATTTCCTTGGAATAATTAATCATAATGAATAAGATTCCTAATGATTAGTTAGAATGTGAATATGATATGGAGGATCACATAAGTGACATCTATGTTCTCCCTTCAAGGTGAAGGGTTCCGTCGTCATATATTGTATGTAGGAGACACTTGTTCGAAGTGGCAGTTCCTGCATACAAGCGCATCTGAATCGGGCTCTTTGCTTCTCGAAAGATTAAGGTCATATGCGTAGTGACCTCAATATTGGATCCTCATATTATTGTGGCGATATTGGATTGCGCATAGCGAGTAATAATCCTGTTGATGGTTGGTTCAATTAATGACAGGTCAACATCACCTTAGGGGTGGAAGGCTTGGGTGTTAAAGACTGAATTGGGAATGCAAGTTGGACTTGCAAGGTAGAATGTGTTCTTGCTTCTTTTTATCTGAGTTACAGTTCTCATATTATTGGGATGTTACAAAGATAGGGAAGGAGATCCCATATCTTGCTTGAGATATAATGGTATTTATATCTCTTACATTGAAAGTGATTAAGGGAATGAACTTTCAGTGTTGACAAGGCAAGACAACTTTCATATAAAAATTCCTAAATCAAAGTAATATATATATATGTGTGTGTGTGTGTATATATATATATATTTATGCGAATTTCTTATTTCAGATAATCCTTCATTAAACCCACTCAATATATAGTCAATAATAACCAGTGTAATAACATGGATTGGATCCATGATCAATATATTGTACTTACGGTTGGACACATAATGTATGTGATTGCAATATAAAGGTTCCTCATAATAATGAGGAATAAAAATTAAATAGATAATAGGACTACAACCCTAGGGTTTGTGTGTCTCTATAGTCTTGATCTCATCGAATGTACTTCAGAAGTGACATGTCGATGATAATCATAATTGTCAAATAATCTTTATAAAATCTAAGAAGATGTTCCGGCATACATATGTGCTTTCGACATTTAATCATGAATGACATGGTTCACTGCATTATACAGAATGGTGACTCTGTGAGAGATGATGTATTCAAAATATTTGAGTACCTACCTGAATCCAAGTCTTTAAGAGTCATGATGTATGTAAATATGATGAGTGTCATCATTCTACTATCTATACTCTACTCATTCATGAAGCTTCATAATACTCATACTGTATGAATTGAATGAAGCATGTATAAAGGTTGAAATGCTCTTACATTGAATTCTTTTTGAGTCAATATAAGAGATCCCTTGTCTTAAGCAATGGTTATTTATAGATGAAGAGAGCGCAGTGGAAGCTTGGGTCTGACCCATGTGAGAAGGAAAGTCAAAGAGTTGACTATACTTCTTTGACTTCCATACATATGGCATCCAAATAGTTGGATAAATGCAAATACTACAATAAGCCGAAGTACTAATAGTATGACTATTTAGACTATCTAAGATCCATAGAGAAGGATTCAGACAGTGCATCAGAACAATCTACATCAACATATAATCATTGAAATTGACTTTCTTATTTGATAAGTTCAAAGTCTATTAATTTTATCTCATTCTTCTAATAGCCCTTGCAATTGGTTGCATACGTATTAAAAGACTAGAAAATTTGATCTTATGGTTTAATAGTCATCCACATGGATATTGATGCAATTGTTGAAACAACCTCTATTAGATTGATAGACTTCATAATTTCAGTGGGAGAGTCCTTAGTCTTAGAGAATGTCTATATGAACTGGATATTAGAATACACTCATAGTTTATCTCTAAATGTTGGAAATAAACATGAATTCTGGAATAAACCAATCATAAAAAGTTATGATGGATATATTTCAGATAATAATTTGAAATCTAGAGGACTCTATTAAAATAGAAAAATAGTGAATGGTTCATAAACATTTTTAATACTGAAAATTAAAACTTAAAAAGATCAATTGGAGGATGAAGATCATGTGACAATGATCTGACATCAAGCCTTGGACATATGTCTATTGATGAGATCAATAGACTAGTAAGATATCAAGCCTCGGACATATGTCTATTGATGAGATCAATATACTAGTAAGATATCAAGCCTTGGACATATGTCTATTGAGTACCCGGTTCTCCAATTGATTGGCCCGCTATAATACCTACGACTTCCCCCAATTCGACCAGATGGCCATGGGTGGGTGATGAATCCACATTTCATCGTCTTTATTCTATCATTTTGGCCTCAAAAACCCTGGCAAATGCCTGTAAATAGCCTTCATTCCTGCATTTTAGCATTCATGCATATGTATGTAAATATTATACAAAATGCGGTTTTTAAAGCCAAAATTATAGAATAAAGAAAAGAAAAGAAAAAGAATAAAATATTGTAAATATTTTATGACCCGAAACCCCGAGACCTAGGCATCTTGATGACTAGGTCGACCAGGAATAAAGTAGGGGGAGATAAGGGCCAAAAATACCAATAAAATTCCTTTTATGCTATTCATTCTTTATTCATTTTGGGACCTATTTTTGGTTCCACTTTTTATACATCAAGTAAAGAAACTTTGTACATGAATGTTGTAGATAATTTTATAAATAAAAATACAAAATTGATTTCATAAAAAAATGTACAGATAAAAAGTTGTGGTCTGAATAAAAATCCAGAATCCCAACTTCCCAGACCCGTATCTCACAGCTGACAACTCCAAATGCAGCAAACTCACTTTTAATTGTATATAGAATAAAATAATCTTTTTAATGGTGGTGGTTTCACATTTGGCGGAGCTACGGTTTGAAAGTTGAGTTTTGGACCCACCTTGTATAAGTGTACAGAATAAAATATTCAATTTATTATTTATTCATTATTTTTATATTTTTATATTTTTATATTTTTATAATGTTCTAGATATTACTTATAATAATTGTGAATATTAAAATCAGAATAAAAATGCAAATAAAACTCAAATAAAAATACTTGTAGATATCATACACATAGGTATTTCACCTATAAATATACCTATACAACACATTCTTGTATTTTATTAAATATACAAAACACATCAATAAAATAAGATAAAATTATATTTATGTGTATAAAAGTATGTTATATTTTTATAAATTAATAACCAAAAATAAATAAAGTAAAATCATAAAATAAAAGCAATAAAGTATATAGATAATATACCTATATAGGGGGTATAAAGGTAACTTGTAAAAATATACTTCATAAAAATAATTAAAAATCGGAATAAAATACTATATAAAATAATAAACATTTTTCATGAAATAACCTAAAATTAATTAATCCATTTAGTATTTTTAATTGAATTTACAAGGTTTTATTTGGGGTTTTGTCTTTTTGTGGATGCCGTGGCCCAATCAGGCCACGCCATCCGTTGACCGGGGGTCAACTCCATGACCCCAGGTCACAGCCCGTTAGGTATGTGTTTGTACCCTTTTTCTCGATTTTTTCGAGGGCCATAGGCCCCTCGTTTCACTCCAAAGTCTTCTTGACTTTTGTTCAGCCCAGATCCTTCTAGCCCACCCATATCTTTCCTCGGGTGTTGGACCTCTGACGCGCCTCGTGCACCTCGTCGAAGGAGCCCTCTCGGCCATGTTTCAAAAACCGACCCCCAAGCTTCCTTTTCACTTTGAACCTCTTTTGACCGAGCTTCTCCCTCTCTGACTTGCATCCTGGACCGGTGAGGGTGATAGACTAGCCTCCGGCCAGGTGGAGCGGCGCTAGGCAAGGTCGAGGAGCACTCCAACCACCCCATCCCCGGCGACGCCGTGAGGTCTCTTCCTCTTGGCCGACCAGCCAATCGAGGTTGTTTCTATCCATTTTTTTGTAGTTTAGATAGCATTTTGTTTCAGCTTTCCTCTTTGATACTTAGTTTGCTTTTTCGTTATCTTTTTAGCGTAATTCTCGCAAACAAACACCTTGTCGGAGCCCCTCGAGCTCCGGCCAACCTCACTTCCCATTCCGCCATATCGTCTAAGCTTTTTCGACACCTAAAGGGACCTAGGATCTCGATACTGTTGGTTTTGCGTTTTTCTTGCAGGTCCCAGGGTCGAAGAACCCCATCTGGGTTCGATTTTTGTCGACGCCTGGCAGCCTGGAGCCGCCCCCCTCCGCTCACGATACGACGTACCTATGACCCTCCTTGTGCCATTTTGACCCCGCCGTCCACTCGGGGAGACTTCCAGGAGCCGCGCGGCCCCTTTTGCAACCTCCAACGACGACGGAGACGAGGGAGAGGGGCCAGGGAACTTCATCGTCGCCGGCCCGCCTCCTGGTTCTTCGTGATTATTTCCGGGCCGTTGGATTCGGCTTGTTCTTCCAGGCCTCCCATCTGCCATAGATCGCGCGCCCCCTCCAGCCGTCAGATCGCGGCCCAGGATCTAATCGTGGCCGTTATAACTCAAGGGGTATCGACGCGCTTCGTGGCGACACGTGGCATAAGTAACTTCCTATCTGCCGTTGGATGCGCCACTAGAGCGGGTATTTTGCAGGATTAGTCCCGCGCGTTTTTGTATTTAAACTTTAGCATACAACTTTCATTGGCTGCTTTATGCTTTTGTATTATTTGCAAAACTTGCCTCGTCGTTTTTGATAATTGCGCTGAAGTCCTTGCCAGGCGCGTGCATATCACGCGCGCCTTGGTAAATTTTGCTGGACCCCCTTGCGCCTCTGGTTATTAACGTTTGGTACAAAAACATCTAATTGCAGTATAAATATTTGTGGACATTTTGCTTTCTGGCTCCCAGACTTTCCGAATATTACAAAAACGCCCCTGCACACATGTATTTTCCTTTTGTTATCTCTATTTTTTGCACACGTCTATAAAAACAAAAAAAACCCAAAAATCAATTTAGATCTCTGTTGCATAGTAGTTTATCATCCTATTTTTATTTTTCATAATTATTGCATTTTAATATTTATTAAAAATAAAAAATAGCCATTTTGTGCACTGTCTAGCTTGTAAAATCCCTAAAAAATATAAAAACTCTCCGGAACATTCCCAAAAAAATATATTTTGTTTAATTTAGTGTGTTATAACTTCAACCCAAAATTCACTAAAAATTATAAAAGAAAACTCCAAAAAATCACAAAACTCCAAAAACCTCTATAAAAATCCTAAAAATTCCTTAACAATCTTGAAAATACAAACTTTGTCTCTGAATTTTCTTTGTTTCATTATCGTTAAGTGAAAATTAATTTGGAGAATTTTTGCTACTGTTTTCTATTTTATTTCTCCATTTTAGTTTCAGCCTTGTCTTTTCTCCACTGTTTTCAGTGTTTCTGACTTTAAAAATACCAAAAAACATTCTTAAAAATTCCCAAAAATCACAAAAACAGTAAAAAAGTATAAAAAGACCAAAAAGACTTTATTTGCTAATTTTTGAATATTTTTATCTATTTTTATAAATATCTCTTTCTCCCTTTTATTACATAGTTCATACATTCCAATATTGAAAAGGAAATAAAAAATACAAAATACAAAAAGAAAATATAAAATCAGAAAAAAAATAAAATCAAAATACAAAAATATAAAATTAAAAATTAAATAAAAAATATAAAATTAAAAACCCACAAAAAAATAGCATAGTAGACACTTGATCACATTCACACACATTTTGAGCATTTTGCCCCGATCTAGCCTTTCTGCTCCCTGTGTTCGACCTCTACAGATACTTGCACTATACACATCTTGTTTTAGAGTTATAATAAATTTTAACTCCACACACTTTCACTGCTTTACTTGATTGTCGTGGGTTAATTGTTGTTTGAATCTCGGATTTCGTTGGAGGTCAAATCAGCGACTGTTGATTCGCCTTGTGAGTCAGCACGACCTCTGCAAATCAGTGTTCAACAAATGGCACCGTTGCCAGGGAGCAACAACGCGTAGTTCGGGTTATTGCTTTGTATTTATGATTATTTGTCTTTTTCGTGGCTTTTTATTTCTGCTTGTTTATGATATTTCTTGTTTGAATTGTCTAACCCCTCTCTTGTTTGACTTCTTGCGAGGTACGCAGATCGAGGGAGGAGCTCTCTTCCAGGAGCACCTGCGCACCCGCGTGAGGCGACTTGACTTAGCACGAAGGCGGGCTAGGAGAGGATTTTGAAGACGATTCTAGTCTATTTATTGCATTTATTAGTGTAATTTTGGTGAGAGAGAGACCATCTAATTTGTAATAATAAAGGTACATTCGGACTTTGGACTTTCGGGCCCAATTTCCAAGTGTTTGTACACTTGGGGGCTCACCGCGGATTTTACAGTTTTCATCGCATCTTTTTCCCTTTGTTTTCTCGGTTTTGTTTTCTTATTTTGTGTGATTGAGCCCCTAGTTTTAAGATTGCTTGCGATAGACTTAGGTCCAAACACAATAATAACCATTGCATGTACCTATAGTGCGTTTTGGACTTAGTCAAATTTAAACAGTCGCGTCATCATCTTCTAACCCGTGTACCATGAGCGAGCCCCATCAAGCGCTACTCCTGAACTCGAGTGTGTCGAGAAGAGGAGGGGTAAGCCAAGACCGGACTCTTAGGTTAAAGATAAGTGGCCGACTTGTGGTTCTTCACGATAATAGCAATTTCTGAAACTTAGGGTGATTTCATCGGCTTTGCATTTGCATATAGATTAGGTTTCAATTCTGCTGAGCATCCCTGCATGTAGAGTGTTGGAGGCTAGGTGAGCATTTACGCTTTAGCATACATCATCGTTTTGTCGCTTGCATTGCTTTTCCGACTATCTACCTATGATTTTGATCACCTAGGTGCTTAAAAGAATTGACTCCCTGATTAGGCTCGTGCATTCTCATTAAAATACCAAAAAAAGTGATAATTAATAAAATTGGGTCTGCTAATTTTACTTGACCCTAAAACCGATCAAAAGAAAAATCTTGTATTGGGGCGAGTAATCCCCTCATTGTCTTCGCTTTTACTTGCTCGCGCACAACCTAAGGACTAGTGCCCAAATCCCATCTTCAGCCCCTAAGTGTGTGTGTAACTCTTTGACTTCTCACTTAACTCTGAAACAGACAAGATAAAAAGACCGCATTTGTGGTCTTCACCGAGTTGAGTAGGTGAATTGAGGGTTTGATTGTTTCATTTTTTGTTTGTGATTGTTTTGTGTGTGTCCTAGATCGCTTCTGCGCACTTGCGCCTTTCTTCCCACTTCTCTTGACTTGACCATCGTGCTCTCCCGATCATTGTCTTTTGTTTCCGAGATGGACCCCTGGAGCGTATTTTATCCGGACTTTGCGGATCCCTCGTTCACTCCAGCCGGTCCACCTCCTTTTTTACAGGAGGACTTTGCTCCTGATTTTTGTACATATCCGCCTCAACCGCAGTATCAGGACTCGGATTTCTACCCACACCCATCTCCACCTCCGTATTTTCCACCTTCACATTCACCCGAGACTGATCTGTTGGAGTCACCTTTCATGGAATCCACCCTTGAGCACTTGACCCAGATGATGGATCATATGAGACAGAGGATTGACCACCTCAATAGCACAAATAAGAGCGACCATGATATTCCACCATTTGATGATATGGGTTCATTCGAGGATTTCCATGAGAGCTTGCAATCGCCAAAAATACAAAAAAATGAGAAAAATTTAAAAATCCAAAAATATTTCGGGAGACACATGATTGAGTCGGACTGTGAGGATAGTACCCACTTTCCAGATCCTTTGACCACACAACCTTTCACACCCGGTCCCACCTTTTACCCCGAGGATGCCGCTGTACAGACTGCTCTTGGCATGCCTCGTGTAGATGCTGATTCCGACTTCCTCCCTTGTAAGGAGGAAGTCCAAAAATTCAAAAAAATGCTGACTGAACCCGAAGTGGTGGCCACCATTCACGAGATTATCCGTGCCCCACTTCAGCAGGCCATGACTGATTTATCTGCTCCTCTTCCCAAGAAGAGAAAGTGGAGGAGCAGATCTGAGCGTCATATCTTGACCATGGCCACTGCCCATGCCATTACACACCGTCCCATTCCCAAGAAGAGGAACACTGCCACACCATTCATTAGCTGCACCATCTCTGACCACACATGTGATCACACTCTCCTAGACGGCGTTGCTTCGATTAACATCATTCCCTTCTCGTTGGTACAATCTCTTCACCTAGGGCTCTCAAGAAGACCATGATGGTAGTTCAATCTGCTGATGGATCCATCAAGAGGCCGAAGGGTATCCTTGAAAACACCGTCATTTAAATTTAGGGCACGAGCTACCATGTTGACTTTGTTGTTTTGCCCCTGGAGACCTCCATAGGGGAGCACTCTCCAATCATCCTGGGATGACCATTCCTCGCCTCTGCGAGGGTCGTTATTGATTACGGATCAGGAGAGATTCGTTTCTGTCCTGCTGACGAGAGCGAAGCAGTGATCACCGCATCCACAGCTGACCAAAGACCTGCACCTGATGCGACCACACTTGTCTAGGCTGACCCCGAGGACTATGATCTATATGAGGATATCAGAGAGACCTTCTTTATGACCGATGATGAGACCCGAGAATTCCTCTCCAAGGAGGAAGTCTCGGAAAGCATAGACCTTGGAGTTTCTGCTTCTTGTGATTGGCGATGTGTTGATGACATCCGCGGGATTTACACGATCGATACCATTGAGCGGAGGGCAGATGTAGAGACTATACAGGACAGACATGCACTGACTACTTCCACTGACGAGCCCGCTCATGTCCATGTAGATACTGATGAAACTAAGACCAAATTTGATTTAGTTGCTTTTCTTCGGAAATTCGGGCCTTTTGACGAGAAAGATGATCCGGTTGAGATTATAGAGGACGAACAGAGTTCGACTACTTCCACTGATGAGTTTGTGCCTTTTGGTTTTGACCTGGATGATACCTCGCAGGATGACTCTGAGTACACTACTTCCGATGATGAGGGGTTCGTCCCATTCCACTTTGATATTAGCGAGAATCCCAAGGCCGGACCTAGTCGTACTTCTCCCACTCACCAGTCTGTGCCTTCACACCCTAGGGCCCCTGAGGACCTTCACTCTGTCGACCCTGATCGGCTTCCGTCCACTGTGGACCCCGATGTCGACCTACACCATACCAGATCCATTCCTCAACGGTCCCGCAAGAAGGTTCGCTTTCAACCTTCTTGATCCCGTGTATATCCATCTCTGTTGTATACCCTCTCCTGTTCATCTCCATCTCTCTTCCGTTTTGCTCATCCACCCATTCTCGTTTTTGCCTTACTTAGGACGTAGTTTGTCCTAAGTATAGGGGGGTGGACGAGCCGAGTGTTCTTTCATCGTTCCGTATCATCACTCCTGTCGTTGCCTATACTTAGGGCTTCTTTCACCCTAAGTATAGGGGGAGTGGTGTGTACATCCTCTGGTCTCATTTCCATTCTCATCTCTTTTCTTCTTTTCTTCTTTTCTTCTTTTCTTCTTTTCCTTGTCTATTCTCTTTATCTATCAAAAAGGGTGTCGCCCCTTGTAGACAGTTTTCTATACTTAGGACGTACTTTGTCCTAAGTATAGGGGGGTGTGCACTCCGAGTATTTCCATTCTTTGATCCTCTCCATTGTCTCCTCTCCTTGTCTATACTTAGGGATATCTTACCCTAAGTATAGGGGGAGACAGTTTGAGTACGATCTGTTCATTCCCACCCTTGACCCTCCCTGCTCTGTGTACAGTCTGCTATACTTAGGATTATTTGATCCTAAGTATAGGGGGGACGGTCAACTTCTCATTCTTTTGTTCATCTCTTATTCATTTATTCTTTAGACTTGCCTATACTTAGTACGAGTTATGTCTTCTCTTTTCTCTCTGATCTATGAGGACATAGCTCAAGCTAAGTATAGGGGGGTCGTATATACTACGTATATACTTTAGCCATAACTCGTACTTTTGTATTTTCCTAATAACATGGCTAATCATTCTTTAAAATTCATTAAAATCCCTAATAAAAAGGTGTTTTGTTCGTCAAATTCTTTGTGTATTTATTGATTCATAAATCAGGTGAAAATGTTTTTTGCACAACGTTTGAAAAATAGTTTGAAAATCTTTGTGAACATCTATTGAAAACTATTTTGAAAATATTTTGTTACATGTTTTCAACCTTTGTAAAAATATTTTGATTGTAAAATTATTTTCTTTGTGTGAAATAAAATATTTGAAAAATGATTTGCAAATGGTTTGAAAAATGGTTGCAAAAATATTTGAAAAATCTATAGATACTGTTTGGAAAACCTTTGTAAAATGATTTTCAAATGTGAGTGCATGTTTATAAAAATTGTTTGTAAAAACTATTTTGGACTATAGTTTTCAAAAAAAAATTGTGTGTAAAGCTTGTGTCAAATAAGTTTGAGGAATACATACATCTCACTAAAATCCACTATGTATATATACGTATAAAACTGACCATTTACCCTTGTAAATTCTTAAAATCCACTTCTTGTGTATATAAGAAGCACTCCCGTGTACATATTTTCACCTAACTTTCAGCCAAAACTTTTTGTTTTCAAAATTCCCAAAAACATTTGCAAAATTAAAATCCAAAAACATTTGAAAAATCTTTTCGAAAAAAAAAATGCATGCATCATCTTTTCAAAAAAATCCATAAAAAGTTCAAAAATCTTGAAAATTGCATCACAAAAATATTTCTTGCATTTTGCATAGCATTGCATAGCATTCGCATTTTTTCGGATTGAGTTTGATAGTTGAACGAGTCTAAGTAAAATCCGGAGATTGGAGCTTGATTGGACCTTAAAATCTACCTAATAACAGGAACCTTATGAGAACTGGGTTTGAGGTACTTCAGGTCTAGTTGACTCAATTCTTTGAGGATCACGGGACTTGGTTCAATGGATTACTTACTGCCTAAGTAGAGTATTTCGGAGCACACGCACGACTCTTGTTGATAATGACCTAACTTGGACACCTGCACCTTTCACATAGCTCTCCACGGATGAGGTGGTGAGGAGGCAGTTTCCTTTGGCTTGGGGTAGCATATGAGGGTAGTACTTCTAGGCGGAACCTCTCTTCTTCTTCTAGTGAAGGAAGTGCGCCTCAACTTGGTCTAGTGGTGATGAAGGCTAAAGACAGAAGCTGTGGGTTGCAATAAAGCTTCAAAAGAGGGATAGTCTACTGGCTCAAGAGGAAAATTTCTTGTATATATGCTGCACCATGTAGATATGTTGTACAGAGGCACTTAAAAAAAGAAAAAAGAAAAAGAACTCCAAAAAAGTGGTGGGTCGGATTGAAAATTTAATAACCCCACCAGAGTGTATATAGTCCAATAAAGCAAAAGCTTATGGTATCCATGTTACATCTCATGAAGCTTGCAGCGAGAGACTTAGCTACACTGATTGAGCTCCCAAAATTCTATACCTCTTATTCCCCCTCTTCTTGAGCCGGTTGCACTTGAACTTAGAAGGGAATACCCCGCTTCTCGAGGAAAGAGTTGCTAGACCGAGGCATTAGAGTTACCAGGGTGGGGGAGGTTGTTTCTTTGTTACTTCTGAGGTGGGGAGCTACATATCACTTACACTGTACGAGTCAGACTCATAGTTGTAAGAGTTTGCGTATGAGTTGAAGTATTTCTAACCTGGCTATTGAGGAGACTTGGACAGAGTTTTGGGATTCTCAGGGACTGTTGGATTTCAAATTCGGTTCTCACTAAGGTTCCGCCCGCACTAAAATTCCAAAGGTCCGACTTAAGCTCCAAACTTTGATTTTGTGAAGACAAGTTTGATAATTAAATAAAATCCAAGTTCTTCTTTTTCTTTTCTTTCGTTTTCTTTTTGCACTTATTGCATAAGTGTTTGCTAGGGACTAGCAAAGGTAAAGTATAGGAGGATGATGAATCCACATTTTATCATCTTTATTCTATCATTTTGGCCTCAAAAACCTTGGCAAATGCCTGTAAATAGCCTTAATTCCTGCATTTTAGCATTCATGCATATGTGTGTAAACATTGTACAAAATGTGGTTTTTAAAGCCAAAATTATAGAATAAAGAAAAGAAAAGAAAAAGAATAAAATATTGTAAATAATTTGTGACCCGAAACCCCGAGACCTAGGCATCTTGATGACTAGGTCGACCAGGAATAAAGTTGGGGGAGATAAGGGCCAAAAATACCAATAAAATTCCTTTTATGCTATTCATTCTTTATTCATTTTGGGACCTATTTTTGGTTCCACTTTTTATACAACAAAAAAAGAAACTTCGTACATGAAAGTTGTAGATAATTTTATAAATAAAAATACAAAATTGATTTCACAGAAAAATAAGGTACATATAAAAAGTTGTGGTCTGAATAAAAATCCAGAATCCCAACTTCCTAGACCCGTATCTCACAGCTGACAACTCCAAATGCAGCAAACTCACCTTTAATTGTATATAGAATAAAATAATCTTTTTAATGGTGGTGGTTTCACATTTGGCGGAGCTACGGTTTGAAAGTTGAGTTTTGGACCCACCTTGTATAAATGTACAGAATAAAATATTCAATTTATTATTTATTCATTATTTTTATATTTTTATATTTTTATAAAGTTGTAGATATTACTTATAATAATTGTGAATATTAAAATCAGAATAAAAATGCAAATAAAACTCAAATAAAAATACTTGTAGATATCATACACATAGGTATTTCACCTATAAATATACCTATACAACACATTCTTGTATTTTATTAAATATACAAAACACATCAATAAAATAAGATAAAATTATATTTATGTGTATAAAAGTATGTTATATTTTTATAAATTAATAACCAAAAATACATAAAGTTAAATCATAAAATAAAAGCAATAAAGTATATAGATAATATACCTATATAGGGGTATAAAGGTAACTTGTAAAAATATACTTCATAAAAATAATTAAAAATCGGAATAAAATACTATATAAAATAATAAACATTTTTCATGAAATTAATTAATCCATTTAGTATTTTTAATTGAATTTACAAGGTTTAATTTGAGTTTTTGTCTTTTTGCGGATGACGTGGCCTAATCAGGCCACGCCATCCGTTGACCGAGGGGTCAACTCCATGACCCCAGGCCACAGCCCGTTAGGTATGTGTTTGTACCCTTTTTCTCGATTTTTTCGAGGGCCGTAGGCCCTTTGTTTCACTCCAAAGTCTTCTTGACTTTTGTTCATCCCAGATCCTTCTAGCCCGCCCATATCTTTCCTCGGGCGTTGGACCTCTGACGCGCCTCGTGCACCTCGTCGAAGGAGCCCTCTCGGCCATGTTTCAAAAACCGACCCCAAGCTTCCTTTTCACTTTGAACCTCTTTTGACCGAGCTTCTCCCTCTCTGACTTGCGCCCTGGACTGGCAAGGGTGACAGACTAGCCTCCGGCCAGGTGGAGCGACGCTAGGCAAGGTCGAGGAGCGCTCTAACCACCCCATCTCTGGCGACGCCGTGAGGTCTCTTCCTCTTGGCCGACCAGCCAATCGAGGTTGTTTCTATCCATTTTTTGTAGTTTAGATAGCATTTTGTTCCAGCTTTCCTCTTTGATACTTAGTTTGCTTTTTCATTATCTTTTTAGCATAATTCTCGTAAACAAACACCTTGTCGGAGCCCCTCGAGCTCCGGCCAACCTCACTTCCCATTCCGCCATATCGTCTAAGCTTTTTCTGCACCTAAAGGGACCTGGAACCTCGATACTGTTGGTTTTGCGTTTTTCTTGCAGGTCCCAGGGTCGAAGAACCCCATCTGGGTTCGATTTTTGTCGACGCCCGGCAGCCTGGAGCCGCCCCCCTCCGCTCACAATACGACGGACCTCCGGCCCTCCTTGGGCCATTTTAACCCCGCCGTCCACTCGGGGAGACTTCCAGGAGCCGCACAGCCCCTTTTGCAACCTCCAACGACGACGGAGACGAGGGAGAGGGGCCGGGGAACTTCATCGTCGTCGGCCCGCCTCCTGGTTCTTCGTGATTATCTCCGGGCTGTCGGATTCGGCTTGTTCTTCTAGGCCTCCCATCTGCCGTAGATCGCGCACCCCCCTCCAGCCGTCAGATCGCAGCCCAGGATCTAATCCTGGCCGTTATAACCCAAGGGGTATCGGCGCGCTTCGTGGCGACACGTGGCATAAGTAACTTCCTATCTGCCGTTGGATGCGCCACTGGAGCGGGTATTTTGCAGGATTAGTCCCACGCGTTTTTGTATTTAAACTTTAGCGTACAACTTTCATTAGCTGCTTTATGCTTTTGTATTATTTGCAAAACTTGCCTCGTCGTTTTTGATAATTGCGCTGAAGTCCTTACCAGGCGCGTGCATATCACGCGCGCCTTGGCGAATTTTGCTGGACCCCCTCGCGCCTCTGGTTATTAACGTTTGGTCCAAAACATCTAATTGCAGTATAAATATTTGTGGACATTTTGCTTTCTGGCTCCCAAACTTTCTGAATATTACAAAACGCCCCTACACACATGTATTTTCCTTTTGTTATCTCTATTGTTTGCATGCGTCTATAACAACCAAAAAATACCCAAAAATCAATCTAGATCTCTGTTGCATAGTAGTTCATCATCCTATTTTTATTTTTCATAATTATTGCATTTTAATATTTATTAAAAATCAAAAATAGCCATTTTGTGCACTGTCTAGCTTGTAAAATCCCTAAAAAAAATAAAAACTCTCCAGAAAATTCCCAAAAAATATATTTTGTTTAATTTAGTGTGTTCTAACTTCAGTCCAAAAGTCACTAAAAATTATAAAAGAAAACTCCAAAAAATCACAAAACTCCAAAAACCTGTATAAAAATCCTAAAAATTCCTTAAAAATCCTAGAAATACAAACTTTGCCTCTGAATTTTCTTTGTTTCATTATAGTTAAGTGAAAATTAATTTGGAGAATTTTTGATACTGTTTTCTATTTTATTTCTCCATTTTAGTTTCAGCCTTGTCTTTTCTCCACTGTTTTCAGTGTTTCTGACTTTAAAAATACCAAAAAAACATTCTTAAAAATTCCCAAAAATCACAAAAACAGTAAAAAAGTATAAAAAGACCAAAAAGACTTTATTTGCTAATTTTTGAATATTTTTATCTATTTTTATAAATATCTCTTTCTCCCTTTTATTACATAGTTCATACATTCCAATATTGAAAAAGGAAATAAAAAAATACAAAATACAAAAAGAAAATATAAAATCAGAAAAAAAATAAAAATCAAAATACAAAAATATAAAATTAAAAATTAAATAAAAAATATAAAATTAAAAACCCACAAAAAAATAGCATAGTAGACACTTGATCACATTCACACACATTTTGAGCATTTTGCCCCGATCTAGCCTTTCTGCTCCCTGTGTTCGACCTCTACACATACTTGCACTATACACATCTTGTTGTAGAGTTATAATAAATTTAAGTCCACACACTTTCACTGCTTTACTTGATTGTCGTGGGTTAATTGTTGTTTGAATCTCGGATTTTGTTGGAGGTCAAATCAGCGACTGTTGATTCGCCTTGTGAGTCAGCATGACCTCTGCAAATTCGTGTTCAACAGTGGGACTCCGACCATAACATAAAATTTCAGAACACTCTGGTATCCGAAAAACAAGGCATAGCCCGAGAGCTAATATAATACCCTGCTCTCCTGCCTTTGAGGATCTCAGAGATGCATTGCTTGCTTCGCTTATTAGAACGGAAAAGCGAAAGACTTCTAGCTACAAACAACCAAGTCTCAAGGAAGACTTTCCCAGACAAGCCGATAGGACAGAAACCTGCCTTTACTAGTCTAATGCTCTTGGTTCGACCGCAAGTTGACCTCGTCGTCTCATCTTCTATCGCGATATAATAGCGATGATAGAAACCAAACGATCCTAGTAGCCATCCGCGGAAGAGATCAAATACAGCTCAAGCGCAGGACACCTACTAGATGAATTCAAGGAATATCTTATGGAGATAGGAATATCATTCCTATCTCACTCCTCCTAATAAACCTAAACTCAATAGAGTTGTAGGGAGATACAATTGTTCATGTGTGGCATAATTTGATCAATGATGAATATTAGCATAATTACCTCTTAGTTCTAAGGTATATATATAGTAGATACTACAATATATATCCTTAATAAGGTTCCATACAAGTGCTGGAATCTAGCATCAGAGAGTGCTACTTCATTCGAAAAACAAAGGATGGTATTGGATACCTTCTTTATGACCTTGAGATTCTTAAAAGATTTCATCTCTAAGGATATGATTCTTAGAGGATGACTCTCTTGAGAATCAATATGAAAGTGAAGTGAAGGAACTCATTTAATCTTGAGAAGGAAATAAGGCTCCTAAAATCAGAAACTAAATGGATAATTTAAGATGAAATACTAATATCTCTTCAAATGAGTTTGAGGATGGATTCCATGTGTCAGTAAAGTTTGAAATGATCGGATTTCATGTGATGAAGCACCTGAGGATCATGACACAAAAAGATGGATTTAAGCAATAAAGTCTAAAGTAGACTTCATATACAAGTGTTGTATATGGACCCTCGAGGATCCACCTATAAGGTAAAACCTGTTGGGTGTAAATGGATCTTCAAAATAAAAAAGGAACCTGATGAGAAGGTACATACCTTCAAAGCATGGCTCGTAGCCATGAGCTATACATCGAAGAGAAGACATCGCTTGCGGTGAGACTTGCTCTTCAGTGACCACGCATAAACCCATCATAATATTTCTAACTATAGCTACACAACTTGACTTTGACATCTTCAAGATGGAAGTCAATATTGCATTCCTCTATGAATACCTCTTTGAGGATTGATGAGCCGAAAATCGACCAAGACCCGGGTGAAGGTAAAAACAATGGTCGTTACGACCCGGATCTGTCAGCTCAATCAAGAAAAATGAAGGAAACCACCAATCAGAGAGATAAAATCAATCAAAACAAAGAAGCGGTCCTCGCTACTTTTATTAACCTGGTATAGCGACCAGGGTCAGATTCAAGGAGCACGTGCTGGCCTTGTGGCCTACGAAGTAGTCAGAAATCCAAAAATGAGAAGAAAATATTTTTGGTGGGTTTTTATTTTTTTTGGATTTTTATTTATGAGGAAAAATAAGAAAAGGTAAAAATAAGCTCACACAACAATTTATTTAATCAACCAAACATGCTCCAAAAATTCAAACAAAAATGTTTTTATGTTTTTCAGATTATTTAATGTTTTTGGTGATTTTTTCAGAATTTTCTAATTTTTATATAATTTTCTAAAAATCAAGAAAGATGAAAACAGGAGATCACTGTACAGCCAGAATTGAAAGGTCTATTAAAAATATAAAATGGACCTATAAAAGTTTGAGGCAATTTTTATGAAAAATATAAACAACAACTAAGTTTCAGAAAAAGAGTTTGTATTTTTTTGATTTTTCCTAGAAGTTTTTAGAATTTTTATGAGGTATTTAGAGTTTTTCAATTTTTAGGATTTTTATAAATCCAAAATGCATGAAAATTGGACAGAAAATAAAAGACACTAAACACTAATCTTTTTAGAATTTTTAAACAAATTTTTATATTTTTCTTTGATTTTCTAAGTCAGACAGTAGCAAAAATCAATGTTTTTGAATTTTTAAAAATAACAAAAAGCCTAAAAAATGTCCCAAAAATTTCAGGAAATTTTTACACAGTGGCAGGAGCCACATGTCCAAATTTCACCTAATTTGGATATAATTTTCTATTTTATTCAATCAAAACAAGGCACACAGTACATAGGGACCTAAATGCAAACAGAACATATTTCCAGGGCTAAATAATAACACACAAATAAAATGCAAGACCTGGTTTGCAAAAATCCCACAAAACACGCTCCAGGAACGTGGTTCAGACACAGAGGGGTATATATGTAAATCCTATTTATAAAATATCAATTGGTAATGTTGGACATGTGAGCCCACGGCGAGCCATTATGCAATAAATGTTATTGCGAATATCATTCCCTGATCTGAAATGAAGAATAAATAATTTGCACAATAGGTCCCTCTGTACAATTAGGGTTATGTACCATGGCTATCTTAATGATCATACAGCTGTTGATTCAATTATTGAATCATAGAGGCTGGTGCTTGGATGAATATCTAAAGAGTTAGATTGAGGACTCGTCAAGCACCGTCAAATGATTGTTAAGATGTGATCTCCAGCCTGAGTAGGAGATGGCAATCCTTTCTCACATAGGCTGATATCTGACCGACCTCTTGATGCAGGTCCTCTGCATAGGAATAGAGATTCGGAGGTGTCAGATTAGTTAGGTCAAAGAGTTGACTTAACGAGATCGAGATAACCTAAGTCCTATGTTGAATGCTGTCACAGCATAGGCACGCATCCTCTGACCGGAGACAGATGTATTGCTATATGTCTGAGTATGTACATTTGGCAGACCAATAGGTTGATGACCTAACCAAGGTCTATACACCGGCGCGTTGGTGTGCATATAAGGGCATATGAGTAATACGATCTCTCAAAGGGATCATACAGGTTCAATACTGAACCGGAAGACATGAGCTCACTCATGAGATATTGGGAGGAATCAAATTCCGTGCACGGTCGTCTCGCTTTGGAAGCTTGACTGAATTTGTAGGTTTGATATATACTTTTGGAAAGTATATGATCAAGACCTAGGTATGATATATGCTTTTGGAAAGTATATGATCGATACCAAATCCCAATGATCAAATGAGAAACTTAGTGATCAAACCCTGAAGAAGACAGTGTAAAATAGATCTTGATTTTCGGGTTGACCATGGGTCTTCCAGTATGCAGGATGTACATGTATTGGGAATACCTGAGGGTGATGTGATCATAAACGATTGTATATCCATGACGCTTCCATTCCGAGGGAGTGATGAAACAGGTCTGGATTTTAGTGACTCCTTCCAGTAGAGAAGCAATCTGATCTTAGTCCAAGTGTTGGACATTGATCTGAATGTTCAGATTCAATAAGAAGATTAGATTTGCGATCTTGATTTAATCAAGCATCTATGGGAGGTTCGTACGATCTGGATTTGAGATAATATCTCAATATCCAAGTCACTATACGTGGAATAATACAATCGCCATGTCCTTATCTCCAAGTATCTGCGGAGAAAGCACATTATTCATGAAAGGGTTCAAGAATAATTCTTTTGATGAAATATCCAAGCAAGGACTTGATGATTAAATGAGATTTAATTATCAAGCTTAAATATGAATATGATTCATGTTGTGAAAATGATTATCTAAGATAATTAAATAGGATTTAATTATCGAGGATTAAGAGAATGTGGATAATACTATCCATGATATATGTGTGTTATAAATATGATTTATAATATACATATATAAGAGAGAGAGAATTTATGTAAATAGCATTTGTTAATTAATAATGTGGATTGGATTCACATTTATTAATTAATTGGAAATGCAATTTACTAATTAGTTTGGGTTGTGAATATGATTCACATAATGATCAATGGCATGATTGAAATATTCACAAATTAATTTGGAATTAATTTGGTGGATATTATTGCAATAATAGTTATTGCAATTTATTAAGAAATAATAAGATAAAATAAAAGGAGACAAAATAAACCCCAATTTTAGGGATGTTGGTTGACTCCATTTAATTTATCACATTATCTCTTAATTAGTTATTGTTAAATTAAATTATGTTGATAATGTTGCAACATTTTTTAATTTAAATTAATGTTGTTGGTTTTAACCAACAACAATCATAGCCATTGATTTAGCATGGACCAAGCATAGCCCTTGGATCCATGTGTCCCATGGATTGAGATCCATTGGATCCTAAACTAATATAAAAGGAGGGCTAGGGTAGCCTTCCATGGTACATCATTAAGAGTTGTGCAAGGACACAACTCTCTCTCTCTCTCTCTCTTTCTCATTCTCGCCCTCTCTCTTTCTCTTCTTCATCAAGTGGACGTCCACTTTGTGTTGAGAAAGGAGAGAGTCTCGGTCTTCTTCTTCGACGACTCGTGGATCTCCATCTTCTTTGGAGTTTCTTACTCTAAAGGAAGACGACGGATTTCATTTGACGAAATCGGGGGAGCCATCGCTTGGATCTTCATCGAGGATCGCGGGAAGGAACGTGACTCATCATCGTGCCCGCAAGTGCGTTCTTCGTGGATCGGACTTAAGATAGGAGGATCTCTACTTTGGGATCTCGCGATCACAACCACGCTTCAAGAGGTAATCCTTATACTTTGTGGTTTGATGAAACGATCCGAGAAGTGTTCTCGTGATCATGTGGTTTCATCGTTATGTTAAAAATTTTAATTTCCGCTGCATCTAGCATCTAGTACGACTAGTTGCTCCGATTGCATACGATGCGATCGACACGCTTCCGTGATGCGCTTGAGGATACTCAATATCCTTCAAGTGGTATCAGAGCCAGGTTGAATAAGGTTTTGGATATGATCCATACACCTTAGGCGATTTGGTTCTTGAAAGGGTTGCGAAATTTTACTGCATTTCAATTTTCGCACCTCTGTAAAATTGAATTTTGCGGCTCTGTTTAAAATGTTTAAACACGAAATTTTTAATTGGATTTTGTTCCCCATTAAACAAGGAAACCATAGGACTTGAGTTTACTAAATTTGGACTTTATTTGCTCAAGATATGGCTTTTTGAATATGACTATATTTACTGTTGCGGGAACTGCGGATTTGAACGTGATTAATGAGATAATTACGGTTTTAATCCGCCTTGAAATGCGTGAATTATCACTTGGGTTCTTTAATAAATCAAATAGGCAATCTTTGGAAACTGAGTTTGCATTTTTTGGATTTAAATTGATCAAGATAAGTTAATTTTAGTGATTGGGGGTCACTGCTGGAAACTAACAATTTCTTGATCTTGAACCTTGTGATATGTCATTCAATTATCATGATGAAAATTAATTGTTAATTTTCTGGAATAATTAGTGATAAATATTTGTGAAATATTTAAAGAAATAATTATTTCATTGAATGACACTTGCCTAAACCACAATGATGAGATATTAGATCTTGATCATTGGTTCATCAACAAACATTGATTTCATGAAAACCATAGTTTATCCTACAATAGTTGTAGGACAACTTTTACATGAAAACCCTTTTGCTTGAATAGGATTGGGGATTTGTCTAGCAAATCTCCTTATAATCAAAAATGTTTTGATTTATATTATATGGTATAATTTCGGTTGAAAAACCGATGAACATCTCAAAGTACATGATGGTCTATCTGGTATTATCCTTTCCCGAGGCGGATGTGGTGCCTAGTCGGAGAGCATTGGGGTAGCGGGTTGCAACGTATGTGGTCCGTCCCACTCTCGTCGGTACTGGCCATGACAGCAGGTAGGGACTGTATAATACCGGAGACAGACAATGTGTATTTTTCTAATTATTAAAATTCGAATAATACGTACTTTGAGTATATACCTACTATTAAAGTAAAAGACATGTTTGTTGATTGATGATTGGATTAATGATTAATTTAATATGATTAAATTAATTATATCCAATAAACACTCTATCATGAATAGATGTGTATTTCCCTTGGAAGAATTAATTATGTGAATATGATTCATGATAATTAATTACAATTTGAATATGAGATGGAGGATCACATAAGTGACATCCATGGTCTCCCGTCAAGGCAAAGGATTCCGTCGCCAGTTGTTGTGTATAGGAGACGCCTGTCCGAAGTGACAGATCCTATATATGATTTAATTGGATCGGGTTCTTTGCTTCTCGAAAGAGTAAGGCCGTATGCGTAGTGACCCCAATATCGAGTCCTCATATTATTGGGGCGATATTGGATTGCGCATAGCGAGTTCTAATCCTGTTGACGGTTGGTTCAATTAGCAACGGGTCAACATCATCTTAGGGGTGGTGGGCCCAGGTGTTAAAGACCGAATTGGGAATGCAAGTTGGACTTGCAAGGCGGAATGAGTTCCCGCTTCTTTTTATCGGAGTCGTAAGTTCTCATATTATTGGGATGCGACAAAGATAGGAAAGGAGATCCCAGATCTTGCTAGAGATATAATGGTAAGAATATCTCTTACATTGAAAGTGATTAAGGGAATGAACTTTCAGTGTTGACAAGGCAAGACAACTTTGATATAAAAATTCCTAAATCAAAGTAAAATATGTATATAATATATATACACTTATGCAAATTTCTTATTTCAGATAATCCTTCATTAAACCCACTCAATATTATACTCAATAATAACCAATAAAATATCTTGGATTGGACTCATGATCCAGATATTGTACTTGCAATTGGACTCATAATGTATGTGGTTACAATATGCAAGATTCCTCAATATAATGAGGAATGACAATTAAATAAGACAATAAGACATCACCTTAGGGTTTGTATGTCTCTATAGTCTTGATCTTTCATCGAAGTGTACTTTGGAAGTGACATGTCGATGGTGATCGTAATTGTCGAGTAATCCTTATAAAATAGAAGAAGATATTTTGGCATACAAATGTGCTCTAGACATTTAATCATGAATGACATGGTTCTCTGCATTATGCAGAATGGTGGCTCGAAAGAGATGATGTATTCAAAATGTTTGAATACCTACCTGAACCTAAGTCTCCAAGAGTTAAGATGTATGTAGATATGATGAGTGTCATCATTCTACTATCTATACTCAAGTCATTCATGAAGCTTTATGATATTCATATTGTATGAATTTAATGAAGCATGTATAAATGTTGAAATGCTCTTACATTGAATTCTTTTGAATTTAACATAAGAGATCCTTAGTCTTAAGCAATGGTTGTTTATAGATTAAGAGAGTGCAGTGGAAGCATGGGTCGGACCCGAGTAAGAAGGAAAGTCAAAGAGTTGACCTACTTCTGTGACTTCCATATGACATCCAAAGAGTTGGATGAATGCCAATACTGCAATATGTTGATGTGTTGATAGTATGACTATCAAATCTGTCTAAAATCCTTAGTAAAGGACTCAGATTGAGCATCAGAATAATCTACATGTAATCATTGACTCTGACTTTCTTATTTCATAAGATAAAGTCTGACAATTGTATCCCAATCTTCTAATGACAATTGCAATTGGTTGCATATACATATTAGAAGATTAGAAATTTGATCTTAAGGTTTAGTAGTCATCTACATGGATATTGTTGTAATTGTTACAACAGTCTCTGTTGGATAGATGGACTTCATATTCTCAGTGGGAGACCCCTTAGTCTTGGAGAATGTCTCTATGACCTAGATATTAGAATACCCTCATTGTTTGTTTCTAAATGTTGGAAATAAACATGAATTCTGAGATAGAACTATCATAAAGAGTTATGATGGGAATATTTCAGATAGTAATCTAACATCTAGTGGACTCCACAAAATTAGAAAATTAATGAATGGTTCATTAAGATTTCTAGCACTGAAAATCAAACCTCATAAGATCAATAGGAGGATGAAGATCATTTGATAATGATCTGGCATCAAGCCTTGGACATTTGTCTGTTGATTTGATCAATAGACTAGTAAGATATGAAACTTTAGAATGTCTAAAATTTCAAATCTTACATACTTGTATTCAAAGTAAAATGTCCAAAACACCCTTCTTTGGGAATGGTGTTAGATGTCGAGGTATTCAAGATCTCATACATATTGATGTATGTAGATCATCTATATCATAGTAAACATTATGGATATGTAATATCTATTGATGATTACGTATGATATGAGATTTCTTCTCTTCACCTGAGAAACCTTTGAAATGTTCAAAGATTTCACAATTTTGGTTTAGAACCAAAATTTGAAGGAAGAATAAATGAATTTGATCTAACCAAGGTAGCAAGTACCTATTAGATAAAATTCAAAGAATACCTTATAGAGATATGAATATCATTTCTATCTCACTCCTCCTGGTAAACTTGAACTCAATAGAGTTATAGGGAGATACAATGGGATCATGTGTGACATGATTTGATCAATGATGAATTTTAGCATAATTATCCTCTTAGTTTCCTGGTATATATGTGTAGTAGAGACTACAATATATATCCTTAATAAGGTTCCATGGATGTAAGCTGGAATCTAGAACTTGAGAGTGCTACTTCATTAGGAAAATAAAGTGTGGTATTGGATACCTGCTTTATGACCTTGAGATTCTTAAAAGATCTCATCTCTGAGAATGTGATTCTTGGAGGATTGAGACTCTTGAGAATCAAGATGAAAATGAAGTAAAGGAACTCATTTAATCTTGAGAAGATAATGAGGCTCCTGGAATCGGAAACTAAAAGGACAATTAAAGATGAAACATTAATACCTCTTCAAATGAGTTTGAGGATGTATTCCATGTGTCAGCCAAGTCTGACAATGATCGGACTTCATGTGATGAAGCTCCTAAGGATCATGACATGGAAAGATGGATATTAGCAATAAAGTCTAAAGTAGACTTCATATACAGGTGTTGTATATAGACCCTCGAGGATCTACCTATAAGGGTTAGACCCGTTAAGGTGTAAATGGATCTTCAAGAGAAGAGGGAACCTGATGAGAAGGTAGAGACCTTCAAAGCTCGGTTCGTAGCCATAAGCTACACACCGGAAGAGAAGACATTGCTTGCAATGAGACTTGCTCTTCGGTAACCATTCTTAAAATCATCAGAATATTGCTAACCTTAGCTACACAACTTGACTATTACATCTTCAAGATGTAAGTCAAGATTGCATTCCTCTAAGAATACCTCTCGGAGGATATTCACATGAAGTAACCTCAGGGCTTCATGGTTGAGGAAAGCAATGTGTGAAAGCTAACGAAATCCATCTATGGACTCAAATAAGCTTTTTGTAGTTGGAACATCAGATTTGATGAAATTATAGATGTTATGATTTCAAATAGAATCTTGATGAACCATGTGAAGCTTAGTGGGAGTGCCATTGTGTTCATCGTGCTAAATGTAGATAATATCCTAATCATTTGGAATGATATAAGGATGATAATAAGTGTTATATAGACTGGCTATTCCACACCTTGAGATATGATCTCAAGAATACCTCTTAGATCTTAGTTCTGAAGTTGTTCAGAAGCAAAGAAGAGAGGGTATTGGGACTGTCACATTTGTAGTACACCTTGGACATATTCCATTCTTGGAAATTACAAGAAAGGCTTCCTTCCCTTGAGATTTGGTACTGACCTATCTAAAGGGATAGCACCTCAAAGAGTTGAGGAAGTGAATGCTAGAACTGCTTGCACTTGTGCATCAGTTACGAGAAGCTAAGTGTATGCTTGATGTGTACAAAAGCCAGATATCTACCATGCAGTGGGAGTAGTAAACTGTTACTAATCCTTCTATAGAGATAGAACACTTGATTACAGTAATAACAATATCTTCAAGAAATTAAGATTTTTAGATGGAAATCTAAAAGGTCTTAACTGCGAATACCGTAGGAGATAGTGATCTCCAGGAATAAGGGTATTCTGATAAGGATTATGGAAGTACTGGTTATAATAGTTATTGAGCAATAGTGTCAAGGACACTATAACTGCTTTGACTAGATTGAGTATTGGTTGCATAAGATGCAACATTCGCATTGGATGCGAGCACTGTTACTTAAGGATATGCAAGTGCCGTAAAAGGACTTGGCATAGTCTTTTGGGAACAGAGTGATTGATCAGCTTACCTAGCTATTTCTAAATAGCCTATGATTGTCACATGAGTGTGAGTTTAAATGATTATCCCATTAATGGCTCTTTGGGCTAGTGGGAGATTGTTGGACATGTGAGCCCACGACGAGCCATTATGCAATAAATGTTATTGCGAATATCATTCCCTGATCTGAAATGAAGAATAAATAATATGCATAATAGGTCCCTCTGTACAATTAGGGTTATGTACCATGGCTATCTTAATGATCATACAGCTGTTGATTCAATTATTGAATCATAGAGGCTGGTGCTTGGATGAATATCTAAAGAGTTAGATTGAGGACTCGTCAAGCACCGTCAAATGATTGTTAAGATGTGATCTCCAGCCTGAGTAGGAGATGGCAATCCTTTCTCACATAGGCTGATATCTGACCGACCTCTTGATGCAGGTCCTCTGCATAGGAATAGAGATTCGGAGGTGTCAGATTAGTTAGGTCAAAGAGTTGACTTAACGAGATCGAGATAACCTATGTCCTATGTTGAATGCTGTCACAGCATAGGCACGCATCCTCTGACCGGAGACAGATGTATTGCTATATGTCTGAGTATGTACATTTGGCAGACCAATAGGTTGATGACCTAACCAAGGTCTATACACCGGCGCGTTGGTGTGCATATAAGGGCATATGAGTAATACGATCTCTCAAAGGGATCATACAGGTTCAATACTGAACCGGAAGACATGAGCTCACTCATGAGATATTGGGAGGAATCAAATTCCGTGCACGGTCGTCTCGCTTTGGAAGCTTGACTGAATTTGTAGGTTTGATATATACTTTTGGAAAGTATATGATCAAGACCTAGGTATGATATATGCTTTTGGAAAGTATATGATCGATACCAAATCCCAATGATCAAATGAGAAACTTAGTGATCAAACCCTGAAGAAGACAGTGTAAAATAGATCTTGATTTTCGGGTTGACCATGGGTCTTCCAGTATGCAGGATGTACAGGTATTGGGAATACCTGAGGGTGATGTGATCATAAACGATTGTATATCCATGACGCTTCCATTCCGAGGGAGTGATGAAACAGGTCTGGATTTTAGTGACTCCTTCCAGTAGAGAAGCAATCTGATCTTAGTCCAAGTGTTGGACATTGATCTGAATGTTCAGATTCAATAAGAAGATTAGATTTGCGATCTTGATTTAATCAAGCATCTATGGGAGGTTCGTACGATCTGGATTTGAGATAATATCTCAATATCCAAGTCACTATACGTGGAATAATACAATCGCCATGTCCTTATCTCCAAGTATCTGCGGAGAAAGCACATTATTCATGAAAGGGTTCAAGAATAATTCTTTTGATGAAATATCCAAGCAAGGACTTGATGATTAAATGAGATTTAATTATCAAGCTTAAATATGAATATGATTCATGTTGTGAAAATGATTATCTAAGATAATTAAATAGGATTTAATTATCGAGGATTAAGAGAATGTGGATAATACTATCCATGATATATGTGTGTTATAAATATGATTTATAATATACATATATAAGAGAGAGAGAATTTATGTAAATAGCATTTGTTAATTAATAATGTGGATTGGATTCACATTTATTAATTAATTGGAAATGCAATTTACTAATTAGTTTGGGTTGTGAATATGATTCACATAATGATCAATGGCATGATTGAAATATTCACAAATTAATTTGGAATTAATTTGGTGGATATTATTGCAATAATAGTTATTGCAATTTATTAAGAAATAATAAGATAAAATAAAAGGAGACAAAATAAACCCCAATTTTAGGGATGTTGGTTGACTCCATTTAATTTATCACATTATCTCTTAATTAGTTATTGTTAAATTAAATTATGTTGATAATGTTGCAACATTTTTTAATTTAAATTAATGTTGTTGGTTTTAACCAACAACAATCATAGCCATTGATTTAGCATGGACCAAGCATAGCCCTTGGATCCATGTGTCCCATGGATTGAGATCCATTGGATCCTAAACTAATATAAAAGGAGGGCTAGGGTAGCCTTCCATGGTACATCATTAAGAGTTGTACAAGGTGACGACTCTCTCTCTCTCTCTCTTTCTCATTCTCGCCCTCTCTTTCTCTTCTCCATTAAGTGGCCGTCCACTTTGTGTTGAGAAAGGAGAGACTCTCGGCTTCTTCTTCGACGACTCGTGGATCTCCATCTTCTTTGGAGTTTCTTACTCTGAAGGAAGACGACGGATTTCGTTTGACGAAATCGGGGGAGCCATCGCTTGGATCTTCATCGAGGATTGCGGGAAGGAACGTGACTCATCATCACGCCCGCAAGTGCGTTCTTCGTGGATCAGACTTAAGATAGGAGGATCCCTACTTCGGGATCTCGCGATCACAACCACGCTCCAAGAGGTATTCCTTATACTTTGTGGTTTGATGAAACGATCCGAGAAGTGTTCTCGTGATCATGTGGTTTCATCTTTAAAGTTAAAATTTTAATTTCCGTTGCATCTAGCGACTAGTGCGACTAGTTGCTCCGATTGCATACGATGCGATCGACACGCTTCCGTGATGCGCTTGAGGATACCCAATATCCTTCAGGTAACACATACGAAACACAAGGTAGAACATGCAAATGACCCAAAATCTCACGTATCGACGCACATGGTTCACATATACAGGTACTAGATTGCAAATAAAGGAAACATAGAGGTCCACAGTGTAATTTACCCTAATTAAAAACAACGTGTTAAAATATTTACAGGACTCAACAGAAATAATAAAAGTAGGAAGGTCCTAAGGACAATTTACCCCTTTCTTATTGGACGGACGAGGAGGCGCCACGTGTTGATCTGACGGCTGAGAAGCGAGGGCACCTCTTCGTTGGAGCGAACGGTCCAGATCGAGCCCAAGAAGAAATCAACGGTGGCTGAAGCTCCTCAAATAGACGGCGGTGATTGAATCTGGAGCGTCGGGGCTGATCAGACGACGGAGGAGGATCCTCCAAGAACTCGATGCCAGCGAACTTCGCCAGCCCAATGCACACGTCGAGGACCTCCTCTGGAGCTGCTGAGATAGGGAAACGCTTCGCCGAGGTGCTCCGCAGCTGATGGACTCCTCCGATGAGGTCAGGGACCACCGGAGCAGCCCGACAACGACGGAGGATGTAAGCTCCCGTGCGAGAACTCTTGGACCCTCAGATGGGTCTCCTTCGACCTGCAAAAGAGCACAGGAGAGCTTCTGGGTCGAGGGCAAATTTCCTCGACCCGTTAGGGGCTGAAATGGGTGGTCGAGTACGTCGGATGGATGACCTCCGGTGAAGCGACGGTGGTGGAGGTCGAACTCTTGGTTCAGGGGCGAACCAAGTTAAGTGAGTGGGTGCAGAAGGTGGAGGGTAGTCTCGTGAAGGTGATGGGATGGTCCGATGGTCGAGCGGATGATCGTAGCGATGGGAATCAATCAGCGATGGCGGCGGAATGATTTGAGCGAAATGGAAAATTAGAGGAACCTAGGTGGTATCGAAGTTACCTGACGGAGGAAGTTGACTGGGGATGAGCTAAGGAAGCTCTGGGGGGTCTTGGACTCAAGGAACGTCGAGGTCCGATGCTTGGCGCACCTCGTGGAGGCGCACGGCGACGAAGGTCGCCGGATCGATGGCTGGAAGCACTTCCTCCTCTCTCCAACACTCTCCTCGCACAGCTGTCACTCTGGGGAAGAAAACTGAGGTCCAGGGATGAAGGAGCGGAGCCAAAGATGATCGGGATTGTGCGAAAGAGGTGATGCTTTATAGTAGTGCAGGTCCGAGAAAATAGGATCGGGTCTGGCTTGGTGAAGCAGGGACCCCTAGGCAGATGATCGGGCGAAGAACTCGGATCAGCAAGGATTAGTTAGCACCTGGGGTTCGGATAAACGGAGGTCGGATCAAGCCGCAAAAAAGTTGAGAAATCAGGTCGGGGGCTAGATCCGCGAATTAAATGGTCCAGGGGGGGAGAGTTGACCGGGGGTCAACATCCCTCGTGGACTAATCAGAAGCCCCCATTGGAAATTATTTTAGAAATTCAATATAAAATAGATAATGATTTTATTTCGAAAAAGTAAAAACAAAAAAATGTTTATTTATTTTAAAAGTATTTTTTGTGGTTTTTTATTTATTTTTTTGAAAAATATATAACATATTTACAAAATATTATTATTATATATAGGTATATACATATATGTATTTTTTATTTTTATTTTTAATTGTTTATTTTTGTACATTTATTCCAATTTTATATTTTGTTTATTTACAACATAAAATTTGGAATAATAAGTATTTTTATTTTATTTTTATGATGTATTTATATGAAGTAAATAAATAGGGTTATATACATATGTACATGGTATATATATATAAGGTGGAATTTGATTTTTATTCTTCTTGTTTTTATTTTATTTTATTTTTCTGATTTTTGTTTTAATTATTTACAACATGAAATATGCAATAGAGAGATATTTTTATTGTATTTTCATTGCTTATTTACAAAGAGAAAATAAATAGGGATGTTATTTTATATACATGGTCTATAAACACTAATGATAGAGGTTTTATTTGTTTTTATTTTTGATTTGTTTTTCTCATTTTTATCTTAGTTTTATTTTTATAAATATGTACAAAACATAAGAAACACTTTTTAATTTTCATTTTGAGGAAAATAGCTTTTATTTATTTATATGGAGGTATGTACATGTATAAATGACCTTATCTCTCTCTCTACTTGGGTTCTTTTGCGGTCAGGCCCATGCTGAGCCCTCCCTTGGGATTAGGTCACTCAATATTTATTCTAAATATTTCCCTTTTTTTCTTTTGTTTCTTTATTCTTTTATTTATGCACAAAAACATGCTAATTCTTGTTATTTATACAATGCATGTATGTTGGTAATTTATTTTATTTATACATATCTACATGATGTTTTGCAATGGTTTTTTGCTAAAATAAAAGAATAAAGAGTGATGAATGGGTATTCATCACCCCCTATACTTAACTTTGCTAGTCCCTTAGCAAACACTTATTTGAAGAAGAAGTGCAAAAGAGAAAGAAAAAGAAAAAGAGAGGAAATCAAGGTTGATTATTAAACTATCCTTCATTAAATTGAAATATGGAGCTCGGTCAGACCTTTGGATTATTAATTTGTCGGAACCTTAATTGGACTTAAGCTTAAAATGTAATAGCCTCTAAGTTCCACCAATCTATGGTCAAGACTCCTCAATAAACCAGATCAGAACAAGTCTACATACACAAACTCTAATGACCATGAATCTTTCCTTGTACAATGTAAGTGATATGTAGCTCCCCACCTCAGAAGTAACAAAGAAACAACCTCCCTCAACCTGGTAACTCTAATGCCTCGGTCTAGCAACTCTTTCCTCGAGAAGCGGGGTATTCCCTTCTAAGTTCAAGTGCAACCGGCTCAAGAAGAAGGGGAAGAAGAGAATGGACCATGGCCAGTGTAGCCATGTATCCTTGGGAGCTCTAACCAGTGTAGCTGAGTCTCCCGCTGCAAGTTTCATGAGATGGAACATGTATACCATAAGTTTTTGCTTTATTTGACTATGTACACTCCGGTGGGATTATTAAATTTTCAATCTGACCCACCACTTTTTTTTGAGTTCTTTTCTTTTTGCACATTTGTTTTGTGTGCATCTGTACAACATATCTACATGTTGCAGCATATATACAAGGAGTTTTTCCTCTTGAGCCAGTAGACTATCCCTCTTTTGAAGCTTTATTGCAACCCACGGCTTTTGTCTTTAGACTTCATAACCACCAGACCAAGTTGAGACGCACTTCCTTCACTAGAAGAAGAAGAGAGGTTCCGCCTAGAAGTACTACCCTCATATGCTACCCCAAGCCAAAGGAAACTGCCTCCTTACCACCTCATCCTTGGAGAGCTATGTGTAAAGTGCTGGTGCAAGTAAAGCCATTGCCTCTGAGAGTCATGCGTGTGTTGTTAAGTGCTCTACTTAGTCTCATCAAGATGACATATGCTCATATCCTAGTGGACTCAAAGAATTAAGTCCCAATGGACCTGAAAAGTCTCATTCCTAAGCCCTATAAGGTTCCTCTTATTATTAGGTGGATTAAGGTCTTAACCAAGCTCCATTTGTCAATTTAATTCCAGGCCAGTTTAAATGTCAACTATGATTTGGAAAAACTGTGCAAATATTTACAAAGATGCTGTTTACAAATATTTACAATTGTGCAAAATTTTTGAAAAATGTTTGAAAACATGGATGTATGCATGAATGCGAAGTTTTGCAAAATATTTACAAACATTTACACAAGGTTTTTGCAAGCTTTTTATTTTTCAAGCATTTTACAAAAATTTTGTACTATATACATAATTTTTGACATGAAAATATTTACAAGCTATTTACACAAAAAGATTTTACAATCATTTGTACAAAAAATAATTTTATAAATAAATAGGTATGTGCAAGAAGAATTTTATTTACAAGGGAAATTTTTAAATTTTTATGGATTTTTAGCCATTTTATTTATAAACACACTCACACAAAGTACGAGTTATGGCTAAAGTATATATGAAATATATACACACCCCCCTATACTTAGCTTGAACGATGTCCTCAGAGTGATCAAGAGCGATGAAGAAGACATAACTCGTGCTTAGTATAGGGAAGTGAAAAAGAATGGTATAGACAAGAACGAATCAAAGAATAGAATGAAGAGAACTCGGTGTTTCCCCCTATACTTAGGAACAAGTAAACCTAAGTATAGCAAGCTGTACATGAAGGGAAATCCGAGTGAAAGGATGTACAGAGTCTACCCCCCTATACTTAGGGTGAGATATCCCTAAGTATAAGCAGCAAAACAGGAGTAGAAAGAATCAACAGAATACCCGAGAGTCCTACATCCCCCTTATACTTAGGGTAAAGTACACCCTAAGTATATCATAATCATAAGATGAGAAAAGGGATGTGGGACTAAAGAATAGAGTGATATGGACAATTGGATCTATACAAGTCGGGAGAACAGTGATAATCAGGCGTGAGATGCAATAGATGTGAGTCAAGAGACCAAATCTCACGCAAAGTGAATAGGGGCAACATCAACGACCCGCGGCTCATGATCTAGATATGGCTTGAGCCGCTGGCCGTTCACTCGAAAGGTAGCATCTGAGGACAAGTCAGATATATCAATACTCCTATTGTCATGCACCTTTCTAACCAAATACGGTCCCTTCCATTTGCTCTGTAGCTTCCCTGGAAATAATCGAAGCCTAGCATCAAACAACCATACTCTCTGTCTTGGCTCAAACTGCTTGTGGCTGATATGAGAATCATGTCACTCCTTCACTCTCTCCTTATAATGTAGGCTGTTTGAAAAGGCGGTATCACGAAGCTCCTCCAGGGCTGCTAACTCTACCCTCCTCTGATCTCCTACACTCTCTGGATCCAAAAGTATATCAGTGACTGCCCAAAGTGACATGTGTCTCAGGCCATAAACGAGGCGAAAGGGAGATGTACCCAAAGGTGTCTTGAAAGACGTCTGATATGCCCACAAGACCGAGTCCAAAAGCTGTGACCAATCCTTTCAGTCGGGACGGACGACTTTCTGCAATATATTCATGATCTCCCTATTCGACACATCAGCAAGACCATTCGTCTAAGGATGGTATGGAGTGGCAACTCGATGGTCTATGCTGAGCTCGCTAGCAAGGGCCTTTACCTTGTCGTTGAATAAATGAGATCCCCCGTCAGATATCAACACTCGAGGTACCCCGAACCGTGAAATGATATTCTTCCTCAAAAATCTGCAAACAGTCCTAGCATCTGCGGTTCGGGCGGGGATGGCCTCAACCCAACGACTCACATAATCCACGGCCAACAGAATGTACTCAAATCCCTGACTCCTAGGGAATGGACCCATGAAATCGATGCCCCATGCGTCAAAAACCTCACAAAAGTGTATGGGATGCATCGACATCATATCACGCTGTCCACAAGTGCCCATCCTCTGACAGTCAGTACACCTCTTCACGAACTCATCAGAGTTCTTGAAGAGAGTAGGCCACCATAGGCCGGATTGGAGCACTTTCTGTGCTGTTCTCCTCCCTGAGTGATGTCCTCCTGCCTCAAGCTTGTGACAATAAGTAAGGACGCTGTGGTGCTCCTCCTGAGGAATGCACCTACGCAAGATACTATCCCCTCCCTCGTGGTAAAGGATGGGATCCTCCCAATGGTAAAACTTGACCTTCGCGAGGAAGGTCTCAAGTTTCTCCCTAGGCCAATCTTGTGGACTTTCTTGGCGACAAGATAGTTCACAATACCAGCATACCATGGGAGGGAGGCGATAGCAAGGATCGCCTCATCTGGGAAGGCCTCACAAATAGGGTTAATCTGCTCAGAATCCTCAAGATACTCCAATCGGGAGAGATGATCCGCCACCACATTCTTGACTCCAGGCTTATCCTTAATCTCTATATCAAACTCCTGGAGTAGAAGAATCCATCTGGTCAATCTAGCTTTGGCATCCTTCTTTGCCCTGAGGAACCTGATGGCGATATGATCAGTGTATATGGTCACTCTAGATGCAATGATGTAAGATCTGAACTTATCTAGGGCGAAGACTACGGCTAGCATCTCCTTCTTTGTGACGGTATAGTTCCGCTGCACGGCATCCAATGTACGGCTAGCGTAATGAATGGCAAATGGGGCTCCATCCCTCCTCTGTCCCAGCACGACCCCCACAACAAAATTGGAGGTGTCCGTCATGATCTCGAATGGGAGAGACCAATCAGGTGGCTGGAGAACAAGAGCCTCTATAACACAGCTCTTGAGAGTCTCAAATGATGATAGACACTTATCGTCTACAAGGAACTCGATGTCTTTCGTCAACAGATCAGTCAACGGTCGGGCAATCCTACTGAAATCATGAATGAAATGTCGGTAGAAAACGACGTGCCCCAGAAAAGACCGTAACTGCCGCAGGTTGGACGGTGGATCGAGTTTCTAATGACATCCACCTTGGTCAGATCAACCTCCATGCCCCTGTTCGAGATGATGTGGCCAAGCACCGTCCCTTGAGTCACCATGAAGTGATTCTTCTCCCAAGACAACACTAGGTGAACCTCTATGCATCGCTGAAGGACTCGATCTAGGTAGTCAAGACAAGAATCGAATCCGTCGCCATAGACCGAGAAATCATCCATGAAGACCTCCAAGCACTCCCCCACCATGTTCGAAAAGATGGACAGCATGCATCTCTGGAATGTCGCCGGAGCGTTGCACAATCCAAATGGCATGCGTCTGAAAGCATATGTCCCGAAGGGACAGGTGAAGGTGGTCTTGTCTTGGTCCTCGGGCGCGATGGCCACCTGATTATAACCGGAGTACCCATCCAAGAAACAATAATGGCTCTTCCCTGCCAACCTCTCAATAATCTGATCAATAAAGGGCAGGAGGAAATGATCCTTCTTGGTGGCCTGGTTCAATCGTCTGTAATCCACACAGACCCGCCAAGAAGTGGGTACCCGGGTAGCGATCTCCTCTCCAGACTCCGTGACAACTGTAGTGATGCCCGTCTTCTTGGGCACCACATACAATGGACTGACCCACTTGGAGTCGGAGATGGGGTAGATAAAATCGACGCTCCACCACTTTGAGATCTCCTTCATGACAACCTCTCTAAGATTCGGGTTCAGCCGCCGCTGGAACTCACGCGACGGATTTGTCTCATCCTCGAGATAGATGTGTGGGAGCACAGAGCCGGATTGATCCCCTGGAGATCGGCTACACTCCATCCTATTGCCTTGCGGTTCTTTTCAAGAACCCCATCAGACGGGATTCTTGCTCTCCAGTCAAATCAGCGGAGATAATGACTGGGTACATCTCATGCTCACCCGCAAGGAATCTATACTTCAACGATGCTGGTAGCGGCTTCAGCTCCGGACAAGTTGGTGATGGCAAATCTGGCTTCTAAAGAATCCGAGTGTATGCTGCCAAATCTGCACAGGAGAATGAGAACTCTCGCTCACAAACTGGATCTGGAGAAGGCTGCTCAACTGGTCTGTCTCTACTCTGCTCAGAATCATACTCCTCTCTTGTTGTAGGCTCAGTGGAAGTCAGATACGGTGTCAAATCATCAAACTCTGTCCAATCGGTATCTGACTCTGAGGGATCATACTCACAAAAATCTGTAATGCGATCAAGAACCGGGGTCTGCGGCATGAAATGTATCCTGGACCAGGAATGCGCTCTCCAAGCTCTCCTCTGCTGGCGTCTCTGCATCAGCGAACTCTGAAGGTGAGAGGATGGCCTGTGCGATTGGATCTGCCCAAACTGCCCCATCATCTGTAATCACGAAGTCACAGTCCTGGTGGATATCTCGCCCTGCCTCTATCATCTGCTCTGAATCTGCGGTCGGCTCTGAGCAATTTGAATCTCTATCTCTAGTCTCCTCGACCGTCTCTATTTGTATACTCTCGCCCTCGACGTGAAAGTACACCTTCCTGCTATCATGGTCAGACACTGCCTTGGCTGTGGCCAAGAACGGGTATCCTAAAATGATGGGGGCATCGATGACTGACTCAGGGATCTCCATGTCCAACACTACGAAGTCCACAGGGAATTTCAGGCCCTGAATCGTGACAACAACGTCCTTTAGCAATCCCTTCGGCCTCTTGATTGATCGATCAGCAAACTGAAGGACCGTCCTGCTCTGTCAGAAAGTGCCCAACTCGAAGCGATCGAGAAGGGATGCCGGAAGTAGGTTGGTCGAAGAACCGCTGTCTAATAGAGTGCGGTCGAACCTCTGCTCATGAATGTGGCATCTGACATACGAGGCTCTTGCATCTGGCCTCTTGGCTGGCAGACGGTTCTGTATCGCGAAGCAAGTGGCTCTGGTAAGCACATGGATATCAGACTGATGGTTCCTCCTCTTCCTCCGAACTGTGGTCCTGTCTCAGAGTGATCTCTGGAGTCGAGGATGTGCTCCAAGGCCTCCTGTAGAGTCAGCTGAATATGGAAACGATCTATCATCTGCTGGCTGAACTCTATCTGATGACTCTTTTTAGGATTTTTTATTTTCTTCCCCTTCGCCATGTGAAGTGCTCGTGGAAAGGGGATCACAGGGTTCTTCTCAGATGAAGGACTAGGAGAGGGTCTGGCATGCTCATGAACAACATAATCCACATAAACATCATTAATCAACACATGTGGATCCGAAAATAACATACCCTTTCCTTTATTTCCAGAAACGTCCTGAGATACATGTACAAATGGAAAGACAACAGGACTAGCAGAAGTAATGGTGGCCTCAGTACCACCCTCAGCATATCTCGTGTCATCAATACTGCGCTCTAGCTCAACAGTTGCGGTGGCGTCAGTACCACCTCCTCAAACTGGTGAGCGACGTCCTCAGTATCGTCAGCTGGATCAACGTCCATGGTGACATCAGTACCACCGTCATCATCTCTCGCGACGTCAGTACTGCGATCCTCCTCGTCTGACGCTCCTGGTGTGGCGTGGGATCGTCGCTCAGACGAGGCGCTGCCTGCTGGCATCCTACCGCTCCTAAGTGTGACAAAATCAACATCAAACATGTATGCAGACAAATCACCAAAAGAGTCACTAGGAGTGGTAATCTCTGTAAACTCTACCTGCTCAGACCTCCTCTTCAGGTTGTTCAGGTTTTGCTCTATCTGTGCAGGATTGACGACCTTCCCTCTCACTATATCCCGCATCTCCTGGCGGAAATCGTCCATCTCCCGTCTGAATGTAGCCTGCTGCTCAGTCATGAGGTGGGCTAAGTCGTCTAGGGTGGGGTTCTCATAGGCTGGCCCATGAGAACCTGACTGGTAGCCTCACTGGTAGTGAGGCTGCTGCTGTGGCTGGTGCGACTGAGAGGGGTACTGCTGTGGGTGATGTTGCTGATGAGGCTGATCACGCCTCTAAGAATGTCCCTGCTGATAGGGACGAGGACCATACTGGGATGACTGCTGCTGCTGCTGCTGTACTAGGGGCTGGGGCTGCTGGTGCTGCTCTCGCAAATGGCCGTACTGGCCACCTTGAACTGGAGGCTACTGCTAGGAACTTGCACCTCCGGCCGACCAACGAAATCCGGGATGGTCTCGTCGGATACCGGGCTGGGGTCGGTCGTACCAAATCCCGTTGAGATCCATCAACAGCTCCGGCTCGTAAGGGGGTGGGAGTACTGCCAGAGGCTGATCCGTCTGGTAGACCACCATCTGAGTGTCTGGGGATGGTGGTGTTCGGTAGTATGGCTACAGCTGCTGGTACGGCTCCGCCTGTACAAGGTGAACCTTTCTAGGTTGCGTGGAGCGTTGGGACGGGCTTCCACTGCTGCTCGGATCTCCTCGTGCCTGAAGACAGGGCTGAGAAGCCGTATGTGCCTCCTGGAGACACATGACACGTGTCTTCAGGTCACTCAACAACTGTGCCATCTGCTCCATCCGCGATATGCTTTGGCACTGCTTCTTCTCGATCAGCTCCATCCAGTCCAGCTTCTTGCTGTTGATGACCACATCGGCGGCTGTGGACTTGGCCTGTGTGGCTGCCACTGACGAAGTGGAAGGACCGACGTCGACCCGTGCTATCCTCTGAAACTGCACGGTCTGTGGCTGAGGGCGTCCATGGGTGTAAAGTTGGGTCTGGGACATCACTGTATAGTTCTTGGTCATCTCCTCATAGATGGCCCAGACCTGATCCTCATTCTTGGCGAAGTAGGAACCGCCACAAGAAGCGTTCACCAGGCCCTGCAGCTCTGGTGTCAACCCGCAGAAGAAGCTCTGAACTAGGTTCGGCTTTGTGATATCGTGGTGCGGGCATCTGTCAGTCAGCTCTCTGAACCCCTCCCATGCCTCGTGAAACTGCTCGTTGGGGAGTATGGAGAAGTTGCTAATCAGGGCCCTCGCTGCATTCGTCCGCCCGAGTGGATAGTACTTGTTCAAGTACTCGGTGCGGAGCTGCTCCCAGGTATAAACCGATCTCCTTAAGTGCTTCAGCCAATTGGCTGCTCTGTCTCCCAAGGAGAAAGGAAAAGCAATCATCCTGATGGTATCCTCGTCCACCTGACGATCGTAGATGGTGCTGCAGATTATCTCGAACTCCTGGAGATGAAGATGGAGCTCCTCAGTGGCGAGCCCGTGGAAGCGGGGTAGAAGCTGAAGCGTGTTCTTGGGGAACTTAAAGTCCCCCACAATCGCCAGAAGAACCACCCACCGGTGTGTCACTGTCGATCAGGGGTTGTACAACTCCCGCATCGGTCTCGGATCTGCTGCCGGTTGGTCTGGCTAAACTGGCTGGTTTGGACCCTTGCATCCATCTGCTCGCGACTGCTCTCTCTGCTCTCGGAGCCGCTCCATCTCTCTCCTCATCTCCACCATGAAATCCCCCTGGTA